>CM067766.1:21162500-22362500 GCA_034642375.1 Vigna nakashimae
TTAAGTATTGATAATTAGAAACTTGTCAAGTCTGCTTGTGTTTGTTTTCTTGAGTGCATTGAGTGACATCGATTTACCTTAAACACTTGAGAGAAACACTGATTGTGTGCATCTGTGAGGTTATGTTATTTTTAAAATCACCTCTTGAACTGATTAATTATTTTTGCCATACATTGAATTGCTGGGATAATTTCTGTAAGTATCTGTTTTTCTTGATTACGTGTTGGATCTTATCTACATCTTTTCTCTGTCCAGAATTCTTGAGAACTGTGTAAATTCTGTTTGTTTTCTTGCGAGTTTTTATTTTTCTCTCTGCTGAGTTCTATGTCACTCCTTCGAGGTCCTTTGAACCATTCCTTGATTTGCGTCTTAATTTTGCCCAGGAGTGCAAAAGACTAAGTGTGGTCTATTTTGATGAGTCGATATTTTCTACACTTCACTTAGTTTATTGTACTAGAATTAATTAGGGAATTGTGCTTAATTGTCCAGTGTTTTCCCATTTTGCTTGATTGTGCTTAATTCGATCAGAAATTCTTATTTTAACTAATTTGAATTATCTGAGATAATTATTTTACAAGGAAAATTTGGAGATACAATTTGGGACATTTGAAGGTTAAATGAGAATTGGCAATTGAGCCCAATGTATTTCAGTCATTTCAATTTTCGCTGGTTGCTGCGTGAATTTTGTGTCAACTTGTTTGTCTTCGTTTGAGTTCAATTCTTATCCGTTTTCTATGCAATATTTTTTCACAGTTTCGTCTAGATGTCTATTTTCACGTATAGCTTATCGTTTGTTAAAATTATTTTTGTGCTGTTCCCAGTATTTTCTTTACTCCACTATGTCACTCATGTGCTTACTATTTGAGTGATTTCTAATCTGTTTGCATTGTTTGCTTGTTGTTTAGTACTTGTGGTGGCTGGAATTGATCATTGGACAGTGCTAAGACCTCTTAACACTCTTAAGGAATGTTTATGCCACATTGACATACAAAAGAATTTTTAAACAAACCATCTTTGTTGGAATGCAAAAGTGCAGTGCTGGAAAATGATTTTACGTGATGGAATAAAAGAGTGTGACACTTTGGTTTAATTTATTTGGTTTAAGACCCATTTGTTCACTCATTTCAGAAAAATAAGCTTGCAACCACTTCACACCATACGGCAACATAGAAGAATAGCATGGACTTGAAGTGGAATCAAAAGAAGGGGGCCACACCATGTTGAAAGTTCACGTCCAAGACCTCCAAAATGCAATGTTGAATTCTATTTGGATTGGTATTATGAAGGGAAACCACACGGCCCCATGCAGCTGCCACATAAGGAGGATGACATATTTCACACATCAATTTCTCATGGCCACATATTATTGTAGGCAAAGCATTCAGCACATTGAAGTGGAATCAAAAGAGTGGGAGCCGTCACTTCTCATTAGAAAACCATGACAAAGGAATGAAAGAAAGGGACAACACATAGGAAGTGTTCACGTTTTTTTCTCAAATAATTTGGAAGAGCATGGCTTTGATGAAGCATTCAGCAAATATACTTTGGCAAACTTAATGGAAGTCAAAGAAGGGGGGCCACCACTTATTGGAATCTCACGGGAGGCATGACAGCAGCTCAAGATGCAGCAAAGAGAGCCAACAAATGGTCTTGGAAGGAAGGGAAGCATCCAGTAAAGAGGACAATCCAGCTGAAGGAAGAGGTGGAGAACACGGTCTTGGAAGCAAAGAAGAAGAAGTACACATGCTGCAAACAAGAGAAGCAAACCGAGAGGTAGAATGATGTCTCGGCAATAAACAGCTGCAGCAACATCCAGCAGCTTCACGTCCTGCACTGCACGTGATCCAACAGCTCACGGTATTCCAGCATCCCCACGCAAGAAGAAAGCAAAGGAAATGAGAGGATTAGCACTTCACGGACAAGCAATAGCTCACTTACTTTTCTTTTTGATTGATCTTTGCTGATTGAGAGAAGAAGAGACGAATAGTACAAATGGAGGGCCCGCCTTTGTTTACTTTTGGGTGAAGAAAGAAAAAAAAAAGTGGCTAGTAGAGACAAGAAACGGGAAAGCTGGAACGAAGGAAATGTCCAAATTTCTTGTCATATAAAAGGAGAGCTACACGTTCCAGAGAGGGGGGATTGCCCAAGGAGGAATAAGCTGGACATTGTCCAGCAGAGGAGGAGACGGTCCGGGAGCTGGGTGGAGGTGCCGTGAGTGTGAGGAGGTGCTGGATCAGAGAAGGAAATACACAGTATAGATGATGGAGGGCTACGACAAAGTGGTGTGCATGTTCCAATTTTATTTTCTTGCTTGTTGTACTAAACTCATGCATAATTTAATTTCAATGAAAAGGGGTTTTATTTTCTATTGTTAAATTTCCTGATTATTTTACTGCTTTTGTTTTGTTGTTATAATTTAATTTCTGTTGTAATTTACTTTCTGTCATTGTTTGTCTGCAATTTAATTTCCACTGTTGTTTACACTGTGTTGTTGATGATTTCATTTTTTTTATCACTCGCTGTAATTTAGTTCTAAACATTTTTCTGCGGTAATGTCGATTCTGTTTTCATATTTAAAATTTACTGTTTTATGTTTTCACTGTTTATTGTATTTTCGTTTTCTGTATTTTCGTTTTTTACTATTCCAGATCTGTTTTTAATGTTTCATGTTGCTGTATTTTCATTTTAATTGTACCAATTTCGTTTTTACAGTTTTAATCCCGTTTTACTGTAATATTTTGAATTTTAATTCAGTTTATTTAATTTTACCCGCATCAAAAACAAAATTTTCAAACCCCCCCTCGTGTTTGATTCGAAACTGAACCATATTTGGTCCTTAAGAGACGACCTAGGAGTCACTTCCTAGTCTATACTGCATTCATTTATGCACAATTTTTGTGAGCGGTGCGACCCGTTCATCACTTCCTCTGGAGTTTTCCATTTAATATTGCCTCCTGCTGAGGCGTCCAGCATCATCTTGGTTTGTGAACCAAGCCCTCCAAGGAAAGTTAAGACTACTTCTTGTTCTTCAAAGCCATGCGTGGGTGTTTTTCTTAGTAGACTTTTGTATCTATCCCATGCATGCCCCAGTGATTCTTCCATGCCCTGCTTAAATGAAGATATCTCTTGCTTGCCTTTTGTCACCTTTGATTGTGGAAAGTACTTGTTTAGAAACTTTGTTACCACTGCTTCCCACTCTGTGAAACTTCCTTCTGGGAAAGAATTCAACCAAAGCTTAGCATTGCCTCCCAATGAGAAAGGAAACAAACTAAGTTTGATCGCTTCATCTGGCACCCCATTGATTTTGACTGTGTTGCAAATTTCATTGAATGTAGTAAGGTGCTCATATGGGCTTTCATGAGATAACCCATTAAATTGATTACTTTTCACCAGTTGGATCAGTGCTGGTTTGACCTCCATATTGGCTGCATTGACTCTAGGTCTAGCTATGCTGTTAAAATGCTGAGGTCCAGCAATATTGGTATAATCAGCAAGAGTTCTTCTGATATTATTATTCTCCATATTTTCTGTGCTATTGTCAGAACCTTGTAGTGATGGTTGCAAAAGAGTTTCCGGAGAAGGAAAAAGTTCTCTAGATGTTCTGATTCTTCTCCTCCGTCTACTGTCTTCTAATCCTTCAAGCAGAAGTTCTGTTGTTTTCTTGCTCCTAGTTCGAATTGCCTCCTGCATAAACAAGAACACAAAACCCTAGAAAAGATTTGATTAGCACAAAAAGATATAAGAGAAGATATAAGATTCAGAAAATAAAAACAGAAAACAGAAAAATAAAATAAAATCAAATAAAATACAAGCTGTAAAATATAAACAGAAAAAAAAATAAAAAAAATTCGAAATTTAAATTAAAAAAAAAAATAAGTCAAAGATAATCAATAATCACACAAATTAACCAGTTAAACCAGAGTCCCCGGCAACGGCGCCAAAAACTTGATGGACAAATTTATGAGCACCAAAATATGATGTCACAAACTTGTTTTTCAATCGGCAAGTATGACCGAATCGTTCAAGTAATAAACTTGGTAAGACCAAGTATCGTTCTCCCAAAGGACTCACGGCCTAGTTTAGTTATGTGATTTGTTGATTAGCTAAGACTTACAAACAAAATATTTGGAGTTTAATATGCAAGACAGAAAATAAACATGTATGCATGAGTTTTTGATCAATGGCAAAAGCAAAAGATAAACACTTTCAATGAAATATATGAATGAATATGTTGTTGGGGGTCAATTTCATCTTATCCACTCTCATATATTTTAGGAATTCAACATTCAAATCATCATTGTTAATGCCACTCTCTAAAGTACCTTTCTAGAAGGCTTCTCCCTAATCACGAGTTCATACAATTCCTAGCATTCCTAATAATCAGTTCATAAGTTCAGGAGCTTAACGACAACCAACATAATATTGGGAGAAATTCCCCAGATCTAGACTTCCCCGTACGTTCCCGTATCGACAAAACCAATAATCATGCATCGAATTAGTTAAACAATGCAAGCATTAAGCAAAGAGGAAAAACCCTAACTAATGATGAAAGAAAGCATAAGTCTTAATTAAAAGATGTAAAAACAGATTCCATATATGAGAGCTTCAAAAGATTTCATTGATTCCCCAACAAACATACAAGGTTTAGTTCATCATATTCATGGTGAACCTAGATGAACAATGAAAGAATGAAAGAATAAACCCTATAAAGGTGAAGAGGTAGCCTGAGCATCCAAGATCCTCCTTCAAAGGGGTGGAAGAGAGAGTGTTTGCTTCGTTTCTACCAAAGATACAAACCCTAGGACGTCCTCGCTGAGGGGAAGAAACCAAGTCACGCACTTACCGCTGAGCGGCACACTTATGGGCTTGGGCCTAAATTTTCTGTATATAAGCTTTAGGACGTCCTAGGGTTTGTATCTTTGGTAGAAACGAAGCAAACACTCTCTCTTCCACCCCTTTGAAGGAGGATCTTGGATGCTCAGGCTACCTCTTCACCTTTATAAGGTTTATTCTTTCATTCTTTCATTGTTCATCTAGGTTCACCATGAATATGGTGAACTAAACCTTGTATGTTTGTTGGGGAATCAATGAAATCTTTTGAAGCTCTCATATATGGAATCTGTTTTTACATCTTTTAATTAAGACTTATGCTTTCTTTCATCATTAGTTAGGGTTTTTCCTCTTTGCTTAATGCTTGCATTGTTTAACTAATTCGATGCATGATTATTGGTTTTGTCGATACGGGAACGTACGGGGAAGTCTAGATCTGGGGAATTTCTCCCAATATTATGTTGGTTGTCGTTAAGCTCCTGAACTTATGAACTGATTATTAGGAATGCTAGGAATTGTATGAACTCGTGATTAGGGAGAAGCCTTCTAGAAAGGTACTTTAGAGAGTGGCATTAACAATGATGATTTGAATGTTGAATTCCTAAAATATATGAGAGTGGATAAGATGAAATTGACCCCCAACAACATATTCATTCATATATTTCATTGAAAGTGTTTATCTTTTGCTTTTGCCATTGATCAAAAACTCATGCATACATGTTTATTTTCTGTCTTGCATATTAAACTCCAAATATTTTGTTCTTAAGTCTTAGCTAATCAACAAACCACACAACTAAACTAGGCCGTGAGTCCTTTGGGAGAACGATACTTGGTCTTACCAAGTTTATTACTTGAACGATTCGGTCATACTTGCCGATTGTGAAACAAGTTTGTGACATCATATTTTGGTGATCATAAATTTGTCCATCAAGGATAGGCCTTCTTGCAAGGTGATTTAGAGAGTGGCATTAACAATGATGAAAAGAATGTTGAATTCCTAAAGTATATGAGAGTGGATAAGATGAAATTGATAACCCCAACAACATACTCATCCATATATTCCATTGAAGTGTTTGTATTTTGTTTTAGCCATTGATCAAATTCATGCATACATGTTTATTTTCTGTCTTTTGCATATTAAACTCCACTTATTTCGTTCTTAAGTCTTAAATAATCAACGAATCTCATAACTAAACTAGGTTGTGAGTCCTTTGGGAGAACGATACTTGCTCTTACCGAGTTTTATTACTTGAAACGATTCGGTCACACTTGCCGATTGTAAAACAAGTTTGTGGCGCCGTATTTCGATGTTCATAAATTTGTCATCATCTATCCACAGAGGGCAGGTGGCTGCTGCAGAAGTGATTGTTGGAATGTATGATACACCTCCAGCTCACAGGTGGACTATGGAGGAGTTTCATAATGTGCTAGCTTGGCCAGAAGAGCAAGACAAGGAGGCAGAGCTGAAGCAGCTGAAGCTTCGGCTATGGAGATGAAGGACGATGATGCTGAAGCTGATGATGATGATGATGCATTTGAGGATGCTGAAGATGAAGAAGAAGAGGAGGATACAAATGACAGCTCAGATTGATGAGGAGCTGAGATAGCATTTACTGATGAATGCTATCATAATTAAAGCAGGACTTATGCTTTTATTTGGTTCAGTGTTCTGTACTTACTTATTTTTTTTAGAATAGGGTTTGATGTACTCAATGGAAACCTTTGTCTGTTGTGATGGTTTGCTTATGATTGTGATTGTGTGATAAGTAATGCTTGATGATGGTTTGATATTGATTGATGTTGAGATGTGCACATAATATGCTTATACAGGTGATTCACAAGCATTGTGAGTAAATGCATGATGTTATGATTGTGATTATGATGCTAAGCAGGATGTGTATGTGAAATGTGAATGAGCCATTTGTGAGGTTTTGAGCTCCAGAGTTTTTGAGATTGAATGCTATTATTTTGGAAACATGAATGATTTTGTCCAGGTTTTCTATGATTGAATTACTTGCTTGTCTGCATCATATGATCAAGGCCATTTGTTGGTAACCCTTATATTAGCCAATTTCGTTAGCCCACTAAAAGAGAGCACTTTGTGTTCTATCCTTTGAACCCTTAGCCTTGAACATGATTTGAAAACCCTTGATGAAAAGCTTTACCTTGAGTTAAGTAAAAAATCTTTTGTGGTATTGATAAATGTTCAAGTTTGGGGTTGTTGGGAAATTATGAAAGAGAAATTGAAAGCATTGAGCTAAGAGCTAAGAATTAAGAATGTGAAAAGAAAAACAAAAAGAGAAAGAAAAGAAAAGAAAAGGCAAAGCTCAATGCAAAGGAAAGTTGGGAAAAGTAAGAATGATTGTGTTGATATGATTCTCTTAACTCAAGGATTTTGTGATCCAGAAAAACCAATTTTCTTATTAGCCCAACCACATTATAAGTCATTGAAAAAGTCCTTGTGATGATGCATGCTTGTGGATTTGTTTGATTGTGGTTAAATGAAAGGTAAAGTTGATTCATGTGACATTGTGATAGTGGAGTGAATGAGTGATTACCTCTTATACACTTGTGTTTAAGTGAAACACTTTACCTAGTGAGGAAATATTCCATGAGCACATGAACATCTATGCTTAGTTGATTGATCATTCATGAAAAATAGCATTTGTTGGATATTAAGTGACTTTGTGAACACCAAAGCATGTGCATGTCTTGATTGAAATCTTTGTCATGAGTTGAATTGAAGTTTTTACTTATCTTGAAAAGAGGATTTTTGAATGAGTGAACCGTTATACAGATTGGTAGAAGATTGAGTTACATCTTGTTTGCTTGAGGACAAGCAAAGTTCTAAGTTTGGGGTTGTGATAACAGTTGAAAAACGGTTATTTTCATGCTTAAAATTGATACTAAAAGCAACCTTTAACACTTAGAAACTAGCTTGAAATCATGCTTTTGGTTATATTTTTAGAAATAAGAGAGTTGGACAGGTTTATGCTTGATTTCAGTGTTTTTATGCAGGTTTTAAGGTGAATTTGGTGAAAGAAATGAAGAAGGATAGGAATGGAATCAGAAAAGACATCAAAAAGTGCAAAAGGAGAAGCCGCAAGTACCGCTCAGCGGTAGTTTACCGCTGAGCGGCACTCAGGAGCTCACATTGGATCTGCTGAGGGGTAAAATGGCCGCTAAGGGGAGAAAAATAACTCACGCACTTACCGCTGAGCGGCAGTTTACCGCTGAGCGGCACTATTTTGGGCTTGGGCCTAATTTTATGAATATTTTAGAATAGTATATAAGCTTTAGGATGTCCTAGGGTTTGTATCTTTGGTAGAGACGAAGCAAATACTCTCTTTTCCACCCCTTTGAAGGAAGATCTTGGATGCTCAGGCTACCTCTTCACCTTTCTAGGGTTTTATCTTTCATTCATCCATTATTATTCATCTAGTTTCACCATGAATATGGTGAACTAAACCTTGTATTGTTGTTGGGGAATCAATGTAGTCTTGTGAAACTCTCACATATAGAATTTATTTTAACATCTTACTTTTAAGACTTATGCTTTCTTTCATCATTAATTAGGGTTTTTCCTCTTTGCTTATTGTTTGCTTTGTTTAACTCATTCATTGCCATGATTATTGATTTTGTCGATATTGGAACGTACGGGGAAATCTAGATCTGGGGAAATTCTCCCAATAGCATATTGGTTGCCTTTAAGCTCCTGCACTTCAGAACTAATTACCAGGAATGCTAGGAATTGTATGAAATCGTAATTAAGGATAGGCCTTCTTGCAAGGTGATTTAGAGAGTGGCATTAACAATTGATGAAAAGAATGTTGAATTCCTAAAGTATATGAGAATGGATAAGATGAAATTGATAACTCCCAACAACATACTCGTCCATATAATTCATTAAAGTGTTTGTATTCTATCTTTTCCATTGATCAAATTCATGCATACATGTTTATTTACTGTCTTTTGCATATAAAATTACAATCAATTTGTTCTTAAGTCTTAAATAATCAACAAATCACATAACTAAACTAGGCCGTGAGTCCTTTGGGAGAACGATACTTGGTCTTATCGAATTTTATTGCTTGAAACGATTCGGTCACACTTGCCGATTGTTAAATAAGTTTGTGGCGCCGTTTTTCGGTGTTCATAAATTTGTCATCAGTAGGCTAGCTATTTCACCACAACAAGTGCATGAACTGCCATAATTTAATATTACTAATCCGAATGGTCAAGTCAAAGGGTCGTCATGCACAAAAGGGGTCATTTGGTTTGATGTGTTGGGTTGTTATGTGAATGTTAGCATGTGTAATGTATCACTAAATGTTGTATTCTAGCTTACCCTTTTTCTTGTGGTTGTGCTTGTATGTTCTTTGCTTCTCCTCTTTGCTATGATCATCCAGTGGGTGTGAGCAGAAGGAGATGAGATCGTTTGGAAGCAGACCTTGGATGAAGATGTTGCGGATGCTTAGACTTCTTTTAGTTATTTTTGTAGATAGTTTTGATCATAAATGATTTGTAAATATAAAGTCTCTTTTATGGTTATTAGATTTGTTTGTTGACTGATCTATTATGTTGAATATGTGATGATTATTAAATAATAAAATGCTATATTTTGGAATGTTACACAAATTATAGCATGTTTTACAAAATTCACTTTTACTGAATTTTAAATTCAGTTATGTAAATCATTTATTTCTTAAATAAATATGCAAATAATTAGATCATAGGCTAACATTTATTATTCATTTAAATACTATTTTGCATCCATTTTTTGATACCATTTGTGGCCTTGCTTGTTCACATAGTTGCTTCGTTGATTAAATTGTATTAATTAGGTTCTTGTTATAGTTATCTCATTATATAAATAATATTAATTGTGTTTGAGATAGCGAATAAATAACATACGTATTAATTATTATTATTGTTACTTCTTTATCTTCTTTATATTTTTTATTATTTCTTTGCTTTTTTTTCATTTAGTAAATAAAAATAATAAAATAGATCCAGAGCATCTTTTATCACAAATAGCAAATTGAACTTAAAGATGAAAAAAAAAATCTAAATAAAACCTATAACTAAATGTCTACATATTACCCACAACCTTTATTACTCAATATAAAAAGTATATGAATAATTAATATATAAACTTTTTTCTGAAAGTGGATAAATTAAACAATGTAGGAGTTGGTAATTTTGAAATACTTAAATTAGCACAAATTAAAGTAGTACACTTCTGTACGTCCACCATCCATTAACAATTCAATTTTCTTGCTCTGACTTTAATCATATTTAATTTGTGATTATTTTTGAGTAAAGATTTCCTGAGTTTTTTTAGTTCTGTTTTCTGCTGATTATTAATAATACCCTGACCTGATATATTTTAAAACATCAAATTTTTTCTTACTTTTCTAGGATAGGTGCCGTTTCATAATTTAAAACTAATTCATTCACAAAATTTTCAAGTCATTAGATACGACGTTATCTAAAGTCAATAAAACGAGACAAATTCAAGAAATTTTATAAAAATAATCATAATGTATTCATATTTAAAGACCAAATTTAAGGACTTGAATTTAGTTCTTATACTAAGTTAATTTACAATAAAGATAATCTTATAAATCAGTTTGTTGAATTTATTCAGATTTAAATTTTTTATTTAAGAAAACTTATCTTAATAAAATTTATTGTTTATTAAACCTATAGTGTTTTATATTTAATGTAGTTATTGAACTTTTAACAAAGTAATTTTTTACTTAATAGTTAGTATGATACTTTTATCTTCTATAGTGCAAATCTTTCACTTTTAAAAGATTGCTTTCAAAAATTATATCATAGGTTTAACATAAATATATTAACGAAAAATAATCTCAATTGCAAGTGTGTAGATATGTAATCAAAGTTATTTCAGCTTAATGAAGATAAGCGAATACATTACAAGAAATAATGTGAGAGAATCTTGAATACATAGACAGATACAAACAGAAAAATGTCTGAGTGAAACATTTTTAGTTGTCTTTAATGAGAAATACAATTTGATGATGAATAACAATTCTTTAAAAAAGTAAATTAACAATAGAAGAAACATGAATCTAAAGTCCAGAGGTAAAAGGAACACCGGTGTTAGGTATCCAAGAGTTGCCAGCAATGAAGTTTCCGACAGTGAAAGGTGTTGCCTGAGATGCAGTTGTCAGAACGTGGTAACCCTTCCATGTGACCCTATTGGCAGTGCTGGAGCCAGGACCAGTGTTTGCATATTCTGCATAATACAAAGTGTCCAAAGCAAAGTTACCATCCCATTCCATCCATCCAGCAGGGTTGATCAAACTGTCAAGATTGGTCTTCATGAACACTGTTCTTGAGTACTGCTTCCAGGGCCTGCCAAGGTATGATTTGACAGAACTAGGGTTGAAGCCTGAGGCACCAGTGACCTTGGAGTTGTGGATGATGATTCCAGTGTTTTGGTTAGGGTCAGTTCTACCCTGAGCAGTGACTGTGATGGTTTTCTGAGGAGGGGTTCTGGCATAGATGTTGCAGTTTTGCAAAACCACAGCAGCATTGCCAAAGATGAAATCCACTGTGCCATAGATGTCACATTCTCTGTAGAATTGCCTCTCTGAATGAACATATAATGTGTCTTGATAACCTTCAAAACTGCATCTATAAAATACTGAAAGATCTGAACCAGAACGCAATGCCACTGCTTGGTGATTTGCTGCTCCTGCAGTGTTCCTGAATGTGATGTCTTGAGCAATGAATCCATCACCCACGGCAGCTGAAAAAAAAAACATATAAACTTTAACCTTAACTCAATTAGACAGTTATAAAATAAAAAATAAACTTTAAACTTAAATTAACATCACAAATTTATAAAACGAAGTTTACATTCTTTATATATTATAAAATTATCTTATTTCTAGTTCATGTAATATGCAATTAAATTCCAATAATTTTTCTAGTTCAATTTTTATTTATTTGAACTTTTTATATTTTTTTCTTGTAAATCCCAAGTATATATTCATATTATTGATTTACATTCTAAAGAAAAGTTTTTCTTTTAAATTTTGTTTGGCTTGTATATATATTCATATATCAACCCAACAGCATATATGTCCTTATCCTCACGTCGTACCAACTACTTTTGTCACTTTTGAATTGTTGAATTTTAATATTAATTAAGAAAGTTTTCATATTCTACTTTAATCTACCTTCTGCATCTTCAACTTACAGAAAATATCAAAGTGGGTACCATGCTTTTGGTTTAGGAATCAAAGATGATGAATGCACCTTTTTAGAACGGTCCATCAAAAGAAAATAGAATAATAATCTAGAAAGCATTTTTTTTCTGCATGCCTCATGTCTCTTCTGTTCTTTTTACCACTGAAAGTCAAACTTCAATCACATAACCTCAAAAATTTAATTAAGCTTCTTAACCTTAAATTACTTCTAAGACAAGTTTTGTGTGTCTGCCCCTTATATTTTTGAAGCCACCAATTCAACTCAACCAAATAAATTATATCTCCTAAATCAAACATGAAGCTTAACAACGTTATATTTTCTCAATTCCAATGGGAAAACACCACATAACTGTCTCTTTCACTTGCAATTTAAAATATATCAAAGATAAAATTTTGAAAAAATAACAAAATTTTACCATAAATGATTGTAGCTTGAATTTATTAATGTTTCATGGTTGAGCTCCACCAACTATACATGTGTGTGTGTGTGTTACTATTATTATTATTACTATAAATTTTGTTTTGTCGGTAAACAAATAATCTATTGTTGGCAAGGATACAACTATATTTAGAATTAATTATGAGTTCAACGTTGTATTAAAATATGGCTGTTATTTCCTTCACTGACAAATGTGAACTTATGGTGATTTTTATCATTCCATAAGTATCAAAACGTAGTTTATCTTTCTCTCTTTCTCTTCCCTAACAAATAAAGAGGTATAAGTAAAGTTGACGTTAACAAAACATTACATCTATAATTAAGTGTTAGCTTCTACATCAGGGAAATCCTTGATGAATTTACAGACAAAATGTAACGTTATCAAACTCGATTATGTATTGACAACTTTTATATATAGTGTTATGTAATCACATAATATTTTTATTGACTTTATAATAACTGCACTTTTAAAATTATGTCTAGTATTTTTTTGTAAAAATCTTTATATAACAGTATATAGAAATAAAATTTATTGTCAAATTAAAAAAAAAGTATTTACAGAAAATATTTATTTATTATTGTAAATTAGTCTGAACGGTAACCTTAAAAAGTAAAAAGTAAAATCTTTCTTAGATACCTCAAGTTTTGTTAATTAATAACTTTAAATACAAAGTGTATGATCTGGACTAAAGAACCAGTAATATACGTCACGGATAAGTTAAAGCACATTATATATAAATCTATCGATCTATATATAAAATAACCAATTAATAAACCATAATTAGTTTGGTGATATAATAAAAAATGAAGTTAAAGTCAGAGAGATGCTTACCAACAGTGGCTGAATTGAAGGTTGTGGAGCCTCCTCCAACACTTTTGCTACCTGTGATTATGGTTTTTCCAATTCCATCTCCAACCAACATGATATTCTTTGATTTTACCTCAACTTGTTCATTGTATACTCCACTCTTCACATATATCACATACCTTCCACTGCTACTTGGAGCGGCATCAACAGCAGCTTTCACTGTTGTGTACTTTCCAGAACCATCTTTGGCTACAATCACATTAGCCTTAGAAGCTGCTGAAGATGATTGCAGCAACTTTCTATCACCTGGTTTCACCCATGTAGGGAATCCCTCTTGGGTACTAGGTGGTTTGAACTGGCTGTTGGGGTCCTTGTTGAGAGAGAGGGTGTTGCTCAACAACTTTGTGACATTATTGGATAATAAGGGTAGTATGTAATCTGTGACACCAAGTTCATAGAAACCGATTATACATGTCTCGAGGTTTGTGAGGGCTGTGCTGAGCCATGTTTGTGTATCAGTTTGTGTGCATTTGGTGTAGGGGTCAATAGTTTTGTTGAGTCTTTGAATGGTGTACTGGTAGAGTTGAATGCAATCGTTCCATGCAGATTTTTCATGGTCGTTGCGGCACTTTGGCCCTATGGAATGCGTGTTTAGTTGACCCCTTTCTGCTCTCTCTAGGGCAAGTTGAAGGGAAACTTTGAGAAAATCGGATTTGCTTTTGATAGGTTTGTTGAAGGCATGGTTGGTCAAGTAGTACTCACAAGGTTGAGGGTAAGGGGTTTGGTTGCACCATGATTGAATATCTTTCAATGAGTAAGAGAAAACCACAGAGGAAAATAGCAAGGGAATAAGTAGAAGGGATATTAGTAAGGAAAATGAAGAAGACGAAGATGAAGACGAAGATGATGATGATGATGCCATAGTCAGAATTTGCCTATGACAAAAGCTTGTTTGTGTATGAGGGGATTTAGAATGATAGGGTGGAAATTAAAATACTAGGGTTTAGATGGAGATGTGTGGGGTTGATGTCCTAAACTAGAGGCTTTATATAGAGGGAAAAGAAGGGTGGTTTGAAAGGACCACGATACATGTAAAGTTGTAAACTAGGGACTGCTCACCATGTCTTACTTTTCAAAATCATTTTCTGTTTGCTAGCTCTATATTTTCATGCACGTCTGCTGGATCATTAGTGTAACAACTGTTGCAATTTATTAATTCATATAACATTTAAGTTGGTTTCTATATATATTTTTTAGTAGCAATTTACAGAAAATTTGGAGAATAAAAAATGAAAAATGGATAATACGTATCCAACTTTGACCTTAAGAAAGTCATGACTTGTCCCAATCGCAGCAATAAGCTTCCAATAAAACGCGTTATATATAGTTATGGTTATATAATATGTTTATTTTTCATAATAATCACTTACTAGTTGAGCTTTATTTTCTAGGTTACTAGATAAATAATCTTGCCAATTGTTTGCGAAATTCTTATGGTCACAGTTAGGCAAACTGTTTTCTGATTTGAACTTTTCAACGAGAATTGGCCTCATGTTAAACTCACCCTAATTGAAATATATATATATATATATATATATATATATATATATATATATATATATATATATATATTATATCGATGAACTTGTATGCACTATTGGCATGAAAATTTCAAAATATAGACGTAGTTATTTAGTTTGAAAAGGCAGTAGTTAATGGTAAAATATGTGGAAAATGGACCCTTTGGTTTAAGTGATTCCAACATTTGTATGTGTTTGTCTCGATTACACATACATATATGTCCAGACAGACGGGGGAAAATACAGCGTCGATGAGATTTTCTTGCTAATATCCTCTGAAGCGATGAAATATTTGTTAATATTAATGTTCTTTGTTGACTTTGGGACAATGATGTATAGAGTTGATTCTTTGAAAGATAAACATTTTGAGGTATTACATATACCTTGAAAGAAATTAAGGTTCCTGCTTGCTATTTTGTATACATATTAAATAAATAAAGGCTTAAATGCTTACTTCGTCTTCATATTAAGAGATGAATTTATGTTTAGTACCCAATTTTAAAAATGCATCTATTGAGTCTCAAAGTTGTAAAAATTGTATAAATGAAGTCCCCTTCGTTAAATTGGCTTAAATGAAGTTAATTTTGTGTTGACGTGACTATAAAATCTGACTTTTTTTTCTCTTTCCTTTGTTGTTCTTCCTGTAATGCCCAGTACTGACTTGTTGAATTGATGTTCTTGAATCTGATCAACGCTTACCTCTTGCTCGCACTTCGGACTCCCTCTGGCCAACAACATGAGCTCATACGCAGCCTCTTGCATTCCTGGCTCAATCTCATCACCTTCTTCCAAACCAGAATCTGATTTGTTGCAACAAGAGCTTATGCGGCCCCTCTTGGCAATAACGGACCAACCCCTGAGAACTTGAGAGAGATCAACGACTAAATCATCATAAAGGATTGAGGAAGAAGTGGAATTGGAGGAGGCACCAACGATCAAAGCGTTGCTTTGAATTCGCCTTTGTCGCCCATTTTACAGATCTCTCTGGTGCCATTAAAGTTGCCATGGAGAAAGGCGAGAGCTCCACCTCGACATCGGAGCTAGACTCCAATGATAACCACCACACCTACCTCATCGGCTCGGGCCAGTGCTCCTCCTTCCCCTCCCACCACATCCAGGCTCCACTTGAAGCTGTGTGGTCCACCGACTACTGCTTTGACAAAGCCACAGATCTAAAGATCCCTTCCACCATGGTGGTAACATTATGGTCATATATGGCCTCCCCTCTGCTGTCAAGGTCATATATGGCCTCTTCTCCGTTCGTGCCTCCCTACATGGCTATCAGAACACGCTCATCAAATCCAAAAACTATTAACGTTATTATCTTTGAAATGTTCACTACAGGGACAGACACGACAACAAGCACAATTGAATGGGCGGGTAGGGTTTGGAAAGTACTGCGGCGGGGAGAGGAGGGGATCGGAGTCTGCCGGGGTGGAGACAATAGGCGGCGAGAGCAGGTAGTGGTTCGATTCCAAGAAAGTGGTGAAGGCGCTGCGGTAAGTAGAGGAGAAGGTGGATTTTCCGTCGTCGTGGTCGTGTAGTGTGAGGTTTTCTCCATTTGGTGTGGCAGAGCCAATAGAGGGTGGTCATCGACGCTGTGGTTCTCGGAGCCCATCATTGTGGTTATGAGAATCACAGTGAAGCTTGCAGTGAATCAGCGAAGCAAGCCCGATGTAGAAGGCGTGAAGAGGTTAGATTAAAGAGAGGTTGAATTTGGGATTGGCATTAGGGATTTGATAGTGTCAGAGAGAGAGTGTGGGAGTGTGAGGTGCTGGCTAATGTGCGCTGGGAGGTGATGATTTGGAATGGTGAGGTTGAAGAAGACCATGCAGGGACCATAAGAGTGGCAAAACTGAGATTGAGAGTCACTATACCTGAAAATTGAGATCGATGGCAGGTATATTAAAAATGAGATTGGAAGAGAGAGAAAAAGTTGAACTTACGAGAGAAAGAGAAAAAGCTGTAAGAGAAAAATTACACCACGTCATATTTAACGCCGTTATTATAAACTTAACGGACAAGACCTTATTCATACAATTTTTATAACATAGGGATCTAATGTCTTCATTTTTAAAACTGGGTATTAAATAGAAATTCACCTCTTAACATGGTGACAAAGTAAGCATTTAAGTCTTAAATAAAACAATTAGTTCTATTTATTCATAGAAAACAACGTACAGAAAGAAAACCGAGTTGATGACTATGAAATAATATAATTATAAAAATAATAAAAACATATTGATATTTGAACGTGTTAATTTAACCCAATTTATGGGTTTTAGCTCAGATGGATCAGGACTTGGCTCTTATTTACATGTGTCTGAACTTGATTTAAATCCACATGGATCATGGTAAAAGCATACGTAAAAAAAATTATAGAGTTAAATGTTCATAGGTCAGGACTAATATATGAATCATTTTATAAAGAAAACATACTTTTTAAAATATGAAATGAAAGAATATTTACTTAAAATTTTTTATGAACTTGAAAAATATTTACTCAAGTTCATGCCAGTACATGCATGATTAGGTGAGACTTAGTGAAGTTGGTGAACTACATCTAGGTTAAGTTGAGTTAAGTTAACTTTAAGCTAGACCTAGTTGGTTACTCCTGATTTATGTCAAGTCGAATTGGATCTAAATTAAGCTAAATTAAAATGGGTCTATAAGTCAAACTGAATTCAAGTTAAGTTAAGTTAAGCCTAAGAAGATTGAATTGAATCCAAGTCAAACCTTGTTAAGCCATCTCAAGTTGTGTCCAATTAGGTTGGGTTTAAGTTAGGTTGAGTTAGGTCAAACCTATAAAATTGGGTTCAGATAGGCCTAAGAAGGTTGGGTTGAACCAAACCCAAGTCAAGTTAGATTGCATTGGATTAGGGCAAGTTGAATTTTACCAAGTCATAATCAATTTAGATGATATTGAATTAGGTCGAGCTTAGTTCGACCAGACCATGACAAGTCCTTATTAATTAGGTTGGTCGCATCAAGTCTAGTTTAATTAGTCAGATTTTGCTAAACTGAAGTCAAGTTTGGTTGGATCGAGTTAATAATTACTTATATTCAATGGCTTGGTCGTTTAGAAGTGTAGAGTACAAATTCTTTGAAATTCTTGACATATACACAAATAGAAAATATATATATATATATATATATATATATATATATATATATATATATATATATATATACATGATAACAGTTGAAAAACTGTTATTTTCATGCTTAAAATTGATACTAAAAGCAACCTTTATACTTAGAAACTAGCTTGAAATCATGCTTTTATTCATATTTTCATAAATAAGAGAGCTGGACAGGTTTATGCTTGATTTCAGTGTTTTTGTGCAGGTTTTAAGGTGAATTTAGTGAAAGAAGTGAAGAAGGAGAGAGATGGAATCAGAAAAGATATCAAAAAGTGCAAAAGGAGAAGCCGCAACTGCCACTCAGCGGTAGTTTACCGCTGAGCGGCACTCAGGAGTTCACGTTGGAACCGCTGAGGGGCAAAATGGCCGCTGAGGGGAAGAAACTACTCACGCACTCACCGCTGAGCGGTACTTTACCGCTGAGCGGCACACTTATGGGCTTGGGCCTAGATTTTCTGTAATTTTAGAATAGTATATAAGCTTTAGGACGTCCTAGGGTTTGTATCTTTGGCAAAGATGAAGCAAACACTCTCTCTTCCACCCCTTTGAAGGAGGATCTTGGATGCTCAGGCTACCTCTTCACCTTTCTAGGGTTTTATCTTTCATTCTTTCATTATTGTTCATCTAGGTTCACCATGAATATGGTGAACTAAACCTTGTATGTTTGTTGGGGAATCAATGTAATCTTTTGAAGCTCTCATATATGGAATTTGTGCTTGCATCTTAATCTAAGACTTATGCTTTCTTTCATCATTAGTTAGGGTTTTTCCTCTTTGCTCAAGGCTTGCTTTGTTTAACTCATTCAATGCATGATTATTGATTTTGTCGATACGGGAACGTACGGGGAAGTCTAGATCCGGGGAATCTCTCCCAATATTATATTGGTTGTCGTTAAGCTCCTGTGCTAAAAGAACTAATTACTAGGAATGCTAGGAATTGTATGTACTCGTAATTGCGGATAGGCCTTCTTGACAAGGTAATTTAGAGAGTGACATTAACAATGATGACTTGAATGTCGAATTCTTAAAATATATGAGAGTGGATAAGATGAAATTGACCCCAACAACATATTCATATATATATTTCATTGAAAGTGCTTGTCTTTTGCTTTTGCCATTGATCAAAATCTCATGCATACATGTTTATTTTCGTCCTTTGCATAATACAATCCAATTATTTCGTCTTTAAGTCTTAGCTAATCAAAGAATCACATACCTAAACTAGGCCGTGAGTCCTTTGGGAGAACAATACTTGGTCTTACCGAGTTTATTATTTGAAACGATTCGGTCATACTTGCCGATTGTTCAACAAGTTTGTGACATCATATTTTGGTGATCATAAATTTGTCCATAATAATATATATATATATATATATATATATATATATATATATATATATATATATATATATATATATATATATATATGTAACCTAATAAGTGTAGTAGTCGTTAACCTTGAGAACCACAACGAAGAAGAGGTTATAATGATGAAGCATCATGTATGACATGGAAAGGGGGTGATAAAGTGTGGGAATAACATTTTGTAGAAGAAACGGTGTATGAAGTACCTGAAAAACACTAGAAAGGGGGAGGGGGTTGAATAGTGTTAATGGAAAATTTTTCACAACCCTTCCAATATAGCACGTTATCGAGCTATGATATTTTCTTTTAAAAGTTAGACGCTCAAATTGATAAATATGAATGAACGATATTAGTTTTTGTCGTGCTATTTAGAATATATCCTGTAGTGTTTTCTAAGAATTTCCTTTATGACAAATGATTTGTTTAGCTTGGAAGATTATTGTATTTGGAAGTAAAGTGCAACTGCAAGTTTTTGTAAGAGGATCGTTTAGATAAGAGAAGAGATAATTGCACAAATGTTTTTATACTGGTTCGCTTCAATTGAGCTATGTCCAGTCTCCTCCATAGAGGGTTCCACAACACGATTACAAATGAGTATTCGCACCAATCTTAATCTTTAAGTATTAGCGTCACTCCTTGTACTCAACAACCTTAACCAAGATTTCCTTTGAGTATTCGCACCACTCATGGTACTCAACAACCCTAGCCGAGATTTTCTTAAGTATTTGAACCACTCCTGGTACTTAGTAACCTTGCTAAGATTCGTCAACTCAAACTGAGTTCAGTATTAAGTATTTTAATTCTCTTTAGAATTGCAATCAATGATTGCTTACAAGTTGTTCAGACTATATTTCTCACAAAGAGGATGTTATTACAATACAAAGCAGTTTAAACACTAACAGGTGTTTCTCTCTTTTCTCTTACAACAATAAGCAGTACAACAATGAAGCTTGAAAGTATTTATTTTCTCTTTTTCTCTTCTCGTTTTCTTTTCTTCAACTCAGATGTATTCTTTTTCTTAAGCTTTTTCTTTTCTTCTCTCTTGAATACTTGTAGGATAGATGTTTCATTGTAATCTCTTCACTTGACTATCCTCTTAAGCTATCCTCTTGATTTTCCTTTCGAAAGTTCTTCTATTTAAAGGCTTCATGAATATTTTTCCGTTAGACTAAGCTTTTTAGCCTTAATACTCGTAGTTTCTCTTTCTTCTTTGTACAGCAGTCGTTGGGCAAGTCAACTTGTCAGAGCAAACATGCTTTTTCAGTACTTTACTTGAAGTAGGTTGGACGTCCTTTTTAGGTATGGCTTCAAGTGAAGAACATTATGTGAATATTTCCTTTGTCCCTAACGTCTACTTTTGATATTTGATTTGTAGCTTTGTGAATGCGTGTAGAATAACTTATCTACAAACAGTAGAGTAAATTTTGCATGCAGCAGATATGTCTTTTCTTATCACTTTTCTTGTTTTTGAATGTTCAACATTTAATGTCATTGAATGCTTACTCAAAACAACAAAGTGTTTTTTTATTTTCTACCGTTAGGTAACATTGTGCAATTGTTAAGATATCAGCAAGTGTACCGAATCGTATCAAGTAATATAAAATGGTAAGACCAAGTATCATATCCCAAAGGACTCACGTCACTAAATAGTTATGTAATTGCTTAACCAATTAAGACTTAAGAACAATTAAGACTTGTTTGAACTCATGTTTTAGTTTTAGTTTTGTGAATAAGAGAGTTGAAGGTTAATTTAATGGTTTTGTGCTAGATTCCCTTGATTTTGTAGGCTAACTGAATGATTTGAAAGAAGAGTTGAAGTACCGAATGGTTGGAATGCAGAAAAGTCAACGAGAAACGAGAAAAGTCAACAAGTCAACCAGAATGCAGAAAAGTCAACCAGAGTGTAGAAAAAGTTGCGCCGAGCGGTAATTTCTACTGAGCGCCACTTTTTAGGTGCCAAAATCACCGCTGAGGGGCAAAAACAGTAGCTGGGGGGCAAAACTGAAGTGTCGCACCTGCCGCTGAGCGGCAATTTTATGGGCTTGGGCCTAATTTTCTATATTTTTTAGAATAATATATAAGCTTTAGGACGTCCTAGGGTTTGTATCTTTGGCTGGGACGAAGCAGAAACACACTTTTCACCCCTTGGGGGTATAATTGGAGATAGTGACGACTCTCCTCTTCTCTTTTTCGGGTTTTCTATCTCTTCCATTCTTTCATTCCATTGTTCATCTAGTTCTTCCATGACGATGGAGAACTAAACTTTTATTGTTGTTGGGGAATCAATCTAAATCCTTTGAGACTCTCATGTAATGGATTTGTTCTTCAAGATCTTTTATAAGATACATGCTTTCTTTCATTAATAGTCAGGGTTTTTCCTCTTTGCTCAAAGCATGCATTGTTTAACTCATTCGATGTCATGATTATTGGTTTTGTCGATATGGACACATATGGAGAAATCTAGATCTAGAGAATCTCTCCCAATAGTATATTACAAACCTAGACATAGGAGTATGATAGTTGGTTGCCTTTAAGCTTCTATTCACTATAATGCATGATTAATGTGTAGGGAGACAAGACATTGTAAACTAGTGATCATGATTAGGCTTTCTTCGTCGAGACATCGAGTTTAAAGTAATTTAGAAAGTAGCATTAATATTAATGAAACGAATGATGAATTCCTAAATACAAGAGAGTGGATAGGATGCAAATGATAAACTCCAACAACATATTCATCCATATATTTCAATTCACGTGTTTTGTTTCTTCTTGCCCATTGATAATCACATGCACACATATTTACTTTTCAGTCTTTTGCATTTGACATTTACAACAATTTGTTCAGAAGTATTAATAAATCAATAAATCAAATAACTGTCTAGGCCGTGAGTCTCTTGGGAAACGATACTTGGTCTTACCAGGATTATTACTTGATACGATTCGGTTACACTTGCCGAGGGTTAATAAGTTTTTGATTTCGTTTTCAGGGATTGAAAATTTGTTCATCATACATCATGCTAATGAATGGGTTAAACAAAGCAAGCATTAAGCGAAGAATAATTACCCTAACAATTAATGAAAGAAGCATATATAATTAAGAATCAATTCAATACATGAGAGTTTACAAAGGTTTACATCATTCCCCAATAATAAATAGAATTTAGTTCACCATTGGCATGGTAAAACTGGGTGAACAATCGAATGAAAGAATGAAAGAGATAGAAGAATCCTAGAATGAGAAGAGGAGAGTTGTTACATCCCCGAATCTACCCCCAAGGGGTGAAAAGTGTGTTTCTATGCTCAAGCCATCAAAAGATACAATCCCTAGGATGTCAAAGTCCTTAAATATAACATAAAAATAACAGAAAACAGGTTCAAGCCCACTTCGCTGGCGCTCAGCGCCCCAAGTGTGGCGCCTAGGCGTGGTATGGGTAAAAAATGGCGCTCAGGGGCGCTCAGCCCAAGCGGTAGCATTCCTAAACTCACTTTTTTTGCTGTTTTGCTTGTTTTTTTGGTTGATTCAGCTCTATACAGCTCTATACATTGTTGGAGATTCTTCCAAGCACATTATTAGCTACAAAATATAGGGATTTTAGTGATAAAATCATAAAGATAACCTCTACTCACTTATTCACAAAACTAAAGCAAAAACATGAGTTCAAGCAAGCTTCTAAGTCAAAAAGGGTGCGTTTAGTATCAAAGTTATATCACAGATAATAGTATTTTCAACCGTTATCAGCAATTAAGTTATTTTCTATATATACCAAGCGTTGTATAGAGACTTCATTGTTGGACGATGATTGTTTAAGCTCATGGTATCATTTAGTAAAGTAAACATTTCTTTTGGTTTTGTCTCTTCTTAGATAGATAGTGTTTAGCTTGTTTAAGCTTTCTTTTTATATTTTAATATTTAATGTCTTTTAATGTGTTTTTTCAAAGACAATGTCTCGACTTTTTTTATTTTAGAGTTATGTTGAATACGTCTTTCAGGTATGATAAGCATCAAGCGTTTAACTTCAACTCTCTTAGACGTTTTAGGCACACTAGCGTTTAGCCATGCATCTAGGTGTTTCAACCTAGATGTGTTTCTATTACCTAAGATCTTAAGTGTTTTCCTAAGTTTTTCTATGTCATGGATTCTAGTTCTATGTTTTTGTGTAGGTTTTCATGTTTGGAGCTTCAGGTTCTAGGTCTTGTGTTTTTGACCCTAAGTCGTTTTCAGATTATTATCTCCTTTTAATGTTATTTGATTAAACTTCAAAACATGAGAGTATTTAGACGCATAAACAATTTTTTCTTAACAATGCAATGCTTGGAAAGGGTATTGTTGCAACCCTTTGTCTTCAGATCTAAGAGATCTAATGGTTGAGGGAAAGCGGTGGAAAGATGAAAGGTCATGAGTTTTCCTATAAATAGGGGTCTCATTTGCCACAGTTGAACACCAAGTTTTCTGGGAAATTGCTTTATCTTTTGAACAACGTTAATCATTTCAGGAGCCGACTACTAAAAGGTATGTCTTATAGTGGCTCAAATATGAATTCTGGGGAAGAATCAAATAGTGGTATTAGTTAGATCTTAGTACCATCGTGCGCGTCATCATGCAGAACCATGTGGGTAGAGTTAGAGGTTATTATCGAGAATAAAGAAGATCCTACTGAAGACCATACCGAGTCCCAACTATTTAGAAGGGAAGGGTATGAATGTGTAGATTCCTTAGTGAGAAGTCAGTTTTCCAAATTTAGGTGGTTAAGTATATTGAATTCTTGGTTGAATAACATTTATGTGTTTGAAAGTGGAGTGTTAGAGAACATAATGTCACTTGGAGGGTGAGTGTCATAGACCATGTTTGTCATGACCGAGAGGAATATAAGAAGGAGTTCTTTTATGAGTACATAACTTTTTTCCTTTAATCTCACGTTCGATTACCCTTTGATGAGTTTACAATAGATGTGCTTAAATTTCTAAATCTTGCACCAACATTAAGGGTGCCTATTTTTAATCCTTTAAGAAGTTCAAGAATGGGTTCTTTAAGATAGTGGTGAACCTGGTTGGTCACTCACATGTTTATGATAAACACAACAACCTAAAATTTTCCTTCTACTGAACCAACAACCCTCATAGGTATAACGAGTGGCCGAAAGACATATTGTCTAAGGAGGATCAAAGAATAGTTGGGACCCTAGAGAAGCTCCTAAGATCCTACTTGTCAAAAACATTGGTAGAGTTTATCTATCTCCTGTTTGGTACATATAGAGTAGCTTTTAACTTGAATACTTTAGAGCTATTCTAAAATTTTGTGGTGCTTTAAGGTTACATGGGTCAACATGTTGCCAAGATGAAGACTGATGAGGACATCTTCCGCAGGCTGAGGAACTAACTAACCGAGGAGGCTAAGAAAGCTTGAGAGACTCTTGTTCCTAACTTAAAAGGACCGATAAATGGACACCCATCGACCCATGAATGGAACCAAGAGGTCTATGCCCCCAAAGTAGCAAGGCGTAGGTAAGGATAAGAAGAAACTCAAATTTGAGCTACTCGGCTAAGTTGGTAGTTCTAGTTTTGGTAGTTTCCCTCCATAGATGCTCTCCTTCAGCTTACGATTCACCTTGCAAGCATTGGCGCTCAATTCCCACTTCCATTTGAATACATTAGCGTTCATCCTCCGCCTCCCTATGCATTCTATCCCACTCAACTTCGGCTTGCACTCCTTCTCAACATCCCTCCTGATCTCTTCATTATCCCTTTGTAAAGCTTTGATGTTTTGTATTATTTGTTGCATAGTTGGTCCATTGTTGTCATTCTTGTCCTTATTTACAATGGAGTTACCTCTAGTGTTCCTCATGACAATATGAAATTATTGTGTCATGGGATTGAGATCACCTTAAGAATCATTTTTGTGGTGTTGAGTTAGGCTTAAAATCACTTTCTAATATGGTATCAGAGTCATGGTTGGAGCCTTTTCTAGCGAGATCTGTGTGGGCATTCTGTTCCACCCGTTGTCGGGCCACTACCGGACCTCCCATTATTTCTACTCTTACGCTCGAGATGTTTATACCTCAACGTGAAGGGGGTGTATTGGAAGTCCCACATCGAATAAAGATAAGGCCAAATTATAATATATAAGTGGGCTGCAAACTTCACCATACAAGCCGATATTGTGACGTTGAGTTAGGCTTGAAGTCCACTTCTTAACATGGTATCAAAGCCATGGTTAGAGCTTTTCCTAGCGAGATCTATGTGGGCATTATGTTCCACCCGTTGTCGGACCACCCATTAATTCTACTCTCAAACTCGAGATGTTTATACCTCGGTGTAAGGGGTTGTGTTAGAAGTCCTACATCGACTAGAGATAAGGCCAAATTATAATATATAAGTGGAGTGAAAACCTCACCATACAAGCCGGTTTTGTGGGGTTGAATTAGGCTTAAAACCACTTTCTAATATGGTATCATAGCCATGGTTGGAGTCTTTCCTAGCGAGATCTATGTGGGCATTTTGTTCCACCAGTTGTTGGGTTACTATTGGACCATCCATTAATTCTCCTCTCACGCTCGAGATGTCTATACCTCGACGTGAAAGGGGTGTGTTAGAAGTCCCACATCGACTAGAGATAAGGTCAAATTATAATATATAAGTTGGGTGTAAACCTCACCATACAAGCCGATTTTGTGGGGTTGAGTTAGGTTTGAAGTCCACTTCTTAACATGGTATCAAAGTCATGGTTGAAGCTTTCCTAGAGAGATCTATGTGGGCATTTTGTTCCACCCATTGTCGGACCATTATCGGACCACCCATTAATTCTACTACCACCCTCGAGATGTTTATACCTCGGCGTGAAGGGGTGTGTTGAAAGTCCTACTTCGATTAGAGATAAGGCCAAATTATAAACCATACGAGCTGGTTTTATGGGGTTGAGTTGGGCTTAAAACCACTTTATAATATGATATTAGAGCCATGGTTGGAGCATTTCCTAGCAAGATTTATGTGAGCATTTTGTTTCACCCATTGTCGGGCCATTATCAGATCACCCATTAATTCTACTGTTACGCTCGATATGTCTATACCTCGGTGTGAAGGGAGTGTGTGAGAAGTCTCACATCGACTAAAAATAAGGTCAAATTATAATATATAAGTGAAGTGCAAACATTACCATACAAACCGATTTTTTGAGATTGAGTTAGGCTTAAAGTTCACTTTTTAATAATGATTAAACCTTTCTTAACTCAACAAATATCACTTTTGACCAAAATCGTTTTTTCTCTTGATCTAAGAGTTAGAGTTTTATTTATATGTAAACTAATTACAAATAGTTTTTTTTTCTTTAAATAAAAAAATATTTTGGTACAAAGATAAAATCCTAAAAATTACCAAGATAATAATCGAAAAAGATAAAGAAAAAAACCAAAAATTACAAAGATAAAAATTTTGCAAACAATAAAATTGCACTATGGGCTTAAATCCAAATTCTTGAGATTGATTTTCAAATATCGGTTCGACTCGTAATTAATCATATGACTTTTTGGACTTACAACACCGGATGCTGAAACATCCGTGATCATTTCGGACATGAGTCTAGCTCTAGAACTCCTTGTAATATACTCAACTTACCCATAGATAAAGTCGGTAGAATCTTGTGCTTTCACTTTAATGTTTTTAATGACTGCATCTTCATAAGAATCCTTAATAAATCGGTCGTTAGATATCTTAGATGTAAATCAAGTAAAACATTTATATATTATATATTATGAGACGTTATATCATTAATTTAAAATATAAAATTAAAACGATAAAAGCAAACAATTATTTTAAAATAATTTAATTGTTTTTCATATAGTATTTCATAATATAAACTGATTTCCATTTTTTTTAGTTTCTTTTTCTTTTTCTACCCAAGAAGAGATGGCTCCACACCATCATTAATTTTGCTATGGTAGTTTCTTACACGAGGTCACTTTATCTTTCACCACAGAATCATATTCCTACTAGATTTTATGATAATATCTACATGCTTATCCATAATAATTTCCAAATAAAAAATTAAATTTTAATAAATAAAATTAATTTATATATAAATTAATATATATATATATATATATATATATATATATTATAAAAAGTATTTTTATAAAGAAACTCGTTCATATTCCCATATATTTTAAACAGAAATATGTTCATATATCATTTATTTCATCCATCATTTCACATATATTTTTCAAATTTTGATAGCACTGGATAACAGATTCTCGATTTATATATTTGATATTTATGCATCACATGTAAATTCTCAAGAAGACTAAAACATGGTTAAATAGAAATGGTTTAGCGTTGTTGTAAGGTTAAAGTTTTCTGGATAACGCTTAATTAAAGTTGTGCAGAAGTCAAACATGAAACATTGAAAAACAGAAAGTTGTGTGAAAAGAATACTTTATTCGTATAGTTATTTAACGGAAGAGCACATAGATAAAAAATATCATATTCTTCATATTTTTAAAGGTGTTTATAATCATGGTATTTATATTCCTAATTTCTAGAAAACCCAAATATTACAGAATTATTAGGATCACAAAACTTATCAAAATCAAAATTCATAAGTCAATAAAGGTTTCTTTGAATGGATTTTGATTATTAAAAAAAATAGTTGCTCAAAGTCTATGTCTATCCTTAGGTTGACCCCTATTCACCCTACCCAAAACAATTAGATTATAACTTATAACTATGTGACTAAACCATCTTTTAGTCCATCTAATAATTTTTATTCAATCATACATTTGATTATTTTAATTTATGGATAATCATTGTCGTCTTTCTAATTTTAATTGCTAACTTATAATGACGATTTTTTTAACTATTTTTATATCCTAAAACTTTGCCCAATAATTAACAAAATGTAAAGGAAGCGTGTTTGTATTAAGTTAAGCAAACAATTAAATTGTAATGTACAAGTGTATAAAATGTAATTTTTTTAATAAAATATTATACTTTTTTTTCGTTGTGGGCAAAGTTATAGTTTAATTCTTTCTTAAATAATAAAATGTAAGAAACTTTGCAATCATCTTTAAGAAAATTAAGCTCTTTTCATATTTGATTGTTGTTATTTTAATATAATAATGGAAGTATATATGTTTCTCTACACTTGAAAAATCAAACTTGTTTCATAAGAAAGTAATTATAGAAGGATTTTGAGAGTCAATTAACATCATATAAATTTAGTCTTTCCCATTTTTAACATTATTTAATTTATTGAAATACAAAATTTTATAAATTTTCAGTCGAAATGAAAAGAGCTCCACACAAAATAAAAATATTTATTTTCAGTTGAAATAACATTATTTTCGATTATTGAAATAACCATGCAAGGCTATAAATTTCAAAGTAAATTCAGCTAGGCATTTGATGTAAGCAACGTGAGTAAATTGTATATATTTATAGGAAAAATATTATCTTTATATGGAAATAAATTTATGGAAACTGGAATAAGCCAATAATAAATTAACAGATAATCATAAATTTGAAATCTACCAAACGAACCTGGTTTCATGTCAAAAGAATGTCACGTCACGGCATTTTAATTTTCTTCATTCAATTTTCAGAGTCAAATTTACGATTGTTACTTGTAAGTCATGCATTTGATGATAGCTGGTGACATTAACACGTAAGATTATTCAATCATTGATGTTATAGTTTGTGAACTAAACAAATGGAATCATCATTTTATAACTCAAGTCGAAAGTCACGGTTGGGTTCAATTCTTAAACCACTTGTCTTTATGATAATTTCAATACACCTTAGGTTTCTACACCACCAAATGGTGATGACACGTATAGAAAGATTAATGAACATTTTAAAATGATTTTTCCCATAATACTTCTAAAAGTAATAAAAAACGAAGCCATAGTCAACTAAATTATATGTGAACTAACTTCAAAAAGTAATTGGTATGGTAAATTCATATTCTTATATCATATATTCAAGATATTATTTGTTTTGAAATTATTTATTTTGAAAGCTAGAATACAGGAGAATGATTAGTTATCCCTAGTTAAAGAACCAATATGTTCTATTATTAACTCCACGGTAGACATCAATGTTTCGATTCAAAATTTACTGAGTGATATCATTAGGGTCAATCATTATACATCTAAGATATTGTTTATTTTGGAAACTAGAAGTCCGTCATGGTTTTGTATTAAGAATATTTAAGTTATCTTATACCTCGACTTATAAATGATACAGGACTATTCACCGTTGTAGAAACAATAATTTTCATTAACTTTTTAAACATCTAATTTTTATATGATTTAAGTTTCTTGTGAAAAATTCAAGTGTACAGTTAAGGATATTTAAAAAAAAAATCATATTGTTAAGTTTTCAACTCTTTATGTATTTTAAATTTGTTTTAATTTTATATTTTAAATTTGTTTTAATTTTAATTGATATAAGATTTTCAAAACATCAAACTATCCAAAACCAAATTACATATTGATTATATATAAGATAAAAATCCACTTCTTAATACAAAATTTATATAAAATAATGTATAAAGAAATTACAAATTCATTATTTTAAAATTTTGAATTAAAATAACATTTGGTTTTAATATCCAAATTTTTTGGTTACGAAGTACAGAATTTCAGATATTGTAAAAAAAGTTTGCAATGTGTCAAACACTTAGATTTAAAAGAACTATTGTAAGGAATTTTGGTGAGAATGAGGTTGAGAGAAGTTGAAAAACACTCTTAAAATTTTCAGAATATTAATTTCATTTTTCATATTTATTTCTATTATCTTAAGAGTTCTTGCAAAAGCTTTTCTATCAAACACGTCATATAGTTAAACTAAGCTTTGAATGGTGTATACACTAGGAAGATTCGTAAATTTCAAGTTTGAAATAATGAGCTTTAGAAGTTTATTAAACGTCATAAGTTGAAACGCATTGAATTTAGAAGCCATCGTATTATGACTTATCCATAGTAAGTGATAGGTAACATAAAAAGAAGAATTTTAATTATAATTACTTACGTCAAAGGTTTGAACTCACATATGTTCCCTAATTCTCCTCCTTTTAGTGTTTAAGTCTTGATTTTAGCAAACCAATTTATTACTAATATACGTTTATAAGTAGTAATCAATTCAATCTTTGATTATTAATTAAGTCATCAAACCTAACAACGTGAACTTTATGAGAAAATGGAGAAAGTATACGGCTTCCATGCTTACTTTTCCAAAGAGAAAGTTGTAGGTTAGTCCATAAAGTAAAAACTCCTATGAGATTACTTGATAAAATCAATCTAAATTTCTAAGAAGTACTATATCCTAAAAAGATGACAACGTATCTTTAGTTTTAGAAAATTTCATTATTAATATTAGGTTTAATACATCATTTGGTTCACTCTTTTGGGAGTTTGGTTCAAAATGGTCTCACCTTTTGAAAAAGTTCAGTAAGGCCCCATATTTTGTTTAAAAATGTTCAACTCGGTCCTTTTCGTGGACGCCTTTAAAAAACTTAACGGTACTGATGCCACTGTGGCCAAATCTGAAGGAGGTGTTATGTTGGATGATAACGTGACACTGTGAAGTGAAGTGAGTTGGTGAAAATATTTTAAAAAAATAAAATGACTTAATTTGGGTGGTAGGTTTAAGTATGGGTTAAAACAAAATTACTCTTATCTAAGACTGATTTAGGCATTTCTGGGTAAAGCATTGTGCTGCAAGTGGTTTTGGTTGGTGATTCCTTCAAAATGAAATTGGAACAGCGTACGTGCGTGCGTGAGATAAGTGGTCCTAATCAAGGCTAATAAGTTGATGTTGTTGTATTTGGGATTAGGGTTTAATTATATTTTGTTTGATTGACGATGATTCTGCCACCGAAACTTGCTTCTCCTTCCTGCGAAAAACCAACCAGAAACAAAGAAGAAAGGGAAGACAAAGAATGATATCTCCCCGTACGAAGGCATAACAGAACCAGAAACAAAAAGAAGAGTGTCTCCCCATAGCGAGCTTCTCTCACGCGTGACCGAAGAACACCCTCCCAAGTTGGGTTTGTTCGAGATAAAAAAAAAGATTTGGAAAAAAAGTTGTTATTAGAGTCTTTAGGTGTGAAACAAGCATTTGGGAATTAAATTTAGAGTTCAATTAGAATTCAGAAATTAATAGAAATTAATAACTATTAAAAGGAAATCCCAACCCTAATTAATTATAATTAAAAGAAATCCCCAAATCCCCAAATTCCCAACCTTAATTATTTGGAACCACTTGCAGCATAATGTTTTACCTAGAAATCTTAAACCTGCCACCCAAATTAAGTCATTTTATTTTTTTAAAATATTTTCACCAACTCACTTCACTTCACAGTGCCACGTAATCATCCAACATAACACCTCACTCAGATTTGGCCACAGTGACATCATCATCGTTAAGTTTTTAACGGCGTCCACGAAAAGGAACGAATTGAATATTTTTAAACAAAATATGGAGCTTTATTGAACTTTTTCAAAAGGTAGCACCATTTTGAACCAAACCTCCAAAAGTTGAGAGCAAATGATGTATTAAACCTTAATATTATAATCATAATATATAGATAAAAATGTGAAGTGATTAATGTCCAATATTAAACTTATTTATCAACAAAAGTTATGGTCATTTATTATTTATAGAGATGTGGAAAGAGAGAAGATAACTTACATTTATTATTTATCAACTCTTGTAATATATTTTTTTAAGAAAATTTATCGGAAATGCCTATAATATAATAGAATAATTTTAAAACGATTTTATAGACACACGCAAGGATAACGAAATTGATATAATTAAATAAACTTAATAATGAAAAAAAAAAACAATTGAGTTTCTTCATAAAACTTAAAATCACTTTATCCTTTGGATAAATAGAAGATTAAACTGGGAGTCGTATGATTGTGATATAATGTTATAATATATTATTATTATATTGCAAAATATGAAAACGTTGGCAACGTTAAGATTCTTTCATAATTGCCAATGGAAATTTTTTTTAATAGCAACGTTCAAAAACTTAATTGGTGCAACGTTAACATTTAAATGTTTTAATTTCATTTTAATTTCTTTTAATTAATTGATTCTTTCCAGCTCTATAAATAGGGAGTTCCTCCTCCATTCCAAGATACACCAAACTTCACTCTCTCTCATCTTCTCTTTTCTGAATTTCTTTCTTCAGCTCTTTCTCTCTTCTAACATTATTCTGGGTTATTCTTATACTCTGTTAAAGACTTACTTGCTAGTTCTGAGATCCTCAGACATTCTGAGAAGTTCCTGTTGTATCCTGGGGGACTTGCGCAACACACCGCGGATAAGTCCTTAAGGACAGTGACTCTACACGCCTCAGGAAATACTTTTTGTGTCAGCTTTTCCAACAATCTTAAGGACTTATGGCTGACATCAACAACATGCCTTCAGAGAGCCAAACCATTGCTTCCGGAACCCAGACGGTCTTCGCAAAATCTCTTCCGGACGTGTCAAAGATCGAGATTTTCTCTGGACAGAACTTCCGACGCTGGCAAGAACGCGTTTCCACCCTTTTAGACATGTATGGAGTTGTTGCTGCTCTTTCATCTCCGAAGCCCGACTCCACTATTCCTTCAAACTCAAAACTAGTTGAAGAGTGGACTTACGCGAACAAGGTATGCCGACACACTTTGCTTAGTGCACTTTCTAATGATTTGTTCGACGTGTACTGTTCCTACAAGGAAGCAAAGGATATTTGGGACTCGTTGATTCTCAAATACACTGCCGAAGATGTCGTCAGACAAAGATTCGTCATAGGAAATTACTACCGTTGGGAAATGATTGAAGACAAGGACATAAAAACTCAAATCAATGAATACCACAAGTTGCTCGAAGACATCAAAGCAGAAAACATTCTACTACCGGATGAATTTGTTTCAGAACTTCTGATCGAGAAATTGCCGCCATCCTGGACAGATTACAAACAACAGTTGAAACACAGGCACAAGCAAATGTCTCTACCAGAACTCATTACACACATAATAATTGAAGATACCAACAGGAAGGAGTCTGCTACTACAAGGGCCAAAGCTTTATCTGCGAAAGCAAATATGGTAGAAGTAAAACCTGCTCCAAAAAGGTACGAATACAAACCTGATCACAAAAAGAAAAATAATTTTCTTAAATCTCGTCCCCATGAATCTAAACCCACCTTTAAAAAGAAAGGAAATTGCTTCGTATGTGGGAAGCCAGGCCATCATGCACCACAGTGCAGGCGTAGAGTGAGAAACGACAATCCTCCTAGGGCCAATATAGCCGAAGGAGATGACATTATTGCTGCGGTCGTTTCTCAAGTGAATCTGATGACCAATGTGAGCAAGTGGGTAGTAGACTCTGGTGGTACTAGGCATATCTGTGCGAACAGAAGTGCTTTTACCTCTTACACTAGTGTAGGAGATGGAGAAGAACACGTCTACCTCGGTGATTCCAGGACCACTCCTGTTCTGGGAAAAGGAAAAGTTCTTCTCAAACTCACATCTGGAAAGACTCTGGCCTTGAGTGATGTGCTACATGTGCCATCAATCAGAGTTAATTTAATCTCTGTAGCACTATTGGGAAAGGTGGGGGTTAAAGTGTCATTTGAGTCTGACAAGATCATCATGACAAAAAATAATGTGTTCGTGGGGAAGGGATATTGTGATCAAGGACTCTTCATTCTAAATGTTTCTAAAAATATTAATGAATCAAGTTCTTCTGCTTATATTGTTGACTCGTATGATATATGGCATGCTAGATTAGGACATGTGAATTCCTCGTATGTTTTGAAATTACAACTACTAGGATTGATTAATATGCATGATAAACAGAGTAGAAAATGTGATATATGTGTAGAATCAAAATTAACAAAGAAAACATGTTTTTCTGTAGAACGCCAAACTGAGCTATTAGGGTTAATTCATACTGATCTAGCTGATATGAAACAAACCATGTCTAGAGGAGGTAAAAATTATTTTGTGACCTTTATAGATGATTATTCTAGATATACCAAAGTTTACTTAATCAAACATAAAGATGAAGCCTTTGATGTATTTTTAACCTATAAGGCAGAAGTAGAAAATCAGTTGAATAAGAAAATTAAAAGGATTAGATCAGATAGAGGTGGTGAGTATGTGCTTTTTAATGACTATTGTGTTAAAGAAGGAATTATCCATGAAGTGACCCCACCATATTCACCTGAGTCTAATGGAGTAGCTGAGAGGAAAAATAGAACCCTTAAGGAAATGATGAATGCTATGCTTATTAGTTCTGGTGCACCTGATAACCTTTGGGGAGAAGCCTTGCTTACTGCATGTTTTTTACAAAATAGAATACCGCATAAGAAAATCGGTAAAACTCCTTATGAGTTGTGGAAAGGTTACCAGCCTAACCTTAAATATTTAAGGGTGTGGGGGTGCTTAGCTAAGGTGATATTACCTGATCCTAAGAAAAGGAAAATAGGATCTAAAACCTCTGATTGTATGTTCTTAGGTTATGCTGAACATAGTGCTGCCTATAGGTTTCTAGTTGTTAAAAGTAACATACTTGAGAGAAATTCTATAATGGAGACAAAAAATGCTGAATTTTTTGAACACGTGTTTCCCTTAAAGGTTAGTGAGATGTCTCAACCTGTTGATGATAATGATAATAGTAATACCATAAATGAGGATTTGAGGAGAAGCAAAAGGCAGAGAAAGGAAACTTCCTTTGGAGATGACTTTTATACTTATCTTGTTGATAATGATCCAATAAGCTTTATAGAAGCTACTAGTGCTCCTGATGCAAAACAGTGGGATAAGGCCATTAGGACTGAAATTGAATCAATTCAGAAAAACAATACTTGGACTTTAGTAGATTTGCCTAAAGGAGCAAAACCCATTGGTTGTAAGTGGATCTTTAAGAAAAAGTATCGCCCTGATGGATCCATAGAAAAATATAAGGCAAGATTAGTAGCAAAATGTTTTACTCAAAAACCCAACATAGATTACTTTGATACTTTTGCTCCAGTGACTAGGATTTCCTCTATTCGAGTGTTGTTAGCCTTAGCTGCTATCCATAAACTAGTGATACATCAGATGGATGTTAAAACAGCCTTTTTGAATGGTGATTTAGAGGAGGAAATTTATATGACTCAACCTGAAGGGTGTGTTGTACCTGGTCAAGAGGATAAAGTATGCAAACTCTTAAAATCCTTATATGGGTTGAAACAAGCACCAAAACAATGGCACGAAAAACTTGATGATGTGTTGCTTTGTGATGGATTTTCACCTAATGATGCTGATAAATGTGTGTACTCTAAGTTTGAAAATGGTGATTGTGTCATTATATGTTTGTATGTGGATGACATGTTAATCTTTGGTACATGCGATGAGATTGTCACTAGAACTAAATTGTTTCTAGGATCAAAATTTGAAATGAAAGACATGGGTGAAGCCAATGTGATTTTAGGTATTAGAATCATAAGGAAGGGAGATAGTATATTACTATCTCAAGAACAATACATTGAGAAACTTCTTAAGAAGTTTGGATTTTATGACTTAAAACCAGTAAGTACTCCTTATGATGCTAACTCTAAATTAATGAAAAATAGAGGAGAACCATTATCTCAGCCTCAGTATGCCCAGATAATTGGGAGCTTACTACACTTGATGAGCTTTTCTAGACCTGATATTGCTTATGCAGTAGGTAGACTAAGTAGGTACACTCAATGTCCAAATCAGGAACATTGGGATGCACTTGCTAGGCTTATGAGATACTTAAGAGGATCAATGGATTATGCCATTGAATATAGTGGATTTCCCGCTGTACTAGAAGGGTACACTGATGCTAACTGGATCTCTGATTCAGATGAGACAAAATCCACTAGTGGTTATGTATTCACACTTGGGGGTGGTACGATTACATGGAGATCAGCCAGACAAACAATTATTACAAGATCAACAATGGAATCTGAGTTTGTCGCTCTTGAGATGGCTGGTAGTGAGGCTGAGTGGTTGAAAAACTTCTTAGCAAACATTCCACTAGGAATGAAACCAACCCCATCTGTATCAATACACTGTGATTGCCAATCGGCAATAGCTATAGCTAAAAACAAAAATTACAATGGAAAGAATAGACATATTCAATTGAGACACAATTTGGTGAAGCAGCTGCTAAAGAGTGAAACTATTTCCATTGATTATGTGAAGTCAAAACGGAATCTAGCAGATCCTCTGACAAAACCCATGGGAAGACAAATGATATTAGAAACATGGAGGGGAATGGGACTTAAGCCGCTTGCAAACAAACAAGTGATGGTAACCCAACCTTTGTGATTGGAGATCCCATGAATAAGGTTCATATGGGTAAAAACAAGTCACTTGTTAGGTCTGATAGCACTAAATTGATTTTAATCAATTATGTCCATTTCTATGGTGTGTGTGAAAGTGCTAGAGACTGCATTATTGAGAGGTTAAACTTTGTCATTAAAATTCTATACGGTGATAGAATTTTGTCTTAAACAAAGTTTTAATGATTTTCATATCCCTTATGGGTGGTGTATGATTTGCAGCATACACTTGATGAAATCACCTATATGAGTGTCAAGTGGGGCCGCTTGCATGAGATCTTGGCATGATCTCTAGAGCACTCATGAATACCGGGCAAGCGCATGGCCTAGTAAGCGCAACACAGCGATAACAGCAAGAATTGTGGGGGTGTATTGTGATTGATAAACCTCTAACACACGTCAAATGTCTTTGGTTCATATAGCTTGCTATACCAACTACATTGTGTGTTAAGTTTATAAATCTAAGACTGGTTCATATAGCTTGCTATACCAGCTCTGATGCATTACATCCTATGAGACCCAGAATAAAAGTTTCTTGTTTTCTGTTAGTGTTTGAACTATTTGAGTCAAAGACTATTTCTTTCAACTCTATTTTGCAATATGTGGGGGATTGTTATAATATATTATTATTATATTGCAAAATATGAAAACGTTGGCAACGTTAAGATTCTTTCATAATTGCCAACGGAAATTTTTTTTAATAGCAACGTTCAAAAACTTAATTGGTGCAACGTTAACATTTAAATGTTTTAATTTCATTTTAATTTCTTTTAATTAATTGATTCTTTCCAGCTCTATAAATAGGGAGTTCCTCCTCCATTCCAAGATACACCAAACTTCACTCTCTCTCATCTTCTCTTTTCTGAATTTCTTTCTTCAGCTCTTTCTCTCTTCTAAAATTATTCTGGGTTATTCTTATACTCTGTTAAAGAGTTACTTGCTAGTTCTGAGATCCTCAGACATTCTGAGAAGTTCCTGTTGTATCCTGGGGGACTTGCGCAACACACCGCGGATAAGTCCTTAAGGACAGTGACTCTACACGCCTCAGGAAATACTTTTTGTGTCAGCTTTTCCAACATCTAAACCCAGTGTAAAATAGTTAAATTTGCTTTAAAAAAAATAAAAAAATAAAAAAACTAATGTTAACCAAAATATAGGGTATCGTTCAGAGGTTATATAGCAAACCTTGTATATGTCTGTGATGATAAGTCTTGTTTTTTTTTTCTAATCAAAATTTTTACTGAATTTATTAGTTTTTGAAATTATAATTTGTTAACATTGTATGTTTCCATCATTGGATTATGTGATAGAGATGTTGATAGCGAGTTAATAATTAGAAACTTAATCAAACAGTTTGATGTAATTTTTTTTATAAACTATGTTTTTATTATTTATTTATGTACGCCCGTTAATGACATTAAATTATTTAATGAGTACGTACAAAATATTTGTCAAACACATTATACACTCAAATATATATACAAAGTGAGAACCCCTGAAGCATTAGTTTAAAAAATTACGAGAAAAATCAATTAAATCTCACTAATGGTTATAAGAATTGCTGAAAGGAACATAATGTTCTAAATTTCAGAGACAGATTTAGTTATATATAACTAAAGTTAATTAACTAAAATGTTATTTTCCTAACATGCATGATTGTTATTTTTTTTTTTTAGTTTTGACTTTAATTTGTTTCTGTTAAAAATTTAAATAGAAGTGATGAATTCTGCGGCGTTGTTTCAAATATACATTATACAGAATATTTCACATTATATTTAACATGCATGTTGCAACAAAATCCACCCTCAGCATTTAACGCGAGTGTTATAGAAGTTAAAAAGTATAAAATGTTATAAGACTATACAATTTAATCATTCTCACACAAAACCATATTTTTTAACATAGTTTCAAATGTGGAAACATGAGCATAGAGTGGTTTTAAACCATTCACTATATAGCTTAGATTAATTTTATGACGATGTTTTTTATTATATTCTTTAGTTTTGAAGTAAGTATTTTTAAGTAAAAATATTAATTAAATATCTTAGCAAAAATTAAATATGAAAAGTTTTTAGATTAATAATTTTCTGTAACTTTTGACTTGGATAACTATTTTTCTATGAGATGTTATAAATTCAAAATAATATTATCAATCTTAACATTTAATTTATTGTTATAAAAATAAAAATATGTATTTATAATTGTTAGAGTAGCAGTATTTTGACTAAAACGTTGTAAATAAATTTTAACTATTTTTTCTTTTACTTTTATGATAAAAAAATCTAGAATTTAAAGAAAAAGAAATGTGGAATAGAAAAGAACAATCATGTTAAATTATAAAAATTAAAAAATGAGTTGATTAATAGTTGTAAATAGTATATATATATATATATTATTTTAAATTTAATAATAAATTGTAAAATCAGTAACGATCATATATATTAATTAAAAATATATATTGACAATTAATTAATATAACATATACAAAAAGATTACTATTTTACTATAGATATACTAGTTGTTAACATTAACAACTATAAGGCGATGTAATATTTATTTTGTTAATATGTTTTGTTTTACTATGATCTTTGGTCAAATATATTTAACTCAAATTATGATAGAAAATAATTTTAATATCTAAACCTTTTAAACATATCTCCTCTTTAACTACATCAACCAATGTTATATATTCTAGTTCAGTGATTGATAAGACCAATATTGATCGGAGATTAGTCACTAGTACAAAATGTGCTTTTAAACTCGCACAATAGATCTCGGTTTATTACCAAATCGCTGTCTATTCAGACACGGTGGCAGTTTTGTAATTAACGAGACCTTATAGGCCTCGGTTCAGACTTGACCGGTGCCAAAAAGGGTTACCACTTCGGTTGTAAAAGCAACCGGTGCCTAATGAGTGGTTTCTGAGATAATTTCTGACGCGGTTAAGAGAAACCCGAGGTAAAAGGAGTATACTGCACCGGTTGATAAGAAGAACCGAGGCGTATAAGCCTCTACTACCTCAGGCCCAAAAGGACCGAGGCATATAAGCCTCTTATTTCTCCCCAGATTTTCCCCAAACACGCGAAGACCTAGCCCCTTCACCCCTTGCGCGCCTCGCTCGCCTCCCTCCCCTCACTCTCGCCTCCCTCGATCTGGCCTTCCTCCCCTCGGTCTCGCCTCCCTCGGTCTCGGTCTCGCCTCCCTCGGTCTCGGTCTCGCCTCCCTCCCCTCGCTCTCGCCTCCCTCGCTCTCGCCTCCCTCCCCTCGCTCTAGCCTCCTTCGCTGTCGCCTCCCCTCGCTGTCGCCTCCCTTCGCTCTCGCCTCCCCTCTCTCGGTCTCGCTCCGTCGCTCTCTCGGTCTCGCTCTCTCCTGCGAGTGCGTCGCCTCTGGAGGGAAGAGCATGCGGTGGTGGTGCGTCAATGGTGGTGGCGGTGATAGTGGTGGTGGTGCGAATCTGAGATTAGGGTCAGATTGGGGTCAGATTAGGGTTTTGCGAATCTGCAAAAGGTAAATGTGTTAATTTGCTTGTGTTAATTTGCCCGAGGCACCAAAATTAAATTCCTGTGTTAATTTGCCATCATTTTCTAAGCAGGCTAATGTGCTCAGATCTGCAAAAGGGGTGAGGGTTGTGGAGAAAAATGAAGAACTCCATGGTTTTGCTGAGCTGAATCCAGTTCTCTGTTTTTTATTTGTCTGTCTCCTTGATCAAATTCTCTGATTTGTGTAATTTGCAACTGTAAATTCTCTGATTTGTGTAATTTGCAACTGTAAATTCTTCTCTGATTTGTGTAATTTGCAACTGTAAATTCTCTGGGCAGTGTGTAATTTGTTAATGAAAATTAACTAGATTATTTGTGTGCATGTTCTCTGTTCTCTGGGCAAGTTTGTGTGTAATTTGTTTGAGCATAACGTTTGCTTGCCACTGTAACGCTTGCTACTGCCAGAATACTAGGAAAATTATAACGAAAAAAAAAGACCCTACTGCCTCGGTTCAGCCTCCAACCGAGGCAGTAGAGGGAGAGAACAATCTCGGTCCTGTTAACCGAGGCATAAACTGTATCACCTTTTACCTCGCCTGAATATGCCTCGGTTCATGAACCGGTGCCTATTAGTGAAAATAACCGGTGCCATTTCTTTTATCTGTACTAGTGAGTCCAATTAACCATATAAACTTGTCCATTTTAAAAGTGTAGTTTATAATAATTTGTTTACTAACCAAGTATGCAATGTATTCATAATGAAAATACCCTTTTGGGGTACATTATAAATCATTATTAAGTGAAATTTAAATGTCTCTGGTTTCTTTAAGTATCTCAATTCACATTTTGTTAATACTTTTTTGCTCACATACATGTTCACTAGATTAACTATTTGGCTAATATTTGATGTAATGTGTATACTATATGAAATATATCGATAGAAGTTAAATAATGGTCATTTATGGGCAGTTAGCAGGTATATTAACATCTATTAATAGGTCAAATTGTCTTAAGCTTTACAAATATATAGTATTAATAATTGATTATTGAGTTTGATTGTCTAAAAATATGCTCCGTTAATGGTTAATCAATGTGTTTGGCTACCACAAACCCCATAAATATACGATTGATGTCTACGTAAAATAACTTGATCTATCCTAATAAAATAAATACCTCTTTATGAAACATATCTGACTTGAGCGTTAGAGTGTCTTCTACAAGTCAACAACCCATCGGAGTGGATTGCGTTCTTGAAGATAATTGGACGATCGAAAGAGACTAGAGCAAGGAAGGACAATTGAACCTCGGATCTTTTCAACCGAAACATTTTGGCGCCCACCGTTTATCCGAGCAACATCCCCATGAAAACCACGAGAAACCAAACGCGTGCTCGGTCTCGACATCAGTACTTTGGATCAATACTAGGTTTTGCAACAAGAGCAAAAAATTCAATAATAATTTCTAAAGAAATGTTTTTTGTTTTGAATAATTTAAGGTAACCATTACAAGTTTACGAGGGAACAAATTAAATGCCTCCACAAAAAAGAAAATTATAAAATACTGAAGTGTTTACTTTATTTTGTTTAACACATTTTTGTGAGAAAAAATATCTTGAACAAGAAGGTTCAATCATTCGTTCAACCTTGTCAGGTTGTAATGGCTTGTCATTATAAATTGTAAATTATAAAATGTTGAAGCTTTTGCTTTATTTTGTTTAACACATATTTTTGTGAGTAAAAATATCATGCACAAGAAGGTTCAGTCCTACTTTTAGCCTTGTCAGGTTCTAATGACTTTTCATTGTAAATTATAAATTATAAAATATTGAAGTGTTTACTTTATTTTATTTAACGTATATTTTTGTGAGTGAAAATATCTTGCACAAGAGGGTAGTCCCTTCCCGCTCAGTCAGTTGGACCACCTATGTTCATCCTTGTCAGGTTCTAATGGCTTTTCATTACACAAAAGAAGAACATTATAAAATATTGAAGCATTTACTTTATTTTGTTTAAGGCATATTTTTGTTAGTAAAAATTCCTACACATGAAGGTTCAGTCCCTTCCCGCTCGGTCAATTGGACCACCAATGTTTAACCTTGTCAGGTTCCAATAACTTTTTATTATTAAAATAAATTATAAAATATTAAATATTTCGTTTAAACCCATATATATTTTTGTGAGTAAAAATATCTTGCACAAGAAGGTTCAACCCCTTACCTGGACCACCAACGTTCAACCTTGTCAAGAAGGTTCAACCCCTTACCGCTTAGTTAATTGGACCACCAACGTTCAACCTTGTCTGGAAGGTTCAACCCCTTACCACTCAATCAGTTGGACCACCAACATTCAACCTTGTCAGGTTCCAATGAATTTTCATTATAAAAGAAGATTATAAAATACTAAATATTTTGTTTAACCCATATATATTTTTGTGAGTAAGAATATCCTGCACAGGAAGGTTCAACCCATTACCGCTCGGTCAGTTCGACCACCAACGTTCAACCTTGTCAAGTTCCACTGGCTTTTTATAAATTATAAAATATTGAAGCGTTTAATTTATTTTTTTTAACACATAGTTTTGTGAGTAAAAATATCCTGACACATCTTAATACAGACTCCTCATTTTTAGCCTTCAAACGTTCGATTGAAGACCGAACGAACTCGCCTGCCTGGCCATCCGACTTCATAACCTAAACTATTTTGATATTAATTTGATTGGCTACATTTTCCTCACCATTCAAATTCGAATTGCTATTTTGTCTTCTGTGTAGATGACAGGACCCTACGCACAAACCACTCGGCCAACTAAAGAATGTCGCCCGGTGATTCTAAAATGAATTAACACAAAATTCTAGTGGCAAATAACGCTTAGTGATTCTAAAACGAATTCACATAAAATTCTAGTGGCAAATGTTGCTCAGTGATTCTAAAACGAATTCACTTAAAATTCTAGTAGCGCATGCCGCTCAGTGATTCTAAAAGGAATTCACTTCAAATTCTAGTGACGAATGCCGCTCAATGATTTCAAAACGAATTCTCTTAAAATTCAAGTGAAAAATGCCACTCGGTGATTCTAAAACGAAATCACCTAAAACTTAAGTGGCGGGAGATTCCAAAGAACTCCTACATTGTCATGCTCGGTGATTCAAAAGAGAGTTCTAGTTTTCTTAAGCTTCTGATCTTCAAACTTAATTATTATGAGTGCTAGGAATCGTATGAACTAATAGTTAAGGATAGACTTTCTTCACCGAGGAATCGGGTTTTAAGTATTTTAGATAGTGACATTGACATTAATGAAGAAGTAGAATTCGTATATACATGAGAGTAAACTAGGCGAAATCTAACCCCAACAACATATTCATTCCATAATATCAAATCCGTTCAACTTTGTACTTTTGTCCAATTGATCAAATTGCATGCATATTTAATTTCAGTATTTGCATTCTAAACCCAAAAGAGTTTGTTTTCAAGTCTTATTTAATAAAGAAATCACATAATTGTTTAGGCCGTGAGTCTCTAGGGAAATGATACTTGGTCTTACCATGTTTATTACTTGATACGATTTGCTACACTTGCCAGAGTCTTAACAAGTTTTTGGCGCTGTTGCTGGGGACTCGTGGTTTAACTATTCTATTTGTGTGATTATTTATTAGCTTTAACTTGATTATTTTTTATTATTTTAATTTTGTTTTTGTTTTGTTCTAACAGTGTTTTCTTGGGTTTTGTTTTCTTGTGTATGCAGGATACAACTCAAACTAGAAGCAAGAAAACCTCAGAACATCTTCTGGAAGGATTGGACGAGAGTAGAAGGAGGAGAAAAATTAGAACATCTAGAGAATCGTTCCCTTCTCCAGAGACACTTTTACAACCTTCACCGCAAGAATCTGACCAGAGCACTAAAGAAATGGTTGGAGAAAATAATGGCAGACGCACTCTGGTAAATTACACAACAGTTGTTTGCCCTCATCATTTTAATAGCATTGCAAGGATGATGGTCAATGCTGCAAACATGGAGGTAAAGCGTGCGTTGATACAATTGGTGAAGAACAACCACTTTAATGGACTATCTCATGAAATTCCATATGAGCATCTGACCACATTCAACAAGATTTGCAACACTGAGTAAGAATATCCTGCACAGGAAGGTTCAACCCATTACCGCTCGGTCAGTTCGACCACCAACGTTCAACCTTGTCAAGTTCCACTGGCTTTTTATAAATTATAAAATATTGAAGCGTTTACTTTATTTTTTTTAACACATAGTTTTGTGAGTAAAAATATCCTGACACATCTTAATACAGACTCCTCATTTTTAGCCTTCAAACGTTCGATTGAAGACCGAACTAACTCGCCTGCCTGGCCATCCGACTTCATAACCTAAACTATTTTGATATTAATTTGATTGGCTACATTTTCCTCACCATTCAAATTCGAATTGCTATTTTGTCTTCTGTGTAGATGACAGGACCCTACGCACAAACCACTCGGCCAACTAAAGAATGTCGCTCGGTGATTCTAAAATGAATTAACACAGAATTTTAGTGGCAAATAACGCTTAGTGATTCTAAAACGAATTCACATAAAATTCTAGTGGCAAATGCTGCTCAGTGATTCTAAAACGAATTCACTTAAAATTCTAGTAGCGAATGCCGCTCAGTGATTCTAAAAGGAATTCACTTCAAATTCTAGTGACGAATGCTGCTCAATGATTTCGAAACGAATTCTCTTAAAATTCAAGTGAAAAATGCCACTCGGTGATTCTAAAACGAAATCACCTAAAACTTAAGTGGCGGGAGATTCCAAAGAACTCCTACATTGTCATGCTCGGTGATTCAAAAGAGAGTTCTAGTTTTCTTAAGCTTCTGATCTTCAAACTTAATTATTATGAGTGCTAGGAATCGTATGAACTAATAGTTAAGGATAGACTTTCTTCACCGAGGAATCGGGTTTTAAGTATTTTAGATAGTGACATTAACATTAATGAAGAAGTAGAATTCGTATATACATGAGAGTAAACTAGGCGAAATCTAACCCCAACAACATATTCATTCCATAATATCAAATCCGTTCATCTTTATACTTTTGTCCAATTGATCAAATTGCATGCATATTTAATTTCAGTATTTGCATTCTAAACCCAAAAGAGTTTGTTTTCAAGTCTTATTTAATAAAGAAATCACATAATTGTTTAGGCCGTGAGTCTCTAGGGAAATGATACTTGGTCTTACCATGTTTATTACTTGATATGGTCGCCTCCACACAATTCGCACATTTGGGTTTGTACCTGTGCAACAGTTTTCAACTCTTTGGGTAATTGTGCAAGAGTTTTGGTCAGAGTCTCCAGCTGTTGAGTGAGAATTTTGTTTTGAGCTAGCAGGGCATCATGTGTCTGTAATTGGAGGACTCCTTTTTGCATAGGAGCTCCTCTCTCACTGTGTAACTCATTATCACTAGTAGCCATGTTTTCTATAATCTCAGTTGCTTCCTCTGGAGTTTTCCATTTAATATTGCCTCCTGCTGCGGCGTCCAACATCATCTTGGTTTGTGAACCAAGCCCTCCTAGGAAAGTTAAGACTACTTCTTGATCTTCAAAACCATGCGTGGGAGTTTTACGTAGCAAGCTTTTATACCTGTCCCATGCATGCCCCAGTGATTCTTCCATGCCCTGCTTAAATGAAGAAATCTCTTACTTGCCTTTTGTCACCATAGATTGTGGGAAGTACTTGTTTAAAAATTTTGTGACCACTGCTTACCACTCTGTGAAACTTTCTTCTGGGAAAGAATTCAACCAAAGCTTAGCATTGCCTCCCAATGAGAAAGGAAACAAGCTAAGTTTGATAGCTTCGTCTGGCACCCCATTAATCTTGACTGTGTTGCAAATCTCATTAAAGGTAGTGAGGTACTCATATGGGCTCTCATGAGATAACCCATTAAATTGGTTGCTTTTCACCAGTTGAATCAGTGCTGGTTTGACCTCCATATTAGCTGCATTGACTCTAGGTCTAGCTATGTTGTTAAAGTGTTGAGGCCCAGCTATATTGGTGTAGTCTGCAAGAGTTCTTCTAACATTATTGTTCTCCATATTTTCTGTGCTATGAACAGAACCTTGTGATGATCATTGTAAGAGAGTTTCTGGAGAAGGGAAAAGTTCTCTAGATGTTCAGATTCTTCTCCTCCGTCTACTCTCGTCTAGACCTTCAAGAAGAGGTTCTGTTGTTTTCTTGCTCCTTGTTCTAATTGCTTCCTGCATACACAAGAAAGCAAAACCCTAGAAAATATTTGTTAGCACAAAAAGATATAGGAGAAGATATATATTCAAAAGATAAAAGATTCATAAGATAAAATAAAATAAGATAGAATAAAATAAAATCTAATCTAATCTAATAAGATAAAATAAAATAAAATCTAATCTAATCTAATCAAATAAAATAAAATAAAATAAAAAGAGAAAAATAAAAACAGAAATTCAAAATTAAAGTCAAAGATAATCAATAATCACACAAATTAACCAGTTAAACCAGAGTCCCCGGCAACGGCGCCAAAAACTTGATGGACAAATTTATGATCACCAAAATATGATGTCACAAACTTGTTGAACAATCGGCAAGTATGACCGAATCGTTTCAAGTAATAAACTCGGTAAGACCAAGTATCGTTCTCCCAAAGGACTCACGGCCTAGTTTAGTTGTGTGGTTTGTTGATTAGCTAAGACTTAAGGACGAAATAATTGGATTGTATTATGCAAAAGACGAAAATAAACATGTAATTCAGCATCTAAAATCCTTTCTAGGGTTCTATCTTTTCACTCTTTCATTGTAATTCAGCATCTAAAATCCTCCTCTAAGGGGTGAAAACGTACGTTTCTGCTTCGTCCCAGCCAAATATGACTGACCTAGCTTAACTAAAACCTTATATAATATTCTAAAAAATACAGAAAAGTAGGCCTAAGCCTAGAAAAGTGGCGCTCAACGGTAAATATTTGCCCAGCGGTAGTAGCGCGTGATCAATTCTTCCCCTCAGCGACATTTCTCCCCTCAGTAGTGCCAACTGGTCTTTGAGAGTGTCGCTTGATGACAAATTTATGAACACCGAAAAACGATGCCACAAACTTGTTTAACAATCGGCAAGTGTGACCGAATCGTTTCAAGTAATAAAACTCGGTAAGACTGATGGAAAAATTTATGATCACCAAAATATGATGTCACAAACTTGTTGAACAATCGGCAAGTATGACCGAATCGTTTCAAGTAATAAACTCGGTAAGACCAAGTATCGTTCTCCCAAAGGACTCACGGCCTAGTTTAGTTGTGTGGTTTGTTGATTAGCTAAGACTTAAGGACGAAATAATTGGATTGTATTATGCAAAAGACGAAAATAAACATGTATGCATGAGGTTTTGATCAATGGCAAAAGCAAAAGACAAGCACTTTCAATGAAATATATATATGAATATGTTGTTCGGGCTCAATTTCATCTTATTCACTCTCATATTTTAGGAATTCAACAATCAAATCATCATTGTTAATGCCACTCTCTAAATTACCTTGTCAAGAAGGCCTATCCCTAATTACGAGTTCATACGATTCCCAACATTCCTAATAATTAGTTCTTTTAGCACAGGAGCTTAACGACAACCAATATACTATTGGGAGTAATTCCCCGGATCTAGACTTCCCCGTATGTTCCCGTATCGACAAAATCAATAATCATGCATTAAATGAGTTAAACAAAGCAAGCATTGGGAAAAGAGGAAAAACCCTAACTAATGATGAAAGAAAGCATAAGTCTTAGATTAAGATGCAAGCACAAATTCCATATATGAGAGCTTCAAAAGATTACATTGATTCCCCAACAAACATACAAGGTTTAGTTCACCATATTCATGGTGAACCTAGATGAACAATAATGAAAGAATGAAGGATAAAACCCTAGAAAGGTGAAGAGGTAGCCTGAGCATCCAAGATCCTCCTTCAAAGGGGTGGAAGAGAGAGTGTTTGCTTCGTCTTTCCCAAAGATACAAACCCTAGGACGTCCTAAAGCTTATATACTATTCTAAAATTACAGAAAATCTAGGCCCAAGCCCATAAGTGTGCCGCTCAGCGGTGAGTGCGTGAGTAGTTTCTTCCCCTCAACGACCATTTTGCCCCTCAGCGGATCTCTCGTAAGCTCCTGAGTGCCGCTCAGCGGTAAACTGCCGCTGAGCGGTAATTGCGGCTTCTCCTTTTGCACTTTTTGATGTCTTTTCTGATTCCATCTCTCTCGTTCTTCACTTCTTTCACTAAATTCACCTTAAAACCTGCACAAAAAGACTGAAATCAAGCATAAACCTGTCCAACTCTCTTATTTATGAAAATATGGATAAAAGCATGATTTCAAGCTAGTTTCTAAGTATAAAGGTTGCTTTTAGTGTCAATTTTAAGCATGAAAATAACAGTTTTTCAACTGTAATCAAAGACCAAGTATCGTTCTCCCAAAGGACTCACGGCCTAGTTTAGTTATGTGATTTGTTGATTATTTAAGACTTAAGAACAAATTGATTGTAGTATTATATGCAAAAGACAATAAATAAACATGTATGCATGAATTTGATCAATGGAAAAGACAGAATACAAACACTTTAATGAATTATATGGATGAGTATGTGATGGACAAATTTATGAGCACCAAAATATGATGTCACAAACTTGTTTCACAATCAGCAAGTATGACCGAATCGTTCAAGTAATAAACTTGGTAAGACCAAGTATCGTTCTCCCAAAGGACTCACGGCCTAGTTTAGTTGTATGGTTTGTTGATTAGCTAAGACTTAAGAACGAAATAATTGAGGTTTAATATGCAAGACAGAAAATAAACATGTATGCATGAGTTTTTGATCAATGGCAAAAGCAAAAGATAAACACTTTCAATGAAATATATGAATGAATATGTTGTTGGGGGTCAATTTCATCTTATCCACTCTCATATATTTTAGGAATTCAACATTCAAATCATCATTGTTAATGCCACTCTCTAAAGTACCATTCTAGATGGCTTCTCCCTAATCACGAGTTCATACAATTCCTAGCATTCCTAATGATCAGTTCATAAGTGCAGGAGCTTAACGACAACCAACATAATATTGGGAGAAATTCCCCGGATCTAGACTTCCCCGTACGTGCCCGTATCGACAAAACCAATAATCATGCATCGAATGAGTTAAACCATGCAAGCATTAAGCAAAGAGGAAAAACCCTAACTAATGATGAAAGAAAGCATAAGTCTTAATTAAAAGATGCAAGCATAAATTCCATATATGATAGCTTCAAGAGATTACATTGATTCCCCAACAAACATACAAGGTTTAGTTCACCATATTCATGGTGAACCTAGATGAATAACAATGAAAGAATGAAAGAATAAACCCTAAAAAGGTGAAGAGGTAGCCTGAGCATCAAAGATCCTCCTTCAAAGGGGTGGAAGAGAGAGTGTTTGCCTCGTTTCTGCCAAAGATACTAATTCTAGGACGTGCAAGTCCTTAGATACTATTCTAGAATTACAAAAGATTACAAAAGCCCAAGCCCATAAAAGTGCCGCTCAGCGGTAAATACTGCTCAGCGGTAACTGCGCGTCCCTTTTCTTCCCCTCAGCGGCCAGTTTGCCCCTCAGCGGAGCTCCCGTGACCTCCTGAGTGCTGCTCAGCGGTAAAATGCCGCTGAGCGGTGCTTTCGGCTTCTTCTTTTGCACTCTTTGATTCCTTTTCTGATTCCATCTCTCTCTTTCTTCACTTCTTTCACTAAATTCACCTTAAAACCTGCACAAAAACACTTAAATCAAGCATAAACCTGTCCAGCTCTCTTATTTCTGAAAATATAGATAAAACCATGATTTCAAGCTAGTTTCTAAGTCTAAAGGTTGCTTTTAGTATCAATTTTAAGCATGAAAATAACAGTTTTTCAACTGTTATCAATTACTTATCACACAATCACAATCATAAGCAAACCATCACAACAGACAAAGGTTTCCATTGAGTACATCAAACCCTATTCTAAAAAATAAGTAAGTACAGAACACTTAACCAAATAAAAGCATAAGTCTTGCTCTAATTATGATAGCATTCATCAGTAAATGCTATCTCAGCTCCTCATCAATCTGAGTTGTCATCTGTATCCTCCTCTTCTTCTTCATCTTCAGCATCCTCAAATGCATCATCATCATCATCAGCTTCAGCATCATCGTCCTCCATCTCCATAGCGGAAGCTTCAGGTGCTTCAGTTCTGCCTCCTTGTACCTGCTCTTCTGGCCAAGCTACTACATTATGAAACTCCTCCATAGTCCACCTGTGAGCTGGAGGTGTATCATACATTCCAACAATCATTTCTGCAGTAGCCACCTGCCCTCTATGGATAGACTGTAACTGTGCACCTATAAGAGACATGTACATGTTCCTCATTTGGAACGGTTCTGCTTCATGTGTCTCAGCAGATGCCCGACTATGTGCTTGCCCTCTTTCTCTATGAGTACGGCGTGGTGGAACTAGCTGAGCTGCTTCCTCACCTCCAAAGTATTATCTATAATAAGCCTCATCAATTGCTTTTCTTGGCCTTTCAAATGGTGGAGCAGAAGTATCCACCCCAGCTATCTTGCAGAGGTGTGTGATTAAAGAAGGATGTCCTAAAGGTGCTTTATTGTTTGTTGTGTTAGCGCACACCCTAATCTCATCAGCTATTACCTGCCCAATATTAACATTCAAATTTCTGATTGCACAGTAAAGGAAGAGTGCCCTGCTAAGAGTGATGTCTGACACATGAGAACATGGCTGAATGTTGGCATGAGAAAACGTCATCCAATACTTTGCAAGAGGAGTCAGGTCAGTCCTCCTAATGTTCACCACAGAGCCAGTTCTATTCCTTTGAAAATGTCCTCCAGGTATACATAGAACTCTCTCCACATCATCAAAATCAGCACCTTCTTCCATACATAGAGCAAATTGGCACTGCTCACCAGCTGATGGACAAATTTATGATCACCAAAATATGATGTCACAAACTTGTTTCACAATCGGCAAGTATGACCGAATCGTTCAAGTAATAAACTTGGTAAGACCAAGTATCGTTCTCCCAAAGGACTCTCGGCCTAGTTTAGTTATGTGGTTTGTTGATTAGCTAAGACTTAAGAACGAAATAATTGGATTGTATTATGCAAGACAGAAAATAAACATGTATGCATGAGTTTTTGATCAATGGCAAAAGCAAAAGATAAACACTTTCAATGAAATATATGAATGAATATGTTGTTGGGGGTCAATTTCATCTCATCCACTCTCATATATTTTAGGAATTCAACATTCAAATCATCATTGTTAATGCCACTCTCTAAAGTACCATTCTAGATGGCTTCTCCCTAATCACGAGTTCATACAATTCCTAGCATTCCTAATGATCAGTTCATAAGTGCAGGAGCTTAACGACAACCAATATAATATTGGGAGAAATTCCCCGGATCTAGACTTCCCCGTACGTGCCCGTATCGACAAAACCAATAATCATGCATCGAATGAGTTAAACCATGCAAGCATTAAGCAAAGAGGAAAAACCCTAACTAATGATGAAAGAAATCATAAATCTTAATTAAAAGATGCAAGCATAAATTCCATATATGAGAGCTTCAAGAGATTACATTGATTCCCCAACAAACATACAAGGTTTAGTTCACCATATTCATGGTGAACCTAGATGAACAATAATGAAAGAATGAAAGAATAAACCCTAAAAAGGTGAAGAGGTAGCCTGAGCATCCAAGATCCTCCTTCAAAGGGGTGGAAGAGAGAGTGTTTGCCTCGTTTCTGCCAAAGATACAAACTCTAGGACGTCCTAAAGCTTATATACTATTCTAAAATTACAAAAGATCTAAGCCCAAGCCCATAAAAGTGCCAGAAAACAAGTCCAAGCCCATTAAGAATGGCGCTCAGCGGTAAATACCGCTCAGCGGTGACTGCGCGTCTTGTTTCTTCCCCTCAGCGGCCATTTTGCCCCTCAGCGGACCTCCCGTGACCTCCTGAGTGCCGCTCAGCGGTAAAATGCCGCTGAGCGGTGCTTTCGGCTTCTCCTTTTGCACTCTTTGATTTCTTTTCTGATTCCATCTCTCTCCTTCTTCACTTCTTTCACTAAATTCACCTTAAAACCTGCACAAAAACACTTAAATCAAGCATAAACCTGTCCAGCTCTCTTATTTATGAAAATATGAATAAAAGCATGATTTCAAGCTAGTTTCTAAGTCTAAAGGTTGCTTTTAGTATCAATTTTAAGCATGAAAATAACAGTTTTTCAACTGTTATCACAACCCCAAACTTAGAACTTTGCTTGTCCTTAAGCAAACAAAATGTAACTCAATCTCCAACCAATTCATATGATGGTTCATTCATTCAAAAATCCTCTTTTTCAAGATAAGTAATAACTTCACTCAAACTTATGACCAAGAGTTCATTCAAGATGTGCACATGCTTTAGTGTTCACAAAGTCATTTAAATTCCAACAAATACTATTTTTCATGAATGATCAATCAATTAAGCATGGATGTTCATGTGCTTATGGAATATTTCCTCACTAGGTAAAGTGTTTCACTCAACACACAAGTGTATAAGAGGTAAAGTGTTTCACTCATTCACTCCACTATCACAATGTCACATGAATCAACTTTGCCTTTCATTTTACCACAATCAAAAACATTCACAAGCATGCATCATCACAAGGACTTTTCAATGGCTTATAATGTGGCTGGGCTAACAAGAAAATTGGTTTTTCTGGATCACAAAATCCTTGAGTTAAGAGAATCATAACAACACAATTATTCTTATTCTTCCCAACTTTCTTTTGCCTTTGCATTTGCATTGAGCTTTGCTTCTTTTTCTTTTCTTTTTCTTTTTCTTTGCATATTCTTACTTTTTAGCTCTTATCTCAATGCTTTTCCTTTTTCATGTTTTCCCAATAACCCCAAACTTGAACATTTAACAATACCACACAAGATCTTCTACTTAACTCAAGGTAAAGATTTTCAATCAAGGGTTTTCAGTGTATATTCAAGGCTAAGGGTTCAAAGGATAGAACACAACGTGTTCTCTTTTAGTGGGCTAACTTTATGAATTTGGCCAATAAAAAGGGTTTCAACAAACGGCCTTGATCACATGATGCAAAACAAGCAATTGATTCAATCATAGAAAACCTGGGCAAAATCATTCATGATTTCAAAGTAATAGCACTCAACAATAACAACTCTGGAGCTCAAAACCTCACATATAAGCTCATTCACATTTGACATACACATCCTGCTTAATTTCACAATCACAATCATGATATCATGCATTTGTTTACAAAGCTTGTGAATCACCTGTATAAGCATTTTAATGTGCACATCATCTCAACATCAATCAATCAATAAGCATCATCAAGCATTACTTATCACACAATCACAGTTAATAGCAAACCATCATAACAAACCAGGTTTCCAATAAAGTACATCAACCCTAATCTAAAAACAAAAACAAATAAGTTCAGAAAACTTAAACCACAAAAGCATAATCATATGATAGCATTCATCAGTAAATGCTATCTCAGCTCCTCATCAGTCTGAGCTGTCCTCTGTATCTTCCTCTTCCTCCTCATCTTCATCATCATCAAATGCATCCTCCTCCTCAGCTTCATCTTCTTCCATATCCCTAGCTGAAGCTTCAGATGTTCCAGCTTGATGGACAAATTTGTAAGCACCAAAATATGATGTCACAAACTTGTTTCACAATCGGCAAGTATGACCGAATCGTTCAAGTAATAAAACTTGGTAAGACCAAGTATCGTTCTTCCCAAAGGACTCACGGCCTAGTTTAGTTATGTGATTTGTTGATTAGCTAGGACTTAGAAACGAAATATTCAAAGTTTAATATGCAAGACAGAAAATAAACATGTATGCATGAATTGATCAATGGCAAAGACAAAAGATAAACACTTTCAATGAACTATATGAATGAATATGTTGTTGGGGGTCAATTTCATCTCATCCACTCTCATATATTTTAGGAATTCAACATTCAAATCATCATTGTTAATGCCACTCTCTAATGTACCATTCTAGATGGCTTCTCCCTAATCAAATAGTTCATACAATTCCTAGCATTCCTAATGATTAGTTCATTACAGCAGGAGCTTAAAGGCAACCAATATAATGTTGTCAGTAAAATATTGGGAGAAATTCCCCGGATCTAGACTTCCCCGTACGTGTCCGTATCGACAAAACCAATAATCATGCATTAGAATGAGTTAAACAATGCAAGCATTGAGCAAAGAGGAAAAACCCTAACTAATGATGAAAGAAAGCATATGTCTTAATTCAAAGATGTACTCAACAAATCCATATATGAGAGCTTCAAGAGATTACATTGATTCCCCAACAAACATACAAGGTTTAGTTCACCATCGTCATGGTGAACCTAGATGAATAACAATGAAAGAGTGAAAGAATAAACCCAATAAAGGTGAAGAGGTAGCCTGAGCATCCAAGATCCTCCTTCAAAGGGGTGGAAGAGAGAGTGTTTGCCTCGTTTCTGCCAAAGATACTAAACTAAAGGACGTGCAAGCCCTTATATACTAATTTAGAGTTACAAAAGATTACAAAAGCCCAAGCCCAAAGAGTACCGCTCAGCGGTATTTACCGCTCAGCGGTAGTTGCGCGTCACAATTCTTCCCCTCAGCGGCCATTTGCCCCTCAGCGTGACTCCCGCAACCTCCTGAGTGCCGCTCAGCGGTAGTTTGCCGCTGAGCGGTGCCTTCGTCTTCTCTTTTTGCACTCTTTCTTGTCTTTTCTAATGTCACTTCTCTCCTTCTTCACTCTTTGCACCAAATTCACCCTAAAACCTGCACAAAAACACTCAAATCAAGTGTAAACCTGTCCAGCTCTCTTATTTCTGAAAATAAAGATAAAAGGTGTGATTTCAAGCTAGTTTCTAAGTCTAAAGGTTGCTTTTAGTATCAATTTTAAGCATGAAAATAACAGTTTTTCAAGCTAGTTTCTAAGTCTAACAAATTTGTAAGCACCAAAATATGATGTCACAAACTTGTTTCACAATCGGCAAGTATGACCGAATCGTTCAAGTAATAAAACTTGGTAAGACCAAGTATCGTTCTTCCCAAAGGACTCACGGCCTAGTTTAGTTATGTGATTTGTTGATTAGCTAGGACTTAGAAACGAAATATTCAAAGTTTAATATGCAAGACAGAAAATAAACATGTATGCATGAATTGATCAATGGCAAAGACAAAAGATAAACACTTTCAATGAACTATATGAATGAATATGTTGTTGGGGGTCAATTTCATCTCATCCACTCTCATATATTTTAGGAATTCAACATTCAAATCATCATTGTTAATGCCACTCTCTAATGTACCATTCTAGATGGCTTCTCCCTAATCAAATAGTTCATACAATTCCTAGCATTCCTAATGATTAGTTCATTACAGCAGGAGCTTAAAGGCAACCAATATAATGTTGTCAGTAAAATATTGGGAGAAATTCCCCGGATCTAGACTTCCCCGTACGTGTCCGTATCGACAAAACCAATAATCATGCATTAGAATGAGTTAAACAATGCAAGCATTGAGCAAAGAGGAAAAACCCTAACTAATGATGAAAGAAAGCATATGTCTTAATTCAAAGATGTACTCAACAAATCCATATATGAGAGCTTCAAGAGATTACATTGATTCCCCAACAAACATACAAGGTTTAGTTCACCATCGTCATGGTGAACCTAGATGAATAACAATGAAAGAGTGAAAGAATAAACCCAATAAAGGTGAAGAGGTAGCCTGAGCATCCAAGATCCTCCTTCAAAGGGGTGGAAGAGAGAGTGTTTGCCTCGTTTCTGCCAAAGATACTAAACTAAAGGACGTGCAAGCCCTTATATACTAATTTAGAGTTACAAAAGATTACAAAAGCCCAAGCCCAAAGAGTACCGCTCAGCGGTATTTACCGCTCAGCGGTAGTTGCGCGTCACAATTCTTCCCCTCAGCGGCCATTTGCCCCTCAGCGTGACTCCCGCAACCTCCTGAGTGCCGCTCAGCGGTAGTTTGCCGCTGAGCGGTGCCTTCGTCTTCTCTTTTTGCACTCTTTCTTGTCTTTTCTAATGTCACTTCTCTCCTTCTTCACTCTTTGCACCAAATTCACCCTAAAACCTGCACAAAAACACTCAAATCAAGTGTAAACCTGTCCAGCTCTCTTATTTCTGAAAATAAAGATAAAAGGTGTGATTTCAAGCTAGTTTCTAAGTCTAAAGGTTGCTTTTAGTATCAATTTTAAGCATGAAAATAACAGTTTTTCAAGCTAGTTTCTAAGTCTAACAAATTTGTAAGCACCAAAATATGATGTCACAAACTTGTTTCACAATCGGCAAGTATGACCGAATCGTTCAAGTAATAAAACTTGGTAAGACCAAGTATCGTTCTTCCCAAAGGACTCACGGCCTAGTTTAGTTATGTGATTTGTTGATTAGCTAGGACTTAGAAACGAAATATTCAAAGTTTAATATGCAAGACAGAAAATAAACATGTATGCATGAATTGATCAATGGCAAAGACAAAAGATAAACACTTTCAATGAACTATATGAATGAATATGTTGTTGGGGGTCAATTTCATCTCATCCACTCTCATATATTTTAGGAATTCAACATTCAAATCATCATTGTTAATGCCACTCTCTAATGTACCATTCTAGATGGCTTCTCCCTAATCAAATAGTTCATACAATTCCTAGCATTCCTAATGATTAGTTCATTACAGCAGGAGCTTAAAGGCAACCAATATAATGTTGTCAGTAAAATATTGGGAGAAATTCCCCGGATCTAGACTTCCCCGTACGTGTCCGTATCGACAAAACCAATAATCATGCATTAGAATGAGTTAAACAATGCAAGCATTGAGCAAAGAGGAAAAACCCTAACTAATGATGAAAGAAAGCATATGTCTTAATTCAAAGATGTACTCAACAAATCCATATATGAGAGCTTCAAGAGATTACATTGATTCCCCAACAAACATACAAGGTTTAGTTCACCATCGTCATGGTGAACCTAGATGAATAACAATGAAAGAGTGAAAGAATAAACCCAATAAAGGTGAAGAGGTAGCCTGAGCATCCAAGATCCTCCTTCAAAGGGGTGGAAGAGAGAGTGTTTGCCTCGTTTCTGCCAAAGATACTAAACTAAAGGACGTGCAAGCCCTTATATACTAATTTAGAGTTACAAAAGATTACAAAAGCCCAAGCCCAAAGAGTACCGCTCAGCGGTATTTACCGCTCAGCGGTAGTTGCGCGTCACAATTCTTCCCCTCAGCGGCCATTTGCCCCTCAGCGTGACTCCCGCAACCTCCTGAGTGCCGCTCAGCGGTAGTTTGCCGCTGAGCGGTGCCTTCGTCTTCTCTTTTTGCACTCTTTCTTGTCTTTTCTAATGTCACTTCTCTCCTTCTTCACTCTTTGCACCAAATTCACCCTAAAACCTGCACAAAAACACTCAAATCAAGTGTAAACCTGTCCAGCTCTCTTATTTCTGAAAATAAAGATAAAAGGTGTGATTTCAAGCTAGTTTCTAAGTCTAAAGGTTGCTTTTAGTATCAATTTTAAGCATGAAAATAACAGTTTTTCAAGCTAGTTTCTAAGTCTAACAAATTTGTAAGCACCAAAATATGATGTCACAAACTTGTTTCACAATCGGCAAGTATGACCGAATCGTTCAAGTAATAAAACTTGGTAAGACCAAGTATCGTTCTTCCCAAAGGACTCACGGCCTAGTTTAGTTATGTGATTTGTTGATTAGCTAGGACTTAGAAACGAAATATTCAAAGTTTAATATGCAAGACAGAAAATAAACATGTATGCATGAATTGATCAATGGCAAAGACAAAAGATAAACACTTTCAATGAACTATATGAATGAATATGTTGTTGGGGGTCAATTTCATCTCATCCACTCTCATATATTTTAGGAATTCAACATTCAAATCATCATTGTTAATGCCACTCTCTAATGTACCATTCTAGATGGCTTCTCCCTAATCAAATAGTTCATACAATTCCTAGCATTCCTAATGATTAGTTCATTACAGCAGGAGCTTAAAGGCAACCAATATAATGTTGTCAGTAAAATATTGGGAGAAATTCCCCGGATCTAGACTTCCCCGTACGTGTCCGTATCGACAAAACCAATAATCATGCATTAGAATGAGTTAAACAATGCAAGCATTGAGCAAAGAGGAAAAACCCTAACTAATGATGAAAGAAAGCATATGTCTTAATTCAAAGATGTACTCAACAAATCCATATATGAGAGCTTCAAGAGATTACATTGATTCCCCAACAAACATACAAGGTTTAGTTCACCATCGTCATGGTGAACCTAGATGAATAACAATGAAAGAGTGAAAGAATAAACCCAATAAAGGTGAAGAGGTAGCCTGAGCATCCAAGATCCTCCTTCAAAGGGGTGGAAGAGAGAGTGTTTGCCTCGTTTCTGCCAAAGATACTAAACTAAAGGACGTGCAAGCCCTTATATACTAATTTAGAGTTACAAAAGATTACAAAAGCCCAAGCCCAAAGAGTACCGCTCAGCGGTATTTACCGCTCAGCGGTAGTTGCGCGTCACAATTCTTCCCCTCAGCGGCCATTTGCCCCTCAGCGTGACTCCCGCAACCTCCTGAGTGCCGCTCAGCGGTAGTTTGCCGCTGAGCGGTGCCTTCGTCTTCTCTTTTTGCACTCTTTCTTGTCTTTTCTAATGTCACTTCTCTCCTTCTTCACTCTTTGCACCAAATTCACCCTAAAACCTGCACAAAAACACTCAAATCAAGTGTAAACCTGTCCAGCTCTCTTATTTCTGAAAATAAAGATAAAAGGTGTGATTTCAAGCTAGTTTCTAAGTCTAAAGGTTGCTTTTAGTATCAATTTTAAGCATGAAAATAACAGTTTTTCAAGCTAGTTTCTAAGTCTAACAAATTTGTAAGCACCAAAATATGATGTCACAAACTTGTTTCACAATCGGCAAGTATGACCGAATCGTTCAAGTAATAAAACTTGGTAAGACCAAGTATCGTTCTTCCCAAAGGACTCACGGCCTAGTTTAGTTATGTGATTTGTTGATTAGCTAGGACTTAGAAACGAAATATTCAAAGTTTAATATGCAAGACAGAAAATAAACATGTATGCATGAATTGATCAATGGCAAAGACAAAAGATAAACACTTTCAATGAACTATATGAATGAATATGTTGTTGGGGGTCAATTTCATCTCATCCACTCTCATATATTTTAGGAATTCAACATTCAAATCATCATTGTTAATGCCACTCTCTAATGTACCATTCTAGATGGCTTCTCCCTAATCAAATAGTTCATACAATTCCTAGCATTCCTAATGATTAGTTCATTACAGCAGGAGCTTAAAGGCAACCAATATAATGTTGTCAGTAAAATATTGGGAGAAATTCCCCGGATCTAGACTTCCCCGTACGTGTCCGTATCGACAAAACCAATAATCATGCATTAGAATGAGTTAAACAATGCAAGCATTGAGCAAAGAGGAAAAACCCTAACTAATGATGAAAGAAAGCATATGTCTTAATTCAAAGATGTACTCAACAAATCCATATATGAGAGCTTCAAGAGATTACATTGATTCCCCAACAAACATACAAGGTTTAGTTCACCATCGTCATGGTGAACCTAGATGAATAACAATGAAAGAGTGAAAGAATAAACCCAATAAAGGTGAAGAGGTAGCCTGAGCATCCAAGATCCTCCTTCAAAGGGGTGGAAGAGAGAGTGTTTGCCTCGTTTCTGCCAAAGATACTAAACTAAAGGACGTGCAAGCCCTTATATACTAATTTAGAGTTACAAAAGATTACAAAAGCCCAAGCCCAAAGAGTACCGCTCAGCGGTATTTACCGCTCAGCGGTAGTTGCGCGTCACAATTCTTCCCCTCAGCGGCCATTTGCCCCTCAGCGTGACTCCCGCAACCTCCTGAGTGCCGCTCAGCGGTAGTTTGCCGCTGAGCGGTGCCTTCGTCTTCTCTTTTTGCACTCTTTCTTGTCTTTTCTAATGTCACTTCTCTCCTTCTTCACTCTTTGCACCAAATTCACCCTAAAACCTGCACAAAAACACTCAAATCAAGTGTAAACCTGTCCAGCTCTCTTATTTCTGAAAATAAAGATAAAAGGTGTGATTTCAAGCTAGTTTCTAAGTCTAAAGGTTGCTTTTAGTATCAATTTTAAGCATGAAAATAACAGTTTTTCAAGCTAGTTTCTAAGTCTAACAAATTTGTAAGCACCAAAATATGATGTCACAAACTTGTTTCACAATCGGCAAGTATGACCGAATCGTTCAAGTAATAAAACTTGGTAAGACCAAGTATCGTTCTTCCCAAAGGACTCACGGCCTAGTTTAGTTATGTGATTTGTTGATTAGCTAGGACTTAGAAACGAAATATTCAAAGTTTAATATGCAAGACAGAAAATAAACATGTATGCATGAATTGATCAATGGCAAAGACAAAAGATAAACACTTTCAATGAACTATATGAATGAATATGTTGTTGGGGGTCAATTTCATCTCATCCACTCTCATATATTTTAGGAATTCAACATTCAAATCATCATTGTTAATGCCACTCTCTAATGTACCATTCTAGATGGCTTCTCCCTAATCAAATAGTTCATACAATTCCTAGCATTCCTAATGATTAGTTCATTACAGCAGGAGCTTAAAGGCAACCAATATAATGTTGTCAGTAAAATATTGGGAGAAATTCCCCGGATCTAGACTTCCCCGTACGTGTCCGTATCGACAAAACCAATAATCATGCATTAGAATGAGTTAAACAATGCAAGCATTGAGCAAAGAGGAAAAACCCTAACTAATGATGAAAGAAAGCATATGTCTTAATTCAAAGATGTACTCAACAAATCCATATATGAGAGCTTCAAGAGATTACATTGATTCCCCAACAAACATACAAGGTTTAGTTCACCATCGTCATGGTGAACCTAGATGAATAACAATGAAAGAGTGAAAGAATAAACCCAATAAAGGTGAAGAGGTAGCCTGAGCATCCAAGATCCTCCTTCAAAGGGGTGGAAGAGAGAGTGTTTGCCTCGTTTCTGCCAAAGATACTAAACTAAAGGACGTGCAAGCCCTTATATACTAATTTAGAGTTACAAAAGATTACAAAAGCCCAAGCCCAAAGAGTACCGCTCAGCGGTATTTACCGCTCAGCGGTAGTTGCGCGTCACAATTCTTCCCCTCAGCGGCCATTTGCCCCTCAGCGTGACTCCCGCAACCTCCTGAGTGCCGCTCAGCGGTAGTTTGCCGCTGAGCGGTGCCTTCGTCTTCTCTTTTTGCACTCTTTCTTGTCTTTTCTAATGTCACTTCTCTCCTTCTTCACTCTTTGCACCAAATTCACCCTAAAACCTGCACAAAAACACTCAAATCAAGTGTAAACCTGTCCAGCTCTCTTATTTCTGAAAATAAAGATAAAAGGTGTGATTTCAAGCTAGTTTCTAAGTCTAAAGGTTGCTTTTAGTATCAATTTTAAGCATGAAAATAACAGTTTTTCAAGCTAGTTTCTAAGTCTAACAAATTTGTAAGCACCAAAATATGATGTCACAAACTTGTTTCACAATCGGCAAGTATGACCGAATCGTTCAAGTAATAAAACTTGGTAAGACCAAGTATCGTTCTTCCCAAAGGACTCACGGCCTAGTTTAGTTATGTGATTTGTTGATTAGCTAGGACTTAGAAACGAAATATTCAAAGTTTAATATGCAAGACAGAAAATAAACATGTATGCATGAATTGATCAATGGCAAAGACAAAAGATAAACACTTTCAATGAACTATATGAATGAATATGTTGTTGGGGGTCAATTTCATCTCATCCACTCTCATATATTTTAGGAATTCAACATTCAAATCATCATTGTTAATGCCACTCTCTAATGTACCATTCTAGATGGCTTCTCCCTAATCAAATAGTTCATACAATTCCTAGCATTCCTAATGATTAGTTCATTACAGCAGGAGCTTAAAGGCAACCAATATAATGTTGTCAGTAAAATATTGGGAGAAATTCCCCGGATCTAGACTTCCCCGTACGTGTCCGTATCGACAAAACCAATAATCATGCATTAGAATGAGTTAAACAATGCAAGCATTGAGCAAAGAGGAAAAACCCTAACTAATGATGAAAGAAAGCATATGTCTTAATTCAAAGATGTACTCAACAAATCCATATATGAGAGCTTCAAGAGATTACATTGATTCCCCAACAAACATACAAGGTTTAGTTCACCATCGTCATGGTGAACCTAGATGAATAACAATGAAAGAGTGAAAGAATAAACCCAATAAAGGTGAAGAGGTAGCCTGAGCATCCAAGATCCTCCTTCAAAGGGGTGGAAGAGAGAGTGTTTGCCTCGTTTCTGCCAAAGATACTAAACTAAAGGACGTGCAAGCCCTTATATACTAATTTAGAGTTACAAAAGATTACAAAAGCCCAAGCCCAAAGAGTACCGCTCAGCGGTATTTACCGCTCAGCGGTAGTTGCGCGTCACAATTCTTCCCCTCAGCGGCCATTTGCCCCTCAGCGTGACTCCCGCAACCTCCTGAGTGCCGCTCAGCGGTAGTTTGCCGCTGAGCGGTGCCTTCGTCTTCTCTTTTTGCACTCTTTCTTGTCTTTTCTAATGTCACTTCTCTCCTTCTTCACTCTTTGCACCAAATTCACCCTAAAACCTGCACAAAAACACTCAAATCAAGTGTAAACCTGTCCAGCTCTCTTATTTCTGAAAATAAAGATAAAAGGTGTGATTTCAAGCTAGTTTCTAAGTCTAAAGGTTGCTTTTAGTATCAATTTTAAGCATGAAAATAACAGTTTTTCAAGCTAGTTTCTAAGTCTAACAAATTTGTAAGCACCAAAATATGATGTCACAAACTTGTTTCACAATCGGCAAGTATGACCGAATCGTTCAAGTAATAAAACTTGGTAAGACCAAGTATCGTTCTTCCCAAAGGACTCACGGCCTAGTTTAGTTATGTGATTTGTTGATTAGCTAGGACTTAGAAACGAAATATTCAAAGTTTAATATGCAAGACAGAAAATAAACATGTATGCATGAATTGATCAATGGCAAAGACAAAAGATAAACACTTTCAATGAACTATATGAATGAATATGTTGTTGGGGGTCAATTTCATCTCATCCACTCTCATATATTTTAGGAATTCAACATTCAAATCATCATTGTTAATGCCACTCTCTAATGTACCATTCTAGATGGCTTCTCCCTAATCAAATAGTTCATACAATTCCTAGCATTCCTAATGATTAGTTCATTACAGCAGGAGCTTAAAGGCAACCAATATAATGTTGTCAGTAAAATATTGGGAGAAATTCCCCGGATCTAGACTTCCCCGTACGTGTCCGTATCGACAAAACCAATAATCATGCATTAGAATGAGTTAAACAATGCAAGCATTGAGCAAAGAGGAAAAACCCTAACTAATGATGAAAGAAAGCATATGTCTTAATTCAAAGATGTACTCAACAAATCCATATATGAGAGCTTCAAGAGATTACATTGATTCCCCAACAAACATACAAGGTTTAGTTCACCATCGTCATGGTGAACCTAGATGAATAACAATGAAAGAGTGAAAGAATAAACCCAATAAAGGTGAAGAGGTAGCCTGAGCATCCAAGATCCTCCTTCAAAGGGGTGGAAGAGAGAGTGTTTGCCTCGTTTCTGCCAAAGATACTAAACTAAAGGACGTGCAAGCCCTTATATACTAATTTAGAGTTACAAAAGATTACAAAAGCCCAAGCCCAAAGAGTACCGCTCAGCGGTATTTACCGCTCAGCGGTAGTTGCGCGTCACAATTCTTCCCCTCAGCGGCCATTTGCCCCTCAGCGTGACTCCCGCAACCTCCTGAGTGCCGCTCAGCGGTAGTTTGCCGCTGAGCGGTGCCTTCGTCTTCTCTTTTTGCACTCTTTCTTGTCTTTTCTAATGTCACTTCTCTCCTTCTTCACTCTTTGCACCAAATTCACCCTAAAACCTGCACAAAAACACTCAAATCAAGTGTAAACCTGTCCAGCTCTCTTATTTCTGAAAATAAAGATAAAAGGTGTGATTTCAAGCTAGTTTCTAAGTCTAAAGGTTGCTTTTAGTATCAATTTTAAGCATGAAAATAACAGTTTTTCAAGCTAGTTTCTAAGTCTAACAAATTTGTAAGCACCAAAATATGATGTCACAAACTTGTTTCACAATCGGCAAGTATGACCGAATCGTTCAAGTAATAAAACTTGGTAAGACCAAGTATCGTTCTTCCCAAAGGACTCACGGCCTAGTTTAGTTATGTGATTTGTTGATTAGCTAGGACTTAGAAACGAAATATTCAAAGTTTAATATGCAAGACAGAAAATAAACATGTATGCATGAATTGATCAATGGCAAAGACAAAAGATAAACACTTTCAATGAACTATATGAATGAATATGTTGTTGGGGGTCAATTTCATCTCATCCACTCTCATATATTTTAGGAATTCAACATTCAAATCATCATTGTTAATGCCACTCTCTAATGTACCATTCTAGATGGCTTCTCCCTAATCAAATAGTTCATACAATTCCTAGCATTCCTAATGATTAGTTCATTACAGCAGGAGCTTAAAGGCAACCAATATAATGTTGTCAGTAAAATATTGGGAGAAATTCCCCGGATCTAGACTTCCCCGTACGTGTCCGTATCGACAAAACCAATAATCATGCATTAGAATGAGTTAAACAATGCAAGCATTGAGCAAAGAGGAAAAACCCTAACTAATGATGAAAGAAAGCATATGTCTTAATTCAAAGATGTACTCAACAAATCCATATATGAGAGCTTCAAGAGATTACATTGATTCCCCAACAAACATACAAGGTTTAGTTCACCATCGTCATGGTGAACCTAGATGAATAACAATGAAAGAGTGAAAGAATAAACCCAATAAAGGTGAAGAGGTAGCCTGAGCATCCAAGATCCTCCTTCAAAGGGGTGGAAGAGAGAGTGTTTGCCTCGTTTCTGCCAAAGATACTAAACTAAAGGACGTGCAAGCCCTTATATACTAATTTAGAGTTACAAAAGATTACAAAAGCCCAAGCCCAAAGAGTACCGCTCAGCGGTATTTACCGCTCAGCGGTAGTTGCGCGTCACAATTCTTCCCCTCAGCGGCCATTTGCCCCTCAGCGTGACTCCCGCAACCTCCTGAGTGCCGCTCAGCGGTAGTTTGCCGCTGAGCGGTGCCTTCGTCTTCTCTTTTTGCACTCTTTCTTGTCTTTTCTAATGTCACTTCTCTCCTTCTTCACTCTTTGCACCAAATTCACCCTAAAACCTGCACAAAAACACTCAAATCAAGTGTAAACCTGTCCAGCTCTCTTATTTCTGAAAATAAAGATAAAAGGTGTGATTTCAAGCTAGTTTCTAAGTCTAAAGGTTGCTTTTAGTATCAATTTTAAGCATGAAAATAACAGTTTTTCAAGCTAGTTTCTAAGTCTAACAAATTTGTAAGCACCAAAATATGATGTCACAAACTTGTTTCACAATCGGCAAGTATGACCGAATCGTTCAAGTAATAAAACTTGGTAAGACCAAGTATCGTTCTTCCCAAAGGACTCACGGCCTAGTTTAGTTATGTGATTTGTTGATTAGCTAGGACTTAGAAACGAAATATTCAAAGTTTAATATGCAAGACAGAAAATAAACATGTATGCATGAATTGATCAATGGCAAAGACAAAAGATAAACACTTTCAATGAACTATATGAATGAATATGTTGTTGGGGGTCAATTTCATCTCATCCACTCTCATATATTTTAGGAATTCAACATTCAAATCATCATTGTTAATGCCACTCTCTAATGTACCATTCTAGATGGCTTCTCCCTAATCAAATAGTTCATACAATTCCTAGCATTCCTAATGATTAGTTCATTACAGCAGGAGCTTAAAGGCAACCAATATAATGTTGTCAGTAAAATATTGGGAGAAATTCCCCGGATCTAGACTTCCCCGTACGTGTCCGTATCGACAAAACCAATAATCATGCATTAGAATGAGTTAAACAATGCAAGCATTGAGCAAAGAGGAAAAACCCTAACTAATGATGAAAGAAAGCATATGTCTTAATTCAAAGATGTACTCAACAAATCCATATATGAGAGCTTCAAGAGATTACATTGATTCCCCAACAAACATACAAGGTTTAGTTCACCATCGTCATGGTGAACCTAGATGAATAACAATGAAAGAGTGAAAGAATAAACCCAATAAAGGTGAAGAGGTAGCCTGAGCATCCAAGATCCTCCTTCAAAGGGGTGGAAGAGAGAGTGTTTGCCTCGTTTCTGCCAAAGATACTAAACTAAAGGACGTGCAAGCCCTTATATACTAATTTAGAGTTACAAAAGATTACAAAAGCCCAAGCCCAAAGAGTACCGCTCAGCGGTATTTACCGCTCAGCGGTAGTTGCGCGTCACAATTCTTCCCCTCAGCGGCCATTTGCCCCTCAGCGTGACTCCCGCAACCTCCTGAGTGCCGCTCAGCGGTAGTTTGCCGCTGAGCGGTGCCTTCGTCTTCTCTTTTTGCACTCTTTCTTGTCTTTTCTAATGTCACTTCTCTCCTTCTTCACTCTTTGCACCAAATTCACCCTAAAACCTGCACAAAAACACTCAAATCAAGTGTAAACCTGTCCAGCTCTCTTATTTCTGAAAATAAAGATAAAAGGTGTGATTTCAAGCTAGTTTCTAAGTCTAAAGGTTGCTTTTAGTATCAATTTTAAGCATGAAAATAACAGTTTTTCAACTGTTATCACAACCCCAAACTTAGAACTTTGCTTGTCCTCAAGCAAACAAAATGTAACTCCATCTCCAACCAATTCATATGATGGTTCACTCATTCAAAATCCTCTTTTCAAGATAAGTAATAACTTCACTCAAACTTATGATCAAGAGTTCAATCAAGATATGCACATGCTTTAGTGTTCACAAAGTCATTTAAGTTCCAACAAATGCTATTTTTCATGAATGATCAATCAATTAAGCATGGATGTTCATGTGCTTATGGAATATTTCCTCACTAGGTAAAGTGTTTCACTCAACACACAAGTGTATAAGAGGTAAAGTGTTTCACTCATTCACTCCACTATCACAATGTCACATGAATCAACTTTGCCTTTCATTTTACCACAATCAAACACATTCACAAGTATGCATCATCACAAGGACTTTTCAATGGCTTATAATGTGGCTGGGCTAACAAGAAAATTGGTTTTTCTGGAGCACAAAATCCTTGAGTTAAGAGAATCATAACAACACAATTATTCTTATTCATTCCCAACTTGCCTTTTCATATGCATTGAGCTTTACTTCTTTTTCTTTGCTTTTCTTTTTCTTTTTCTTTGCATATTCTTACTTTTTAGCTCTTAGCTCAATGCTTTTCCTTTTTCACAACAACCCCAAACTTGAACATTTGTCAATACCACACAGGATATTCTACTTAACTCAAGGTAAAGATTTTCAATCAAGGGTTCAGTGTATATTCAAGGCTATGGGTTCAAAGGATAGAACACAAAGTGTTCTCTTTTAGTAGGCTAACTTTATGAATTTGGCCAGTAAAAAGGGTTTCAACAAACACGGCCTTTGATCATATGATGCAAAACAAGCAATTGATTCAATCATAGAAAACCTGGGCAAAGTCATTCAAGCTTCCAAAGTAATAGCATTCAACAATAACAACTCTGGAGCTCAAAACCTCACATATAAGCTCATTCACATTTGACATACACATCCTACTTAATTTCACAATCACAATCATGATATCTTGCATTTGTTCACAAAGCTTGTGAATCACCTGTATAAGCATTTTAATGTGCACATAATCTCAACATCACTCAATCAATAAGCATCATCAAGCATTACTTATCACACAATCACAATTAATATCAAACCATCATAAGAAACCGGGTGTTCAATAGAGTACATCAAACCCTATTCTAAAAACAAAAACAAATAAGATACTCACAAAACACTGGGTTGCCTCCCAGTAAGCGCTTGTTTAACGTCCCGAGCCTGACCCAAACTTTCAAGGATCAACTAGCAACATCATTGTAGAATATTGTTGCACCTCTCCCCCCAGATAAGGCTTGAGACGTTGACCATTTACCACCCAACTTCTCTGTGGATTATCAGATGGATTAAATATTTCAATTGCCCCATGCGGATGCACTTCTTTTATCACAAATGGTCCTGTCCATTTTGACTTCAGCTTCCCAGGAAATATCTTCAATCTTGAATTGAACAATAGTACCTGTTGTCCTGGATTGAAAACTCTATTCACCAACTTCCTGTCATGATAAAATTTAATTTTTTCTTTGTAAGCCCTGGATGAATCATATGCATGTAACCGCATTTCTTCAAGCTCCAAAATCTGCCTCCTGCGTGTGCATTGAGTGTCATAAGGATCAAAATTCAAGAATTTCAAAGCCCATAATGCTCTATGCTCCAATTCAACTGGCAAATGGCATGCTTTCCCATAGACTAATTGAAATGGTGATAATCCCATGGACGTCTTCATTGCTGTTCGATAAGCCCAAAGAGCATCATCCAATTTGAGAGACCAATCCTTTCTTGATGAAGTCACAGTTTTTTCCAGGATTCTTTTTATCTCCCTGTTAGATACCTCCGCTTGTCCATTAGTTTGTGGATGATAAGGTGCAGCTACCTTATGCTTCACTCCATAGTGTTTGAGTACTTTCTCTAGCTGATAATTGCAAAAATGAGATCCTCCATCACTAATCAACACTCTTGGAGTGCCAAAACGTGAGAATATCTGCCTCTTCAGGAATTTAATTACCGTGCTAGCATCATTTTTAGGACAAGCTAATGCTTCCACCCATTTACTCACATAATCCACTGCTACCAGAATATATTCATTGTTGAAAGATGGAGGGAAGGGTCCAACGAAGTCAATACCCCAACAATCAAAAACCTCAACCTCTAAAATACCTTGTAAAGGCATCTCATGACGTTTAGTGATTGTCCCTGCTCTCTGACATTTATCACAATTCCTAGCATGATTATGGGCATCTTTAAATAACGTTGGCCAATAAAACCCTGATTGAAGGACTTTTGCTGCTGTTCTTTCCCCATTAAAATGTCCTCCATAAGGTGAATCATGACAATGCCAGAGAATTCCTTCTGCTTCTTCATTTGTAACACATCTCCTGAGAAGATTATCTGCTCCAATTTTGAACAAATATGGATCATCCCACACAAACTGCTTGGCATCATGCAAAAATTTCTTTCTCTGTTGCCAAGTTAAGTCTTCCGGCATGACTCTCGCAGCTTTGAAATTTGCCATATCAGCAAACCAGGGCCTCTGCTGAATATACATGAGTGATTCATCTGAAAAAGATTCCCAGATTTCAGACTCCTTGCTAGTGACCTCATTGTTGACTAACCGTGACAAATGATCAGCAATTAAGTTCTCACTTCCTTTCTTATCACGGATTTCTACATCAAATTCTTGCAACAGTAGTACCCATCTAATCAGACGTGGCTTAGAATCTGGTTTTGTCAACAAATATTTGATAGCTGCATGATCCGTATAGACAATCACCTTAGACCCAATAAGATAAGGTCTAAATTTCTCTAGAGCATATACAATGGCAAGAAACTCCTTCTCTGTGGTAGCATAATTCAATTGAGCATCATTCAGCACCTTGCTAGCATAGTAAATTGGATGAAATTTTTGTTCTTTCCTTTGGCCAAGGACAACTCCTATTGCATAATCACTTGCATCACACATCAATTCAAAATTTTGATTCCAATCTGGTGCTACAATTACTGGAGCTGACACTAACTTCTGCTTCAATATATCAAAGGCTTTCAGACAGTCTTCATTCATCACAAAAGGAGCATCCTTCATCAAAAGATTACTCAATGGTTTAGCAATTTTTGAGAAATCTTTGATGAATCTTCTATAAAACCCAGCATGACCAAGAAAACTCCTAATCCCCCTTACATTTGTTGGTGGGGGCAGTTTCTCAATGACTTCTACTTTGGCTTTATCCACCTCAATTCCTTTAGCAGAAATTTTATGCCCCAGTACAATCCCTTCAGTTACCATGAAATGACATTTCTCCCAATTCAAAACCAGATTTGTCTGAACACATCTTTTGAGGACAGTGTTCAAATTAGCTAAACATCTTTGGAAAGAATTTCCAAAAACTGAGAAGTCATCCATGAATACTTCAATGCATTTTTCTAAAAGATCAGAAAAAATTGCCTGCATACACCTCTGAAACGTAGCTGGAGCATTACATAATCCAAAAGGCATCTTTCTATATGCAAAGATACCAAAAGGACAAGTAAAAGCCGTCTTTTCCTGGTCTTTTGGATCTACCACAATTTGATTATATCCAGAATATCCATCTAGAAAACAATAGAAAGCCTGCCCTGATAACCTTTCTAGCATCTGATCCATGAAGGGAAGAGGAAAATGATCTTTCCTAGTAGCTTTATTCAGTTTCCTATAATCAATGCACATACGCCAGCCAGTAACTGTCCGAGTAGGAATCAGCTCATTCTTATCATTATAAATTACTGTCATCCCACCTTTCTTTGGCACCACCTGTACTGGACTCACCCATTCACTGTCAGAGATTGGATAGATGATACCAGCTTCTAGCAGTTTCAACACTTCTTTTCTGACCACATCCTTCATGACAGGATTTAACCTTCTCTGTGGTTGAGCACTTGGTTTATAGTCCTCTTCCATAAAAATCCTGTGCATGCAATAAGTTGGGCTTATACCTTTGAGATCTGATATTGACCACCCAATTGCTTCTTTGTTGGCTTTCAGAATTTCTATCAACTGCTCTTCTTCTTGTAAAGATAAAGAGTTATTGATGATGACTGGCTTTGTTTCACCCTGTTCTAAAAACACATATTTCAGATGTGGTGGCAATCTTTTCAATTCTGATGACTGTGCTTTGATTGTTTCTTCCTTATCAATTGTTTCAAATGTTGGATCTTCCTCTGGATTCTTTTTCAATGTTTCCAAGTCCATCAGACATTCATCAATCAATTTTTCTTCTTCTTCATCCAAATCTTCACATGCATCAATGAGAGTTTTTTCCAATGGAGAAATATTACGCACCATTCTTTCCTGAACCATACAAACTTCATCAAGTTCATCAAATTGAAAACATGCTTTGTCATCATTTGGATATGTCATGGCCTTGGATACATCAAAAGTGACCTCTTCATCATCAACTCTCAGTTTAAGCTTACCATTCTCTACATCAATCAGAACTCTAGCAGTCTTCATAAAAGGTCTCCCCAGAATAAGAGGAACATCACTAGTTCCTTCCATCTCCATCACAATAAAATCCACTGGGAATACAAATTTGTCGACCTTCACTAGAACATCTTCAACCACTCCATATGGATATTTAAGAGACCTGTCTGCCAATTGAAGAGCCATTCTGGTTGGTTTAATTTCCAGCCCCTGAATTGTTCTGCACATGGCTAGCGGCATTAGATTAATGCTAGCTCCCAAATCAATCAATGCTCTTCCAACTTTCACATCTCCTATGGTGCATGGAATAGTGAAGCTTCCTGGGTCTTTAAGTTTAGGAGGTAATTTCTGTATGATTGCACTGCAATTGCCCTGTATATTGATAGTTTCATTCTCAATGTACTTGTGTTTCTTTGTGAGAAGTTCCTTCAAAAATTTTGCATATGCTGGCATCTGTTGCAATGCTTCAGAGAATGGTATAGTAATCTCCAGCTTCTTAAACAGTTCCATGAATCTTTCCAACTGCTTTTCTTTCTCCTTTCTTGAATAACCCTTTGGATAAGGAAGTGGCTTTTCATACTCTTTTTCTCTCTCTCTCTCTTCTCTCTCATTTTTTTCTCTCCTCTCCTCTTCTTCTTTTCTCTTTTTCTCTCTCTCAACTCTTTCTTTCCACTCACATGATTCTTTTTCACTCTCACTCTCATTTTTTTCTTTCTCTCTCTCTTTTTGTCTCTCCTCTAACACTCTACCACTTCTGGTCACAACAGTTTTACAATCCTTTCCCAGGTTATCATGTTTAATCACGTCAACAATTCTCACAACATGACTCTCCATTTTTTTAAATGCAACATCCACATTATGACAATAGGACGCATTTGCCTTTAAGAATCTCTGTAAAGTCTCTTCAAGCTTTGTTGCTTTCTCAACTGAAGTAAATTGCATCTGCCATTTTTGTTGCTCTTGAACCATTGAGACCTGTTGTATTTCCTGTGGTATTTGAGAAAGTTTCATGGTTACTTCCTCAATCTGTTGCGAGAGAATTCTATTTTGGACAAGCAAAGCCTCATTTAATTTTGACAACTCCTTCTGATTAGAATCTCCTTTTTCAATATTGAGTTCATTGTCACTAGTAGCCATATTTTCAATAATTTCAGTTGCTTCCTCTGGAGTCTTCCATTTGATATTACCTCCTGCTGAGGCATTCAGCATCATCTTGGTTTGTGAACCAAGCCCTCCAAGGAAAATTAGGACTACTTCATGTTCTTTAAAGCCATGCATGGGAGTTTTACGTAACAAGCTTTTATATCTGTCCCATGCATGCCCCAGTGATTCTTCCATGCCCTGCTTGAATGAAGAAATCTCTTGCTTTCCTTTAGTCACCTTAGATTGTGGGAAGTATTTGTTTAAAAATTTTGTGACCACTGCTTCCCACTCTGTGAAACTTTCTTCTGGAAAAGAGTTCAACCAAAGCTTAGCATTGCCTCCCAATGAGAAAGGAAACAAGCTAAGTTTGATTGCTTCGTCTGGCACCCCATTAATTTTAACTGTATTGCAAATCTCATTAAAGGTAGTGAGGTGCTCATATGGGCTTTCATGAGACAACCCATTAAATTGATTACTCTTCACCAGTTGAATCAGTGCTGGTTTGACCTCCATGTTGGCTGCATTGACTCTAGGTCTAGCTATGCTGTTGAAGTGCTGAGGTCCAGCAAGATTAGTATAATCTGCAAGAGTTCTTCTAACATTATTGCCCTCCATACTTCCTGTGCTATGAACAGAACCTTGTGGTGATGATTGCAAGAGAGTTTCTGGAGAAGGGAAAAGTTCTCTAGACGTTCTGATTCTTCTCCTCCTTCTACTCTCTTCTAGACCTTCAAGAAGTGGTTCTGTTGTTTTCTTACTCCTAGTTCGAATTGCTTCCTGCATGCACAAGAAACAAAACCCTAGAACAGATTTGTTAGCACAAAAAGATATAAGAGAAGATATATATTCAAAAGATAAAAAGATAAAAGATTCAGAAGATAAGAAGATAAAAGATTCAAAAGATAAAAAGATAAAAGATAAAATAAAATTTAAAAATAACATCTAATCTAAAAAGATAAAATCTAAAAATAAAATCTAACCTAATAAAATAAAATCTAATCCTAAAAGATAAAATAAAATAAAATCTAAACTAACCAAATAAAATAAAATCTAATCTAATCTAATCTAAAAAGATAAAACAGAAAAAGATAAAAAACAGAAAATAAAAACAGAAATTTAAAATTAAAGTCAAAGATAATCAATAATCACACAAATTAACCAGTTAAACCACGAGTCCCCGGCAACGGCGCCAAAAACTTGATGGACAAATTTGTAAGCACCAAAATATGATGTCACAAACTTGTTTCACAATCGGCAAGTATGACCGAATCGTTCAAGTAATAAAACTTGGTAAGACCAAGTATCGTTCTTCCCAAAGGACTCACGGCCTAGTTTAGTTATGTGATTTGTTGATTAGCTAGGACTTAGAAACGAAATATTCAAAGTTTAATATGCAAGACAGAAAATAAACATGTATGCATGAATTGATCAATGGCAAAGACAAAAGATAAACACTTTCAATGAACTATATGAATGAATATGTTGTTGGGGGTCAATTTCATCTCATCCACTCTCATATATTTTAGGAATTCAACATTCAAATCATCATTGTTAATGCCACTCTCTAATGTACCATTCTAGATGGCTTCTCCCTAATCAAATAGTTCATACAATTCCTAGCATTCCTAATGATTAGTTCATTACAGCAGGAGCTTAAAGGCAACCAATATAATGTTGTCAGTAAAATATTGGGAGAAATTCCCCGGATCTAGACTTCCCCGTACGTGTCCGTATCGACAAAACCAATAATCATGCATTAGAATGAGTTAAACAATGCAAGCATTGAGCAAAGAGGAAAAACCCTAACTAATGATGAAAGAAAGCATATGTCTTAATTCAAAGATGTACTCAACAAATCCATATATGAGAGCTTCAAGAGATTACATTGATTCCCCAACAAACATACAAGGTTTAGTTCACCATCGTCATGGTGAACCTAGATGAATAACAATGAAAGAGTGAAAGAATAAACCCAATAAAGGTGAAGAGGTAGCCTGAGCATCCAAGATCCTCCTTCAAAGGGGTGGAAGAGAGAGTGTTTGCCTCGTTTCTGCCAAAGATACTAAACTAAAGGACGTGCAAGCCCTTATATACTAATTTAGAGTTACAAAAGATTACAAAAGCCCAAGCCCAAAGAGTACCGCTCAGCGGTATTTACCGCTCAGCGGTAGTTGCGCGTCACAATTCTTCCCCTCAGCGGCCATTTGCCCCTCAGCGTGACTCCCGCAACCTCCTGAGTGCCGCTCAGCGGTAGTTTGCCGCTGAGCGGTGCCTTCGTCTTCTCTTTTTGCACTCTTTCTTGTCTTTTCTAATGTCACTTCTCTCCTTCTTCACTCTTTGCACCAAATTCACCCTAAAACCTGCACAAAAACACTCAAATCAAGTGTAAACCTGTCCAGCTCTCTTATTTCTGAAAATAAAGATAAAAGGTGTGATTTCAAGCTAGTTTCTAAGTCTAAAGGTTGCTTTTAGTATCAATTTTAAGCATGAAAATAACAGTTTTTCAACTGTTATCACAGCTCCTCCTCCATGTGCTAGTTCTTCTGGCCAAGCTACTACATTATGGAATTCATCCATAGTCCACCTGTGGGCTGGAGGTGTATCATACATCCCCACTATCATCTCAGCAGTGGCCACCTGCCCTCTGTGAATGGACTGCAACTGAGCACCTATAAGAGAAATATACATGTCCCTCATCTGGAATGGTTCTGCTTCATGTGTATCAGCAGATGTCCGGCTCTGTGCTGGCCCTCTCTCTCTACGAGCATGGCGTGGTGGAACTGGCTGAGCTACGTCCTCACCTCCACAGTACTGTCTGTAATAAGCCTCATCAATAGCTTTTCTTGGCCTCTCAAATGGTGGAACAGAAGTGTCCACCCCAGCTTGCTTGCAAAGGTGAGTGATCAAGGAAGGATGTCCTAGTGGTGCTTTGTTGTTTGAGGTGTTAGCACACACACTAATCTCATCAGCTATCACCTGCCCAATATTAACATTCAAATTTCTGATAGCACAGTAGATGAATAGTGCCCTGCTGAGAGTGATATCTGACACATGTGAACATGGCTGAATGTTGGCATGAGAAAATGCCATCCAATACTTTGCAAGAGGAGTCAAATCTGTCCTCCTAATGTTAACCACTGAGCCAGATCTATTCCTTTGGAAGTGTCCTCCAGGTATACACAGCACTCTCTCCACATCCTCAAAATCAGCACCTTCCTCCATGCAAAGAGCAAACTGGCATTGCTCACCAGCTCACACAGTATCCAGGAAGTTGTTGATAGAATCAGGATCATACCTGATAGCATGGCCTCTGACATAGCCCAAATAATTCTCAGCTGGATAATCACCAATCTTCTTTGCATTGGTGTAAAATTCCTTTACCACAGCTATGTTGGCAGGTGCAGGATAAGTGGCTAGCTTTCCCCAATCATTCCCTAACACTTGCTCTCCAAATTGAGGAGCAAAGTTAGGTATCATTCCAACCTTTCTCTCCATCAGAAGTCTCCTGTCCTGAACCACCCTAAAGTGCTTCTCATGTTTCCTAGAGAGGAACTTGCTAGAGTGGGTTTGCTCTGGTTCCTTTTCCTTTCTCTTGGTTGCCATGGTTTTCAATCTCTTTCCTGAAGAGGATGCCATTCCTGCATTCAAACACAATTACAAAACCACAGAACATGATGTTAATCATTAGTAAACACAGAACACAACTCCTTTCGAAGCTAAACCACCGCTGAGGGCCAGAATTTCCCCTCAGCGCCACCAGTGCCACAATCCAACACGCAACAAACCAGAAAAATCAAATCTGGCAGAGTGCCGCTCAGCGGTAAATGCCGCTCAGCGGTAACTCTGCAGATTTTTGAAAAATCTGTTTTAAAGCTTTCCTAACTCCACCCAAATGCAATTTTCAATTTTCCAGTTCATAATCATGCAGTTTAATGGGTTCAAACATCAAATATATCATCAAATCATGCATAGAAATCAAAACCCCTAAATATTCATGCTTTGACAATCACATTCAAATTCAGGAACCCTAGAATGAACAAAATGCATTTTACTTACTTGGGTGGAGATACTAGATGCAATGAGAATGCTTCTAAGCTAGAATACTCTCTTCCAACCCCAAACTTTGATGGCACACTAGTGAAAAAATGAGTGGAAGAGATATTTTCTTAAGAAGGAAGAGTAAAAAGATGTGGAAAACCTAGGAGAAGGTATGTGGGAGTGTTTGTGCAGAGAAGAGCTTGAAAGAATGAGAAATTGCGCAACTTAGGGTATAAAAATACCCTAATGGGCTCGGGTCCCGCTAAGGGGAACTAAAGCCCATCTGCGAGAGTACCGCTCAGCGGTAAGTTGCCGCTCAGTGGCACTTTCGTGAAGTGCTCCTCTCCTTCTTTTCTTGACCTACGTGCCTCCTAGACATACCCCTCACTGGTTCCCTGTAATTCAATGTTAAAAATGCTTATGCAAACCCTAACTAAAATAAATAAACAGAAAACAATCAATCAACTGGGTTGCCTCCCAGGTAGCGCTTGTTTAACGTCACGAGCCTGACCCAAAATCCACCAACACCCATCAGTAGGTGTTTCAAACTTACCAGCACCCATCAGTAGGTGCACAATCTTCTCACCAACACCCATCAGTAGGTGTTACAACCTTAGTATCCTTCAGTAGATACTTAACCACCTAGCATCCTTCAGTAGATGCTAGATCCAACAAAATATTTACAAAATAATGTCCACAAATTAAAAGTTACAAAACCAAATCAAAAGTTAAAAGTTTGTAAATCACTGGGTTGCCTCCCAGCAAGCGCTCTTTTAACGTCATTAGCTTGACCCAGTAAAGCCCAAGTTCCTTCTTCTTTTTCTTCTTTCTACTGAACTTCTTCAGAAATTTGATCAAACCAGGAACTTGTTGCAGTGTCTCAATCATAGGAACTTTAATCTCCAATTTCTTGAAGATTTCCATAAAGCACTCAAATTCCTTCTTCCTATGATACTTCTTTGGATGGGGACGAGGTTTTTCATATGATTCTTTATTTTTTTCTCTCGTCCTCTTTCTCTTTTCTCCCACTTTCTTTTTTCCTTTTCTTTTTCTACTCACCTTCTCAATCTTCACACAAATTTTCTCTTCTTCTTTCTCTTCTCTCTCTTTTCTCTCTTCTTTTTCCAACTCAACTTTTTCAATACACTCACTAGCTCTTGACACTCTCCCCTGGGGTTAACCTCAGTATTAGCCCCAAAATCCGTGTCAGGCCTTTCTTCCAACTGCTTGGTAATCTGCCCCATTTGAATCTTCAAGTTCTTAATAGCAGCTTCAGTGCTCTTTTGAGAAGATTCAGTTTTCTGTATAAATTGCTGAAGAGTTTCTTCCAACCTTATTGATCTTTCATTAAGTATAGAAATTTGTTGCCATAAGGTTGGTTGTTGTTGTTGCTTGTTAAATTGCCCAGTTTGTCCAGCTTGCCCACTTTGTCTTTGACCAACACTTGGGTGTGGTTTCCACCCTTCATTGAAATTCTCCTGACTGTATGGAAATTGATTGGCCATGAAGTTAACATCCTCTAAAGCTTTTGCTGGACAGGCGCATTGACCATTGATATGATCACCTCCACATAATTCACACAACTGTGATTGAACCTGTGCAACAGTCTTTAACTCTTTTGGCAGTTGTTCAAGTATCTTTGTGAGATTCTGCAATTGTTGAGTTATTAACTTGTTTTGAGCTATGAAGGCATATTTGGATTGCAACTGTAGAACTCCTTTTTGTTGAATAGGAGCTCCTCTTTCATTGTTCCACTTATTGTCATTAGTAGTCATGCTTTCAATTATTTCTGTGGCTTCCTCTGGAGTCTTCCATTTGATATTGCCTCCAGCTGAGGCGTCAAGCATCATCATGGTTTGTGAACCAAGACCTCCAAGGAAGATTAGGACTACTTCTCCTTCGTTAAATCCATGCGTGGGAGTCTTTCTTAATAGGCTTTTGTACCTGTCCCATGCATGCCCCAGTGATTCTTCCATGCCTTGTCTAAATGAAGAGATCTCTTGCTTCCCTTTGTTGATTTTAAAGCTTTGTTGCTGCCATTGTTGTTGTGGTTGGTTCTCAAATTGTCCGACAGCTTGCCAAAATTGGCTTTGATCCATGCTTGAGTCATGTTCCCACCAGTGGTTGAGATTACTTTGGTAGAATTGAGTGCCCATTAAATTCTTGTTCGAATTGCATCCTGCAAACATTAGGCACAAAACTCTACAAAATATTTGTTAGCACAAAAAGATATAGGAGAAGATATATATTCAGAAGATAAAAGATTCAGAAGATAAAATAAAATAAGATAGAATAAAATAAAATGAAATCTAATCTAATCTAATAAGATAAAATAAAATAAAATAAAATCTAATCTAATCAAATCAAATCAAATAAAATCAAATATAATCTAATCAAATCAAATAAAATCTAATCTAATAAAATAAAATAAAATAAAATCAAATAAGATAAAATAAAAACCGAAAAAATAAAAACAGAAAATAAAAACAGAAATTCAAGATTAAAGTCAAAGATAATCAATAATCACACAAATTAACCAGTTAAACCAGAGTCTCCGGCAACGGCGCCAAAAACTTGATGGACAAATTTATGATCACCAAAATATGATGTCACAAACTTGTTTCACAATCGGCAAGTATGACCGAATCGTTCAAGTAATAAACTTGGTAAGACCAAGTATCGTTCTCCCAAAGGACTCTCGGCCTAGTTTAGTTATGTGGTTTGTTGATTAGCTAAGACTTAAGAATGAAATAATTGGATTGTATTATGCAAGACAGAAAATAAACATGTATGCATGAGTTTTTGATCAATGGCAAAAGCAAAAGATAAACACTTTCAATGAAATATATGAATGAATATGTTGTTGGGGGTCAATTTCATCTCATCCACTCTCATATATTTTAGGAATTCAACATTCAAATCATCATTGTTAATGCCACTCTCTAAAGTACCATTCTAGATGGCTTCTCCCTAATCACGAGTTCATACAATTCCTAGCATTCCTAATGATCAGTTCATAAGTGCAGGAGCTTAACGACAACCAATATAATATTGGGAGAAATTCCCCGGATCTAGACTTCCCCGTACGTGCCCGTATCGACAAAACCAATAATCATGCATCGAATGAGTTAAACCATGCAAGCATTAAGCAAAGAGGAAAAACCCTAACTAATGATGAAAGAAAGCATAAATCTTAATTAAAAGATGCAAGCATAAATTCCATATATGAGAGCTTCAAGAGATTACATTGATTCCCCAACAAACATACAAGGTTTAGTTCACCATATTCATGGTGAACTGATGGACAAATTTATGATCACCAAAATATGATGTCACAAACTTGTTTCACAATCGGCAAGTATGACCGAATCGTTCAAGTAATAAACTTGGTAAGACCAAGTATCGTTCACCGAAAGGACTCACGGCCTAGTTTAGTTGTGTGGTTTGTTGATTAGCTAAGACTTAAGAGCGAAATAATTGAAGTTTAATATGCAAAACAGAAAATAAACATGTATGCATGAGTTTTTGATCAATGGCAAAGACAAAAGAGAAACACTTTCAATGAAATATATGAATGGATATGTTGTTGGGGGTCAATTTCATCTCATCCACTCTCATACATTTTAGGAATTCAACATTCAAATCATCATTGTTAATGCCACTCTCTAAAGTACCATTCTAGATGGCTTCTCCCTAATCACGAGTTCATACAATTCCTAGCATTCCTAATGATTAGTTCGTAAGTGCAGGAGCTTAACGACAACCAATATAATATTGGGAGAAATTCCCCGGATCTAGACTTCCCCGTACGTGCCCGTATCGACAAAACCAATAATCATGCATTGAATGAGTTAAACTATGCAAGCATTAAGCAAAGAGGAAAAACCCTAACTAATGATGAAAGAAAGCATAAATCTTAGATTAAGATGCAAGCATAAATTCCATATATGAGAGCTCCAAAAGATTACGTTGATTCCCCAACAAACATACAAGGTTTAGTTCACCATATTCATGGTGAACCTAGATGAATTACAATGAAAGAATTAAAGAATAAACCCAATAAAGGTGAAGAGGTAGCCTGAGCATCCAAGATCCTCCTTCAAAGGGGTGGAAGAGAGAGTGTTTGCCTCGTTTCTGCCAAAGATACTAATTCTAGGACGTGCAAGCCCTTATATACTATTCTAGAGTTACAAAAGATTACAAAAGCCCAAGCCCATAAAAGTGCCGCTCCGCGGTAAATACCGCTCAGCGGTGACTACGCGTCCCTTTTCTTCCCCTCAGCGGCCAGTTTGCCCCTCAGCGGACCTCCCGTGACCTCCTGAGTGCCGCTCTGCGGTAAAATGCCGTTGAGCGGTGCTGTCAGCTTCTCCTTTTGCACTCTTTGATCTCTTTTCTGATGCCATCTCTCTCGTTCTTCACTTCTTTCACTAAATTCACCTTAAAACCTGCACAAAAACACTTAAATCAAGCATAAACCTGTCCAGCTCTCTTATTTATGAAAATATGGATAAAAGTATGATTTCAAGCCAGTTTCTAAGTCTAAAGGTTGCTTTTAGTGTCAATTTTAAGCATGAAAATAACAGTTTTTCAACTGTTATCACAACCCCAAACTTAGAACTTTGCTTGTCCTCAAGCAAACAAGATGTAACTCAATCTTCAACCAATTCCTATGATGGTTCACTCATTCAAAAATCCTCTTTTTCAAGATAAGTAACAACTTCACTCAAACTTATGACCAAGAGTTCAATCAAGATGTGCACATGCTTTAGTGTTCACAAAGTCATTTAAATTCCAACAAATGCTATTTTTCATGAATGATCAATCAATTAAGCATGGATGTTCATGTGCTTATGGAATATTTCCTCACTAGGTAAAGTGTTTCACTCAACACACAAGTGTATAAGAGGTGAAGTGTTTCACTCATTTACTCCACTATCACAATGTCACATGAATCAACTTTGCCTTTCATTTTACCACAATCTAAAACATTCACAAGCATGCATCATCACAAGGACTTTTCAATGGCTTATAATGTGGCTGGGCTAACAAGAAAATTGGTTTTTCTGGATCACAAAATCCTTGAGTTAAGAGAATCATAACAACACAATTATTCTTATTCATTCCCAACTTTCTTTTGCCTTTGCATTTGCATTGAGCTCTGCTTCTTTTTCTTTTCTTTTCTTTTTCTTTTTCTTTGCATATTCTTACTTTTTAGCTCTTAGCTCAATGCTTTTCCTTTTTCATGTTTTCCCAACAACCCCAAACTTGAACATTTAACAATACCACACAAGATTTTCTACTTAACTCAAGGTAAAGATTTTCAATCAAGGGTTTCAGTGTATATTCAAGGCTAAGGGTTCAAAGGATAGAACACAAAGTGTTCTCTTTTTAGTAGGCTAACTTTATGAATTTGGCCAATAAAAAGGGTTCCAACAAACGGCCTTGATCATATGATGCAAAACAAGCAATTGATTCAATCATAGAAAACCTGGGCAAAGTCATTCATGCTTTCAAAGTAATAGCATTCAACAATAACAACTCTGGAGCTCAAAACCTCACATATAAGCTCATTCACATTTGACATACCCATCCTGCTTAATTTCACAATCACAGTCATGATATCATGCATTTGTTCACAAAGCTTGTGAATCACCTGTATAAGCATTTTAATGTGCACATCATCTCAACATCAATCAATCAATAAGCATCATCAAGCATTACTTATCACACAATCACAGTTAATAGCAAACCATCATAACAAACCAGGTGTTCAATAGAGTACATCAAACCCTAATCTAAAAACAAAAACAAATAAGTTCAGAAAACTTAAACCACAAAAGCATCATCATATGATAGCATTCATCAGTAAATGCTATCTCAGCTCCTCATCAATCTGAGCTGTCCTCTGTATCTTCCTCTTCCTCTTCATCATCATCATCATCAAATGTATCCTCCTCCTCAGCTTCATCTTTTTCAATATCTCTAGCTTAAGCTTCAGCTGCTTCAGCTCCTCCTCCATGCAATGGTTCTTCTGGCCAAGCTACTACATTATGGAATTCATCCATAGTCCACCTGTGGGCTGGAGGTGTATCATACATCCCCACTATCATCTCAGTAGTGGCCACCTGCACTCTGTGAATGGACTGCAACTGAGCACCTATAAGAGACATATACATGTCCCTCATCTGGAATGGTTCTGCTTCATGTGTATCAGCAGATGTCCTGCTCTGTGCTGGCCCTCTCTCTCTACGAGCCTGGCGTGGTGGAACTGGCTGAGCTGCATCCTCACCTCCACAGTACTGTCTGTAATAAGCCTCATCAATAGCTTTTCTTGGCCTCTCAAATGGTGGAACAGAAGTGTCCACCCCAGCTAGCTTGCAAAGGTGAGTGATCAAAGAAGGATGTCCTAGCGGTGCTTTGTTGTTTGAGGTGTTAGCACACACACTAATCTCATCAGCTATCACCTGCCCAATATTAACATTCAAGTTTCTGATAGCACAGTAGATGAATAGTGCCCTGCTGAGAGTGATATCTGACACATGTGAACATGGCTGAATGTTGGCATGAGAAAATGCCATCCAATACTTTGCAAGAGGAGTCAAATCTGTCCTCCTAATGTTAACCACTGAGCCAGATCTATTCCTTTGGAAGTGTCCTCCAGGTATACACAACACTCTCTCCACATCCTCAAAATCAGCACCTTCCTCCATGCAAAGAGCAAACTGGCATTGCTCACCAGCCCACACAGTATCTAGGAAGTTGTTGATAGAATCAGGATCATACCTGATAGCATGGCCTCTGACATAGCCCAAATATTTCTCAGCTGGATAATCACCAATCTTCTTTGCATTGGTGTAAAATTCCTTTACCACAGCTATGTTGGCAGGTGCAGGATAAGTGGCTAGCTTTCCCCAATCATTCCCTAACACTTGCTCTCCAAATTGAGGAGCAAAGTTAGGTATCATTCCAACCTTTCTCTCCATCAGAAGTCTCCTGTCCTGAACCACCCTAAAGTGCTTCTCATGTTTCCTAGAGAGGAACCTGCTATTATGCGGTTGCTCTGGTTCCTTTTCCTTTCTCTTGGTTGCCATGGTTTTCAATCTCCTTCCTGAAGAAGATGCCATTCCTGCATTCAAACACAAATACAAAACCATAGAACATGATGTTAATCATTAGTAAACACAGAACACAACTCCTTTCGAAGCTAAACCACCGCTGAGGGCCAGAATTTCCCCTCAGCGCCACCAGTACCACATTCCAGATCACAACAAACCAGAAAAATCAAATCTGGCAGAGTGCCGCTCAGCGGCAGTTTACCCCTCAGCGGTAACTCTGCAGATTTTTAAAAAAACCTGTTTTAAAGCTTTCCTAACTCCACCCAAATGCAATTTTCAGTTTTCCAGTTCATAATCATGCAGTTTAATCGGTTCAAACATCAAATATATCATCAAATCATGCATAAAAATCAAAACCCCTAAACATTCATGCTTTGACAATCACATTCAAATTCAAGAACCCTAGAATGAACAAAATGCTTTTTACTTACTTGGGTGGAGATACTAGATGCAATGAGAATGCTTCCAAGCTAGAATACTCTCTTCCAACCCCAAACTTTGATGGCACACTAGTGAAAAAGTGAGTGGAAGAGATATTTTCTTAAAAGGGAAGAGTGAAAAGATGTGGAAAACCTAGGAGAAGGTATGTGGAAGTGTTTGTACAGAGAAGAGCTTGAAAGAATGTGAAATTGCGCAGCTTAGGGTATAAAAATACCCTAATGGGCTCGGGTCCCGCTAAGGGGAACTTAAGCCCATCTACGAGAGTACCGCTCAGCGGCACTTTCGTGAAGTGCTCCTCTCCTTCTTTTCTTTGTCAGAGCGGCTGCAGCGGATGGGTTAGCGTGGAACAACAAACCAAGAGGGGGGGTGAATTGGTTCTCACTAAAAACGTGTGCCTTAAACATTTCTACTCAATTAAACTTACTTAGCAATTAATAATAACAGTTAAATAGAGTAAGGTTGAGAGAAATTTGCACAGATGATTTTATCCTGGTTCGGATCTTACCAATCCTACGTCCAGTCGCTTATCTCAAAACAAGATAAACAATTCACTAATCACAAAACAATTACAAACTACAATCACACAGATACAATTTGTAAAAGTTTAGAAAACACCTCTCTTGATGCCACAAGAGATGAACCAACAGCTCCTTTGAATCTTCACAAAGGATGAAACACTTCCTCCGAATACTTCACGAAGGATGCCTTCCTCTTCCAAACACCTCCTCAGATGCACTAAGGATGAACCGGCTATTTCTCTGTCACCGTAGCAGCACTTCACCAGCTCCACAGACAAGAGTTTCCTAAGCCGAACAGTAGCTCACAATTCTCAAGAGTTTCAGAGTTCTAGAGCACAAGGGAAGAGTTGTAGTTTTTCTGGATACCTTCTTGAGAGGAAATGAGAGTCTATTTATAGACTCATCCAAAAGGCTCTTCCATTTTTCGTTTTCAGCCTTTCACACTGTGTTAATCGATTAGCTACAGTGGTTAATCGATTAACACCCCAACGGATAGTTCAACGGCTCTAAAAACGGCTAGTTTTTCAAACGTTCACTTTGTTAATCGATTAACACCCCTTGTTAATCGGTTAACGTTAATCGATTAACACCCTCTGTTAATCGATTAACACTGAAATGCTGTGCTTCGCCATTCGTCTCTGGAACAATCGATTAACACCCTCTGTTAATCGATTAACGTTAATCGATTAACACCCTCTGTTAATCGATTAACACTGCACAGATTTTGCTGTTTGGCTTATTTTTACATCACTTTTAAATGTATACATAGAACTACTTACTATCTAAGTCCTAGATACTAAACCATAATTATTACAAAAGCTTTCCATAGCAATACAAGTCTTCAAAGATCTTTCTTCATGAGTCTTGGTTGTTCTTGACTTGAATTGGACATCATCAAAACTTCATCTTCATCATTTTGCTAACAATCTCCCCCTTTTTGATGATGATCAAAACCTTCTTGATTTAAAGCTTTTGGGTAATAATCTGTATTTAAAACACAACTTAAGGAAGAAACAATTGTTAGTGAACTTAGAAATAATTTTAAGACTTTAAATATTTCTCCCCCTTTTTGATCATTATTAAAAAGTGATGTAGAATAGCTCCCCCTAAAAGTATTACAAATTATACTCCCCCTTAATAAAAGCATGTATGCATAGAAATAATAATAAAAGCAACATACATTTTATTTGAATTTTTAAAGAGGCAAGCATACAATGAAATTAAATACACACTACAAATAATTTTAGAAGCAATAGTGCCTAAGACTCATCCTCACTATCGGGAACATATAATTTGGCTAGTTTATCATCTATTTCTTGGAGGTGAGTGTTAATCTCATCATATCGAAGGGTGTGATAAGCCATCATTTCGTCCATCCTAGTTTGTTGCATGGAGGCCATTGCTTCAATTTGTCTAGATATACTTTCTAGACTATATTCTTGAGGAGGATGGGATGGTCCAGCAACATTTGTTGGATCTGGCATGGGAATGGCTTCATCTTCTTCTGCGGAAGCGTCATCTTCTTGGGCAATATCATCTTCAGCACGGACAAACAGATTTCCTTGTCGTATAAAGCCCATTTGATGTAATGCCGATTCCTCAATTTGATGAGTCGGTAGGACAGTGAGAAATTTCTCTCCCGTGACATCAACTCCTTTATAGATACATATTAATGAAATAAGGAGAGGATATGGAAGATGACCTCTGTCATACCTCTTGGCTCAGACCATGGTATCGGAGATGAGGCTTGCCCAGTTGATGTGGATATTTTGAGTTATGGCAGACATGATCATCAAATCAGTTTCAAAACATTGGGCTAAGTTGGTACCTCTTGGACAAAGCATCCATACAATAATGTAATGAAGTACCCTTTCCTCCATTCTAAGATTGCCTACTAGAAGATATCTCTTATTAGGTAGAGGTTGTTGAGGATTTCTCATGAAGGAGCGGTAGGCCAAAATTTTATTAAAATCACCAAAGTCATTTGGCACATTCATGGTATTTTCTAAGATGGGAAAGTGGGCGACATTTGTCCAAATGTCATGATCGAGAACAATATCTACACCCTTAACACGAGTGTAAACAATACCATTTTGAGCCTTTAGATTATAGTAAAAGACTCTTACCAAATCTGGATAATAGCGCCCTTGAAGTTGCAAGAAATGTTGGACGCCTTGCTCCACTAATTGCCCAGAAAACTGAAATTGATTTGCAGTAAACCAATTTAGATCAACAAACTTTTGGCGAAGAACCTTCCTTTCTTTCCACCATTGCAAATATTCGTCATGTCTTCCAACATCGGAAATCCAACCATGAATATTTGGACCACGTGCGGGAGGCGTGCTTTCCGATCCATAGCTTCTTCTTCTTCTTCTTCTTGATGGTTCAGCCATGATAAGTAGAGAGAATTTTGGGACAGCAAGAAAAACTGGACAGCAAAGAATTTTGGACAGCACCAAAATTTGGACAGCAAGCAAATTGAAGAGATTTTGAGTAGGAGAGTGAATGGTAATGTTTGTGGGTAAAAATGAGGGATGGTATGGGTTTAAATAGGCTGAAAAATGACCCCTCAACGTGCAAATTTTCAAAAAGAGCCGTTTATAGCCGTTACAACGGCTAGTTTTTGCAGTATTTACTGCCTGTAACGTATGTTAATCGATTAACAGGGCCTGTTAATCGATTAACGTTAATCGATTAACACTGTATGTTAATCGATTAACTGACGCTGATTTCCGAAAACGTCAAATTTTTACCTATATCTAATTTTAAGATATTTTCAATATTCCTAAGTCTCTTCTAAGCTCATAGAATCTATCTTTAGGCAATGCTTTGGTGAAAATGTCAGCTAATTGATGTTGGGTATCAATATATTCTATCTCACAATCTCCCTTTTGCACATGATCTCTAAGAAAGTGATGCCTAATCTCAATGTGCTTTGTTCTAGAGTGCATTATGGGATTCTTTGTAAGGTTTATTGCACTTGTATTATCACACTTAAGTGGTATATGATCTAAGTGAATGTCATAATCTTCTAATTGCTGTTTCATCCATAAAATTTGCGCACAACAATTTCCTGCAGCAATATATTCAGCCTCAGTAGTAGATAAGGCTACACATGCTTGTTTCTTAGAATGCCAAGAAACTAAGGAACTACCTAGAAGATGACATGTTCCACTAGTGCTTTTTCTATCTATCTTACAACCTCCATAATCTGCATCTGAAAATCCTACAAGACTAGGTTCCGTTCCAGATGGATACCATAAACCAAAGGATGCAGTTCCCTTAAGATATTTCAATATTCTTTTAACTGCAGTAAGGTGAGATTCTCTAGGACTAGATTGATACCTAGCACACACACAAACACTTTGCATAATATCTGGTCTACTAGCAGTGAGATATAGCAAAGAACCTATCATACATCTATATTTAGTTTGATTTACCTCTTTACCTGACTCATCTTTGTCAAGATAGCAAGAGGTTCCCATAGGTGTAGACGCTTCCTTTGCTTTGTCCATTTCAAACTTCTTAAGAATTTCTCTACAATACTTAGTTTGAGAAATGAACGTACCTTCTTTCATTTGCTTAATTTGAAGACCAAGGAAGAATGTTAATTCTCCCATCATAGACATTTCAAATTCACCCTGCATAGTCTTAGCAAATTCCTCACACAGAGATTTATTAGTTGATCCAAAAATAATATCATCAACATATACTTGAATAATCAAAATATGTTTTCCGACTCTCTTAATAAACAAAGTGGAATCAACTTTCCCCCTATTGAAATCATTTTCTAAAAGAAAATTGCTAAGTCTTTCATACCAAGATCTAGGTGCTTGTTTTAAACCATAAAGTGCTTTCTTTAACTTATAGATGTGATTTGGAAATTTAAAATCTTCAAAACCAGGTGGTTGTTCAACATACACATCTTCTTTTATAAAACCATTTAGAAATGCACTTTTAACATCCATTTGAAATAATTTAAATTTCATTATAGATGCATAAGCAAGAAGTAGGCGTATTGCCTCTAACCTGGCAACTGGAGCATATGTCTCATCATAATCTATACCTTCTTCTTGACTATATCCTTAAGCCACAAGCCTAGCTTTATTTTTGGTGATATTTCCATCTTCATCCAGTTTGTTTCTGAATACCCATTTTGTTCCAATTACTTGATGAGTATCTTCTCTAGGAATCAATTCCCAAACTTGATTTCTTTCAAACTGGTTGAGTTCTTCTTGCATTGCTATACACCATTGTTCATCTTGAAGAGCTTCCTTAATGTTCTTGGGTTCAATCTGCGACATAAAAGCTACATTCATACAGAAATTTACTAAATTTCTTCTAGTGTTTACTCCTTTTGATATGTCGCCAATGATGTTGTCCAATGATAATCCTCTAGGTTGTTGCCATATTTTGTTTAGATCTTCATCATCTTGAGGATTATTCATTTTCTCTTCATTTTTTGTCTTTTGCAAGTCTTCATTTTCATCTGCATCTGATTCTGACTCAAGAGGTTTTGCCTCAAGGTCCACAATTTCATCAAAGACAACATGCACAGATTCTTCTATTTCAAATGTTTTCCGATTAAAAACTCTATAAGCTTTGCTAGTTAGAGAATATCCTAGAAAAATAGCTTCATCGGCTTTGGAATCAAATTTTCCTAAATTTTGTTTTCCATTATTTAAGACAAAACATTTGCATCAAAAAATTCTTAAATGTGAAACATTTGGTTTTCTACCTTTAAAAAGTTCATAAGGAGTACATTTCAAAATAGGCCTAATAAGCATTCTATTCAATACATAACATGCAGTACTCACAGCATCAGCCCAAAATTGTTTAGGAACACTATATTCATTTAACATAGTTCTAGCAAGTTCCTATAAGGATCTATTCTTTCTTTCTACAACTCCATTTTGTTGAGGAGTTCTAGGTGCAGAAAAATTGTGAGAAATGCCATATTCTTCACAAAAGGTTTCAAAAGATTCATTTTGAAATTCACCTCCATGGTCACTTCTAATAGCCTTTATTTTCAAATCCTTTTCATTTTGAACTAAATTTGCAAATTTTTTAAATTCTTTGAAAGCTTCACTTTTAAGAGTAAGAAAGAAAGTCCAAGTATATCTTGAATAATCATCTACAATAACTAAAGCATAATAATTTCCTCCAAAACTTTTTATTCTAGAGGGACCAAATAAATCCATGTGCAAAAGTTCTAAGGGTTTTAAACTAGAAACAACATTTTTCGAATGAAAAGATGATTTCACTTGTTTTCCCTTTTGACACGCATCACACAATTTATTTTTCACATATTTTAGTTTTGGTAGACCAATTACTAAGTCTTTAGAAATGAGTTTATTCAATTGTTGCATATGAATATGTGCAGCTCTTTTATGCCATAACCATGGATTTTCTTCTTTCACTACCAAACATGAAATATTCCTATTTGATGCATTTTCTAAATCAATCAAATAAATATTGTTATGTCTAATTCCTTTCAAAGCAATTTCAGAAGAATCATTTTTATAAATAGTGCAAGAATTTTGTTCGAAGGTTACCTTGAATCCTTTATCGCATAATTGACTAATGCTAATTAAGTTGTGCTTTAATCCTTCCACATATTGCACGTCTTTGATCATCAAGGTATCTTCACTTCCAATATCTCCTATTCCAAGGATTTTTCCTTTGGTGTTGTCACCGTAGGTGACAAAGCCTCGTTCCGTTTTCCGGAAGCTTGTAAATTTCTTTTTATCTCCGGTCATGTGTTTTGAACATCCACTGTCAAGACACCACATATACTTCCTTGGTTTTGATAATTCCTACAACATAAAAAGAACAAGCTATTTAGGTACCCAACTACTTTGTATGGGTCCTTTGGGTTAGATTGAAAATTTGAAATCATTTTACAACCCAAATATATCTACCACTTGGAACACCATAATGCTTAATTTTACATTTGTTAGATGTATGACCCTTTTTCATACAATAAAAGCATGATGCAACATTTGTGTTCCTATAAGTTGTTCCTTTTTCTACCCAAGTTCTATGGGTTCTATGATTATGCTTATTTTTAATTCTAGGAACATACTTATTTTTAACAACCTTATTTTCATTAATTTTACTACATTCTCCTAAGGTTGTTTCATCTAGTAGTTTCTTATAATTAATACAAGATGCACATTCATCACTACTAGTATTTTTACCTTTTTCATAAAATAAAATTTTATTTTTCAAATTTCTGATTTCTTCTGCTTGATATAAGAATTTATTTTTCAAACTTCTGTTTTCTTCAGACAAATTTGTAAATTCATTTTTCAAATCATTATTTATTTTACAGAAATTTTCAGAAGTAATTTTCAAATTTTCATTTTCTTCAAGAATATTTTCAAAATTTAATTTTAACTCTTTGAAATCCTTTTTCAATTTCTTATGAGCTATGTCTAATTTTTCGGATTCTACTAATAAAGCAGCATAAGTATCATGCAATTCAGTTTCACTATCATATTGACTAGAATTATCTGAATCGTTAGATGTACTTACTTGGCTTCCAGCGTCATCGTCATCCGCCATTAGACATATGTTTGCTTCTTCATCAGAACTGCTCGAGTCAGAAATTGATTCGTTGTCATCGTCCCATGCGATGTATGCTCTCTTTTTCTTGAAGAATTTCTTTTCTTTCTTTTCTTCACCCTTCTTTTGATTTGGGCAGTCTGCTTTTAAGTGTCCCTTTTCTCCGCAACCATAGCATCTATAGTTTGAGGAAGATCCTTGATTTTCTCTCTTTTCATTTCTGAACCTCCCTTTGGCTTTAGATTTCATGAACCTATTGAACCTCTTGATTAGTAGACTCAAATTTTCATCTTCTTCTGAGTCTTCATCTTCCATTTTGCTTTTACTCTTTTCTACCTCAGATTTGAAGGCTAGAGTCTTTTTCTTAGTTTTTGCTTCTTCTTCATCTAGTCTTCCGAGGTCAAGTTCATGCTCTCTCAACTTTCCAAATAATGCCGCCATGGTCATTGTGTTGAGATTTTGTGACTCAGAAATTGCAGTCACTTTTGGTTGCCAAGACCTGTCTAAAGATTTCAAAATTTTTATATTTAGCTCATCAGTATCGAAAGACTTACCTAATCCAATAAGATGGTTTACGATGTTGGTGAAGCGTTTCTGAACATCTACTATTGTTTCCCCTTGCTTCATCCTGAACATTTCGTATTCCTGGATTAAGGTATTCTTTCTTGCTCTCTTAACATCATCTGTACCTTCATGGGTTACTCTCAGTACTTCCCACATTTCTTGTGCAGTTTTACAAACAGAAATCCTGTAAAACTCATCAACAGTTAAAGCAGATGAAATAATATTACGAGCTTTTACATCATTACCAAATTTTCTTTTATCTTCAGCAGTCCATTGGTCACGGGGCTTTGGTTCCTGCATATTGTTAGTTGGAACAAAAGGACCAGATGCAACAGCATCCCAAATATCTATATCAATAGATTCCATAAAAATTTGCATTCTTACCTTCCAGAATGCATAGTTCTCACCTGTGAATAGTGGTGGTCTATTGATAGAAGCACCCTCTGCGAATGTTTGAAACGATCCCGCCATTTGAATGACTATCAAAGCAAGCTCTGATACCAATTGTCAGAGCGGCTGCAGCGGATGGGTTAGCGTTGAACAACAAACCAAGAGGGGGGGGTGAATTGGTTCTCACTAAAAACGTGTGCCTTAAAAATTTCTACTCAATTAAACTTACTTAGCAATTAATAATAACAGTTAAATAGAGTAAGGTTGAGAGAAATTTGCACAGATGATTTTATCCTGGTTCGGATCTTACCAATCCTACGTCCAGTCGCTTATCTCAAAACAAGATAAACAATTCACTAATCACAAAACAATTACAAACTACAATCACTGATGAGTCAATATTTTCTTCACTTCACTTAGTTTATTGTACTAGAATTAATCAGGGAATTGTGCTTAATCGTCCGTTATTTTCCTATTTTTCCTAATTGTGCTTAATTCGATCAGAAATTCTTATTTTAACTAATTTGAATTATCTGAGCTTATTATTTTGCATTATTAATTATGGAAAATTTTGGATATCTTTTTGGGACATTTGAAGGCTAAATGAGAAATGACAAATGAGCCCAATGTATTTCAGCCACTTCAATTTTCGCTGGTTGCTGTGTGAATTTTGTGTCAACTTGTTTGTCCTCGTTCGAATTCAATTCGTATCCGTTTTCCATTCAATTTTTTTTCATAGTTTCGTCTAGATGTCTAGTTTCATGTATAACTTTTACTTTGTTCAAATTCGTTCTGTACTGTTCCCAGTAATTTGTTTACTCTCCTATGTCAGCCTAGTACTACGTGAATGTTGTGTCAACTTGTGTGTCTTCGTTTGAGTTTAATTCTTATCCGTTTTGCATGCGGTTTTTTTTCATAGTTTCGTATGGATGTCTATTTTCATGTATAGTTTTTACTTTGTTCAAATTCGTTTTGTGCTGTTCCCAGTATTTATTTGACTGTCCTATGTCAGTCTAGTGATTACTATTTGAGTGACTTCTAATCTGTTTACATTGTTTGCTTATTGTTTGGTACTTGTGGTGGCTGGAATTGATCATTGGACGGTGCTAAGATCTTCCAACACTCTTAAGCAAGGTTGATTGGCACATCTACGTAGAAAAGAATTTTAAATCACCTTTGTTCAAAGACTCACGTCCATGGGAAGAGTTACAAATTGAAGTGCTGAATTAGTTGAAGTAAAAATAGCACACGGCCCTCCACACTTTTGCACGTCCATTTGATTTAAGAAAATGGAAGGAAGGCTTGCTACAAGAGTAAACAATTTTTGCTGGACAACACAAGGGAGCCACCAAGTAAAAGAATCTCACGGCACACTCATTTTGGAAATGGCTTGAAACACATGCAACATCACACGGCAATTTGGCAAGCACACGGGCCCCTTTTGTCTTTTGCTTTGAAGAAAATTTGCCAATGAAAATTATTGTGAATGAAACGGTTTTGGCAAGCATTTGGCAAAATTGATGTCCACTTTTAGAAGCTTACGACAATTACATCTGCAACTCATTTCTTTCAAATGAAAAATATCTTGCAAAAGGACAAAACAAAAGAGCAATTGGAGTCAAATAGGGGGCCACATTTGGTGGAAATTTGCGTTGGGAAGTTGCTATTCCCTTGCCATGTCACAGTTACATATGCTAAACCCATTTTGTGACTCATTTTATGTGCAAGCACACGGTCATGGGAAGTTATGGATGGTGGAGAGAATAATGGAATTCATGTTGGTTTCTAAAAGAATCAAGAAGCACAGCTCACATAGCTTTTAGAAATAGCCATCCAATAATTAAACAATTTAAGTTTGATAAATCATGGCCCACCACTCACTCATTTCACGTAGCTTTTGATTTGGGAACAATTCCACAATTTTGAAACCTCACATCCAAAATAGCAATTGCTAGTGGGAGCCACCACTTATCTAAAAGAAGCTCCAAGTGATGAATTTTATTCAAGGTGTTACTGTCCATTATCCAGCTCAAATCACACGGCTTTCATCCAACAAATAACAAGTGAAAGAGGAGTTGGCACACATGAGAGCAGCTTTGAAGAAAGCACACGGAATGAAGCTCCAGCAGCTACCACGTCCTGGAATGAAAAGCAACTCACTGGATTTCATCTAGCTAGTGGACGGGTTTTGCTGGCTGAAGCAAAGCACATGTGGCAAAAAGAAGAAGTTGTTCCAGCATCTAGCTAAGGGCTTCACAGGGAGTGCTTGAGAGGGCAGCCACGGTCCAGCAAGTCAGCAGAGAACGTCCAGCTGCAACCACCTTCTCGGCCTAGAGTTGGAGCAGCCGCCTCTCCCAGTATCCCGGTCCAGCAGCAACAACCTTTGTCAGTATCCATCCTTCACACAAAGCTGCACTGAGATGCCCCATGGGAGTATCCAACAAGCTCAAGTATTCACACCATCCACCATCCAAGCTCCACCCGTCCAGCAGCACCAACAACTGATGCAAGTCCAGCAGTGATTCTTCACGGGAGCAACTGCAACAGCACCACCTCCACGATCCAGCTTCATCACGGTCCAGCAAAGAGAAGGGAGAAGAGTGCATTCTGGAATGTGCACAAAAGAAGACAAGAGATGGACGTGTGAAAGAAGAGAAATCTGGAATTGAGAGGAATGGAAAAGAGGGGGGCCACACTTAGTTAAAAGTTCACGGACCCAAGGAATTTGCAAGGGACAACATCCATGAAAATAAGAGAAGTCACGGGAGGAAGTTGAAGTTCAGATTTTGGCTATAAAAGAGCAATGGCAGCAGAGAAGAAAAATCATTAGAATTTAATTAGATTTTAGGAGTAGGTTTAGGTTACGTTCTGGCTTGGTTTTCTCCTCCCCTATGGGGGAGGTTTTAGATTTCTTTCAAATTTTCAGTTTCAAGGATTAAATTTTTAATTGTAATTTCCATTCAGCTTTTCTCAATGATCGTGTAATTTCCACTCTGCGTTTTAATTTTAATTCTGTCAGCTTTCAATTTACATTTTCAAAACTTTGTTCATTTGATTCTCAATTTTTATTTTCACTGCACTCGTGATTTACGTTTTCAACTGAATTTACCGTTTTCCAAAATTACTGTTTTCTATATGGTTAAAATCTGTCAATTGCGTTTTACCGTTCTGCATATTTACTGTTCCGTTTTTACCATCTTTTACCATTTGTTTTTACTGTCATTAAAATTTATTTCAGTGTTTTTAAATTCTATTTAATTTCCAGTCCACTTTAATTTTATCGCATCCAAAAATTACAAACCCCCCCACTTCGTGTAAAAATCTGAGACTGAACCACTAAAATTGGTCCTCGAGAGACGACCTAGGAGTCACCTCCTAGTCTATACTGCATTCTTTTATGCACAAACTTTTGTGAGCGGTGCGACCCGTTCACCAATCACACAGATATAATTTGTAAAAGTTTAGAAAACACCTCTCTTGATGCCACAAGAGATGAACCAACACCTCCTTTGAATCTTCACAAAGGATGAAACACTTCCTCCGAATACTTCACGAAGGATGCCTTCCTCTTCCAAACACCTCCTCAGATGCACTAAGGATGAACCGGCTATTTCTCTGTCACCGTAGCAGCACTTCACCAGCTCCACAGACAAGAGTTTCCTAAGCCGAACAGTAGCTCACAATTCTCAAGAGTTTCAGAGTTCTAGAGCACAAGGGAAGAGTTGTAGTTTTTCTGGATACCTTCTTGAGAGGAAATGAGAGTCTATTTATAGACTCATCCAAAAGGCTCTTCCATTTTTCGTTTTCAGCCTTTCACACTGTGTTAATCGATTAGCTACAGTGGTTAATCGATTAACACCCCAACGGATAGTTCAACGGCTCTAAAAACGGCTAGTTTTTCAAACGTTCACTTTGTTAATCGATTAACACCCCTTGTTAATCGATTAACGTTAATCGATTAACACCCTCTGTTAATCGATTAACACTGAAATGCTGTGCTTCGCCATTCGTCTCTGGAACAATCGATTAACACCCTCTGTTAATCGATTAACGTTAATCGATTAACACCCTCTGTTAATCGATTAACGTTAATCGATTAACACCCTCTGTTAATCGATTAACACTGCACAGATTTTGCTGTTTGGCTTATTTTAACATCACTTTTAAATGTATACATAGAACTACTTACTATCTAAGTCCTAGATACTAAACCATAATTATTACAAAAGCTTTCCATAGCAATACAAGTCTTCAAAGATCTTTCTTCATGAGTCTTGGTTGTTCTTGACTTGAATTGGACATCATCAAAACTTCATCTTCATCATTTTGCTAACATTCTTGACCTACGTGCCTCCTAGACATACCCCTCACTGGTTCCCTACAATTCAATGTTAAAAATGCTTATGCAAACCCTAACTACAATAAACAAACAGAAAACAATCAATCAACTGGGTTGCCTCCCAGGTAGCGCTTGTTTAACGTCACGAGCCTGACCTAAAATCCATCAACACCCATCAGTAGGTGTAACAACTTACCATCACCCATCAGTAGGTGTTACAGACTTACCAGCACCCATCAGTAGGTGCAAAATTTTCTCACCAACACCCATCAGTAGGTGTTACAAACTTAGTATCCTTCAGTAGATACTTAACCACCCAGCATCCTTCAGTAGATGCTGTATCCAACAAAATATTTACAAAATAATGTCCACAAATTAAAAGTTACAAAACCAAATCAAAAGTTTTTAAATCCACTGGGTTGCCTCCCAGCAAGCGCTCTTTTAACGTCATTAGCTTGACCCAGTAAAGCTCAAGTTCCTTCTTCTTTCTCTTCTTTCTACTGAACTTCTTCAGAAATTTGATCAAACCAGGAACCTGTTGCAGTGTCTTAATCATAAGAACTTTAATCTCCAATTTCTTGAAGATTTCCATAAAGCACTTAAATTTCTTTTCCTTCCTATGATACTTCTTTGGATGAGGAAGAGGTTTTTCATATGATTCTTTTTTTTTTCTCTCGTCCTCTTTTTCTTTTCTCTCACTTTCTTTTTTTCTTTTCTTTTTCTACTCACTTTCTCAATCTTCACACAAATTTTCTCTTCTCTCTCTTTTCTCTCTTCTTTTTCCAACTCAACTTTTTCAACATTTACACTCACTAGCACTTCACACTCTTCCCTGGGGTTAACCTTAGTATTAGCCCCACAATTTCTACTTGGCCTTTCTTCCACCTGTTTGGTGATCTGCCCCATCTGAGTCTCCAAATTTTTGATAGCAGCTTCAGAGCTCTTTTGGGTAGACTCAGTTTTCTGTATGAAATTGTTGAGAGTTTCCTCCATCCTCATGGTCCTTTCATTAAGCATAGATAATTGTTGCCATAAGGTGGGTTGCTGCTGCTGCTCATTATATTGACCCGCTTGCCCAGTTTGCCCTTGACCAATGCTTGAGTGTGGTTTCCACCCCTGATTGTAGCTCCCTTGACGATACTGATTGGTCATGTAGTTTACATCCTCTACGGCTTCAACTGGAAAGGCACACTGACCATTGATATGGTCGCCTCCACACAATTCGCACAACTGGGATTGTACCTGTGCAACAGTCTTCAACTCTTTGGGTAGTTGTGCAAGTATCTTTGTGAGATTCTCCAACTGTTGAGTTAGTATCTTGTTCTGAGCTAGCAAGGCATCATTGGATTGCAACTGTAGAACTCCTTTTTGTTGAATAGGAGCTCCTCTTTCACTGTTCCACTTATTGTTATTAGTAGTCATGTTTTCAATTATTTCTGTGGCTTCCTCTGGAGTCTTCCATTTGATATTGCCTCCAGCTGAGGCGTTAAGCATCATCTGTTAGCAAAATGATGAAGATGAAGTTTTGATGATGTCCAAATCAAGTCAAGAGAAATCAAGATTCAAGATATTATGAAGACTTGTATTGCTATGGAAAGCTTTTGTAATAATTATAGTTTAGTATCTAGGACTTAGATTGTTAGTAGTTTTATGTATTCATTCAAAAGTGATGTAAAAATAAACCAACAGCAAAATCTGTGCAGTGTTAATCGATTAACAGAGAATGTTAATCGATTAACGTTAATCAATTAACAAGGGCTGTTAATCGATTGTTCTAGAGACAAATGGCGAAGCACAGCATTGCAGTGTTAATCGATTAACAGAGGGTGTTAATCGATTAACGTTAATCGATTAACAGAGGGTGTTAATCGATTAACACAGGAGTCGTTTGAAAAACTAGCCGTTTTTATAGCCGTTGGACTATCCGTTGAGGTGTTAATCGATTAACTACTGTAGCTAATCGATTAACACAGTGTGAAAGGCTGAAAACGAAAAATGGATGAGCCTTTGGATGAGTCTATAAATAGACTCTCATTTCCTCTCAAGAAAGAGAATCCAGAAAAACTAGAGACACAGAAACTCTTCCCTTGTGCTCAAATACTCAGAAATTCTTGAGACTTGTGTGTTCTTGTTCGGCTTGTGAAACTCTTGTCTGTGGAGCTGGTGAAGTGCTGCTACGGTGACAGAGGAAATAGCCGGTTCATCCTTGGTGTGTCTAAGGAGGTGTTCGGAAGAGAATCATCCTTCGTGAAGTATTCGGAGGAGGTGTTCATCCTTTGTGAAGACTCAAAGGAGGTGTAGTTTCATCTCTTTTGGTATCAAGAGAGGTGGTTTCTAAACTCTTACAAATTGTATCTTTGTGATTGTAATTTGTAATTGTTTTGTGTTAGTGAAATTGTTTATCTTGTTTTGAGATAAGCGACTGGACGTAGGATTGGTAAGATCCGAACCAGGATAAAATCATCTGTGCAAATTTCTCTCAACCTTACTCTTGCTTTATTTGTCTTTATTAATTGCTAAGTAAGTTTAATTGAGTAGAAATTAAAAGGCACACTTTTGTATTAAAAACCCTCTTGGTTTGTTATCCCACGCTAACCATTCCGCTGCAGCCCCTTCTGACATCATCATGGTTTGTGAACCAAGACCTCCAAGGAAGATTAAGACTACTTCTCCTTCGTTAAATCCATGCGTGGGGGTCTTTCGTAATAGGCTTTTATACCTGTCCCATGCATGCCCCAGTGATTCTTCCATGCCTTGTCTAAATGAAGAGATCTCTTGCTTCCCTTTGTTGATTTTAAAGCTTTGTTGCTGCCATTGTTGTTGTGGTTGGTTCTCAAATTGTCCGGCAGCTTGCCAAAATTGGCTTTGATCCATGCTTGAGTCATGTTCCCACCAGTGGTTGAGATTACTTTGGTAGAATTGAGTGCCTGTTAAATTCTTGTTCGAATTGCATCCTGCAAACATTAGGCACAAAACTCTACAAAATATTTGTTAGCACAAAAAGATATAAGAGAAGATAAATATTCAGAAGATAAAAGATTCAGAAGATAAAATAAAATAAGATAGAATAAAATAAAATAAGATAGAATAAAATAAAATAAAATCTAATCTAATCTAATAAGATAAAATAAAATAAAATAAAATCTAATCTAATCAAATCAAATAAAATAAAATCTAATCTAGTCAAATCAAATAAGATAAATAAAATAAAATAAAAACAGAAAAATAAAAACAGAAATTCAAAATTAAAGTCAAAGATAATCAATAATCACACAAATTAACTAGTTAAACCAGAGTCCCCGGCAACGGCGCCAAAAACTTGATGGACAAATTTATGATCACCAAAATATGATGTCACAAACTTGTTTCACAATCGGCAAGTATGACCGAATCGTTCAAGTAATAAACTTGGTAAGACCAAGTATCGTTCTCCCAAAGGACTCACGGCCTAGTTTAGTTGTGTGGTTTGTTGATTAGCTAAGACTTAAGAACGAAATAATTGAAGTTTAATATGCAAAATAGAAAATAAACATGTATGCATGAGTTTTTGATCAATGGCAAAGACAAAAGAGAAACACTTTCAATGAAATATATGAATGGATATGTTGTTGGGGGTCAATTTCATCTCATCCACTCTTATACATTTTAGGAATTCAACATTCAAATCATCATTGTTAATGCCACTCTCTAAAGTACCATTCTAGATGGCTTCTCCCTAATCACGAGTTCATACAATTCCTAGCATTCCTAATGATTAGTTCATAAGTGCAGAAGCTTAACGACAACCAATATAATATTGGGAGAAATTCCCCGGATCTAGACTTCCCCGTACGTGCCCGTATCGACAAAACCAATAATCATGCATTGAATGAGTTAAACTATGCAAGCATTAAGCAAAGAGGAAAAACCCTAACTAATGATGAAAGAAAGTATAAATCTTAGATTAAGATGCAAGCATAAATTCCATATATGAGAGCTTCAAAAGATTACGTTGATTCCCCAACAAACATACAAGGTTTAGTTCAGCATATTCATGGTGAACCTAGATGAATTACAATGAAAGAATGAAAGAATAAACCCAATAAAGGTGAAGAGGTAGCCTGAGCATCCAAGATCCTCCTTCAAAGGGGTGGAAGAGAGAGTGTTTGCCTCGTTTCTGCCAAAGATACTAATTCTAGGACGTGCAAGCCCTTATATACTATTCTAGAGTTACAAAAGATTACAAAAGCCCAAGCCCATAAAAGTGCCGCTCAGCGGTAAATACCGCTCAACGGTGACTGCGCGTCCCTTTTCTTCCCCTCAGCGGCCAGTTTGCCCCTCAGCGGACCTCCCGTGACCTCCTGAGTGCCGCTCAGCGGTAAAATGCCGCTGAGCGGTGCTTTCGGCTTCTCCTTTTGCACTCTTTGATCTCTTTTCTGATTCCATCTCTCTCCTTCTTCACTTCTTTCACTAAATTCACCTTAAAACCTGCACAAAAACACTTAAATCAAGCATAAACCTATCCAGCTCTCTTATTTATGAAAATATGGATAAAAGGATGATTTCAAGCCAGTTTCTAAGTCTAAAGGTTGCTTTTAGTGTCAATTTTAAGCATGAAAATAACAGTTTTTCAACTGTTATCATGAACCTAGATGAACAATAATGAAAGAATGAAAGAATAAACCCTAAAAAGGTGAAGAGGTAGCCTGAGCATCCAAGATCCTCCTTCAAAGGGGTGGAAGAGAGAGTGTTTGCCTCGTTTCTGCCAAAGATACAAACTCTAGGACGTCCTAAAGCTTATATACTATTCTAAAATTACAAAAGATCTAAGCCCAAGCCCATAAAAGTGCCAGAAAACAAGTCCAAGCCCATTAAGAATGGCGCTCAGCGGTAAATACCGCTCAGCGGTGACTGCGCGTCTTGTTTCTTCCCCTCAGCGGCCATTTTGCCCCTCAGCGGACCTCCCGTGACCTCCTGAGTGCCGCTCAGCGGTAAAGTGCCGCTGAGCGGTGCTTTCGGCTTCTCCTATTGCACTCTTTGATTTCTTTTCTGATTCCATCTCTCTCCTTCTTCACTTCTTTCACTAAATTCACCTAAAACCTGCACAAAAACACTTAAATCAAGCATAAACCTGTCCAGCTCTCTTATTTCTGAAAATATGAATAAAAGCATGATTTCAAGCTAGTTTCTAAGTCTAAAGGTTGCTTTTAGTATCAATTTTAAGCATGAAAATAACAGTTTTTCAACTGTTATCAATTACTTATCACACAATCTCAATCATAAGCAAACCATCACAACAGACAAAGGTTTCCATTGAGTACATCAAACCCTATTCTAAAAAATAAGTAAGTACAGAACACTTAACCAAATAAACGCATAAGTCTTGCTCTAATTATGATAGCATTCATCAGTAAATGCTATCTCAGCTACTCATCAATCTGAGTTGTCATCTGTATCCTCCTCTTCTTCTTCATCTTCAGCATCCTCAAATGCATCATCATCATCATCAGCTTCAGCATCATCGTCCTCCATCTCCATAGCTGAAGCTTCAGGTGCTTCAGCTCTGCCTCCTTGTACCTGCTCTTCTGGCCAAGCTACTACATTATGAAACTCCTCCATAGTCCACCTGTGAGCTGGAGGTGTATCATACATTCCAACAATCATTTCTGCAGTAGCCACCTGCCCTCTATGGATAGACTGTAACTGTGCACCTATAAGAGACATGTACATGTTCCTCATTTGGAACGGTTCTGCTTCATGTGTCTCAGCAGATGCCCGATGGTACGCGGGTCGCACCGCGTATAAATTTGATTGCAGATAAGAATGCAGTATAGACTAGGATTTGACTCCTAGGTCGTCTCTCAAGGACCAAACTGTTGGTTCGGGTTTTCAGTCAATTACGAATTGGGGGGTTTTGATTGTTTTTTTTTTTTATACACAGAAAGATTAAATGATTTAAGCCGTAAATTCACAAACAGTAAAAATGACACAGTGAATAGTAAAAACGAAATTAAACAGTAACAGTCAAAATCACAGTGAAAATTGAATACAAAACAGTAAATATCATACAGTTGTAAACTGATTACTGTGATAGATAAAAATTCATACAAAGTTACACGGTAAAATTTTAACAACAGCAAAACACTACAGAATGCACACTTTACCAAGATTTGAATTAAAATACAAAAACAATATGACTTTACCAAGATTTGAATTAAAATACAAAAACAATATACGCACAGAAACATACAATCACAAAAATTAAATTTGAAAGTGAAATTGCTTCTAAAAATTATCTTATTGCAGTGACATATTTGCTTTGATTTTATTAAAAACACAACTGTAAATGACATGCAAAAACCATGACCTTCCAAGACTTTGAAAAATTCATTTTTTTTTAACCGTAAAGAAATTAAATGATAGCACTCCTACGTACTCCTTCTCTACATGCACACAATTTTAGCATGGTATTCTTTCTTAAAATATTTGAACAACAAAATTAACACAAGAAAATGACCTACAAGTTGGACTAAATGCTAATGAAATTTAGGAAGAAAAATGGTTGAATTTCTTACAAGAGAAAGAAAGTTTCACGTAAGTTTTCAACAATTAATTGAAACAAGAAAAAAAACTAAAAAGTTTGACACTGGAAATGGAAAGAATACAACTGAAAGTTTCATTTATTACACATCCAAAATAGATCAATTTCTTCTCCTTTTACCAATTTTGATCATCTTTTGCTTTACTTCCTTTTACTTTTAAATCATTAAAACAAACTAATGAAACAATTGTCTCTTAAATAACCGTGAACATCAAGCACAAACAATATTAACATATTAATCAAAAGTTTTATCAACAAAACCAAATGAAAGAAGAAAAACTAGACTTAAACAACCGTGATCTTTCTCAACACAAATCAAAATAAAGAAAATGCTTCCAAAATGAATTTAACTTGCACAAACAAAGTCCATATTACGGTTTATGAAATACACAGAAGAATGTAACAGCAGATAACAAAAGCTTAAATGAAAGGGTATACAAGACCAATTAAGAAGACATCAAGAATTCAAGCTGCATCATACTTCAGTCCAGCAGTGATTGGTTTCCTTCTTCCTCCACTGGTTGTTCACGACTCTTCTCCATACTCAGATCCAAACTTAAAAACTCTCGGCCTCTCCCTCTCCAAACTCAGTACAATAGAAAATGAAAAACCCAAAAGAGAAACCCCCCAAAAAAAAACCCAACTCCCCAAAAACCGAAACTAAAAACTTCAACTCCCCTTCTCTGGCCCTCACCCCTCCTTCCTGGACTCTTTACTTCAACAAAAATCCAGATTACTCCATGTGTGCTTGCTCATTATTTACCGTGTGGTGTGCCCAACTTCTTCCATCCTTCTTCAATCCAAACAAGAACAAGGAAGGTCCTGTATTTTTGTTGTCTTCAGAAAGAAAATTCCCTTGGTTCGTGAGTTTGTCCACTCCGTGAGTTTCTGCATTGAATGTGGATATTGGCTTTCTCACGTTGCAGCCAAGAAAAATGTGATGAAAAGATGTGATGATGCTAGCCAAGGCCGTGAGTTTGCTTCCTTTCTTTGGCCACTTCTTCATGAATGAAAGAAATTTCTATTGTCCCATAAGCAAGAGAAGAAGTTGTCCAATTTTGTTGTGAAATACCGTGAAGTGGCTTTCATCTTTCAATTTAATAAAATATAACATGTAACATGGAAGATAGCTTTGGCCGTGTGTGAATTTCCTTCATGTGGTTTTCCTTCAACAAATGGTGGTGGTCCCTACCTCTATTATGTTGTCTCCCACCAAAAGAATTTAGCTTCCCATTTTGTGTGTAGTGGTGAGTTTCCTCGGTGCTTTTCCTCATTTCCACTTGCTTCCAATTTTTCAACAAGTAACTAGTGGTGGTCCCCCTCATTATTTCAGATTTTTGGATGAAGAACCAAGTAAGCCGTGTGGAATGTAACTTCCATTGTTGTGCAGCTCTCTAAATAGAAAACACATTCCAAACCAAGCCAAGCCGTGACATAACACTCTCAAAACAATTTGGACTTCCTTGCAACCAATTAAGAGTCTAGAACCACATTTAATTTCTTTTTGTGGCCATGAGATGCATTGTCCAATGATAAATTCCAGCCACCACAAGTATTAAACAACAAGCAAACAATGCAAACAGATTAGAACACTCAAACAGTAATCACTGGACTGACATAGGAGAGTAAAAAAAATACTGGGAACAGCACAAAACGAATTTGAACAAACGCAAAACTATACGTGAAAATAGACATGTAGACGAAACTATGAAAAAAAATTGCATGGAAAACGGATAAGAATTGAACTCAAACGAGGACAAACAAGTTGACACAAAATTCACGCAGCAACCAGCGAAAACTGAAATGGCTGAAATACATTGGGTTCAATTGTCATTTCTCATTTAACCTTCAAATGTCCCAAATTGTATTTCCAAATTTTCCTTGTAAAATAATTAGCTCAGATAATTCAAATTAGTTAAAATAAGAATTTCCGATCAAATTTATGACAATTAGGAAAAATAGGATAATACTGTACATTCAAGCACAATTCCTTGATTAAATTCGGTACAATAAACTAAGTGAAATCAATAAAATATTGACTTATCACCCGACTATGTGCTTGCCCTCTTTCTCTATGAGTACGGCGTGGTGGAACTAGCTGAGCTGCTTCCTCACCTCCACAGTATTATCTATAATAAGCCTCATCAATTGCTTTTCTTGGCCTTTCAAATGGCGGAGCAGAAGTATCCACCCCAGCTATCTTGCAGAGGTGTGTGATTAAAGAAGGATGTCCTAAAGGTGCTTTATTGTTTGTTGTGTTAGCGCACACCCTAATCTCATCAGCTATTACCTACCCAATATTAACATTCAAATTTCTGATTGCACAGTAAAGGAAGAGTGCCCTGCTAAGAGTGATGTCTGACACATGAGAACATGGCTGAATGTTGGCAAGAGAAAACGCCATCCAATACTTTGCAAGAGGAGTCAGGTCAGTCCTCCTAATGTTCACCACAGAGCCAGTTCTATTCCTTTGAAAATGTCCTCCAGGTATACATAGAACTCTCTCCACATCATCAAAATCAGCACCTTCTTCCATACATAGAGCAAATTGGCACTGCTCACCAGCTGATGGACAAATTTATGATCACCAAAATATGATGTCACAAACTTGTTTCACAATCGGCAAGTATGACCGAATCGTTCAAGTAATAAACTTGGTAAGACCAAGTATCGTTCTCCCAAAGGACTCTCGGCCTAGTTTAGTTATGTGGTTTGTTGATTAGCTAAGACTTAAGAACGAAATAATTGGATTGTATTATGCAAGACAGAAAATAAACATGTATGCATGAGTTTTTGATCAATGGCGAAAGCAAAAGATAAACACTTTCAATGAAATATATGAATGAATATGTTGTTGGGGGTCAATTTCATCTCATCCACTCTCATATATTTTAGGAATTCAACATTCAAATCATCATTGTTAATGCCACTCTCTAAAGTACCATTCTAGATGGCTTCTCCCTAATCACGAGTTCATACAATTCCTAGCATTCCTAATGATCAGTTCATAAGTGCAGGAGCTTAACGACAACCAATATAATATTGGGAGAAATTCCCCGGATCTAGACTTCCCCGTACGTGCCCGTATCGACAAAACCAATAATCATGCATCGAATGAGTTAAACCATGCAAGCATTAAGCAAAGAGGAAAAACCCTAACTAATGATGAAAGAAAGCATAAATCTTAATTAAAAGATGCAAGCATAAATTCCATATATGAGAGTTTCAAGAGATTACATTGATTCCCCAACAAACATACAAGGTTTAGTTCACCATATTCATGGTGAACCTAGATGAACAATAATGAAAGAATGAAAGAATAAACCCTAAAAAGGTGAAGAGGTAGCCTGAGCATCCAAGATCCTCCTTCAAAGGGGTGGAAGAGAGAGTGTTTGCCTCGTTTCTGCCAAAGATACTAACTCTAGGACGTGCAAGTTCTTAAATACTATTCTAAAATTACAAAAGATTACAAAAGCCCAAGCCCATAAAAGTGCCGCTCAGCGGTAAATACCGCTCAGCGGTGACTGCGCGTCCCTTTTCTTCCCCTCAGCGGCCAGTTTGCCCCTCAGCGGACCTCCCGTGACCTCTTGAGTTCCGCTCAGCGGTAAAATGCCGCTGAGCGGTGCCTTCGGCTTCTCCTTTTGCACTCTTTGATTCCTTTTCTGATTCCATCTCTCTCCTTCTTCACTTCTTTCACTAAATTCACCTTAAAACCTGCACAAAAACACTTAAATCAAGCATAAACCTGTCCAGCTCTCTTATTTATGAAAATATAGATAAAAGCATGATTTCAAGCTAGTTTTTAAGTATAAAGGTTGCTTTTAGTATCAATTTTAAGCATGAAAATAACAGTTTTTCAATTGTTATCACCAGCCCACACAATATCTAAGAAGTTGTTGATGGAATCAGGATCGTACCTAATAGCATGGCCTCTAACATAGCCTAGGTAGTTCTCAGGTGGATAATCACCAATCTTCCTTGCATTGGTGTAGAATTCCTTTACCACAACTATATTGGCAGGTGTAGGGTATGTGGCTAGCTTCCCCCAATCATTCCCTAACAATTGCTCTCCAAATTGAGGAGCAAAGTTAGGTATCATTCCAACCTTTCTCTCCATAAGAAGTCTCCTATCGTGGACCACCTTGAAGTGCTTTTCATGTTTGCGAGATAGGAACCTACTAGAGTGGGGTTGTTCTGGTTCCTTTTCTTTTCTTTTAGATGCCATGGTTTTCAATCTTTTTCCTGAAGAGGATGCCATTCCTACAATCAAACACAAATACAAAACCACAAAACATGATGTTAATCATTAGTAGAACACAGAAAACACCTTCTTTCGAGGCTAAACCACCGCTGAGGGTCAAAATCACCCCTCAGCGCCACCAGTGCAGTAATCAAGAACACAATGCATCAAAAATTTCAAGTCTGTCAAAGTGTCGCTCAGCGGCAATTTACCCCTGAGCGGTGACTCTGCAGATTTTTGAAAAATCCTTTTTAACCTGTCCTAACTCCACCCACATGCAATTTTCAGTTTTCCAGATCAAAATCATTCAGTTCAATCGGTTCAAACATCAATTTAATCATCAAATCATGCTTTAACAATCACATTCAAACTCAAGAACCCTAAAATGAACAAAATGCTTGACTTACGTGGGTGGAGATGCTAGATGAAATGAGAATGCTTTCAAGCTAAGATGCTCTCTTCCAACCCCAAACTTAGATGGAACACTAGTGAAAAAGTGAGTGAAAGAGAGATTTTCTCAAGAGGGAAGAGGGAAAAGATGTGGAGAACCTTTGAAAAGGTATGTAGGATTGTGTGTGCAGAGAAGAGTCTGAAAAGAGAAGCTAATGCGCAGCTTAGGGTATAAAAATACCCTAATGGGCTTGGGTTCCGCTAAGGGGCAACCTAAGCCCGTTCTGCGATAGTACCGCTCAGCGGCACTTTCGTGTTGTGCTTTTCTTCTTCCTAGCTTACCTTTGGTGCCTCCTACTCATGCCCCTCACTGGTTCCCTACAATTAAATTTTCAGGTTACTCATGCAAAACCCTATTATGCAACTACAATAAAACAAACAGAAACAATATAATCAATCAACTGGGTTGCCTCCCAAGTAGCGCTTGTTTAACGTCACGAGCCTGACCCAAAATCCACCAACACCCATCAGTAGGTGCAAAACTTTCTTACCAACACCTATCAGTAGGTGTATACAAACATAGTATCCTTCAGTAGATACTCTTCCGCCTAACATCCATCAGTAGATGTAAAACCTGTAACAAACTTATAACAAAAACAAAAATACCCAAAAGTTCAAAATTACATCACCAAACCAAAAATTAAAAGTTCTTAAATCACTGGGTTGCCTCCCAGCAAGCGCTCTTTTAACGTCACTAGCTTGACCCAATAAAGCTCATGTTCCATCTTCTTTTTCTTCTTTCTACTGAACTTCTTCAGAAATTTGATCAAACCAGGAACCTGTTCAGTGTCTCAATCATAAGAACTTTAATCTCCAATTTCTTGAAGATTTCCATAACGCACTTAAATTTTTTTTCCTTCCTATGATTCTTCTTTAGATGAGGATGAGATTTTTCATATGATTCCTTCTTCTTTCCTCTCATCTTCTTTTTCTTCCTTTTCCTCTCCCTAAATTTTCTCTTTTTCTTTTCTTATTTTTTTCTTCCCTTTTCTTTTTCTTTTCAACTTCTTTACTTTCACATAAATTTTCTTTCTCTCTTCTCTCTCAACCAGTTCTTTTTCTTTTTCTTCATTTTTATCTTTCTCACTCAACTCTTCTTTTTCTTCTCTCTCTATCTTTTCAAAAATCGTTGAAGGGAATCATCCAAACTTTCTGCTAGAGAGAGTTGTTGCTGCCATTGTTGTGGTGGTGGCCATTGTTGTGGTGATGTCCTATCAAACTCTTCGACAGCTTGAGTGGTTTTGTGATGATAATTAGGTATCTGTATGTACTGTTGAACTGCCTCCTCCAACGTTATCCTTCTTCCCGATAGAGAGGGTTTTTGCTGCCATTGTTGTGGTGGTAGATTCTTAAATTGTTCGACAGCTTGTCAAAATTGACTGTTATTCATGCTTGAGTGAGGTTCCCACCAGTGGTTGAAATTACCTTAGTAGAATTGAGTGCCCATATAGTTAAATTCTTGTCCAAATTGCATCCTACAAACATTAGGCATAAAACCCTAAAAATATTTGTTAGCACAAAAAGATGGAGAAGATAGATAAAAAAAAATCAAAGGATATAATTGAAAATATAAGAAGATAGGAAATAAAAACAGAAAATAAAATAAAATAAAATAAAAACCAAAAAATAAAAACAGAAATTCAAATTTCAAAATTCAAGTCAAAGATAATCAATAATCACACAAATGAACTAGTTAAACCACGAGTCCCCGACAACAGCGCTAGAACGACGCCACAAACTTGTTTGACAATTGGCAAGTGTGACCGAATCGTTTCAAGTAATAAAACACGGTAAGACCAAGTATCGTTCTCCCAAAGAACTCACGGCCTAGTTTAGTTATGTGATTTGTTGATTATTTAAGACTTAAGAACAAATTGATTGTAGTTTTATATGCAAAAGATAGTAAATAAACATGTATGCATGAATTTGACCAATGGAAAAGACAGAATACAAACCCTTTAATGAATTATATGGATGAGTATGTTGTTGGGAGTTATCAATTTCATCTTATCCACTCTCATATACTTTAGGAATTCAACATTCTTTTCATCAATTGTTAATGCCACTCTCTAAATCACCTTGCAAGAAGGCCTATCCTTAATTACAAGTTCATACAATTCCTAGCATTCCTAGTAATTAGTTCTGAAGTGCAGGAGCTTAAAGGCAACCAATATGCTATTGGGAGAATTTCCCCGGATCTAGATTTTCCCGTACGTTCCCATATCAACAAAATCAATAATCATGGCAATGAATGAGTTAAACAAAGCAAGCAATAAGCAAAGAGGAAAAACCCTAACTAATGATGAAAGAAAGCACAAGTCTTAAAAATAAGATGTTAAAACAAATTCCATATATGAGAGTTTCACAAGACTACATTGATTCCCCAACAATAATACAAGGTTTAGTTCACCATATTCATGGTGAAACTAGATGAATAATAACGGAAGAATGAAAGATAAAACCCTAGAAAGGTGAAGAGGTAGCCTAAGCATCCAAGATCTTCCTTCAAAGGGGTGGAAAAGAGAGTATTTGCTTCGTTTCTGCCAAATATACAAACCCTAGGAGGTGCAAGTCCTTAAATAGGGCATAAAAATAACATAAGACAAGTCCAGGTCCATAAAAACAAAATAAAATCGGTCCAAGCCCACTTAGAATGGCGCTTAGCGGTATTTTACCGTTGAGCGGTAATACCGCATGATCCATTTTGCCCCCAGCTGCTTTTTTGCCCCTCAACGGTGATTTTGGCACCTGAAAAGTGTCACTCAGCGGTATTGTACCGCTCAGCGCCACTCTGTCACACTTTTTCTGCGTTCTGGTTGATTTTTCAGCATTCTGGTTGACTGGTTGACTTTTCTGGTTGACTTTTCTGGTTGACTGGTTGACTTTTCTTGTTTCTGGTTGACTTTTCTGCACTCCAATCATTCGATACTTCAATTCTTCTTTCAAATCATTCAATTAGCCTACACAAACAAGGGCATCTTGCACAAAACCATTAAATTCACTTTCAACTCTCTTATTCACAAAACTAAAGCAAAAATATGAGTTCAAGCTAGTTTCTAAGTCTTAAAGGTTGCTTTCAGTATCAATTTTAAGCATAAAAATAACGATTTTTCAACCGTTATCACCGCTCAACGATAATTGGTGTTGAGCAGTACTTGTGGTTTCTCTTCTTTTGCACTTTTTGTGTCCTTTCTTGATTCCATCTCTGTTCCACTTCACTTCTTTCATCAAATTCATCTCAAAACCTACAAAAATAAGGAAATCAAGCAGAAAACTTGTCCAACTTTCTTATTTCCCAAAACATAAGCAAAAGCTTGATTTCAAGCTAGTTTCTAAGTCTTAAAGGTTGATTTTGATATAAATTTTAAGTGTAAAAATAACAGTTTTTGAACTGTTATCACAACCCCAAACTTACAACTTTGCTTGTCCTCAAGCAAACAAGATGCAACTCAATTTTCCACCCATCCATTCAATGGTTCACCACATTAAAAAGATTTCAATCAAGATGTGCACATCCTTTAGTGTTCACACCATCACATACTATCCAACAAATGCTATTTTCATGAATAATCAATTAACTAAGCAAAGATGTTCTTATGTGTTCATGGAATCTATCCTCTCTAGATAAAGTGTTTCACTCAAACACACAAGTGTATAGGAGATATTCACTCATTCACTCTACTATTATAATGTCACATGAATCAACTTTTCCTTTCATTTAACCATAATCAAAAACACTTACAAGCACACATCATCACAAGGACTTTTCAATGGCTTATAATGTGGCTAGGCTAGCAAGAAAATTGGTTTTTCTAGATCACAAAACCCTTGAGTTAAGAGAATCATATAAACACAACCATTCTTACTTATTCCCAACTTTCCTTTGCATTGAGCTTTGCTTTTTCTTTTCTTTTCTTTCTCTTTTCACATTCTTATTTCTTAGCTCTTATTCCCTTGAGTTAACAAGAAAAATTAGTTTTTTTTTTCTACATCACTGATGACAAATTTATGAACACCGAAAAACGGCAAAAAAAACTTGTTTAACCCTCAACAAGTGTGACCGAATCGTATCAAGTAATAAACTCGGTAAGACCAATTATCGTTCTCCCAAAGGACTCATGGCCTAGTTAGTTATATGATTTCTTGATTATTTAAGACTCGTGAACAAATTCTTGAGGTTTCAAATGCAAAAGACAAAAAGTAAACATGTATGCATGAGTTTTGATCAATGGAAAAGAGGAACACAAACACTTGAGATGAATTATATGGATGAGTATGTTGTTGGGGTAATCAATTTCATATTATCCACTCTCATATACTTTAGGAATTCATCATTCTTTTCATCAATGTTAATGCCACTCTCTAAATTACCTTGCAAAGAAAGTCTATCCATAATTACGAGTTCCTACAATTCCTAGCATCCATAATAATTAATTCTGAAGCACAGAAGCTTAAAGGCAACCAACCCTCATATCCCTATGTCTAGGAAATATTTTATTGGGAAAATTTCCCCGGATTTAGATTTCCATGTATGTGTCCATATCGACAAAATCAATAATCATGACATCGAATGAGTTAAACAATGCATGCTTTGAGCAAAGAGGAAAAACCCTAACTATTAATGAAAGAAAGCATGTATCTCAAATAAGATGTTTAAACACAAATTCCATATATGAGAGCTTCAAAAGATTACATTGATTCCCCAACAACAAGAAGAGTTTAGTTCACCATATTCATGGTGAAACTAGATGAACAATAATAAAAGAATGGAAGAGATAGAAAAAGCCTAGAAAGAGAAGAGGAGAGTCGTCACCATCTCCAATTCTACCCCCAAGGGGTGAAAAATGTGTTTTGCGTCTTCTCCAGCCAAAGATACAAACCCTAGGAAGTCCTAAAGCTTATATACTATTCGAAATATTACAAAAAAGTGGGCCTAAGCCCAAAATAATGCCGCTCAGCGGAAAACTACCACTCAACAGTGCATGTGTTGAATTCTTCCCTTCAGCGGCATTTTCACCCCTCAGCAGAGGCAACGAGAGTTCATTAGTGCCGCTCAGCGGTAAACTGGCACTGAGCGGTACTTGCGGCTTCTCTTCTTTTGCACTTTTCAAGTTCTTTTTCTGATTTCATCTCTATCCTTCTTCACTTCTTTCATCAAATTCACCTTAAAACCTGCATAAAACATTGAAATCAAGCATAAACCTGTCCAACTCTCTTATTTCCAAAAATATGAACAAAAGCATGATTCCAAGCTAGTTTCTGAGTGTTAAAGATTGCTTTTAGTAAGCATGAAAATAATAGTTTCTCAACTGTTATCACAACCCCAAACTTAGAACTTTGCTTGTCCTCAAGCAAACAAGATGTAACTCAATATTCTACCAATCAATACAATGGTTTACTCCTTTTAAAAATCCTCTTTTCAAGGTAAGTAAGTACTTCAATTAAGCTCATGACAAAGACTTCAATCAAGACATGCACATGCTTTAGTGTTCACACAATCACCTAATATCCAACAAATGCTACTTTTCATGAATGATCAATCAACTAAGCAAAAATGTTCTTATGTGCTCATGGAATCTTTCCACACTTGATAAAGTGTTTCACTCAAACACACAAGTGTATAAGAGGTAATCACTCATTCACTCTACTACCACCATCATATACATTCACAAGCATGCATCATCACAAGGACTTTTCAATGGGTTATAATGTGGCTGGGCTAACAAGAAAATTGGTTTTTCTAGATCACAAAACCCTTGAGTTAAGAGAATCATCTAACACAATCATTCTTACTTATTCCCAACTTTCCTTTTGCATTGAGCTTTTCTTTTTCTTCTTTTCTATCCTTTTTCTTTTTCTTTTCTTTTTCACATCTTAGCTCTTAGCTCAATGCTTTTTATTTTCCCTTTTTTCTAAATTTCCCAACAACCCCAAACTTGAACATTTATCAATACCACCAGATATTTTCTACTTAACTCAAGGTAAAGCTTTTCACAAGGGGTTTTCAAATCATGTTCAAGGTTAAGGGTTCAAAGGATAGAACACATAGTGCTCTCTTTTCTGGGGCTAAAATCATGGATTTGGCTAATAAAAGGGTTACCAACAAATTACCTTGATCATACGATGCAAACAAGCAATTGATTCAATCATAGAAAACCTGGGCAAAGTTATTCATACTTTCAAAGTAATAGCATTCAATCACAACAACTCTGGAGCTCAAAGCCTCACATATAAGCTCATTCACATTCCACATATACACATCCTACTTAGTATCATAATCACAATCACAACATCATGCATTTGTTCAAAAAGCTTGTGAACCATCTGTATAAGCATATAATGTGCACAATCTCAACATCACTCAATATCAAAGGATCATCAAGCATTACTTATCAAACTACAATCATAAGCAAACCATCATAACAGACAAAGTTTCCAATTGAGTACATCAAACCCTATCTCAGTTCCTCATCAACTCATGCTATCGTCAGAGTCTTCTTCCTCTCCTTCTTCTTGGATCCTATAGTCTTGATTCTTTTTGCTCGATGAGGATGCCATTGATAACAGTTGAGAAACCGTTATTTTTATGCTCAAAATTGATACCAAAAGTAGCCTTTAAGACTTAGAAACTAGCTTGAACTCATATTTTTGCTTTAGTTTTGTGAATAAGAGAGTTAAAAGTGAATTTAATGGTTTTGTGCAAGATTCCCTTGATTTTGTAGGCTAATTGAATGATTGGAAAGAAGAATTGAAGTACCGAATGATTGGAATGCTGAAAAGTCAACCAGAAACAAGAAAAGTCAACCAAAAAAGTCAACCAGAAAAGTCAACCAGAAAAGTCAATCAGTCAACCAGAATGCTGAAAAGTCAACCAGAATACAGAAAAAGTTCCGTTGAGCGGCACTTTTCAGGTGCCAAAATCACCGCTGAGGGCCAAAAACAGCAACTGGGGGAAAAATGGATCATGCGCTATTACCGCTCAGCGGTAAAATACCGTTGAACGCCATTCTAAGTGGGCTTGGACCGGTTTTCTGTTACTTTTATGGGCTTGGGCCTAATTTTTTGTATTTTTAGAATAGTATATAAGCTTTCGGACGTCCTAGGGTTTGTATCTTTGGCTGGGAGGAAGCAGAAACACATTTCTCACCCCTTGGGGGTAGATTGGGAGATGGTGACGACTCTCCTCTTCTCTTTCTAGGGTTTTATCTTTCCTTATTTCATTATTGTTCATCTAGTTTCACCATGAATATGGTGAACTAAACCTTGTATTGTTGTTGGGGAATCAATGTAGTCTTGTGAAACTCTCATATTTGGAATTTGTGTTTTAACATCTTATTTTAAGATACATTGTATGAACTCGTAATTAAGGATAGACCTTCTTGCAAGGTGTTTTAGAGAGTGGCATTAACATTGATGAAAAAAATGATAAATTCCTAAAAGTATATGAGAGTGGATAAGATGAAATTGATAACTCCAACAACATACTCATCCATCTAATTCCTTAAAGTGTTTGTATTCCTCTTTTCCATTGATCAAACTCATGCATACATGTTTAATTACTGTCTTCTGCATTTAAAACCTACAATCAATTGTTCACAAGTCTCAATTTATCAACAAATCATATAACTAACTAGGCCGTGAGTCCTTTGGGAGAACGATACTTGGTCTTACCGAGTTTTATTACTTGATACGATTCGGTCACACTTGCCGATTGTTAATCAAGTTTGTGGCGCCGTTTTTCGGTGTTCATAAATTTGTCATCAAGTTTTTGGCGCCGTTGTCGGGGACTCGTGGTTTAACTAGTTCCCGAAACTACATCACCGTGTGCTTATCATTTTAAAAGAAAGATAAACCATGCTCCTGTTACTAATCTATGAAATCACCGTATCCTATTCTCTAAAAAAAATGAAATGAAAGCATTGTTCTTCTCCAATTGAAATCAGCACATGTGCCTCCATGCAAGCAGTAAAAAAACGAGGCTTCTATTCTTCTATGAAAAATGAATGGACCGTGTGTTTCCTCCATAAATTTCATGAACTAAATGAAAATAAAATAGCCATTGAGTAATCCGGAACTTCGAATTAACATGGAGTTTACATTCATTTTTTTTCCAAAACAGTGTTGCACACTTCTCTTTCATTTTCCACCAAAACGTTCTCCAAAAAAAAAAACAAGTGCCCCCAAGCGGCTGGCTCCTACCAACTCATATCTTTTAGATTTTTGAATAATAATAATAATAATAATAAAACTAAACCTAAATCACTTTTGGGCCCAACATCTTTTTTTTTTTGCCAAAAATTGCCCAAAATGTAAAAGTTTGTCTAAAAATCCTAACACACTAAATTACAATATACTAATTCTAAAATGCCTATGTGGAGAGTCTTGAATTATGTGGCAGCCCGTTAATGTCCCAAAATATATCTCCACAATTTTCCCTGCAATCAATAATGAAAATAATAAGCTTAGATAATTCAAATTAATTAAAATAAGAATTTCTGGTCAAATTAAGCACAATTACGAAAAATGGAGAAATATTGGACATTCAAGCATAATTCCCTGATTAAATCTAGCATAATAAGATAAGTGAAATCAATAAAATATTGACTCATCACTCATCCAAAGAAGTATCATATGAAGAAGAAATTGGAGATTAAAGTTCCTATGATTGAGACATTGCAACAGGTTCCTGGTTTTATCAAATTCCTGAAGAAGTTCAGTAGAAAGAAGAAGAAAAAGAAGATGGAACTTGAGCTTTATTGGGTCAAGCTAGTGATGTTAAAAGAGCGCTTGCTGGGAGGCAACCTAGTGATTAAAGAACTTTTAATTTTTGGTTTGGTGATGTAATTTTGAACTGTTGGGTATTTTTGTTTTTGTTATAAGTTTGTTACAGGGTTTAAATCTATTGATGGATGTTAGGCAGAAGAATATCTACAGAAGGATACTATGTTTGTATACACCTACTGATGGGTGTTGGTAAGAAATATTTGCATCTACTGAAGGGTGTTGGAGGATTTTGGGTTAGGCTCGTGACGTTAAACAAGCGCTACCTGGGAGGCAACCCTGTTGATTGATTTTATCTGTATTATTTGTTTTGATTCTGCTTTAGTTGCATGATAGGGATTGAATGTTTGAGTGATCTGAGAACTTAATTACAGGAAGCAAGTAAGGGGCATGAGTAGGAGGCACCTAGGTTAAGCTAGGAAGAAGAAGAGCACTTCACGAAAGTGCCGCTGAGCGGCAAACTGCTGCTGAGCGGTAGTGTCGCAGAATGGGCTTAGGTTGCCCCTTAGCAGAACCCGAGCCCATTAGGGTATTTTTATAACCTAAGTCGCGCTTTGGCCTCTATTTTCAGATTCTTCTCTGCGCACACATTCCTAAACACTTTTCCAAAGGTTCTCTACATTTTTCCTCTCATTCCGCTTTAGAAAATCTCCCTTCCACTCGCTTTCTCACTAGTTTTCCATTTAAGTTTGGGGTTGGGAGAGAACATCATTGATGGGGCTGAGTTTTTCAAAGCATTAGAGCAGGATTTGTTTTATCAATCACTTTTGTTTTTAGAATAGGATTTGATGTACTCAATTGGAAACTTTGTCTATTATGATGGTTTGCTTACGATTGTTGTTTGATAAGTAATGCTTGATGATGCTTTGATATTGATTGATGTTGAGATATGCACATTAGATGCTTATACAGGTGATTCACTAGCTTTGTGAACAAATGCATGATGTTATGATTGTGATTATGATACTAAGCAGGATGTGTATATGTGGAATGTGAATGAGCTTATATGTGAGGTTTTGAACTTCAGAGTTTTTGTCATTGAATGTTATTACTTTGAAAGCATGAATGATTTTGCCCAGGTTTTCTATGATTGAATCAATTGCTTGTTTTACATCATTATTATCAAGGCCATTTGTTGGTAACCCTTTTATTTGCCAAATTCATAAAGTTAGCCCACTAAAAGAGAGCACTTTGTGTTCCATCATTTGAACCCTTAGCTTTGAACATAATTTGGAAACTCTTGTGAAAAGCTTTACCTTGAGTTAAGTAGAAAATATTTTATGGTATTGATAAATATTCAAGTTTGGGGTTGTTGGGAAGTTATGAAAGGGAAATTGAAAGCATTGAGCTAAGAGCTATAAATTAAGAATGGGAAAAGAAAAAGAAAAAGAGAAAGAAAAGAAAAAGTAAAGCTCAATGCAAAAGAAAGTTTAGGAAAAGTAAGAATGATTGTGTTTATAGGATTCTCTTAACTCAAGGGTTTTGTGATCTAGAAAAACCAATTTTCTTGTTAGCTCAGCCACATTATAAGCCATTGAAAAGTCTTTGTGATGATGCATGCTTGTGAATTTATTTAATTGTGGTTAAATGAAAGGCAAAGTTAATTCATGTAACATTGTGATAGTAGAGTGAATGAGTGGTTACCTCATATACACTTGTGTTTGAGTGAAACACTTTACCTAGTGAGGAAATATTCCATGAGCACATGAACATCCATGCTTAGTTGATTGTTCATTCATGAAAAATAGCATTTGTTAGATATTACAGGACTTTGTCAACACTAAAGCATGTGTATGTCTTGATTGAAATTTTTGTCATGAGTTTAATTGAAGTTTTTACTTATCTTGAAAAGAGGATTTTTGAATGAAGTAAACCATGGTATTGATTGGTAGAAGATTGAGTTACATCTTTTTTGCTTGAGGACAAGCAAAGTTCTAAGTTTGGGGTTGTGATAATAGTTGAAAAACTGTTATTTTCATGCTTAAAATTGATACTAAAAACAACCTTTAACACATAGAAAGTAGCTTGGAATCATGCTTTTGTTCATATTTTGAGAAATAAGAGAGTTGGACAAGTTTATGCTTGATTTCAGTGTTTTATGCAGGTTTTAAGGTGAATATGGTGAAAGAAGTGAAGAAGGATAGAGATGGAATCAGAAAAGAACTCAAAAAGTGCAAAAGGAAAAGTCGCAACTACCGTTCAACGGTAGTTTACAGCTGAGCGGCACTCAAGAACTCACGTTGGCTCCGCTAAGGGTTGAAAATGCAGCTGAGGGGAAGAATTCAACTCACGCACCTACCGCTGAGCGGTAGTTTACCACTGAGCGACATTATTTTGTGCTTAGGCCTAATTTTCTGTAATATTACGAACAATATATAAGCTTTAGGTCTTCCTAGGGTTTGTATCTTTGGCTGGAGAAGACACAAAAACACACTTTTCACCCCTTAGGTGCATATTAGGAGATGGTGACGGCTCTCCTCTTCTCTTTCTAGGGTTTTTCTATCTCTTCCATTCTTTCATTATTGTTCATCTAGTTTCACCATGAATATGGTGAACTAAAATTTGTATTGTTGTTGGGAAATCAATGTAATCTTATGAAACTCTCATATATGGAATTTTGTGTTTAAACATCACATTTTTGATACATGCGTTCTTTCATCATTAGTTAGGGTTTTTTCTCTATGCTCAAAGCATGCATTGTTTAACTTATTCGATGTCATGATTATTGATTTTGTTGATATGGGAACGTACGGGGAAATCTAGATCCGGGGAAAATCTCCCAATAACATATTGCCTAGACATAGGAATATGAGGGTTGGTTGCCTTTAAGCTTCTATGCTTTAGAATTAATTATTAGGGATGCTAGTAATTGTATGAACTCGTAATTAAGGATAGGCCTTCTTGCAAGGTGATTTAGAGAGTGGCATTAACATTGATGAAAAGAATGATGAATTCTTAAAGTATATGAGAGTGGATAAGATGAAATTGACTACCCCAACAACATACTCATCCATCTATTTCGTTCAAAGTGTTTGTGTTCTTATTTTCCATTGATCAAAACTCATGCATACATGTTTAATTATTGTCTTTTGCATTTGAAACCTCAAGCATTTATGCACAAGTCTTAAATAATCAACAAATCATATAACTAACTAGGCCGTGAGTCCTTTGGGAGAACGATACTTGGTCTTACTGAGTTTATTACTTGATACGATTCGGTCACACTTGCCGAGGGTTAAACAAGTTTTTAGCGCCGTTTTTCGGTGTTCATAAATTTGTCATCAGTGGTCTAGTGTAGTGTTATTTAGTGTTTGTAGGATAAAATTCGAAAATTTGTACTAGGAGCACAAGATCATCAAGAGAATAAGGAGGAAAGCATCTACTGAGGGATGCTAGGAGGACTCACATGACAACATCTACTAATGGATGCTGCTATGATAAGGGTGATGAATGATAGCGTCTACTAATGGAGGCTATGTGATTACGCATCTACTGATGGATGCTATGTGATTAAGCATCTACTGATGGATGCTAATGACAACATCTACTAATGGATGAAGATGAGAAAGATTAACATCTACTGATGGATATTAATGACGATATTTACTGATGAATGCCGATGAAGATGAGAAAGATTAACATTTATTGATTGATGTTGATGAGAAGGATTAACATCTACTGATGGATCCTGGAAGATTCAGATGAGAGAGCATCTACTGATGGATGTTATGCTACTAGACATCTACTGATGGATGTTGCTAGATCAAGATTTTTATGTTTTTCCTTGCTTGGTTGTTGATTAATCATGAGGTTTGCATCTATTGTGTACGAAAGGCCTCACATAATGTTCATTCATCTGAATCTAAGCCACTATAGTCCATATATCATCGTCCATAACTATGTCTACTCCTTTGACTCTGGTGGAATAGACCTCACCGCGTACCTTCTTGTTAAAGTAATTTACTCTAACCAAATTTTGGTAAAACATACCTTACATCTCAAGTAGTGATTGGATGCCCTAGTGGAAGATGAGTGGCGGAAACAGAAATCCATATATGTGAAACTAGTTGAGATCAACATTATTCAGGGATCAACTTTATTTCCTTCCAAAACGAGGTGAACTCATAGTGTTTATTTTCATCGAAAATCCACCTGATCATAGTATTGCCATGACTTCTCGAATTTGCAGATGAGGATGCACGAGAGCTCCTTCCTGTTTGCAACTTTCTTTTATCAGCCATAAGGAAAAGGTAGGAGAAAAGAATGAACAAGATTACACAAAGAATCATAACACAAGCATACATGACTCAATCTATTAGCGAACAATCGATTATGGAGCCCTATATATAATAATATAACCCTAGATGCAACATAAATGTGAAATATGGTCGCTTATAATCGTTACAATGGCTAGTTTTTGAGTTCTAACTGCCAGAACTCATGTGATAATCGATTATTTCGATTGATAATCAATTATCACTTCAAAATCCAGAAGCTCAGAACTTGAAATAATCTATTATGGCTTTTTGGTAATTGATTATTGTCGAATCTATGACAACTTTAATGAGAGGAATAATCAATTATTAGAAGGGGATAATCGATTATCAGTAGGGGATAATCGATTATTAGCAGGGGATAATCGATTATTGCACAAAAATTTTTGAAAACCTGAAAAATGCAACAAACAAAACCCTCAAGCAATTTCTAGGATCCCTAAGTCCCTCCTAAGCTCATAAAACCTATCCATGGGCAAGGCTTTGGTGAAAATATCAATTAATTGGTGCTTGGTATCGACATACTTTATCTCACAATCCCCCTTTTGGATATGGTCTCTAAGAAAGTGGTGCCTAATCTCTATGTGTTTGGTTCTATAGTGCATAATGGGATTCTTAGTAAGATTGATGTCACTGGTGTTATCACACTTAAGAGGTATATGGTCAAGGTATATATCAAAATTCTCTAATTGTTGTTTCATTCATAAGATTTGGGGACAATAGTTACCTGCAACAATATACTAAGCCTCAATGGTGGAAAGGGCTGCACATGCTTGTTTCTTATAATATCAAGAAACTAAGGAACTACCCTACAAGACTAGGTTCAACCCCAGAAGGATACCACAACCCAAAAGACACAGTTCCCTTAAGGTACTTAAGGATACGTTTAACTACGGTAAGGTGAGACTCTCTAGGACTAGCTTGGTACCTAGCACAAACACACACACCTTGCATAATATTTGACCAACTAGTAGTAAAATATAATAAAGATCCTATCATGCCTCTATACAGAGTTTGGTGTTCGAGCGTACTTGATTCATGCTTATCAAGATAACATGACGTTACCATAGGAGTGGATGCCTCCTTTTCTTTGTCCATTTCAAACTTCTTCAGGATTTATTTACAATATTTAGTTTACGAAAGAAACATACATTCTTTCGTTTGTTGTATTTGTAAACCAAGGAAGAATGTCAACTCACCACCATTGACATCTCAACCCTACATAGTCTTTGCAAATTCCTCACAACGAGATTTTTTACTTGATCCAAATATAATATCATCAACATATATTTGGGTAAGCAGAATATGTTTTCGTACTCTTTTTATAAATAAAGTGTAATAAAATTTACCTCGATTAAATCTATTTTATATCAAAAAATTGTTAAGCTTTTCATACCAAGATCTAGGAGTTTGTTTTAATCCATAAAGAGTTTTCTTTAATTTAAAGATGTGATTTGAATATTTATGATTTTTAAAACTAGGTGGTTGTTCAACAAATACATCTTCTTTTAGAAAACCATTTAAGAAAGCACTTTTAACATCCATTTCATATAATTTAAATTTCATAATAGATGCATAAGCAAGAAGTAGGTGTATTGTCTCTAACCTGGCAATAGGAGCATAAGTTTCATCATAATCTATGCCTTTTTCTTGACTATAACCTTGTGCGACAAGCCTAGCTTTGTTCTTGGTGATATTTCCATCTTCATCTAGTTTGTTTCTGAACACCCATTTGGTTCCTATTACTTGATGAGTGTTTTCTCTAGGGATTAAATCCAACACTTGATTTCTTTCAAACTGGTTGAGCTATTCTTGCATAACTATACACCATTGATCATCTTGGAGAGCTTCCTTTACGTTCTTGGGTTGTAACTATTAAACAAAAGCCGTAGTCATACAATAATTTCATAAGTTTCTCCAAGTGCTTACCCCTTTTGAGACATCTCTAATAACATTGTCTAATGATAATCCTCGGGGTTGTTGTCATATCATAGCTAAACGTTCAATTTGAGGATTATTTGTTTCTTCATTTGTTGTCTCCTACAAGTCTTCTTCTTCACCTACATCTGATTCATTTGACTCAAGAGGTTTTTTTCTCAAGATCCATAATTTCACCAAGGACAACATGCATAGATTTCACAAAATATGATTTCACAACATATAGTTTCACCATTATTTAAAACAAAACATTTACATCCAAATATTTTTAAATGAGAAACATTAGACTTTCTTCCTTTAAACAATTCATAAGGAGTACATTTTAAAATAGGTTGAATAAGCATTCTATTTAAAACATAACAAGTAGTATTCACAACGTTAATGCAAAAATTAGAGTTGTCAAAACGGGTAACCCGGCCCAACCCACCACGGGTTGGTCACTTAGTGAGCCAACCCAACTCAGTTCATTTATTAACGAGCCAGAAAAATCTGGACCCGGCTCAACCCACCTCAGGTTGGTGGGTAAACGGGTTGGCTCACTAGCCCATCTAATTACAATTTTTTAAAAATAAAAATAAATTACAAACTTTCTATATTCAAATTTAAACAAATTTCACTCCCAAAAAATGATGTTAAACTGAAGACAACTCTAAATAATAATAAAAACTACAATATAATCCAAATGTCATCCAAAAACGAACACAAAAAGCATACAAATAAGTTTCTTATAGGCTTAAATGTTTACTTCGTCTTCAGGTTAAGAGGTGAATTTTTGTTTAATACCCGGTTTTAAAAATGAAGACATTGGGTCCCTATGTTATGAAAAATTTATGAATAAGGTCATGTCCGTTAAGTTGACAGCAACAACGTTAAGTTCATGCTGATGTGGCCGTATTTTTTCTCTTCTCTCTTTTGTTGTCCAGCTTTTTCTCTCTCTCTTGTTCAACTTTTTCTTTGATGATTTGTTGAACTTGTTCTTTCTTTGTGGACCTTATTCATATACTTTTCATAACATAGGGACTCAATGTCTTCATTTTTAAAACTAGGTACTAAATAGAAATTCACCTCTTAACATGGGGACAAAGTAAGCATTTAAACCTTTCTTATATTCATCATTTTTGTGTTCCTTATCCATTTACAATATTAGAATCATGAATAGATAAATCTACAATATTTTCTCTTGAATCCAAATTTGATAAGTTGTCGTTGAAGCTATCAAATTAATACTACTTTTTCAAGGCAACTTCATTATTACCAAGTAGTATTCAAGAAAGTAGATAGGGTTAAAGTAACCCTGAGTCGTGTCCCAACAGAAACAGAATTGTCTTTGAATATAGGAATCTTATGAATGCAATGCTAATAAAAGTGATGTTTGGAGAATGTTTAAAGAACAAATAAGAAACTTAAAAACAATTATGATTAAAATAGGCTAATTCCATTGCTTTTCCAAGATAGATTCATTATCAGTTATTCACGGATAATTGTTCAATTGATTATTGTTTAAGTTTCAAATTAATTAAAGTACATTCTTAATTAATTTGAGGGCGATCATGCATTTAACCAAAGTAAATTCTCAATCAAGTGGAAAACCTTTCTAGATTATTCACAATAAATTCAACCAAAGTACATTCTCAATCAAATTCTATTGTGTTTAATCATGTCTATTCTTAAATCTCCTAACCAAGTTAAAAGTTAATCAATCAAAGTAAATTCTCAATTGATTATAGTTGAAATTATTAGGTTTAATACCCTATTTTGTCCCCAGTTTCGTTCGAAAATGTTAAATTAGTCCATCCTTTAAAAAGTGCGTCAATTACGTCCTTACTTAATAAAATTTATATCAATGAAATCCCTTCCGTTAAATCCGTACAAACGGCGTTAATTATTTTTCTCTCTCTTCTACTTTTTTTGCTTTTTCTGTGCAAACAACAACTTTTTCTGCTTTTTTTCGTACAAAGATCAATTGCTATGTATTATTGCTACATGTCACGAATTTATTGATATATAAATAATCATGTACGATTAGACAGAAACAAGGCTAACACTTTTAAATAATTAGAACTGTGATTAAATGATAGAATTAATAGGTAAAGGGGTCCTATATATATTACATATGTCCAAATAAATTTGTCTTTATCATGATTGGCTGATGTGGAATTAGGATGTGACTTTATATACAGTTTTAGGTCTAGATAGAAGTTAAATTTTAAAAACAATGATTTAAGAAGAATTTTACTTGACTTTTGTTCGAAAGTTAATTCACAGTAAGTAACTATATGTGTTAACAAATAAAATATTATTTTAAAATCCAAACAGTTGCGTTCGTCTTTTTAGACGATATATTCCTCTAAATATATGTATGTTTCATTTGATGTTTCAGAGGATGTGAACCATTGATGCATTGTCCAACAAGTAAACTAAAGTAAATGTTCTAATAATTTATTGTTGGCCTATTTTATTCTGTCTTGTGTTCAAATAAGTTAGACGAGGAAAATTACACACAAAGAGCTTAGGCTGAAAATATTATAAATTGTATTTTGTTCTTCTTATAGTCAGTTCCCTTGAAAGTGAATTTCTATAAACACTTTACATTTAGATGGTTCGTTGTATGTTATTTTAGGTTTAAAATAAGAGAGAGAAGTGGTGAATATTAAAAAAAAATGTTTTAAAATGTGTATATTAATTAAGAAGATTTTAGAAAAACTAATAATACATTGGCATATTCATACAATTTTTTTCATAAGTAAAATAAAAACTCAGTGGTGTTTATATAGATAATGATAACAATAAAACAGGATGAAGACATATTGATATATAAATAATCATGTACGATAACGTACAATACAAGTAGATGAACGCAGCAGAAAAAAAGTAGAAAAAACTGTTGCGCACAGAAAAAGTAGAAGAGAGAAAAAAATAATTAACGCCGTTTGTACAGATTTAAGGGAAGGAATTTTATTGATATAAATTTTATTAAGTAAGGACGTAATTGACCCACTTTTTAAAGGATGGACTAATTTGACATTTTCGAGCGAAACTGAGAACAAAATAGGGTATTAAACCAAATTATTACTGTTACCAAATGATCAAGATGAAGTTTTGATGATGTCCAAATCAAGTCAAGAGAAATCAAGATTCAAGATGTTATGAAGACTTATATTGTGATGGAAAGCTTTTGTAATACTCTTAGAAATATGTATAGGACTTAGATTAGAAAAAGAAAAGTGTTTTGTAAAATTACTATCGTAAATCATTGCAACAAAACACTATAGTACTATTCATATGAATAGTAACACTATTCACGTGAATAGTGACGGTTAACGGTAAGAGTATCGCACTTAACACGGACGTTGGAGAAACTAGTCGTTGAAGAAACTAGCCGTTTATGACCGTTGGACAAACTAGCCGTTTATGGCCGTTGGACAAACTAGCCGTTTATGGCCGTTGGACAAACTAGCCGTTAAGTTTGTCTTTTAGTGAATGGAAGAGCCTTTGGATGAGTCTATAAATAGACTCTCATTTCCTCTTAAAAACATACAGAGACACAGAAACTCTTCCCTTGTGCTCAAATACTCAGAATTCTTTGAGACTTGTGTGTTCTTGTTCGGCTTGTGAAACTCTTGTCTGTGGAGCTGGTGAAGTGCTGCTACGGTGACAGAGGAAATAGCCGGTTCATCCTTGGTGTGTCTGAGGAGGTGTTCGGAAGAGAATCATCCTTCGTGAAGTACTCGGAGGAGGTGTTCATCCTTTGTGAAGACTCAAAGGAGGTGTAGTTTCATCTCTTGTGGTATCAAGAGAGGTGTTTTCTAAACTCTTACAAATTGTATCTTTGTGATTGTAGTTTGTAATTGTTTTGTGATAGTGAAACTGTTTATCTTGTTTTGAGATAAGCGACTGGACGTAGGATTGGTAAGATCCGAACCAGGATAAAATCATCTGTGCAAATTTCTCTCAACCTTACTCTATTTAACTGTTATTATTAATTGCTAAGTAAGTTTAATTGAGTAGATATTAAAAGGCACACGTTAGTATTAGAAACCCCTCTTGGTTTGTTGTTCCACGCTAACCCATCCGCTGCAGCCGCTCCTGACAATTGGTATCAGAGCTTGCTTTGATAGTCATTCAAATGGCGGGATCGTTTCAAACATTCGCAGAGGGTGCTTCTATCAATAGACCACCACTATTCACAGGTGAAAATTACGCATTCTGGAAGGTTAAAATGCAAATTTTTATGGAATCTATTGATATAGATATTTGGGATGCTGTTGCATCTGGTCCTTTTGTTCCAACTAACAATATGCAGGAACCAAAGCCCCGTGACCAATGGACTGCTCAAGATAAGAAAAAATTTGGTAATGATGTAAAAGCTCGTAATATTATTTCATCTGCTTTAACTGTTGATGAGTTTTACAGGATTTCTATTTGTAAAACTGCACAAGAAATGTGGGAAGTACTAAGAGTAACCCATGAAGGTACAAATGATGTTAAGAGAGCTAGAAAGAATACCTTAATCCAGGAATACGAGATGTTCAGGATGAAGCAAGGGGAAACAATAGTAGATGTTCAGAAACGCTTCACCAACATCGTAAACCATCTTATTGGAGGTAAGTCTTTCGATACTGATGAGCTTAATATAAAAATTTTGAAATCTTTAGACAGGTCTTGGCAACCAAAAGTGACTGCAATTTCTGAGTCACAAAATCTCAACACAATGACCATGGCTGCATTATTTGGAAAGTTGAGAGAGCATGAACTTGACCTCGGAAGACTTGATGAAGAAGAATCAAAAGCCAAAAACAACAAGAAGAGTTTGGCGTTAAAGTTGGAGGTTGAAAGAAGCAAAGGTAAATCGGAAGATGAAAACTCAGACGAAGAAGAAGAATTGAGACTCATGATAAAAAGGCTCAATAGGTTCATGAAGTCTAAAGGTAAAGGAAAATTTAGATATGAAAAGAAAGATAATCCAGTATCTTCCTCAAATTACCGATGCTACGATTGCGGAGAAAAGGGACATTTAAAAGCAGACTGCCCAAATCAAAAGAAGGGTGAAGAAAAGAAATTCTTCAAGAAAAAGAAGGCATACATTGCATGGGAAGATGACAATGAGACCATTTCAGATTCAAGCTACTCAGATGAAGAAGCAAACATCTGTTTAGTGGTGAACGACGACGCTGGAAGCCAAGTAAGTACATCTAGCGATTCTGATAATTATAGTCAAATTAGTGAAAATGAATTGCATGAAATTTATGCTGCTTTAATAGTAGAATCTGAAAAGTTAGATAAAGCCCATCAGAAGTTGAAAAAGGATTTCAAAAATTTAAAATTAAATTTTGAAAATATTCTTGAAGAAAATAAGAATTTAAAATTAAATTTTGAAAATACTTTTGAAGAAAATAAAGATTTGAAAAATAAAGTTTTAATTTTTGAAAAGGGTAAATTTACTAGTAGTAATGAATGTGCATCTTGTGTTAATTATAAGAAACTACTAGATGAAACAACCTCAGGAGAATGTAGTAAAAATAATGAAAATAAGGTTGTTAAAAATAAGTATGTTCCTAGAATTAAAAATAAACACAATCATAGAACCCGTAGAACTTGGGTAGAAAAAGGAACAACTTATAGGAACACAAATGTTGTATCATGCTTTTATTGTATGAAAAAGGGTCATACATCTAATAAATGTAAAATTAAGCATTATGGTGTTCCAAGTGGTAGATATGTTTGGGTTATAAAATAATTTCTTTTTTCTAAATCTAATCCAAAGGACCCATACAAGTAGTTGGGTACCTATTGTTTAAAAATTTAAGAATTTCTTTAAAACAAATTTTAAGAAAATTTTTTCAAGACCGGTAAAACTATTTTTATATCTTCTAATATACAAAGCATATATAGTTTTCAATCGGAAAAATTTTTATGTGAGCATGTTGTCTTTGATGAAATTGTAGACCTTGAGGCAAAACCTCTTGAGTCAGTTGAATTACATGCAGGCAATGACGAAGATTTGTAGAAGACAACAAATGAAGCAAATAATGATGACAATCCTCAAGATAAAGATCTAAACAATGTTTTATAAGATCTTTCTCCTAAAAATATTTGCTTTAAATATCCTATTGTGCATGTTTGAATGAATCTTTAAATTTGAAATATTTTTAGCTCATATGCATACATGCTTTTATTAAGGGGGAGTATTATCTTAGGGGGAGAACATCAACACAACTTTTTAATTATGATCAAAAAGGGGGAGAAAATGTTTAAAGCTTATTTGCCTATTTGTACTATTTGTGCTTATTCACTAATGCACTCTTTCTTCCATAAGTTGTGTTTTAAATACAGATTATTACCAAAAGCTTTAAATCAAGGAGTTTTTGATCATCATCAAAAAGGGGGAGATTGTTAGCAAAATGATCAAGATGAAGTTTTGATGATGTCCAAATCAAGTCAAGAGAAATCAAGATTCAAGATGTTATGAAGACTTATATTGTGATGGAAAGCTTTTGTAATACTCTTAGAAATATGTATAGGACTTAGATTAGAAAAAGAAAAGTGTTTTGTAAAATTACTATAGTAAATCATTGCAACAAAACACTATAGTACTATTCATATGAATAGTAACACTATTCACGTGAATAGTGACGGTTAACGGTAAGAGTATCGCACTTAACACGGACGTTGGAGAAACTAGTCGTTGAAGAAACTAGCCGTTTATGATCGTTGGACAAACTAGCCGTTTATGGCCGTTGGACAAACTAGCCGTTTATGGCCGTTGGACAAACTAGACGTTAAGTTTGTCTTTTAGTGAATGGAAGAGCCTTTGGATGAGTCTATAAATAGACTCTCATTTCCTCTTAAAAACATACAGAGACACAGAAACTCTTCCCTTGTGCTCAAATACTCAGAATTCTTTGAGACTTGTGTGTTCTTGTTCGGCTTGTGAAACTCTTGTCTGTGGAGCTGGTGAAGTGCTGCTACGGTGACAGAGGAAATAGCCGGTTCATCCTTGGTGTGTCTGAGGAGGTGTTCGGAAGAGAATCATCCTTCGTGAAGTACTCGGAGGAGGTGTTCATCCTTTGTGAAGACTCAAAGGAGGTGTAGTTTCATCTCTTGTGGTATCAAGAGAGGTGTTTTCTAAACTCTTACAAATTGTATCTTTGTGATTGTAGTTTGTAATTGTTTTGTGATAGTGAAACTGTTTATCTTGTTTTGAGATAAGCGACTGGACGTAGGATTGGTAAGATCCGAACCAGGATAAAATCATCTGTGCAAATTTCTCTCAACCTTACTCTATTTAACTGTTATTATTAATTGCTAAGTAAGTTTAATTGAGTAGAAATTAAAAGGCACACGTTAGTATTAGAAACCCCTCTTGGTTTGTTGTTCCACGCTAACCCATCCGCTGCAGCTGCTCCTGAAAATTACTACCGACCAAAGTACATTCTCAATTGATAGTAAAAACCATTTAATCATATGAAAGTTCCTAAATTAAATCAAAGTAGATTCTTAATTAAACCTAGAAACCCTAGAACTCATATAATCAATATGCATGTAGATTCAAACACATTATGATGCAAAAATCTTTACTTTTAATTTGATAGAGAGATGAAAGACCTAGAGAGAGAACAACTTAAATCAATAATCAAAATAAACAATTGCATTAACTCTACCTAACCTCAGAATCCATAATGGAATTACAGTAGAATAGCCCTAGATGCTTAACTCTCCCTGAATGAAGTTGAATACAAGATGAAATAAGAGAGAGAGAAGTGGTGAATGAATGAATGAAGTCCCTTTCTACTTTTCCTGGGTTTCTTTATATAGGGCTTGATTGGGCTTGGACTCTGAATATTCAGTTGACAGAATCGTTTATCTTATATCTTCCAAATAACTAAAAGATTTAGATAATTATAACATCATTTCGAAGACATGTTCTATTGATATTCCCAAATTAAATTAATTCAACAACTGAATTTTATCTTTTAGCTTTTTTAAAATTCTAAAATTACACATAAGCCCTGAAATATCTTCTATCTGCACTTTAGCCCCTTCAGAATTCTCCAAAATTGCACAAAAACCCCTGTTGACCAACCTTGACCAGATTCCAACAGAAGTGACCATCTTTGACTCAATAATGACACACCAATGGGATATTGACATGTGTCAGGCTCCTTCCTACGCAAAATTAGGGTTTTCCATATTGGGGAAAAGGAGAAAGGTCTCCTTCTGCGTCGTCACAAGGTTGTGCCTCTGTTTCTGGGTTTCGTTTTACTGGTCTGTGCGTGAGGATGATGGATCTGGTTAGGTTTCTTGCAGGTTTCGAAATTGAAGGCGAGCGTTGGTGAAGGAGATGACGGCCATGTGAGGAGGTTCTCTCGATGGTGGTGTTTCGTGAATCGAGGAGGAGCTCGGTTGCATCAATGGCTGCCTCTAGTTCTCTGTGTTTACTTTGCAGGTAGTGGAAGAAGAGATGCTCTTTGTCACAATGAAGGAAACGAAGATGGAGAAGCTTGATCTAACCGTTTGTTGATGGCGCGACGGGCATGAGGTTTATGTAGCGGTGGGATTTCGTGATGTTGATGGTGGTGCGCAACGGAGGAGATGAGTAGTGGCACGATTGGGCTTTCTGAGTTTTTGGATTTGCAGGTTTGAGATGATGATTGGGAAGATGAATGGTGGCACGACGATGATGGATGGCGGTGGTGCTGTGGCAAAAATGTTGGTGGTTTGAGATTGGCAAATTCGCGAGGAGAAACCCAATGAAGATCGGTGAAGAAGATGAACGGTGGTGATGGTTGATGGTGGATGTCCGGTGAGAAAGGAGGACGATGTGGTGGTGGTGGAATGTAGGAAGTGGTGTCGCCGTTAATGGTGCGATGAGGATGGCATTAAGGTTGATGGCGGAGCGGTGCGGCGGCAGTTGACAGCTAGGGTTAGGAATTAGGTTTTCTCTGTTAGAGAAGATGATGATGTGGCAAGGGAGGTGATGTGGCGGTATGTGGTTGGCTAGATCTATGTGGGGAGGATTTGGACATGTGGCATGATTTAGTGGAGTTTGACTTAGGAGGGGTATGGATAAGGAAATTTAGGGGGTGTACTCAGAATAGGGTTACTGTTTGGCTTAGTGTTGGGCCTGGTTAAGAGAAGATGGGTGTATGTAGGAAAATTGGGAGGTGCAAGGGTAAAGTCTGTCTGTTTGGCCCATTTGTATCTTATTTTCAGAATAAAATCTGAAATTGGGCCTTGAATTACCATTTGGAACAATAAAACTTATATTCTCAACTGCACAAATAAACGTAAGAATTTCCAAGAATAATTTATGCATCTAAAAATAACCTTTTAAGTCCCTTTTTATTCTCAAACCCAATAATTCCAATTATCACAAATTCACTTAAAATCAACCATTTAAACACAATTATCCCATCAAAATTTTAATTTTAAAGCATAAATGTGGGCATAAATATGCACTCATCACATCTTCTTCTTTATCTCCATCTACAATTCAATAAAACAAATGTTAACTAATAATATTGAAACACAAAGTAGTAAATAGTTAAATAAATTTCGTAGTACTAATAATAATTTTACCTGTTAATTCAAAACCCCGTAACCAATTTTGAGCTAAAATGAGTGCCTCAACATTCTCGAGAAGAATGGAGGAACGATATTTGGTTAGGACACGAGAACCAAGACTAAAGGTAGACTCACTAACAACTGTTGTGATTGGAATGCTAAGAATGTCACAAGCCATCTTATATAAGTCTGGATATTGATCTCGATGATCCCTCCAATAACTTAATACATCCAACTTATAAAAAAAATTTGGATCAAGATTCCCTCCATCTAAAGGTCCAATTCAGACCTTCTAGTGTCATTAACAAAATCGAATTCGTTCAAACTTCATTCGTGGATCAAGAATAGCCGCAATAGCAAGAATGTCACAATATTGATCCCAAGACTTACTAAACTTGTTTATCATACTTAATGACATATCTTTAATCGTCGGATCATCACTTTTAACATTTGTTCAGAAACAAACATTCAATTTTCTAAACTTGCATGAAGTAACGATTAGAAGTTGGATAAAAAGAACCTAAAATCAAATTAGTCATTACATACAATGGCTTCAAGAACTCACATTTTTTTAGTCCTTTTGCACTCATCATTTGAGAGACAATGAACATAGTTTCTATCACGGATAGCCAAACTTCCAAAGACACGTCGATATCTAATTGCACTCTCAAGCATAAGATAGGAAGAATTCCATCTGGTAGGAACATCCATTCTCAAACCTACTTTGGAATCAATACCCCTTACTTGCATAACACATTCTTTAAATGCAATTTTTCTTGCTTCTCATCCTCTCACATATTTTATACTCTCTCTAATCTTTTGCAAAGCATCATAAGCCACCTTTAATCCCTGTTGCACAATAATATTCAAGATATGTGCACTACACCTTACATGAAAGTAATCACCATGAGATTTACTATGAGATTTATAGAAGTCCAACAATCAGATGTTAAACAAATTCTACTATGAGATTTACGCATTGCAAGTTTGATCCTCTCTTTGTGTTCATGAAATTTCTTTGAAATATTGGAAATAATTGTATTCCTACTTGGAACTTTTACATCTGGATTTAGATATACAAGTAATTATTTAATCCACTTATATTCAACAAAATTATATGGAAACCTGTTAACCCTCGGCAAGTGTAACCGAATCGTATCAAATAATAAAACTAGTAAGACCAAGTATCATTCTCCCAAAGGACTCACGGCCTGGACAGTTATGTGATTTGTTGATTGATTATCTAAGACTTGTAAAACCAATTCTTTGATATTTTAAATGCAAATTACTGAAAAGTAAATATGAATGCATGTATTGATCAATGGAAACGAAGAAGTAAAACACGTGATTTGAAATATATGAATGATTATGTTGTTGGGGTTTATCAATTCATCCTATCCACTCTCATGTATTCAAGAATTCACCTTTCTTCATTAATGTTAATGCCACTTTCTAATTTACCTTAAACCCGATGTCTCGGCGAAGAAAGCCTACTCATAATCACTAGTTTCCAATGTCTTGTCTCCCTATAACTTATTCATGCATTATAAAGCACAGAAATTTAAAGGCAACCAACCATCATATTCCTATGTCTAGGTTTATACTATTGGGAGAGATTCTCCATATCTAAATTTCCCCGTATGTGTCCATATCGACAAAATCAATTATCATGCTCTGAATGAGTAAAACAATGCAAGCATTAAGAAAAGGAGAAAAACCCTAACTATTAATGAAAGAAAGCATATATATTAAAGAACAAATTCAAGACATGAGAGTTTCAAAAGATTACATTGATTCCCCAACAATAATAAAGGTTTAGTTCACCATATTCATGGTGAAACTAGATGAAAAACAATGGAAGAATGAAAGATAAAACCCTAGAATTTGAAGAGTGGAGCTTGAGCATCCAAAATCCTCCTCCCAAGGGTGAAGAAAGTGTATTCTGCTTCGTTCCAGCCAAAGATACTAACCCTAGGAAGACTAAAGCCTTATATAGACTTCTAAATATTATAGAAAAGTAAGCCCAAGCCCATAAGAATGTCGCTCAACGGTAAATACCGCTCAACGGTAAGTGCATGACTTCTATTCTTCCCCTCAGTTGCAGGTTTGCCCCTAGCTCCTTTACTTCTTTCACTCAATTCATCTTAAAACCTGCAAAAACAAAGAAGTCAAGCATAGTTTCTAAGTCAAGCAGGTTTCCAACTCTCTTATTTCCAAAAACATCAACAAAAACATGAGTCCAAGCTAGTTTCTAAGTCATAAATGGTTGTCTTTAAGGTCAAATTTAAGTATAAAAATAATAGTTTTTCAGCTGTTATCACAACCCCAAACTTAGAACTTTGCTTGTTCTCCAGCAAACAAGATGTAACTCAATATTCCACCAATCCATACAATGGTTCACCACATTTAAAACTTTTTTTTTCTCAAGACAAGTAAATACTTAAATCAGCTCATCACAAAGAATTTAGTTAAGGTGCACACATGCTTTAGTGTTCACATAATCCCATAATATCCAACAAATTTTATTCTCATGAATGATCAATCAACTAAGCATAGATGAAATTATGTGCTCATGGAATTTTTCCTCACATGGTGAGCTCACGGGTTGGTGAATGTAGTGTGCACACGTTGATCAACTGTCACGGCCTAGGAAAGGACAACACATTTCATTTTCGTTTGTAGAAGATTAGCATGGTGATTCAATGGGAGAGCAGCGCTGTCACGGCCTGGAGATTTAATCTTTTAGGAGATATGGAGGGTTACAACTGAATTTTTATTTTGGAGGAGGGTACATGGCTGTCACGTCCAGTTTTGTGTGCACGGTGACTCATCAATGAAAAATTGGTTTTTCCAGCAGCATAACCATAGGCGGTGATTTATTGATTGAAAAGGATGAAGAAGCGTTGTGCACGGTAAATGAGGAAGATATGTGTTCTCACGTCCACTAAGAAGAATTAGTTTTTGGCTTTTTAGAAATCCAGTTATTCATTTCGGCTTGGAGAGAAATGCGGCTATTTACTTTCACAAAGGGAAGATGAATGTTTTCTTATAAAGAGGTGTATAAGGTGATATAATTTGGAGTTTCACAAGACTACATTGATTCCCCAACAACAATACAAGGTTTAATTCACCATAATCATGGTGAAACTAGATGAACAATAATGAAAGAATAAAAGATAGAACCCTAGAAAGGTGATGAGGTAGCCTGAGCATCCAAGATCCTCCTTCAAAGGGGTAGAAGAGAGAGTGTTTGCTTTGTTTCTGCCAAAGATACAAACCCTAGGACGTCCTAAAGCTTATATACTATTCTAAAATTACAAAACATTTAGGCCCAAGCCCATAAGTGTGCTGCTCAGCGGTAAAGTGCCGCTCAACGGTAAGTGCGTGAGTTAGTTTCTTCCCCTCAGCGGCCATTTTGCCCCTCAGCAAATCCCCCGTGAACTCCTGAGTGCCGCTGAGTGGTAAACTGCCGCTGAGCGGCAGTTGCGGCTTCTCCTTTTGCACTTTTTGGTGTCTTTTCTGATTCCATCTCTCTCCTTCTTCACTTCTTTCACTAAATTCACCTTAAAACCTGCACAAAAACACTAAAATCAAGCATAAACCTGTCCAGCTCTCTTATTTATGAAAATATGAATAAAAGCATGATTTCAAGCTAGTTTCTAAGTGTTAAAGGTTGCTTTTAGTATCAATTTTAAGCATGAAAATAATAGTTTTTCAATTGTTATCACTTCCCTTTGTCGACTTTAGATTATGGGAAGTACTTGTTTAAAATCTTTGCAACCACAGCTTCCCACTCGGTGAAACTATCCTCTGGAAAAGAGTTCAACCATAGCTTAGCATTGCCTACCAATGAGAAAGGAAACAAACTAAGCTTGATTGCTTCATTCGACACCCCATTAATCTTTACAGTGTTGCAAATTTCATTGAAGGTAGTGAAATGCTCATATGGAATTTCATGCGATAACCCATTAAATTGGATACTCTTGACCAACTATATCAATGCCGGTTTCACCTCCATGTTTGCAGCATTGACCCTCGGCCTTGCTATACTGTTAAAATGTTGAGGGCCAACCACATTGGTGTAATCTGTAAGAGTGCGTCTACCATTATTCTCCTCTGCCATATTTTCAGTGCTTTGGTTAGACTTTTGTGGTGAAGGTTGTAAAAGTGTTTCTAGATAAGGGAATAGTTCTCTAGATGTACGGATTATTCTCCTCCGTCTACTCTCGTCCAAGACTTCAAGAAGAGGTTCTGAATTTTTCTTGCTTCTCGTCCGAATTGCTTCTTGCATACACAAGAAGACAAGTTCCTAGAAACAATTGTTAGCACAAAAAGATAGAGAAGATAAATAAAAAGATAGAAGATAGAAAGATAAAACAAATAAAATCAAAAAGACAAAAAGATAAAAACAAAAGATAAACTTACAAATACAAAGATAAATCAAAAAATATAAAAAATACAAATCAAGTCAAAGTTAATCAATAATCACACAAATAGACTAGTTAAACCACGAGTCTCCGACAACGGCGCCAAAAACGTGTTTAACCCTCGGCAAGTGTAACCGAATCATATCAAGTAATAGAACTGGTAAGACCAAGTATCGTTCTCCCAAAGGACTCACGGCCTAGATAGTTATGTGATTTGTTGATTATCTAAGACTTGTGACCAAAATATTGTAGGTTTAAATGCAAAATACTTAAAAGTATATATGAATGCATGTATTGATCAAAGGGAAAGAAGAAATAAAACACGTGGTTTGAAATATATGAATGAATATGTTGTTGGGGTTTATCAATTTTATCCTATCCACTCCCATGTATTCTAGAATTCATCTTTCTTCATTAATTGTTAATGTCACTTTCTAAATTACCTTAAACTTGATGTCTCGGCAAAGAAAGCCTAATCATAATCACTAGTTTACAATGTCTTGTCTCCCTAGTAATTACTCATGCATTATAAAGAACAAAAGTTTAAAGGCAATCAACCATCATACTCCTATGTCTAGGTTTATACTACTATTGGAAGAGATTCCCCAGATCTAGATTTCCCCATATGTGTCCATATCGACAAAATCAATAATCATGACATCAAATGAGTTAAGCAATGCATGCTTAAAGAAAAGAGGAAAAACCCTAACAATTAATGAAAGAAAGCATGTATCTTTAAAAGATCTTGAAGAACAAATTCAATACATGAGAGTTTCAAAGGATCACCTTGATTCCCCAACAACAATAAAGGTTTAGTTCACCATATTCATGGTGAAACTAGATGAAATACAATGAAAGAGTGAAATATAAAACCCTAGAAAGGTGAGAAAGGAGTTGTAGCATCCAAAATGCTCCTCCAAGGGGTGAAAGAATGTGTTTCTGCTTCGTTCCAGCCAAAGATGACTGACCTAGGTCAACTAAAAATTTATATAGTATTCTAAAAATTATGGAAAAGTAAGCCCAAGCCCATAAGATTGTCGCTCAGCGGTAAATACTGCTTAGCGGTAAGAGCGTGACTTCTATTCTACCCCTCAGCTACAGTTTTGCCCCTCAGCTACGGTTTTGCCCCTCAGCGGTGACTGTAGGTCTTCACAGTGCCACTCAGCGGTAAATGGCGCTGAGCGGTACTTGCGACTTCTTCCTTTGATGCATTTTTTCTTCCTTTTCTGAATCCAACTCCTAGCTTCTTCACTTCTTTCACTCAATTCATCTTAAAACTTTCAAAAACAAGGAAATCAAGCATAAAACCTGTCCAATTCTCTTATTTCCAAAACTTCAACAAAAACATGATTCCAAGCTAATTTCTAAGTCATAAAGGTTGTCTTTAAGGTAAAATTTAAGTATAAAAATAACACTCCCCTCCTAAACTTGGTTCAATCCTACAATTATATACATAATAGTAAGTAAGACAACCAAATATCTCAATCCTAAGTAGTTTGGCAAGTTGCCCAACTATCCTTTAACTAAATTTTTTAACTTAATATTTTTAGATGGAGAATAATTCACTAAATAATACATTGTGCTCACAGCCTTTCCCCATTAGTGTTTAACCAAAGTACATCTTATTTTTTTCTTCTTGATCCAAACGATGAAATATCATGTAATACATTTATTTGCACGTAAGTCATTAAACTCCACAGAGTTGAATTCTAACTTATCGTTAGTCTTTAAACACTTATCCACATTCCTAATTTGTTTGAGCACTAGGAATTTTAAATGTTTAAACTTCTTGTTGATCTTTAATTATTACTTTATTGTAAATTCAATGTGATCCTTGAGTAATCATTGATGACTTAAGGAAAGTAGCTCACACCTTTCAAGATGAAACTTTCAATGGCCCTTATAATTTGCTTGGACATAGTCTAAGATAGCTTTCTTCTTGTGCAACTGATAACAGTTGAAAAACTGTTATTTTCATGCTTAAAATTGATACTAAAAGCAACCTTTAACACTTAGAAACTAGCTTGAACTCATGTTTTTTGTCATATTTTCATAAATAAGAGAGCTGGACAGGTTTATGCTTAATTTCAGTGTTTTTATGCAGGTTTTAAGGCGAATTTAGTGAAAGAAGTGAAGAAGGAGAGAGATGGAATCAGAAAAGACATCAAAAAGTGCAAAAGGAGAAGCCGCAACTACCGCTCAGTGGCAATTTACCGCTGAGCGGCACTCAGAAGCTCGTGTTGGATCCGCTGAGGGGCAAAATGGCCGCTGAGGGGAAGAAACCAACTCACGCACTTACCGCTGAGCGGCACTTTACCGCTGAGCGGCACACTTACGGTCTTGGGCCTAAATTTTCTGTAATTTTAGAATAATATATAAGCTTTAGGACGTCTTAGGGTTTGTATCTTTGGCAGAAACGAAGCAAACACTCTCTCTTCCACCCTTTTGAAGGAGGATCTTGAATGCTCAGGCTACCTCTTCACCTTTCTAGGGTTTTATCTTTCATTATTGTTCATCTAGTTTCACCATGAATATGGTGAACTAAACCTTGTATTGTTGTTAGGGAATCAATGTAGTCTTGTGAAACTCTCATATATGGAATTTGTTTTTACATCTTATATTTAAGACCTATGCTTTCTTTCATCATTCGTTAGGGTTTTTCCTCTTTGCTCAATGCTTGCTTTGTTTAACTCATTCAATGCATGATTATTGATTTTGTCGATACGGGAACGTACGAGGAAGTCTAGATCCGGGGAATTTCTCCCAATAGTATATTGGTTGTCGTTAAGCTCCTGCACTAAAAGAACTAATTATTTGGAATGCTAGGAATTGTATGAACTCGTAATTAGGGATAAGCCTTCTTGCAAGGTAATTTAGAGAGTGGCATTAACAATGATGAAAAGAATGTTGAATTCCTAAAATATGAGTGGATAAGATGAAATTGATAACCCCAACAACATACTCATCCATATATTCCATTGAAAGATAACGTTGGAGGAGGCAGTTCAACAGTACATACAGATACCTAATTGTCATCACAAAAGCACTCAAGCTGCCGAAGAATTTGATAGGCCGCCACCACAACAATGGCAGCAACAACCCTCTCTATCTGTAAATTTGGATGACACACTTCAACGATTTTTGAAAAATTCTGACTCTACTCAGAAAAGCATTGAAGAATCATGTAAAAGGATGGAGATGCACCTTCGTTTCATTAGTCAGAAATTGAATGTTAAGGTTAATACTGAAGTTAACCTTAAAGAGGAAGGTCAAGCCATTGTCACTGAAAGTGATAAGACTTATGTTGAAGAAAAAATAGGGAGAGATGAGGAAAAGATAGAGAGAAAAGAAAAAGAAGAGTTGAGTGAGAAAGATAAAGATGAAGAAAAAGAAAAAGAAGTGGTTGAGAGAGAAGAGAGAAAGAAAATGTGTGTGAAAATAAAGAAGTTGAGGAGAAAAAGAGAAGGGAAGAAAAAAATAAAAGAAAAGAAAAAGAGAAAATTTGGGGAGAGGAAGCGTAAGAAAAAGAAGATGAGAGGAAAGAAGAAGAAATCATATGGAAAATCCCATCCTCATCTAAAGAAGAATCATAGGAAGGAAAAGAAATTTAAGTGCTTTATGGAAATCTTCAAGAAATTGGAGATTAAAGTTCCTATGATTGAGACATTGCAACAGGTTCCTGGGGTGATCAAATTTTTGAAGAAGTTCAGTAGGAAGAAGAGAACGAAGAAGGAACTTGAACTTTATTGGGTCAAGCTAATGACGTTAAAAGAGCGCTTGCTGGGAGGCAACCCAGTGATTTAAAAACTTTTGATTTTATTTTGGTTTTGTAACTTTTAATTTGTGGACATTATTTTGTTGGATATAGCATCTACTGAAGGATTCTAGGTGGTTAAGTATCTACTGAAGGATACTCAGTTTGTAACACCTACTGATGGGTGTTGGTAAGTCTGTAACACCTACTGATGGGTGTTGGTAAGATTGTAACACCTACTGATGGGTGTTGGTGGATTTTGGGTCAGGCTCGTGACGTTAAACAAGCGCTACCTGGGAGGCAACCCAGTTGATTGATTGTTTTTGTTTGTTTCATTTTAGTTGCATAATAGGGTTTGCATAAGAAATTCTAAACATTGAATTGCAGGGAATCAGTGAGGGGCATGTCTAGGAGGCACGTAGGTTAAGAAAAGAAGGAGAAGAGCACTTCACGAAAGTGCCGCTAAGCGGCAACTTACCGCTGAGCAGTACTATCGCAGAGTGGGCTTTGTTGCCCCTTAGCGGGACCCGAGCCCATTAGGGTATTTTTATACCCTAAGCTGCGCATATGCTCATACTTTCAGGCTCTTTTCTGCATAAACAACTCCCACATAGCTTTTCCAAAGTTTTCCACATCTATTCCCTCTTCCCTATTGAGAAAATATCTCTTCCACTCACTTTCTCACTAGTGTTCCATCCAAGTTTGGGGTTGGAAGAGAGCATCTTAGCTTGGAAGCATTCTCATTGCATCTAGTATCTCCACCCAAGTAAGTAAAAAGCATTTTGTTCATTCTAGGGTTCTTGATTTTGAATGTGATTGTCAAAGCATGAATATTTAGGGGTTTTGATTTTTATGCATGATTTGATGATGATATAATTGATGTTTAAACCGATTAAACTGCATGATTTTGATCTGGAAAACTGAAAATTGCATTTGGGTGGAGTTAGGACAGCTTAAAAAGAGGTTTTCCAAAATTCTGCAGAGTTACCACTCAGAGGTAAATTGCCGCTGAGCGGCACTCTGCCATACTTGATTTTTCTTGATTTGTTGCGTTCTGGAAAGTGGCACTGGTGGCGCTGAGGGGTAATTCTGACCCTCAGCGGTGGTTTAGCTTCGAAAGGAGTTATATTATGTGTTGTACTAATGATTAACATCATGTTCTGTGGTTTTGTATCTTGTTTGATTGTAGGAATGGCATCCTCTTCAAGAAAAAGATTGAAAACCATGGCAACCAAGAGAAAGGATAAGGAACCAGAACAACCCCACTCTAGTAGGTTCCTCTCTCGGAAACATGAGAAGCACTTCAAGGTGGTTCAGGACAGGAGACTCCTTATGGAGAGAAAGGTTGGAATGATACCTAACTTTGCTCCTCAATTTGGAGAGCAATTGTTAGGGAATTACTGGGGAAAGCTAGCCACATATCCTGCACCTGCCAACATAGCTGTGGTAAAAGACTTCTACACCAATGCAAAGAAGATTGGTGATTATCCAGCTGAGAATTATTTGGGCTATGTCAGAGACCATGCTATCAGGTATGATCCTGATTCTATCAATAAGTTCCTGGATACTGTGTGGGCTGGTGAGCAGTGCCAGTTTGCTCTCTGCATGGAGGAAGGCGCTGATTTTGAGGTTGTAGAGAGAGTGCTATGTATACCTGGAGGACATTTCCAAAGGAATAGATCTGGCTCAGTGATAAACGTTAGGAGGACTGATCTGACTCCTCTTGCAAAGTATTGGATGGCATTTTCCCATGCCAACATTCAGCCATGTTCACATGTGTCAGATATTACTCTCAGCAGGGCACTCTTCATCTACTGTACTATCAGGAACTTAAATGTTAATATCTTTCATTATTGTTCATCTAGTTTCACCATGAATATGGTGAACTAAACCTTGTATTGTTGTTAGGGAATCAATGTAGTCTTGTGAAACTCTCATATATGGAATTTGTTTTTACATCTTATATTTAAGACCTATGCTTTCTTTGATCATTAGTTAGGGTTTTTCCTCTTTGCTCAATGCTTGCTTTGTTTAACTCATTCAATGCATGATTATTGATTTTGTCGATACGGGAACGTACGGGGAAGTCTAGATCCGGGAAATTTCTCCCAATAGTATATTGGTTGTCGTTAAGCTCCTGCACTAAAAGAACTAATTATTAGGAATGCTAGGAATTGGATGAACTCGTAATTAGGGATAGGCTTTCTTGCAAGGTAATTTAGAGAGTGGCATTAACACTGATGAAAAGAATGTTGAATTCCTAAAATATATGAGAGTGGATAAGATGAAATTGATAACCCCAACAACATACTCATCCATATATTCCATTGAAAGTGTTTGTATTTAGTTTTAGCCATTGATCAAAACTCATGCATACATGTTTATTTTCTGTTTTGCATATTAAACTCCACTTATTTCGTTCTTAAGTGTTAAATAATCAACGAATCACATAACTAAACTAGGCCGTGAGTCCTTTGGGAGAACGATACTTGGTCTTACCGAGTTTATTACTTGAAACGATTTGGTCATACTTGCCGATTATTAAACAAGTTTGTGGCGCCGTATTTCGGTATTCATAAATTTTCCATCAGCAACCCTATAAAAAAGTGATGTTTACTTTTCGAATGCACATTGTTCATAAAAAAAATTCGACCTTTTAATCCCCTAGTCGTCCTTATTTGAAAAAGATGTACAACCTTCTAGCACTCATGTGTCCTAAACACATGTGACAAACTACACATGTGACCTTTTTTATGTTTTTTGTATTTGAAAAGACATAAAAAAGCACTTTTACATGTAGTGATACCATAACTGACCTAAATGAGTTTTTTCTATGTTGGTTCAAATACAATGGAAGTACCAAAGTATTTTTAAAACCCTTTTGAAGTGTTGTTTTTCATTTCATTCTCTATCTATATATTCTCTTTACATTTTCCTTTGTGTTGTAATAGTACAACCTGATAACTACAACCACACACGCATCTATGCAATGCATCATAAATGTATCGTCCTTATTTGATGCAATTAAGGGAAGACCTTATTGTTGTGAGCGAGTTCAACGCTATCGCACTCCGTCAACACCTCATACCCTGTATAGCCCTATAAGTACATTGAAGCGTGAATGCCTTATTATCCCTATTCCATTTATAAATGACATAACTTATCTCACATAACTAACATGAAAAGTCATGTATGTCCTAATTCTCTATTTTTAGCTTTTCATATCCAAAGCACCTAAGTATATAAGGCTCTTCTTTAACTCTAGAACTTTTGATGGTCAATGTAGGAATGATTTCATCATGCATCTTTATCCATACAAAGCATATGTTTGTTATCTTGCAAGAACGGTTGTCAATCAAAATTTTACCATATTGCATCGCATCATACTAGTAAACTAGAATATCCAACACCACATCATTAAATATGACTCCATCTTCAACGGTTATGCAATCCTACCTTACACTCAAAGAACTTATAAAGTTCTTGTAGGTTGGCGGGAGAGAGACCAATAAAATCATCATTACATATTTATCATCTACCTGATGTCATTGGCTCTAAGCTGCATCATGATTGAATGGAACTCACCAAAATGGGTCTTAAGTGACATATCCTCTTTCATGAGTGTCGCAACCAGGAACACGACGGGACGGCGAGCCAAAAACAAACGAGTTTGAGAAAAATATTTTGGGAATCGCCACCATAATTTATTATGGAAAAACTATCAAAAATCGTAAAAGAAAAGTGTGGTCTACGAAAACTAGATTTTAGGTTCAGGAATCGGTTACGCGTAAGGAAGGTTTTAGCACCTTACCGCGCCTACCCAAAAGCAGTACCTTTTATTAAATGTATAAAGTTGATGTGGTTTTTCAAAATGATTAATTTTTCCTAAAAAAAATAATATAAAGAAACTAACAAGGAACCAAAAAATATTTTTTTGTTTTATGAACTAGACAAGGTTTGATCTTGCTCCTACGTATATCCATTTATGATGGACAATCAAGGATCACATAATTTTTTATCTAGAAAAAGGTTTGAGTTTGTTTGAAAATTATTATGGATTGTTTGAGATTTTTAAAAAGTAATCACGACAAGGATTTGGTAAGAATGACATTTGGTAAGAATGGGGGGAAGAAGGAAAAAAACCGGCCATAGACCGACGAGTACTTATAGCATTTATTTTATGACTTATTATTTTTTCTATAAGAAAATACGTGATAAGAAATATTTTTTATTTTTTTGAAATTTTTTATTTATTATTTATTTTTTAAATAAAATTTTAAAAAAATAAATATCACGTGATGCGGGAGATATAACAATACTAAAAGAAACGAGAGAAGATATTCTTTTTTTATGAAAAAATACATTAATTGTGTGTAGTAAAAAGACCATTAAAAAAACCTTCAAAAGTACAATCGAAAGAGAAAAAAATGGTGTAGAGATGACATACCTTTTCAGCTTTTAGTACTTTCCTACTTCCTCCTTGGTAGTTTTTGTTGGTAGAGTCCCTCTATCATGAGAACTTACTTTTCTCTATACTCTCTCTTACTCTTTCTATCTCTATTATTTCAGAGTATCTCTCTTTTTCTTTTTTTATGATAGGGTGCATATTTATATACACATATTGTAATATTATGGTAATATTGCCCTTAATTGTGAATTAATTGACAACGAATAAAATAGGGAAAGAAAATGTTTTTGTTCCAAGAAAAAGAAATCAAATAATATTTAAGACATTGATTATAATTATTGTCAGAAAATTTGTCCACTTTTAAAATCATATTTCCTCTTTAAAAGCAACTAAGATTGCAAATTATATTAATATATTACTTTAATTACTGATTGGCATAATATTGATTCAAATTATTACCATATCAAACTAATATTTCAAACATATTTTCTAGTGATGTGTCCTGACATTAAGGAAATTTATTTTATTATTTTTTTTCCTTTTTTTCTTTATCCACCATTAATTATTACTTTTTTATTCTTTATTTTTATTTATTTACTTACCCGGACGAAATTAGGTGTTAACAATGAGATAAATGGTCATTATCATGAAAATCTTCTCCATCTTTAGTTATAAGGTTACTAACTTATTCTCCTTCATAACTTTATAAAAAACCTTACACGACAACAATAATAAAATAATCACATGAGTTTTTTCTTTCATCTATTCTAGAATTTGCTTTTATTTGTATTTATATGTGAATTGCTTCTACAACGTGATGTTTGAATCCCTTATTCTTTAAACAATACTTTCATATTGATTTTCCGTTGCTTAACAATAAAAAAATTGCTTAGAATTTGATTTTATAGATTTATATGCTTTTTAGTTAGAATTAAAAAAAAAAGTTATTTTTAAAGAGATTATCTTTTCCAAACTTATCTTTTATGGCGCAACTTATTTAAATTTTAGTTTTAGAAATACTAAATTTAGTTGTGTTAATATATTATGTAAAACCCTAAAAATGTCACCTGGAAGAAAGGGACAGATGTCTCAAAAACAAGAGAGTGAGCATTTTATTGAATTTCCCAAACCACAGCCCATCTCATTTTCTTAGAAATCTACATCTCTCTAAAACTCAAGCTTCTACCTTTTCTCCTCCTTCTCTCTAGAAAATTTTCATCCTCTTTCATTCTTTTCTCCAACCAGCCACAGTTAAGCAATTTTGGGGATCGAGAGCTTCTTTTCCATCGATCAAAATCAAGTTTAGAGTTAAGTAAGTTCATCCTCTTCTTGGAAATTCTATTTCCTGGCACATGCAAACCAAGTTCCTCTTGGTTGCATGTGTTTATCAACTTCTTCTTCTTCTTAGTTCTGATCACTTTTCTGGTAATTTGGGTTGGTATTTCTTCACCAATCGGTGAAATATAGGTGTTCTTGGTATTTATCCTAGGAAGGAAGCAAAGTCTGGAAAATAATAATCGTTATTCGGTTTAGACAAAGAGGTAAGGGAAGCTAGCTAATTTAATTACTTGGTTTGATGTATGAATATATTGTTTGATGATTATGCATGTGTATGAAATTGATTTGGATGATTCTGTATGAATGTAAAATTGAATGATTTGTGTTTGGTTGAATTGGTGTGGACTGTTGAATGAATTTGTTCATGATGATTGTATTTATGTTGAGTTTCTTGTTCATTACCGAAAGCATTGTGCAGAAGTGGGATAGTAAAAATTGAGAAAATGGTGTTCATTGTGAATGTGGTCGGTATAGAGAATCTGGGTAAGTGGTATAAGAATTGTTAGAACCCTTGAGTTACTTAAAATTGTAATAAAGTTAGGAAATATGATTTTTGGTCCTTGAGTTGGTGATCCTGTAGAATTGACTCTCAAATCTGAGATGAAACTCTCTAAGTGACATTAGAAAGGTTTAGGTATTCTTAGTTTAGTGTAGAAATGTGTATGATTCATGTGAGGAGGATTAGAATTTTGTAAAAATGTTTAGTTTTGGTAAAATTTGATGTGTTCATAATTTTGCAGAAGTTTCTATAGAATTATGCAGAAACTTAGGGTTCGTGGTTGACCGCTCGACCATGCTCTGATTTGGTCGTTCGGCCTTCTTCTGTGTTCGGTTATTAATTGGGTTTGGTATTTTTGAAGTCCTCTCCCAGTTCATGATCGTTCGACCTCAGTAGCGCTTGGTCTTGGTAGTGCTTGTTCGGTACTACCGCTCGATCTCGGTAGTGCTTGTTCTGTACTACCGCTCGGTCTCGGTAGTGCTTGTTTTGTACTACCCCTCGGTCTTGGTTAAACAAGCGCTTATTGGGGGGCAACCCAATTTCTGACTTTTTCTTTTGGATTTGAATTTACTTTGTAGGAATGACATCATCTATTGATGGATGCTGCTATGATGAGGGTGATGAATGATAGAGTATACTAATGGATGTTACTAAAGGCATCTACTGATGGATGTTGATGATAAGGATTCGCATTCACAGATGGATGCTGGAAGATTCAAATGAGAGCATCTACTAATGGATGCTGCAGGATGAGGATTTTTTTTTTTGTTTTTGTTTATTTTAATTTTTTTAATTTTTGTTTATGTACATGGTTTCATGAATTGTGCTGCAATGGTTGGTATGATGTGGTAAATTGTTTGTGATGAGTAATATTCTTGTGTTTACTCTATTGTTCTATGATGCATGTTGAGTTAATGATTGCTGAGGCTTTTTAAGCATAGATTGTGGTTGCTAATAGTTTTGTTAAAAAATAGATGCATGATTAATATGTTGGGCAAGATGTTTATCAAATTGTGGAACTTGAGTTAACCTGTGAGAGATTAGGCTCCAGAGTTTTTGATTAATTAAGTGTTATTGCTTTGGAAGCATGATTGATTTTACCTAATTTTCTATTATTGAACCACCTTCTTGCATGTTACAAATGATCAAGGCCATGTTTTTCTTCTCCCTTAGACCCAAAGTTTATAGGAGAACCTAACAAAGATCAATGTTTTCTCTAACCTTTGCACTTTGAGCCTAAATTTGAAAAGTGGAACCCTTTTTGAAATCCTTACCTTGAGTTAAGTAGAATATGTTTTTGTGGTAATGGAGAATGGTTCAAGTTTGGGATGGTGAGAAAACCGAAAAGAACTTTGTGAAATTCATTAAGGAGCATTGGGAAAAAGCAAAAAGCAAAAGAGAAGAGAAGAAAGAAAAGAAAAGGTTAAGCTCAATGCAAGTAAAGTTTGGGAATGAGTTGAATATTGGTTTCTCACATAAAAAAAGGAGAAAGAAAGATTATTCTTAATGAATGAATTATGCACTCTCTTAACTCATGGAATTTTGTTGTCTAGAAAAACCAATTTTCTTCTTAGCCCAGCCTCAATACAAGCCTTGAAAAGACCTTGTGATGATAACTTGCTTGCGAGTGTGTTTGATATGTGGTTAAATGAAAGGAAAAGTTGATTCATGTGACATTGTGATGGTAGAGTGTAAGAGTGTCACCTCATTATACACCTTTGAGTTGAGTGAAACACTTTTGAATGCTTGAGTGGAACATTATCTTTGGTGAGGAATAGTTCCATGCACTTTGTGATAACATTCTTGTTGGTTGTTGATTGATCATGAGATTTGCATCTCTTGTGTATTTCAAGATTATGTGAGCACCATAGCTGAAGCTTGATTGGCTAAAGCATGATTATATCTTGACTAATTGATAACAGTTGAAAAACTATTATTTTCTTGCTTAAAATTGATACTAAAAGCAACCTTTAACACATACAAACTAGCTTGAAATCATGCTTTTGATCATAATTTTAGAAATAAGAGAGATGAACAGGTTTATGCTTGATTTCAGTGTTTTATGCAGGTTTTAAGGTGAATTTAGTGAAAGAAGTGAAGAAGGATAGAGATGGAATCAGAAAAGACATCAAAAAGCGCAAAAAGAGAAGTCCCAATTACCGCTCAGCGGCAGTTTACCGCTGAGCGGCACTCAGGAAACCACGTTGTCTCCGCTGAGGGGTGAAAATTCCGCTGAGGGGAAGAAACAACTCACACACTTACCGCTGAGCGGTAGTTTACAGCTGAGCGACACTATTTTGGGCTTGGGCCTAATTTTCTGTATATTTTAGAATAGTATATAAGCTTTAGGACGTCCTAGGGTTTGTATCTTTGGCTGAGACGAAGCAAACAATCACGTTTTCCACCCCTTGAAGGAAGATCTTGGATGCTCAGGCTACCTCCTCGTCTTTCTAGGGTTTTATCTTTCATTCTTCCATTATTGTTCATCAAGTTTCATCGTGAATATGGTGAACTAAACCTTGTATTGTTGTTGGGGAATCAATGTAGTCTTCTGAAACTCTCATATATGGAATTTGTGTTAACATCTTATTTTAAGATACATGCTTTCTTTTATCATTAGTTAGGGTTTTTCCTCTTTGCTTAAAGCTTGCGTTGTTTAACTCATTCAATGCCATGATTATTGATTTTGTCGATATGGGAACGTACGGGGAAATCTAGATCCGGGGAATTTCTCCCAATAGTATATTGGTTTCCTTTAAGCTTTTGTGCTTCAGAATTAATTATTAGGAATGCTAGGAATTGTATGAACTCGTAATTAAGGATAGGCCTTCTTGCAAGGTGATTTAGAGAGTGGCATTAACATTGATGAAAAGAATGATGAATTCCTAAAACTATATGAGAGTGGATAAGATAAAATTGATTACCCCAACAACATACTCATCCATCTAATTCATTAAAGTGTTTGTATTCCCCTTTTCCATTGATCAAATTCATGCATACATGTTTAATTACTGCCTTTTGCATTTAAACCTACAATCAATTGTTTACAAGTCTTAAATAATCAACAAATCATATAGCTAACTAGGCCGTGAGTGCTTTGGGAGAACGATACTTGGTCTTACCTAGTTTTATTACTTGATACGATTCGGTCACACTTGCCGATTGTTAAATAAGTTTTTGGCATCGTGTTTTTGGTGTTCATAAATGTGTCATCAAGTTTTTGGCATCGTTGCTGGGGACTCGTGGTTTAACTAGTTTATTTGTGTGATTATTGATTATCTTTGACTTAAATTTTGAATTTTGAATTTTGAATTTTGAATTTCTGTTTTTATTTTCTATTTTTATTTTTCGGTTTTTATTTTATTTTATTTTATTTTTACTTTACTTTATTTTCTGTTTTTATTTTATTTTCGGTTTTTATTTTATCTTCTTATCTCTGAATCTTATATCTCCTTTTATATCCTTTTCTGCTAACCAATTCTTCTAGGGATTTGTTTGCTTGTGTATGCAGGAACCAATCCGAACAAGGAGCAAGAAAACTGCAGAACTTCTTCTTGAAGGTTTAGACGAGAGTAGACGGAGGAGAAGAATCCGTACATCTAGAGAACTTTTTCCTTCTCCGGAAACTCTGTTACAACCATCACCACAAGGTTCTGACCATAGCACTAAGAATATGGAGAATAATAATGTCAGAAGAACTCTTGCAGATTACACAAATATAGTTGGACCTCAACATTTCAATAGCATAGCAAGACCAAGAGTCAATGCAGCTAATATGTAGGTGAAACCGGCATTAATCCAACTGGTGAAGAGTAATCAATTTAATGGGTTGTCTCACGAAAGCCCATATGAGCACCTTACAACTTTTAATGAGATCTGAAACATGGTGGAAATAAATGGGGTGCCGGACGAAGCAATCAAACTTAGCTTGTTTCCATTCTCATTAGGAGGCAACGCTAAGCTTTGGTTGAATTCTTTTCCAGAAGGAAGCTTTACAGAGTGGGAAGCAGTGGTGACAAAGTTCCTAAACAAATACTTTCCACAATCAAAGGTAAATAAAGGAAAGCAAGAGATTTCATCATTCAGGCAAGGCATGGAGGAATCATTGGGTCATTCTTGGGATAGATATAAAAGCTTATTAAGAAAGACTCCCACGCATGGATTTGACGAAGTGGAAGTAGTTTTAATCTTCCTTGGAGGTCTTGGTTCACAAACCAAGATGATGCTTGATGCCTCAGCAGGAGGAAATATCAAATGGAAAACTCTAGAGAAGCGACAAAAATCATTGACAATATGGCTACTAGTGATAATGAGCTAAACAGTGACAGAGGAGCTCCTATTTAACAAAAAGGAGTTCTATAGCTACAAACAAATGATGCCTTGCTAGCACAGAACAAGATACTAACTCAACAACTGGAGACTCTTACAAAAACACTTGCACAACTGCCAAAAAGAGTTAAAGACTATTGCACAGGTTCAATCATAGTTGTGTGAGTTATGTGGGGGTGACCATATCAATGGTTAATACGCCTTTCCAGCAGAAGCCTTAGAGGATGTTAACTTCATGGCCAATAAATACCGTCAGGGGAATTTCAATCAAGGGTGGAAACCACTCCCAAGCATTGGTCAAGGACAAAGTGAGCAAGCTGGACAAACTGGGTAATTTAACAAGCAGCAGCAACAACCAACCTTATGGCAACATAGTTCTATACTTAATGAAAGGTCAATAAGGATGGAAGAAACTCTTCATCAGTTCATACAGAAAACTGAGTCTACTCAAAAGATCCAGGAGGCTTTTCCATTCCATGCACAAAAGGGAAGAAAAGGATTAAAAAAGCTTTACTTGATTTAGGATCAAGTGTTAACTTGATACCTTATTCTTTACTGGAGCAGATCGATGATGTTGATGTGAAGCCTATAAAGGTTAATTTAGTAATGGCAGATGGATCTTCAAAGGAAACCTATGGAATAGTAGAGGATATTATAGTTTGTGTAGGCAAACTCCAGTTCTTGGTAGACTTTGTGGTGATGGAGATGGAGACTGAAAAGATACCCATTATTCTTGGAAGACCGTTTGTGAAAACGACCAAAGCCATCATTGATGTGAACAAAGGAATAGTGATGCTCCAAGACCGAGAAGAAAGATTTGTTGTAGATGTCTTCAAAGAAGGGAAGCAGATGCAGGAGAAAGAAGCTAGTCATAAAGCTGCATATCAAGATGTACTCTTGACTAGCCCTGAAGATGAAAAGCCCAAGGTTAAAGGTAAACATTGTTTGTTGTTTCAGGTACAGGAAGGAGAAAAGATTGGAAGAGGAAGAAAAGTTCCTGATGACTGGATGAAAGAACGACTCCAACTTGGTACACCTGTGACATTCAAAAACAAGTTGTGGGTTGTGAAAGGCTACAAAGAAAAGGAGATGATAGAGATAGAGTCTCCACATTCTAGAAGAGTCAAAACAGTACACCAGAAACAGTTGAGGAGTTGGTGGGACAAGGACATCAACCATGAAGAACGAACTTGAACTTCATTGGGTAAAGCTAATGACGTTAAAAGAGCGCTTGCTGGAAGGCATTCCAGTGATTTGAGGACAATATTTGTTTTGATTTTATTTTGGTTTTGTAATTTTTAATCAGTTGGATATTATTTTTGTAAATATTTTGTTGGATATAGCATCTACTGAAGGATGCTAGGTGGTTAAGTATCTACTGAAGGATACTAGGTTTGTTGCACCTACTGATAGGTGTTGGTGGATTTTGGGTCAGGCTTGTGACGTTAAACAAGCACTACCTGGGACGCAACCCAGTTGATTGATTATATCTGTCTTGTTTGTTTTGGTTCTGCTTTTGTTGCATGATAGGGATTGAATGTTTGAGTGATCTGAGAATTTAATTGCAGGGAACCAGTGAGGGGCATGAGTAGGAGGCACCTAGGTTAAGCTAGGAAGAAGAAGAACACTTTCCGAAAGTGCCGCTGAGCGGCAAACTGCTGCTGAGCGGTAGTATCGCAGACTGGGCTTAGGTTGTCCCTTAGCGGAACCCAAGCCCATTAGGGTATTTTTTATACCCTAAGCTGCGCCTTAGTTTCTCTTTTCAGACTCTTCTCTGCACACACACTCTTACATACCTTTCCAAAGGTTCTCTACATCTTTTTCCTCTTCCCTCTTAAGAAAATCTCCCTTTCACTCACTTTCTCACTAGTGTTCCATCTAAGTTTGGGGTTGGAAGAGAACATCATAGCTTGAAAACATTCTCATTTCATCTAGCATCTCCACCCAAGTAAGTCAAGCATTTTTCATTCTACAGTTCTTGAGTTTGAATGTGATTGTTAAAGCATGAATCTTTAGGGGTTTTGATTTTTATGCATGATTTGATGATTTAATTGATGTTTGAACCGATTGAACTAAATGATTTTGATCTGGAAAACTGAAAATTGCATGTCGGTGGAGTTAGGATAAGCCAAAAGAAGTTTTTCAAAATTCTACAGATTTCCCGCTTAGGGGTAAATTGCCGCTGAGCGGCACTCTGACAGACTTGTGATTTTTGCTGCATTGTGTTCTAGATTGCTGCACTGGTGGCGCTGAGGGGTGATTTTGACCCTCAGCGGTGGTTTAGCCTCGAAATAAGGTGTTTTCTGTGTTTTACTAATGATTAACAACATGTTTTGTGGTTTTGTATCTGTGTTTGATGTAGGAATGACATCCTCTTTAGGCAAAAGAATGAAGACCATGGCATCCAAAAGAAAAGAAAACGAACTAGAACAACCCCATTCTACTAGGTTCCTATCGCGCAAACATGAGAAGCACTTCAAGGTGGTCCAAGATAGGAAACTCCTTATGGAGAGAAAGGTTAGAATGATACCTAACTTTGCTCCTCAATTTGGAGAGCAATTGTTAGGGAATGATTGGGGGAAGCTAGCTACATACCCTACACTTGCCAATATAGTTGTGGTGAAAGAATTCTACACCAATGCAAGGAAGATTGGTGATTATCCGGCTGATAACTGTTTGGTGATTTGCCCCATCTGAGTCTCCAAATTTTTGATAGCAGCTTCAGTGCTCTTTTGGGTAGACTCAGTTTTCTGAATGAACTTGCTGAGAGTTTCCTCCATCCTCATGGACCTTTCATTAAGCATAGATAACTGTTGCCATAAGGTGGGTTGCTACTGCTGCTTATTATATTGACCAGCTTGCCCAGTTTGCCCTTGACCAATACTTGGGTGTGGTTTCCACCCCTTTAGTCATTAATCTTGCCTGTGTTGCAAATCTCATTAAAGGTAGTGAGGTGCTCATATGGGCTTTCATGAGATAACCCATTAAATTGTTTGCTTTTCACCAGTTGAATTAGTGCTGGTTTGACCTCTATATTAGCTGCATTGACTCTAGGTCTAGCTATACTGTTAAAGTGCTGAGGTCCAGCTATATTGGTGTAGTCAGCAAGAGTTCTTCTAACATTGGTTTTCTCCATATTTTTTGTGCTATGAACAGAACCTTGTGGTGATGATTGTAAGAGAGTTTCTGGAGAAGGGAAAAGTTCTCTAGTTGTTCGGATTCTTCTCCTCCGTCTACTCTCGTCTAGACCTTCAAGCAGAGGTTCTGTTGTTTTCTTGCTCCTTGTTCTAATTGCTTCCTGCATGCACAAGAAAACAAAACCCTAGAAAAGATTTTTTAGCACAAAAAGATATAGGAGAAGATATAGATTCAGAAGATAAAAGATTCAGAAGATAAAATAAAATAAGATAAAATAAAATAAAATCTAATCTAATCTAAAAAGATAAAATAGAATAAAATAAAATCTAATCTAATCAAATAAAATAAAATAAAATAAAAACAGAAAAATAAAAACAGAAATTCAAAATTAAAGTTAAAGATAATCAATAATCACACAAATTAACCAGTTAAACCACGAGTCCCCGACAACGGCGCCAAAAACTTGATGGACAAATTTATGATCACCAAAATATGATGTCACAAACTTGTTTCACAATCGGCAAGTATGACCGAATCGTTCAAGTAATAAACTTGGTAAGACCAAGTATCGTTCTCCCAAAGGACTCACGGCCTAGTTTAGTTGTGTGGTTTGTTGATTAGCTAAGACTTAAGAACGAAATAATTGAAGTTTAATATGCAAAACAAAAAATAAACATGTATGCATGAGGTTTTGATCAATGGCAAAAGCAAAAGACAAGCACTTTCAATGAAATATATATATGAATATGTTGTTGGGGGTCAATTTCATCTTATCCACTCTCATATATTTTAGGAATTCAACATTCAAATCATCATTGTTAATGCCACTCTCTAAAGTACCTTTCAAGAAGGCTTCTCCCTAATTACGAGTTCATACAATTCCTAGCATTCCTAATAATTAGTTCATCAAGTGCAGGAGCTTAACGACAACCAATATAATAATGGGAGAGATTCCCCGGATCTAGACTTCCCCGTACGTTCCCGTATCAACAAAATCAATAATCATGCATTGAATGAGTTAAACAAAGCAAGCATTAAGCAAAGAGGAAAAACCCTAACTAATGATGAAAGAAAGCATAAATCTTAGATTAAGATGCAAGCACAAATTCCATATATGAGAGCTTCAAAAGATTACATTGATTCCCCAACAAACATACAAGGTTTAGTTCACCATATTCATGGTGAACCTAGATGAACAATAATGAAAGAATGAAAGATAAACCCTAGAAAGGTGAAGAGGTAGCCTGAGCATCCAAGATCCTCCTTCAAAGGGGTGGAAGAGAGAGTGTTTGCTTCGTTTCTGCCAAAGATACAAACCCTAGGACTTCCTAAAGCTTATATACTATTCTAAAATTACAGAAAATCTAGGCCCAAGCCCATAAGTGTGCCGCTCAGCGGTAAAATACCGCTCAGCGGTGAGTGCATGAGTTATTTTCTCCCCTCAGCGGCCATATATGGAATCAATGTAATCTTTTGAAGCATCTTAATCTAAGATTTATGCTTTCTTTCATCATTAGTTAGGGTTTTTCCTCTTTGCTTAATGCTTGCTTTGTTTAACTCATTCAATGCATGATTATTGATTTTGTCGATACGGGAACGTACGGGGAAGTCTAGATCCGGGGAATCTCTCCCAATATTATATTGGTTGTCGTTAAGCTCCTGCACTTGATGAACTAATTATTAGGAATGCTAGGAATTGTATGAACTCGTAATTAGGGAGAAGCCTGATAACAGTTGAAAAACTGTTATTTTCATGCTTAAAATTGATACTAAAAGCAACCTTTATACTTAGAAACTAGCTTGAAATCATACTTTTATTCATATTTTCAGAAATAAGAGAGTTGGACAGGTTTAGGCTTGATTTCAGTGTTTTTATGCAGGTTTTAAGGTGAATTTGGTGAAAGAAGTGAAGAAGGATAGAGATGAAATCAGAAAAGACATTAAAAAGTGCAGAAGGAGAAGCCGAAGTCACCGCTCAGCAGCAGTTTACCGCTGAGCGGCACTCAGGAGCTTACGGGAGATCCGCTGAGGGGCAAAATGGCCGCTGAGGGGAAGAAACCACTCACGCACTTACCGCTGAGCGGTACTTTACCGCTGAGCGGCACACTTATGGGCTTGGACCTAGATTTTTTGTAATTTTAGAATAGTATATAAGCTTTAGGACGTCCTAGGGTTTGTATCTTTGGCAGAAACGAGGCAAACACTCTCTCTTCCACCCCTTTGAAGGAGGATCTTGGATGCTCAGGCTACCTCTTCACCTTTTTAGGGTTTATTCTTTCATTCTTTCATTGTAATTCATCTAGGTTCACCATGAATATGGTGAACTAAACTCTGTATGTTTGTTGGGGAATCAATGTAATCTTTTGAAGTTCTCATATATGGAATCTGTTTTTACATCTTTTAATTAAGACTTATGCTTTCTTTCATCATTAGTTAGGGTTTTTCCTCTTTGCTTAATGCTTGCATTGTTTAACTCATTCGATGCATGATTATTGGTTTTGTCGATACGGGAACGTACGGGGAAGTCTAGATCCGGGGAATTTCTCCCAATATTATGTTGGTTGTCGTTAAGCTCCTGCACTTATGAACTGATCATTAGGAATGCTAGGAATTGTATGAACTCGTGATTAGGGAGAAGCCTTCTAGAAAGGTACTTTAGAGAGTGGCATTAACAATGATGATTTGAATTTTTAATTCCTAAAATATATGAGAGTGGATAAGATGAAATTGAATCCCTAACAACATATTCATACATAAATTTCATTTAAAGTGTTTATCTTTTGCTTTTTGCCATTGATCAAAACTTTATGCATACATGTTTATTTTCTGTCTTGCATATAAAATCTCAATTATTGCGTTTGTAAGTCTTAGCTAATCAACAAATCACATAACTAAACTAGGCCGTGAGTCCTTTGGGAAGAACGATACTTGGTCCTACCAAGTTTATTACTTGAACGATTCGGTCATACTTGCCGATTGAAAAACAAGTTTGTGACATCATATTTTGGTGCTCATAAACTTGTCCATCAAGTTTTTGGCGCCGTTGCCGGGGACTCTGGTTTAACTGGTTAATTTGTGTGATTATTGATTATCTTTGACTTATTTTTTTTTATTTTTAATTTAAATTTCGAATTTTTTTATTTTTTTTTCTGTTTATATTTTACAGTTTGTATTTTATTTGATTTTATTTTATTTTTCTGTTTTCTGTTTTTCTGTTTTCTGTTTTTATTTTCTGAATCTTATATCTTCTCTTATATCTTTTTGTGCTAACCAAATCTTTTCTAGGGTTTTGTGTTCTTGTGTATGCAGGAGGCAATTCGAACTAGGAGTAAGAAAACAACAGAACCTCTGCTTGAAGGATTAGAAGACAGTAGACGGAGGAGAAGAATCAGAACATCTAGAGAACTTTTTCCTCCTCCGGAAACTCTGTTGCAACCATCACCACAAGGTTCTGACAATAGCACAGAAAATATGGAAAATAATAATATCAGAAGAACTCTTGCTGATTACACCAATATTGCTGGACCTCAGCATTTTAACAGCATAGCTAGACCTAGAGTCAATGCAGCCAATATGGAGGTCAAACCAGCACTGATCCAACTGGTGAAAAGTAATCAATTTAATGGGTTATCTCATGAAAGCCCATATGAGCACCTTACTACATTCAATGAAATTTGCAACACATTCAAAATCAATGGGGTGCCAGATGAAGCGATCAAACTTAGTTTGTTTCCTTTCTCATTGGGAGGCAATGCTAAGCTTTGGTTGAATTCTTTCCCAGAAGGAAGTTTCACAGAGTGGGAGGCAGTGGTAACAAAGTTTCTAAACAAGTACTTTCCACAATCAAAGGTGACAAAAGGCAAGCAAGAGATATCTTCATTTAAGCAGGGCATGGAAGAATCACTGGGGCATGCATGGGATAGATACAAAAGTCTGTTAAGAAAAACACCCACGCATGGCTTTGAAGAACAGGAAGTAGTCTTAACTTTCCTTGGAGGGCTTGGTTCACAAACCAAGATGATGCTGGACGCCTCAGCAGGAGGCAATATTAAATGGAAAACTCCAGAGGAAGCCACAGAAATTATAGAAAACATGGCTACTAGTGATAATGAGCTGCACAGTGAGAGAGGAGCTCCTATGCAACAAAAAGGGGTTCTTCAATTACAAACACATGATGCCTTGCTAGCTCAAAATAAAATTCTAACTCAACAGCTGGAGACTCTGACTAAAACTCTTGCTCAATTACCTAAAGAGTTGAAATCTGCTGCACAGGTACAAACCAAGTTGTGCGAATTATGTGGAGGTGATCATATCAATGGTCAATGTGCTTTTCCAGTGGAAGCCGTGGAGGATGTTAATTTCATGGCTAATCAATTTCCATACCATCAAGGGAATTACAATCAAGGGTGGAAACCACATCCAAGCATTGGTCAAGGACAAACTGGGCAAGCTAATCAATATAATAAGCAGCAGCAGTAACCAACTTTTTGGCAACAGTTATCTATGCTTAATGAAAGATCAACAAGGTTGGAAGAAACTCTTCAGCAATTCATACAGAAAACGGCATCTTCTCAAAAGAGCACTGAAGTTGCTATAAAGAATTTGGAGATTCAAATGGGTCAGATTACCAAGCAATTGGAAGAAAGGCCAAATAGAAATTTTGGGGCTAATACTGAGGTTAACCCCAGAGAAGAGTGCAAAGTGGTAAAGAGTGTGAATGAAGAGATAATTGAGTTAGAAGAAGGAGAAACAAAAGAAAGAAGAGAAATAGAAAGAAAAAACACTTTTCCTTTTCCAATAAATCAAGAGAAACAAATGGACTTCACAGAATTATTCAGAATGGTGGATAATGAAGCACCTTGGGAACAGATTCTACAGAAAATTGCAGTTTACACAAAATCTGATGAAGAAATGTCTGCAAAGAAGAGACGTAGAGATGATGAGGAAAAAAAGTGTATAACTGTTAAGAAAGAGTCATTCCCTCCTAAAGCATCAGATCCAGGTAGTTTTTCTATCCCTTGTACTATAGGGAAGACAAAGGTAAAGAAAGCTCTCCTTGATTTAGGTTCAAGTGTTAACTTGATACCTTATTCTTTATTGGAGCAAATTGGCAATGTTAAAATGAAACCTGTAAAGGTTAATCTAGTAATGGCTGATGGATCTTCAAAGGAGCCATGTGGGATTGCAGAGGACATTATAGTTTGTGTTGGCAAACTTCAGTTTTTGGCAGACTTTGTGGTGATGAAGATGGAGACCGAGAATATACCTATCATACTTGGAAGACCGTTTATGAAAATGGCCAGGGCTATCATAGATGTAAGTGAAGGTATAGTGGTGCTCCAGGACAGAGAGGAGAGAGTGGTGGTGGAGGTCTTCAAAGATGAGACGCAACCAAAGGAGGAAGAAGCTAGTTATAAAGCTGCATTTTGAGATGCACCCATGACTAGACGTAAAGATGAAAATCTTGAGGTTTCAGGTAATCATTGTTTGTTGTTTCAGGTACCCAAGGAAGAAGAGATTGGAAGAGGAGAAGAAATTCCTAGAGACTGGAAGAAAAGAAGACTCCAACTTGGCACACCTGTAAGAATCAAGAACAAGTTGTGGGTTGTGAAGGGCTTTAAAGAGAAGGAGATGATAGAGATTGAGTCTCCATATTCTAGAAGAACCAAAACAGTTCAAAGGAAACAGTTGAGAAGTTGGTGGAACGACAACATCAACTATAAAGAAGATGGAACTTGAACTTTATTGGGTCAAGCTAATGACGTTAAAAGAGTGCTTGCTGGGAGGCGACCCAGTGATTTACAAACTTTTGATTTTGATTTTGGTTTTGTAACTTTTAATCTGTGGACATTATTTTTGTAAATATTTTGTTAGATATAGCATCTACTGAAGGATGCTAGGTGGTTAAGTATCTACTGAAGGATACTCAGTTTGTAACACCTACTGATGGGTGTTGGTAAGAAAATTTTACACCTACTGATGGGTGTTGGTGGATTTTGGGTCAGGCTCGTGACATTAAACAAGCGCTACCTGGGAGGCAACCCAGTTGATTGAATATTTTTGTTTGTTTATTTTAGTTAGGGTTTGCATAAGCATTTTTAAACATTGAATTGCAGGGAACCAATGAGGGGCATGTATGGGAGGCACGTAGGTTAAGAAAAGAAGGAGAGGAGCACATCACGAAAGTGCCGCTGAGCGGTATTTTACCGCTGAGCGGTATTCTACCGCTGAGCGGTACTCTCGCAGAATGGGCTTTAGTCCCCCTTAGCGGGACCCGAGCCCATTAGGGTATTTTTATACCTCAAGCTGCGATTTAGGGTTTCTTTCCCGGCTTTTCTCTGCACAAACACTTCCACACACCTTCTCCTAGGTTTTCCACTTCTTTTCACTCTTCCCTCTTAAGAAAATATCTCTTCCACTCACTTTTTCACTAGTGTGCCATCAAAGTTTGGGGTTGGAAGAGAGCATTCTAGCTTGGAAGCATTCTCATTGCATCTAGTATCTCCACCTAAGTAAGTAAAAAGCATTTTGTTCATTTTAGGGTTCTTGAATTTGAATGTGATTGTCAAAGTATGAATATTTAGGGGTTTTGATTTCTATGCATGATTTGATGATATATTTGATGTTTGAACCGATTAAACTGCATGATTATGAATTGGAAAACTGAAAATTGCATTTGGGTGGAGTTAGGAAAGCTTTAAAACAGGCTTTTCAAAAATCTGCAGAGTTACCGCTGAGGGGTAAACTGCCGCTGAGCGGCACTCTGCCAGATTTGATTTTTCTGGTTTTTTGTGATCTGAAATGTGGTACTGGTGGCGCTGAGGGGAAATTCTGGCCCTCAGCGGTGGTTTAGCTTCGAAAGGAGTTGTGTTCTGTGTTTTACTAATGATTAACATCATGTTCTGTGGTTTTGTTTGTGTTTTGAATGTAGGAATGACATCCTCATCAGGAAAAAGATTGAAAACCATGGCAACCAAGAGAAAGGAAAAGGAACCAGACCAACCTCAATTCAGCAGGTTCCTCTCTAGGAAACATGAGAAGCACTTTAGGGCGGTTCAGGACAGGAGACTTCTGATGGAGAGAAAGGTTGGAATGATACCTAACTTTGCTCCTCAATTTGGAGAGCAAGTGTTAGGGAATGATTGGGGAAAGCTAGCCACTTATCCTGCACCTGCCAACATAGCTGTGGTAAAGGAATTTTACACCAATGCAAAGAAGATTGGTGATTATCCAGCTGAGAATTATTTGGGCTATGTCAGAGGCCATGCTATCAGGTATGATCCTGATTCTTTCAACAACTTCCTGGATACTGTGTGGGCTGATAAGCAATGCCAGTTTGCTCTTTGCATGGAGGAAGGTGCTGATTATGAGGATGTGGAGAGAGTGCTGTGTATACCTGGAGGACACTTCCAAAGAAATAGATTTTGCTCAGTGGTTAACATTAGGAGGACGGATTTGACTCCTCTGGCAAAGTATTGGATGACATTTTCTCCTAGAGTTAGTATCTTTGGCAGAAACGAGGCAAACACTCTCTCTTTCACCCCTTTGAAGGAGGATCTTGGATGCTCAGGCTACCTCTTCACCTTTATTGGGTTTATTCTTTCATTCTTTCATTGTAATTCATCTAGGTTCACCATGAATATGGTGAACTAAACCTTGTATGTTTGTTGGGGAATCAACGTAATCTTTTGAAGCTCTCATATATGGAATTTACGCTTACATCTTAATCTAAGATTTATGCTTTCTTTCATCATTAGTTAGGGTTTTTCCTCTTTGCTTAATGCTTGCATAGTTTAACTCATTCAATGCATGATTATTGGTTTTGTCGATACGGGCACGTACGGGGAAGTCTAGATCCGGGGAATTTCTCCCAATATTATATTGGTTGTCGTTAAGCTCCTGCACTTATGAACTAATCATTAGGAATGCTAGGAATTGTATGAACTCGTGATTAGGGAGAAGCCATCTAGAATGGTACTTTAGGGAGTGGCATTAACAATGATGATTTGAATGTTGAATTCCTAAAATGTATGAGAGTGGATGAGATGAAATTGACCCCCAACAACATATCCATTCATATATTTCATTGAAAGTGTTTATCTTTTGTCTTTGCCATTGATCAAATTTCATGCATACATGTTTATTTTCTGTCTTGCATATTAAAATATAAATATTTCGTTTGTAAGTCCTAGTTAATCAACAAATCACATAACTAAACTAGGCCGTGAGTCCTTTGGGAAGAACGATACTTGGTCTTACCAAGTTTATTACTTGAACGATTCGGTCATACTTGCCGATTGTGAAACAAGTTTGTGACATCATATTTTGGTGATCATAAATTTGTCCATCAAGTTTTTGGCGCCGTTGCCGGGGACTCGTGGTTTAACTGGTTAATTTGTGTGATTATTGATTATCTCTGACTTTAATTTTGAATTTCTGTTTTTATTTTCTGTTTTTATTTTTTCGGTTTTAATTTGATTAGATTAGATTTTATTTTATCTTATTAGATTAGATTAGATTTTATTTTATTTTATCTTCTATCTTCTGAATCTGTTATCTTCTATCGTCTGAATCTTTTATCTTTTTATCTTCTGAATATATATCTTCTCCTATATCTTTTTGTGCTAACAAATATTTTCTAGAGTTTTGTGCCTAATGTTTGCAGGATGCAATTCGAACAATAATTTAATAGGCACTCAATTCTACCAAAGTAATCTCAACCACTGGTGGGAACATGACTCAAGCATGGATCAAAGCCAATTTTGGCAAGCTGCCGGACAATTTGAGAACCAACCACAACAACAATGGCAGCAACAAAGCTTTAAAATCAACAAAGGGAAGCAAGAGATCTCTTCATTTAGACAAGGCATGGAAGAATCACTGGGGCATGCATGGGACAGGTATAAAAGCCTATTACGAAAGACTCCCACGCATGGATTTAACGAAGGAGAATTAGTCCTAATCTTCCTTGGAGGTCTTGGTTCACAAACCATGATGATGCTTAACGCCTCAGCTGGAGGCAATATCAAATGGAAGACTCCAGAGGAAGCCACAGAAATAATTGAAAACATGACTACTAATAACAATAAGTGGAACAGTGAAAGAGGAGCTCCTATTCAACAAAAAGGAGTTCTACAGTTGCAATCCAATGATGCCTTGATAGCTCAGAACAAGTTAATAACTCAACAATTGGAGAATCTCTCAAAGATACTTGAACAATTGCCACAAGAGTTAAAGACTGTTGCACAGGTACAATCCCAGTTGTGCGAATTGTGTGGGGGCGACCATATCAATGGTCAATGTGCCTTTCCAGTTGAAGCCGTAGAGGATGTAAACTACATGACCAATCAGTATCGTCAAGGGAACTACAATCAAGGGTGGAAACCACACCCAAGCATTGGTCAAGGGCAAACTGGGCAAGCTGGTCAATTTAATAAGCAGCAGCAGCAACCCACCTTATGGCAACAGTTTTCTATGCTTAATGAAAGGTCAATAAGGATGGAAGAAACTCTTTATCAGTTTATACAGAAAACTGAATCCACTCAAAAGAGCACTGATGCTGCTATTAAGAATTTGGAGATTCAAATGGGGCAGATCATCAAGCAGGTGAAAGAAAGGCAAAATGAAAATTTTGGGGCTAATACTGAAGTTAACCCCAGAGAGGAATGTGAAGTGCTAGTGAGTGCAAATGTTGAAAAAGTTGAGTTGGAAAAAGAAGAGAGAAAAGAGAGAGAAGAGAAAATTTGTGTGAAGATTGAGAAAGTGAGTAGAAAAAGAAAAGAAAAAAAGAAAGTGAGAGAAAAGAAAAAGAGGATGAGAGAAAAAAAGAAAGAATCATATGAAAAACCTCTTCCTCATCCAAAGAAGTATCATAGGAAGAAGGAATTTGAGCGCTTTAGGGAAATCTTCAAGAAATTGGAGATTAAAGTTCCTATGATTGAGACACTGCAACAGGTTCCTGGTTTGATCAAATTTATGAAGAAGTTCAGTAGAAAGAAGAAAAAGAAGATGGAACTTGAACTTTACTGGGTCAAGCTAATGACGTTAAAAGAGCGCTTGCTGGGAGGCAACCCAGTGATTTACAAACTTTTGACTTTTGATTTGGTTTTGTAACTTTTAATTTGTGGACATTATTTTGTAAATATCTTGTTGGATTCAGCATCTACTGAAGGATGCTAGGTGGTTAAGTATCTACTAAAGGATACTAAGTTCGTAACACCTACTGATGGGTGTTGGTGAGAAGATTTTGCACCTACTGATGGGTGCTGGTAAGTTTGAAACACCTACTGATGGGTGTTGGTGGATTTTGGGTCAGGCTCGTGACGTTAAACAAGCGCTACCTGGGAGGCAACCCAGTTGATTGATTGTTTTTGTTTGTTTTATTTTAGTTAGGGTTTGCATAAGTATTTTAAACATTGAATTGCAGGGAACCAGTGAGGGGCATGTCTAGGAGGCACGTAGGTTAAGAAAAGAAGGAGAAGAGAGCATCACGAAAGTGCCGCTGAGCGGCAACTTACCGCTGAGCGGTACTCTCGCAGATGGGCTTTAGTTTCCCCTTAGCGGGATCCGAGCTCATTAGGGTATTTTTAAACCTTAAGTTGTGCAAATGCTTTTATTTTCAGGCTCTTCTCTGCACACACACTCCTACATACCTTTTCAAAGGTTCTCTACAATTTTTCCCTCATCCCTCTTTAGAAAATCTCCCTTCCACTCATTTGCGCACTAGTTTTCCATCTAAGTTTGGGGTTGGGAGAGAGCATCATTGAAGGGGCTGATTTCTTCATTGTGGTTTACTAATGCTTAACAATGTATCTTTTGGTTTTGTGAATTATGTTTGATGCAGGGATGGCCTCCTCATCGGGCAAAAAGAATCAAGACTATAAGATCCAAGAAGAAGAAGGATACAGAGGACAGCTCAGATTCAGGAGGAGTTGAGATAGCATTTATTGATGAATGCTATCATGACTAGAGCAGGACTTATGCTTTGTTTGGTTTAAGTTTTCTGAACTTATTTACTTCTGTTTTAGATTAGGGTTTGATGTACTCTATTGAACACTTGGTTTCTTATGATGGTTTGCTATTAACTGTGATTCTGTGATAAGTAATGCTTGATGATGCTTATTGATTGATTGATGTTGAGATGATGTGCACATTAAAATGCTTATACAGGTGATTCATAAGCTTTGTGAACAAATGCATGATATCATGATTGTGATTGTGAAATTAAGCAGGATGTGTATGTCAAATGTGAATGAGCTGATATGTGAGAGTTTGAGCTCCAGAGTTGTTATTGTTGAATGCTATTATTTTGAAAGCATGAATGACTTTGCCCAGGTTTTCTATGATTGAATCAATTGCTTGTTTTGCATCATATGATCAAGGCCATTTGTTGGAACCCTTTTTATTGGCCAAATTCATAAAGTTAGCCCACTAAAAGAGAACACGTTGTGTTCTATCCTTTGAACCCTTAGCCTTGAACATACACTGAAAACCCTTGATTGAAAATGTTTACCTTGAGTTAAGTAGAAGATCTTGTATGGTATTGTTAAATGTTCAAGTTTGGGGTTGTTGGGGAAACATGAAAAAGGAAAAGCATTGAGCTAAGAGCTAAAAAGTAAGAATATGCAAAGAAAAAGAAAAAGAAAAGAAAAGAAAAAGAAGCAAAGTTCAATGCAAATGCAAAGGCAAAAGAAAGTTGGGAAGAATAAGAATAATTGTGTTGTTATGACTCTCTTAACTCAAGGATTTTGTGATCCAGAAAAACCAATGTTCTTGTTAGCCCAGCCACATTATAAGCCATTGAAAAGTCCTTGTGATGATGCATGCTTGTGAATGTTTTTTATTGTGGTAAAACAAAAGCCAAAGTTGATTCATGTGACATTGTGATAGTAGAGTGAATGAGTGATTACCTCTTATACACTTGTGTGTGAGTGAAACACTTTACCTGGTGAGGAAATATTCCATGAGCACATGAACATCCATGCTTAATTGATTGGTCATTCATGAAAAATAGCATTTGTTGGGTATTAACTGACTTTGTGAAACACTAAAGCATGTGCACATCTTGATTGAACTCTTGGTCATAAGTTTGATTGAAGTTTTTACTTATCTAAAAAGAGGATTTTTGAATGAGTGAACCATCATATGAAATGGTTGAAGATTGAGTTACATCTTGTTTGCTTGAGGACAAGCAAAGTTCTAAGTTTGGGGTTGTGATAACAGTTGAAAAACTGTTATTTTCATTCTTAAAATTGACACTAAAAGCAACCTTTAGACTTAGAAACTAGCTTGAAATCATGCTTTTATCCATATTTTCATAAATAAGAGAGCTGGACAGGTTTATGCTTGATTTAAGTGTTTTTGTGCAGGTTTTAAGGTGAATTTAGTGAAAGAAGTGAAGAAGGAGAGAGATGGAATCAGAAAAGAGATCAAAAAGTGCAAAAGGAGAAGCCGAAAGCACCGCTCAGCGGCATTTTACCGCTGAGCGGCACTCAGGAGGTCACGGGAGGTCCGCTGAGGGGCAAACTGGCCGCTGAGGGGAAGAAAAGGGAAGCGCAGTCACCGCTGAGCGGTATTTACCGCTGAGCGCCATTTTTAATGGGCTTGGACTTGTTTTCTGGCACTTTTATGGGCTTGGGCTTAGATCTTTTGTAACTTTAGAATAGTATATAAGGACTTGCACGTCCTAGAGTTAGTATCTTTGGCAGAAACGAGGCAAACACTCTCTCTTTCACCCCTTTGAAGGAGGATCTTGGATGCTCAGGCTACCTCTTCACCTTTATTCGGTTTATTCTTTCATTCTTTCATTGTAATTCATCTAGGTTCACCATGAATATGGTGAACTAAACCTTGTATGTTTGTTGGCGAATCAACGTAATCTTTTGAAGCTCTCATATATGGAATTTTTGCTTACATCTTAATCTAAGATTTATGCTTTCTTTCATCATTAGTTAGGGTTTTTCCTCTTTGCTTAATGCTTGCATAGTTTAACTCATTCAATGCATGATTATTGGTTTTGTCGATACGGGCACGTACGGGGAAGTCTAGATCCGGGGAATTTCTCCCAATATTATATTGGTTGTCGTTAAGCTCCTGCACTTATGAACTAATCGCTAGGAATGCTAGGAATTGTATGAACTCGTGATTAGGGAGAAGCCATCTAGAATGGTACTTTAGAGAGTGGCATTAACAATGATGATTTGAATGTTGAATTCCTAAAATGTATGAGAGTGGATGAGATGAAATTGACCCCCAACAACATATCCATTCATATATTTCATTGAAAGTGTTTATCTTTTGTCTTTGCCATTGATCAAATTTCATGCATACATGTTTATTTTTTGTCTTGCATATTAAAATATAAATATTTCGTTTGTAAGTCCTAGCTAATCAACAAATCACATAACTAAACTAGGCCGTGAGTCCTTTGGGAAGAACGATACTTGGTCTTACCAAGTTTATTACTTGAACGATTCGGTCATACTTGCCGATTGTGAAACAAGTTTGTGACATCATATTTTGGTGATCATAAATTTGTCCATCACTCAGCCAGTTCCACCACGTCGGGCTCGTAGAGAGAGAGGGCCAGCACCGAGCCAGACATCTGTTGATACACATGAAGCAGAACCATTCCAGATGAGGGACATGTATATGTCTCTTATAGGTGCTCAGTTGCAGTCCATTCACAGAGGGCAGGTGGCCACTGCTGAGATGACAGTAGGGATGTATGATACGCCTCCAGCCCACAGGTGGACTATGGATGAATTCCATAATGTAGTAGCTTGGCCAGAAGAACCAGTGCATGGAGGAGGAGCTGGAGCAGTTGAAGCTTCAGCTAGAGATATGGAAGAAGATGAAGCTGATGAGGAGGATGCATTTGAAGATGATGAAGATGAGGAGGAAGAGGAAGATACAGAGGACAGCTCAGACTGATGAGGAGCTGAGATAGCATTTACTGATGAATGCTATCATATGATTATGCTTTTGTGGTTTAAGTTTTCTGAACTTATTTGTTTTTGTTTTTAAATTAGGGTTTGATGTACTCTATTGAACACCTGGTTTGTTATGATGGTTTGCTATTAACTGTGATTGTTTGATAAGTAATGCTTCAATGATGCTTATGATTAATTGATGTTGAGATGATGTGCACATTAAAATGCTTATACAGGTGATTCACAAGCTCTGTGAACAAATGCATGATATCATGATTGTGATTGTGAAATTAAGCAAGATGTGTATGTCAAATGTGAATGAGCTGATATGTGAGATTTTGAGCTCCAGAGTTGTTATTGTTGAATGCTATTACTTTGAAAGCATGAATGACTTTGCCCAGGTTTTCTATGATTGAATCAATTGCTTGTTTTGCATCATGTGATCAAGGCCGTTTGTTGGAACCCTTTTTATTGGCCAAATTCATAAAGTTAGCCCGCTAAAAGAGAACACGTTGTGTTCTATCCTTTGAACCCTTAGCCTTGAACATACACTGAAACCTTTGATTGAAAAATCTTTACCTTGAGTTAAGTAGAAGATCTTGTGTGGTATTGGTAAATGTTCAAGTTTGGGGTTGTTGGGAAAACATGAAAAGCATTGAGCTAAGAGCTAAAAAGTAAGAATATGCAAAGAAAAAGAAAAGAAAAGAAAAAGAAGTAAAGCTCAATGCAAATGCAAAAGCAAAAGAAAGTTGGGAATGATTGTGAATGTTTTTGATTGTGGTAAAATGATTCTCTTAACTCAAGGATTTTGTGATCCAGAAAAACCAATTTTCTTGTTAGCCCAGCCACATTATAAGCCATTGAAAAGTCCTTGTGATGATGCATGATTGTGAATGTTTTTGATTGTGGTAAAATGAAAGGCAAAGTTGATTCATGTGACATTGTGATAGTAGAGTGAATGAAAGATTACCTCTTATACACTTGTGTGTGAGTGAAACACTTTATCTAGTGAGGAAATATTCCATGAGCACATGCACATCCATGCTTAATTGATTGATCATTCATGAAAAATAGCATTTGTTGGAATTTAAATGACTTTGTGAACATTAAAGCATGTGCACATCTTGATTGAACTCTTGGTCATAAGTCTGAGTGAAGTTGTTACTTATCTTGAAAAAGAGGATTTTTGAACCATCATATGAATTGGTTGGAGATTGAGTTACATCTTGTTTGCTTGAGGACAAGCAAAGTTCTAAGTTTGGGGTTGTGATAACAGTTGAAAAACTGTTATTTTCATGCTTAAAATTGATAATAAAAGCAACCTTTATACTTAGAAACTAGCTTGAAATCATACTTTTATTCATATTTTCTGAAATAAGAGAGCTGGACAGGTTTATGCTTGATTTCAGTGTTTTTGTGCAGGTTTTAAGGTGAATTTGGTGAAAGAAGTGAAGAAGGAGAGAGATGAAATCAGAAAAGACATTAAAAAGTGCAAAAGGAGAAGCCGAAGTCACCGCTCAGCGGCAGTTTACCGCTGAGCGGCACTCAGGAGCTTACGGGAGATCCGCTGAGGGGCAAAATGGCCGCTGAGGGGAAGAAACGACTCACGCACTTACCGCTGAGCAGTACTTTACCGCTGAGCGGCACACTTATGGGCTTGGACCTAGATTTTTTGTAATTTTAGAATAGTATATAAGCTTTAGGATGTCCTAGGGTTTGTATCTTTGGCAGAAACGAGGCAAACACTCTCTCTTCCACCCCTTTGAAGGAGGATCTTGGATGCTCAGGCTACCTCTTCACCTTTTTAGGGTTTATTCTTTCATTCTTTCATTGTAATTCATCTAGGTTCACCATGAATATGGTGAACTAAACTCTGTATGTTTGTTGGGGAATCAATGTAATCTTTTGAAGCTCTCATATATGGAATCTGTTTTTACATCTTTTAATTAAGACTTATGCTTTCTTTCATCATTAGTTAGGGTTTTTCCTCTTTGCTTAATGCTTGCATTGTTTAACTCATTCGATGCATGATTATTGGTTTTGTCGATACGGGAACGTACGGGGAAGTCTAGATCCGGGGAATTTCTCCCAATATTATGTTGGTTGTCGTTAAGCTCCTGCACTTATGAACTGATCATTAGGAATGCTAGGAATTGTATGAACTCGTGATTAGGGAGAAGCCATCTAGAAAGGTACTTTAGAGAGTGGCATTAACAATGATGATTTGAATGTTGAATTCCTAAAATATATGAGAGTGGATAAGATGAAATTGAACCCCCAACAACATATTCATACATAAATTTCATTGAAAGTGTTTATCTTTTGCTTTTTGCCATTGACCAAAACTTCATGCATACATGTTTATTTTCTGTCTTGCATATAAAATCTCAATTATTGCGTTTGTAAGTCTTAGCTAATCAACAAATCACATAACTAAACTAGGTCGTGAGTCTTTTGGGAAGAATGATACTTGGTCCTACCAAGTTTATTACTTGAACGATTCGGTCATACTTGCCGATTGAAAAACAAGTTTGTGACATCATATTTTGGTGCTCATAAATTTGTCCATCAAAGCCATCTTGAAAGGTACTTTAGAGAGTGGCATTAACAATGATGATTTGAATGCTGAATTCCTAAAATATATGAGAGTGGATAAGATGAAATTGACCCCTAACAACATATTCATATATATATTTCATTGAAAGTGCTTGTCTTTTGCTTTTGCCATTGATCAAAACCTCATGCATACATGTTTATTTTCTGTTTTGCATATTAAACTTCAATTATTTCGTTCTTAAGTCTTAGCTAATCAACAAACCACACAACTAAACTAGGCCGTGAGTCCTTTGGGAGAACAATACTTGGTCTTACCAAGTTTATTACTTGAACGATTCGGTCATACTTGCCGATTGTGAAACAAGTTTGTGACATCATATTTTGGTGATCATAAATTTGTCCATCAGGGAGCATGGCCATCTTGGAGTGGCCTTATTCTTGGAGGTATACTTTTCTTCCTCCTGGATCAAACACAAATCTAGTGCTCGATTATATGCCAGCACTCCGTCTTAGTAGTGCTTAGTGATGCACTAAGCGCTCGGTCTTGTACTAGGCGTTAGGCTAGTGATAGCACTCGATCCTGTACTAGCCGTTAGGTTGTGTTAGCACTCGTTCTTGGTAAGTGCTTGGTCTTGGACTAGCGCTCGTTCGACATAGTGCTCAGTTTTGTACTAATATTTATGATAGTGTAAGTGATACGTTGTCGTTGAAGCTATCAAATTAATACTACTTTTCAAGGCAACTTCAGAATTGCCAAGTAGTATTCAAGAAAGTAGATAGGGTTAAAGTAACCCTGAGTCGTCTCCCAACGAATACAGAATTGCCTTTTAATATTTGAATCTTATGAATGCAATGCAATGTTTAAGAATAAAAATGATGTTTGGAGAAGGTTTAAAGAACAAATAAGAAACTTAAAAACGATTATAATGAAATAGACTAATTCCACTGCTTTTCTAAGATAGATTCATCATTGGTTAATCACAGATAATTGTTTAATTGATTATTAGTTAAGTTTCAAATTAATTAAAGTACATTCTTAATTAATTTGAGGGCGATCATGCACTTAACCAAAGTAAATTCTTAATCAAAGGAAAAACCTTTCTAGATTATTCACAATGAATTCAACCAAAGTACATTCTCAATCAAATCCTATTGTGTTTAATCATGTCTATTCTTAAATCGCCTAACCAAATTAAAAACTAATCAATCAATGTAAATTCTCAATTGATTATAGTTGAAATTATTACTACCAATCAAAATACATTCTCAATTGATAGTAAATACCATTTAATCATATGAAAGTTCCTATATTAAATCAAAGTAGATTCTCAATTAAACCTAGAAACCCTAAAACTCATATAATCAATATGCATGTAGATTCAAACATATTATGATGCAAAAGTCTTTGCTTTTAATTTGATAGAGAGATGAAAGACATAGAGAGAGAACAACTTAAATCAATAATCAAAATAAACAATTGCATTAACTCAATCTAACCTCAGAATCCATAATGAAATTACAGCAAAATAGCCTTAGATGCTTAGCTCTCCATGAATGGAGTTGAATACATGATGAAATAAGAGAGAGAAGTGGTGAATGAATGAATGAAGTGAAGTCCTTTTTCTGCATCCCCTGTGTCTCTTTATATAGGGCTTGGACTTTGAATATTTAGTTGACAAAATCTTTTATCTTATATCTTCACCAAATAACTAAAAGATTTAGATAATTATAACATTATTTGGAAGATATTTTCTCTTGATATTCCCAAAAATTTCCAAATTAAATTAATTCAACAACTGAATTTTATCTTTTAGCTTTTCTGACTTTCCAAAATTACACAAATGCCCTGAAATTTCCTCTATCTGTACTTTAGCCCCTTCAGAATTCTCCAAAATTGCACCAGAACCCCTTAGTGGACCAGAATAAATATGTTTGACTAGTTTTTTGTAGCTAATGGGAGTTTGCCATGTGTCAGCCCTCTTTCTCACCCAATTAGGGTTTTAGATTGGGAAAGGGCTTCCCCTTTGCTCCTGCGGCACGGCGCCTCATGGTCTGGCGGAGGCGGTATGACATGGTGGTCGCCTCTCGCGGACGGCGGCTTGCGGCATGGTGATGACGGCAAAGCGGCGGCTAGGATTTCTGTGGAGAAGATTATGCTGATGTGTTAGGGCAAGGATCAGTGGTGTGACATCATCTGAGTGGTTCAATCTGTTAGTGGTGGACTGCCACGTGGCATGATCTGGTGAAGTCTGACTAGTTAGTGGTAGGAGGGGTATGGGTAGGAAAATTTAGGGGTGTAGGAGAAAAGGCGTAGTGTTTGGGCCTACTTGTTGGGTCTGTTTCAGAAATAGGAGTGTATGTAGAGAAATTTAGGAGGTGCAATGGTAAAGTCTACCTGTTTGGCCCATTTGTATTTTATGTTGCAAACAAAATCTGATTTTGGACCTTGAATTGCCATTTGGACCAATAAAACTTATAATTTCAGCTGCAGAAATAAATATTAGAAGATTCAAGAATAATTTATGTGCTAAAACTCACTTTTTATGTCTCTTTAATTCCCAAACCCAATAATTCCAATGATCACAAATTCACTCTAAATCAATCATTTATGCACAAATATCTCATCAAAAATTTGAATTTTAAAGCATAAATGTGGGCATAGCTGCATAATTCATACAGTCCGGAAAGTCAGAGTAAAGTGAACAATCAATGCATGCATTGTTATATGATTATGGTTGGAAATGTATGATTGTTTGTTGCATGATGAACTTATTGATTTGTAACAGATTTATGTGAGTTATTTGTTTACATAGTTAATTAAATTACACTAGCTTACCCTTAATTTCCTGTCTTGTCATGTGGTTCGTTCGGTCGTCCTTGTCCTTGCAATGATCACCCTGTGGGTGTGAGCAGGGTGTGCAGAAGATTATGGAGCAGATGTTGGCAGGAGATGAAGGGATTCTGTTAAGAGTAAGGTCATTCGATCTTGTAGTCCTTTCGTATTAGTGTAGGACTGTTCGGTTGATAATCCTCTTGTATGACCGATCGAAAATCCCTTTTGGTGTGTGTATGTTTTTTGTTTTTTGCAAAGTTTTTAATTTATGATTATTTTAGGATAACTGTAAGTTAAACTTTATTCTCTATAACTACTCTATTTCATTAGAACTGTTCTATTTCAGCAATGATCTACTACTGAAATGAACAAAAACAAAGCAAGTAACTCAAAGAAAATATGCAGTTCGGCCTACTGCAAATGAGACTTTATTGGAGTTTTCTCAGTGCAACTGATAACAGTTGAAAAACTGTTATTTTCATGCTTAAAATTGATACAAAAAGCAACCTTTACACTTAGAAACTAGCTTGAAATCATGATTTTATCCATATTTTCAGAAATAAGAGAGCTGGACAGGTTTATGCTTGATTTCAGTGTTTTTGTGCAGGTTTTAAGGTGAATTTAGTGAAAGAAGTGAAGAAGGAGAGAGATGGAACCAGAAAAGACATCAAAAAAGTGCAAAAGGAGAAACCGCAAGTACCGCTCAGCGGCAGTTTACCATTGAGCAACACTCAGGAAGTCACGAGAGATCCGCTGAGGGGCAAAATGGCCGCTGAGGGGAAGAAACCAACTCACGCACTTACCGCTGAGCGGTACTTTACCGCTGAGCGGCACACTTATGGGCTTGGGCCTAGATTTTCTGTAATTTTAGATTAGTATATAAGCTTTAGGACGTCCTAGGGTTTGTATCTTTAGCAAAGACGAAGTAAACACTCTCTCTTCCACCCCTTTGAAGTAGGATCTTGGATGCTCAGGCTACATCTTCACCTATCTAGGGTTTTATCTTTCATTTTTTCATTATTATTCATCTAGGTTCACCATGAATATGGTGAACTAAACCTTGTATGTTTGTTGGGGAATCAATGTAATCTTTTGAAGCTCTCATATATGGAATTTGTGCTTGCATCTTAATCTAAGACTCATGCTTTCTTTCATCATTAGTTAGGGTTTTTCCTCTTTGCTCAATGCTTGCTTTGTTTAACTCATTCAATGCATGATTATTGGTTTTGTCGATACGGGAACGTACGGGGAAGTCTAGATCCGGGGAATTACTCCCAATAGTATATTGGTTGTCGTTAAGCTCCTGTGCTAAAAGAACTAATTATTAGGAATGCTAGGAATTGTATGAACTCGTAATTGGGGATAGGCCTTCTTGACAAGGTAATTTAGAGAGTGGCATTAACAATGATGACTTGAATGTTGAATTCCTAAAATATATGAGAGTGGATAAGATGAAATTGACCCCTAACAACATATCCATCAATATATTTCATTGAAAGTTCTTGTCTTTTGTTTTAGCCATTGATCAACCTCATGCATACATGTTTATTTTCGTCTTTTGCATAGTATTATCCAATTATTTTGTTCTTAAGTCTTAGCTAATCAACGAATCACATAACTAAACTAGGCCATGAGTCCTTTGGGAGAACGATACTTGGTCTTACTAAGTTTATTACTTGAAACGATTCAGTCATACTTGCCGATTGTAAAAGAAGTTTGTGACATCATATTTTGGTGATCATAAATTTGTGCATCACGTACCCTGGTTTAACTGGTTAATTTGTGTAATTATTGATTATCTTTGACTTTAATTTTGAATTTCTGTTTTTATTTTCTGTTTTTATTTTTTTGGTTTTTATTTTATCTTATTTGATTTTATTTTATTTGATTTTATTTTATTTTATTTTATTCTCTGAATCTATATCTTCTCCTATATCTTTTTGTGCTAACCAATTTTCTAGGGTTTTGTTTTCTTGTGTATGCAGGAAGCAATTCGAACAAGGAGTAAAATAACTGCAGAACCTCTTCTTGAAGGTTTAGACGAGAGTAGACGGAGGAGAAGAATCCGAACATCTAGAGAACTTTTCCCTCCTCCGGAAACTCTGTTACAACCATCACCACAAGGTTCTGACCACAGCACAGAAAATATGGAGAACAACAATGTCAGAAGAACTCTTGTTGATTACACCAATATAGCTGGACCTCAGCACTTTAACAGTATAGCTAGACCTAGAGTCAATGCAGCTAATATGGAGGTCAAACCAGCACTGATCCAACTGGTGAAAAGCAACCAATTCAATGGGTTATCTCATGAAAGCCCATATGAGCACCTCACTACATTCAATGAGATTTGCAATACAGTAAAGATCAATGGGGTGCCAGATGAAGCAATCAAACTTAGCTTGTTTCCTTTGTCATTGGGAGGCAATGCTAAGCTTTGGTTGAATTCTTTCCCAGAAGGAAGTTTCACAGAGTGGGAAGCAGTGGTAACCAAATTTTTAAACAAGTACTTCCCACAATCAAAGGTGACAAAAGGCAAGCAAGAGGTCTCTTCATTTAGGCAAGGCATGGAAGAATCACTAGGGCATGCATGGGACAGATACAAAAGCTTGCTAAGAAAAACACCCACGCATGGCTTTGAAAAACAAGAAGTAGTCTTAACTTTCCTTGGAGGTCTTGGGTCACAAACCAAGATGATGCTTGATGCCTCAGCAGGAGGCAATATTAAATGGAAAACTCCAGAGGAAGCCACAGAAATTATAGAAAACATGGCTATTAGTGATAATGAGTTGCACAGTGAGAGAGGAACTCCTATGCAACAAAAAGGAGTTCTCCAATTACAGACACATGTTGCCTTGCTAGCTCAAAACAAGATTCTAACTCAACAGTTGGAGACTCTTACTAAAACTCTTGCACAATTACCCAAAGAGTTGAAGACTGCTGCATAGGTACAATCCCAGTTGTGCGAATTATGTGGAGGCGACCATATCAATGGTCATTGTGCCTTTCCACTAGAAGCCGTAGAGGACATAAACTACATGACCAATCAATACCGTCAAGGGAATTACAATCAAGGGTGGAAACCACACCCAAGCATTGGTCAAGGACAAACTGGGCAAGCTGGTCAATTCAATAAGCAGCAGCAACCCACCTTATGGCAACAATTTTCTATGCTTAATGAAAGGTCCATGAGGATGGAGGAAACTCTTAATAATTTCATACAGAAAACTGAGTCTACCCAAAAGAGCATTGAAGCTGCTATAAAAAATTTGGAGATTCAGATGGGGCAGATAACCAAGCAGGTGGAAGAAAGGCCAAATAGAAATTTTGGGGCTAATACTGAGGTTAACCCCAGAGAAGAATGCAAGGTGGTAGAGAGTGTTGAAGAAGAAATAGTTGAGTTAGAAACGGGAGAAACAGAAGAAATAGAGAGCAAAAATACTTCTCCTTTTCCAATACATCAAGGGAAACAACTGGATTTCACTGAATTATTTAAAATGGTGGATAATGATGCACCTTGGGAGCAGATTCTCCAACAAATCACAGTTTACACGAAATCTAATGAAGACGTCTCTACTAAGAAAAGACGTAGAGATGATGAGGCAAAGGAGTGTATAACTGTTAAAAAAGAGCCATTCCCTTCTAAAGCAACAGATCCAGGAAGCTTTTCTATCCCTTGTACCATAGTGAAGAAAAGGGTTAAGAAAGCTCTTCTTGATTTAGGTTCAAGTGTTAACTTGATACCTTACTCTTTATTGGAGCAAATCGGCAATATTAATGTGAAACCTGTAAAGGTTAATCTAGTAATGGCCGATGGATCTTCAAAAAAGCCATGTGGGATTACAGAGGACATTATAGTTTGTGTTGGCAAACTTCAGTTCTTGGCAGACTTTGTGGTGATGAAGATGGAGACAGAGAAGATGCCTATCATACTTGGAAGACCGTTTATGAAAATGGCCAGAGCTATCATTGATGTAAATGAAGGTATAGTGGTGCTTCAGGACAGAGAGGAAAGAGTGGTTGTAGACATCTTTAAAGATGAGACGCAAACACAGGAGGAAGAAGCTAGTTATAAAGCTGCATTTCAAGATGCACACATGACTAGCCATAAAGATGAAAATCCCAAGGTTGCAGGTAACCATTGTTTGTTGTTTCAAGTACACAAGAAAGAAAAGATTGGAAGAGGAGGAGAAATTCCTGATGACTGGGAGAACAGAAGACCCCAGTGCACCAGTGAGAATCAAAAACAAGTTGTGGGTTGTGAAGGGCTTTAAAGAGAAGGAGATGTTAGAGATAGAATCTCCACATCTTAGAAGAATCAAAACAGTTCACAGGAAACAGTTGAGGAGTTGGTGGGATAACAACATCAACTATGAAGAAGGAACTTGAGCTTTACTGGGTCAAGCTAATGACGTTAAAAGAGCGCTTGCTGGGAGGCAACCCAGTGATTTAAAAACTTTTAAATTTTATTTTGGTTTGTAATTTTTAAATCTGTTGAACATTATTGTGTAAATATTTTGCTGGACATAGCATCTACTGAAGGATGCTAGTTGGACATAGCATCTACTGAAGGATGCTAAGTTGTAACACCTACTGATGGGTGTTGGTGAGAAAATTTTGCACCTACTGATGGGTGCTGGAAAGTTTGTAACACTTACTGAAGGGTGTTGGTGGATTTTGTAACACCTACTGATGGGTGTTGGTGGATTTTGGGTCAGGCTCGTGACGTTAAACAAGCGCTACCTCGGAGGCAACCCAGTTGATTGATTGTTTTTGTTTGTTTCATTTTAGTTGCATAATAGGGTTGCATAAGTATTTTAAGCATTGAATTGCAGGGAACCAGTGAGGGGCATGTCTAGGAGGCACGTAGCTTAAGAAAAGAAGGAGAAGAGCACTTCACGAAAGTTCCGCTGAGCGGTACTCTCGCAGAATGGGCCTTAGCGGGATCCGAGCCCATTAGGGTATTTTTATACCCTAAGTTGCGCATTTGCTCATACTTTCAGGCTCTTCTCTGCACAAGCACTCTTACATACCTTTTCCAAGGTTTTCCACATCTTTTCACTCTTCCCTCTTAAGAAAACTTCTATTCAACTTACTTTTTCATTAGTGTGCCATCAAAGTTTGGGGTTGGAAGAGAGAATTTTAGCTTGGAAGCATTATCATTGCATCTAGTATCTCCACCCAAGTAAGTAAAAAGCATTTTGTTCATTATAGGGTTCTTGATTTGAATGTGATTGTCAAAGCATGAATATTTAGAGGCTTTGGTTTCTATGCATGATTTGATGATATATTTGATGTTTGAATCGATTAAACTGCATGATTCTGAACTGGAAAACTGAAAATTGCATTTGGGTGGAGTTAGGACAGCTTAAAAGAGCTTTTTCAAAAATCTGCAGAGTTACCGCTCAGGGGTAAACTGCCGCTGAGCGGCACTCTGCCAGATTTGGTTTTTCTATTTTTTTGTGATCTGGAATGTAGCACTGGTGGCGCTGAGGGGAAATTCTGGCCCTCAGCGGTGCTTTAGCTTCGAAAGGAGTTGTGTTCTGTGTTTTACTAATGATTAACATCATGTTCTGTGGTTTTGTATTTGTGTTTGAATGCAGGAATGGCATCCTCTTCAGGAAAGAGATTGAAAACCATGGCAACCAAGAGAAAGGAAAAGGAACCAGAGCAACCCCACTCTAGTAGGTTCCTCTCTAGGAAACATGAGAAGCACTTTAGGGTGGTTCAGGACAGAAGACTTTTGATGGAGAGAAAGGTTGGAATGATACCTAACTTTGCTCCTCAATTTGGAGAGCAAGTGTTAGGGAATGACTGGGGAAAGCTAGCCACATATCCTGCACCTGCCAACATAGCTGTGGTAAAGGAATTCTACACCAATGCAAAGAAGATTGGTGATTATCCAGCTGAGAATTATTTGGGCTATGTCAGATGCCATGCTATCAGGTATGATCCTGATTCTATCAATAACTTCCTGGACACTGTGTGGGCTGGTAAACAGTGCCAGTTTGCTCTTAGCATGGAAGAAGGTGCTGATTATGAGGATGTGGAGCGAGTACTATGCATTCCAGGAGGACACTTCCAAAGGAATAGATCTGGCTCAGTGGTTAACATTAGGAGGACGAATTTGACTCCTTTTGCAAAGTATTGGATGGCATTTTCTCATGCCAACATTCAGCCATGTTCACATGTGTCAGATATGATACACCTCCAGTCCACAGGTGGACTATGGATGAATTCCATAATGTGGTAGCTTGGCCAGAGGAGCCCGCGCATGGAGGAGGAGCTGAAGCAGCTGAAGCTTCAGTCAGGGAGATGGAAGAAGATGAAGCTGATGATGATGATGCATTTGAGGATGATGAAGATGAGGAGGAAGAGGAAGATACAGAGGACAGCTCAGATTGATGAGGAGCTGAGATAGCATTTACTGATGAATGTTATCATATGCTTATGCTTTTGTTGGTTTAAGTTTTCTGAACTTATTTATTTTTGCTTTTAGATTAGGGTTTGATGTACTCTATTGGAAACCTGGTTTGTTATGATGGTTTGCTATTAACTGTGATTGTGTGATAAGTAATGTTGAATGATGCTTATTGATTGATTGATGTTGAGATGATGTGCACATTAAAATGCTTATACAGGTGATTCACAAGCTTTGTGAACAAATGCATGATATTATGATTATGATTGTGAAATTAAGCAGGATGTGTATGTCAAATGTGAATGAGCTTATATGTGAGGTTTTGAGCTCCAGAGTTGTTATTTATTGAATGCTATTACTTTGGAAGCATGAATGACTTTGCCGAGGTTTTCTATGATTGAATCAATTGCTTGTTTTGCATCATATGATCAAGGCCTTTTGTTGGAACCCTTTTTATTGGCCAAATTCATAAAGTTAGCCCACTAAAAGAGAACACTTTGTGTTCTATCCTTTGAACCCTTAGCCTTGAACATAAATTGAAAACCCTTGATTGAAAATCTTTACCTTGAGTTAAGTAGAAGATCTTGTGTGGTATTGTTAAATGTTCAAGTTTGGGGTTGTTGGGAAACCATGAAGAATAAAAAGGAAAAGCATTAAGCTAAGAGCTAAAAAAGAAAAGAAAAAGAAAAGAAAAGAAAAGAAAAAGCAAAGCTCAATGCAAATGCAAAGGCAAGTTGGGAAAAATAAGAATAACTGTGTTGTTATGATTCTCTTAACTCAAGGATTTTGTGATCCAGAAAAACCAATTTTCTTGTTAGCCCAGCCACATTATAAGCCATTGAAAAGTCCTTTTGATGATGCATGCTTGTGAATGTTTTTTATTGTGGTAAAATGAAAGGCAAAGTTGATTCATGTGACATTGTGATAGTAGAGTGAATGAGTGATTACCTCTTATACACTTGTGTGTGAGTGAAACACTTTACCTAGTGAGGAAATATTCCATGAACAGATGAACATCCATGCTTAATTGATTGATCATTCATGAAAAATAGCATTTGTTGGAATTTAAATGACTTTGTGACACTAAAGCATGTGCACATCTTGATTGAACTCTTGGTCATGATGGACAAATTTATGATCACCAAAATATGATGTCACAAACTTGTTTTACAATCGGCAAGTATGACCGAATCGTTCAAGTAATAAACTTGGTAAGACCAAGTATCGTTCTCCCAAAGGACTCACGACCTAGTTTAGTTATGTGATTCTTTGATTAGCTAAGACTTAAGGACGAAATAATTGGATTGTATTATGCAAAAGACGAAAATAAACATGTATGCATGAGGTTTTGATCAATGGCAAAAGCAAAAGACAATTTCATCTTATCTACTCTCATATATTTTAGGAATTCGACATTCAAATCATCATTGTTAATGCCACTCTCTAAATTACCTTGTCAAGAAGGCCTATCCCCAATTACGAGTTCATACAATTCCTAGCATTCCTAATAATTAGTTCTTTTAGCATAGGAGCTTAACGACAACCAATATAATATTGGGAGTAATTCCCCGGATCTAGACTTCCCCGTACGTTCCCGTATCGACAAAATCAATAATCATGCATTGAATGAGTTAAACAAAGCAAGCCTTGAGCAAAGAGGAAAAACCCTAACTAATGATGAAAGAAAGCATAAGTCTTATATTAAGATGCAAGCACAAATTCCATATATGAGAGCTTCAAAAGATTACATTGATTCTCCAACAAACATACAAGGTTTAGTTCACCATATTCATGGTGAACCTAGATGAACAATAATGAAAGAATGAAGGATAAAACCTTAAAAAGGTGAAGAGGTAGCCTGAGCATCCAAGATCCTTTTTCAAAGGGGTGGAAGAGAGAGTGTTTGTTTCGTCTTTGCCAAAGATACAAACCCTAGGACGTCCTAAAGCTTATATACTATTCTAAAATTACAGAAAATTCAGGCCCAAGCCCATAAGTGTGCCGCTCAGCGGTAAAGTACCGCTCAGTGGTGAGTGCGTGAGTAGTTTCTTCCCCTCAGCGGCCATTTTGCCCCACAGCGGACCTCCCGTGAACTCCTGAGTGCCGCTCAGCAGTAAACTGCCGCTGAGCGGTAACTTCGGCTTCTCCTTTTGCACTTTTTGATGTCTTTTCTGATTCCATCTCTCTCCTTCTTCACTTCTTTCACCAAATTCACCTTAAAACCTGCACAAAAACACTGAAATCAAGCATAAACCTGTCCAGCTCTCTTATATCTAAAAATATGGATAAAAGCATGATTTCAAGCTAGTTTCTAAGTATAAAGGTTGCTTTTAGTATCAATTTTAAGCATGAAAATAACAGCTTTTCAACTCTTATCAGGTCATAAGTTTGATTGAAGATTTTACTTATCTTGAAAAAGAGGATTTTTGAAAAAGTGAACCATCATATGAATTGGTAGAAGATTGAGTCACATCTTGTTTGCTTGAGGACAAGCAAAGGTCTAAGTTTGGGGTTGTGATAACAGTTCAAAAACTGTTATTTTCATGCTTAAAATTGATACAAAAAGCAACCTTTACACTTAGAAACTAGCTTGAAATCATGCTTTTATCCATATTTTCAGAAATAAGAGAGCTGGACAGGTTTATGCTTGATTTCAGTGTTTTTGTGCAGGTTTTAAGGTGAATTTAGTGAAAGAAGTGAGGAAGGAGAGAGATGGAATCAGAAAAGACATCAAAAAAGTGCAAAAGGAGAAACCGCAAGTACCGGTCAGCGGCAGTTTACCGCTGAGCGACACTCAGGAAGTCACGAGAGATCCGCTGAGGGGCAAAATGGCCGCTGAGGGGAAGAAACTAACTCACGCACTTACCGCTGAGCGGTACTTTACCGCTGAGCGGCACACTTATGGGCTTGGGCCTAGATTTTCTGTAATTTTATATTAGTATATAAGCTTTAGGACGTCCTAGGGTTTGTATCTTTGGCAAAGACGAAGCAAACACTCTCTCTTCCACCCCTTTGAAGGATGATCTTGGATGCTCAGGCTACCTCTTCACCTTTCTAGGGTTTTATCTTTCATTCTTTCATTATTGTTCATCTAGGTTCACCATGAATATGGTGAACTAAACCTTGTATGTTTGTTGGGGAATCAATGTAATCTTTTGAAGCTCTCATATATGGAATTTGTGCTTGCATCTTAATCTAAGACTCATGCTTTCTTTCATCATTAGTTAGGGTTTTTCCTCTTTGCTCAATGCTTGCTTTGTTTAACTCATTCAATGCATGATTATTGGTTTTGTCGATACGGGAACGTACGGGGAAGTCTAGATCCGGGGAATTACTCCCAATAGTATATTGGTTGTCGTTAAGCTCCTGTGCTAAAAGAACTAATTATTAGGAATGCTAGGAATTGTATGAACTCGTAATTGGGGATAGGCCTTCTTGACAAGGTAATTTAGAGAGTGGCATTAACAATGATGACTTGAATGTTGAATTCCTAAAATATATGAGAGTGGATAAGATAAAATTGACCCCCAACAACATATCCATCAATATATTTCATTGAAAGTGCTTGTCTTTTGTTTTAGCCATTGATCAACCTCATGCATACATGTTTATTTTCGTCTTTTGCATAGTATTATCCAATTATTTTGTTCTGAAGTCTTAGCTATCAACGAATCACATAACTAAACTAGGCCGTGAGTCCTTTGGGAGAACGATACTTGGTCTTACCAAGTTTATTACTTGAAACGATTCGGTCATACTTGGCGATTGTAAAACAAGTTTGTGACATCATATTTTGGTGATCATAAATTTGTCCATCAGCAACCAAGCTTTGCCAAAGTAATTCATTGCTTGTATAGTATGCACATGGTACTGGCTCAATCAATCAGATGCATCTCAATGCCAAATTCTCAGTCAAGTGCAAAAATAACCAGAAACAAATTATGCACTAAATTAGTGTTGTAAACCAATGCAAAGCTATCAACAAACATTAACAGATTCAAGAAACATGATATTCATTATCTCTACCACTGAAATCTGCCATCAAGCTCATTAATCCAATGCCATAGCTTATATATGGTGAGGAGAACTTACTTAGTGCAGGCAACTCAAATGAATCACAAAACATAAGCAACAACTAGTTAAGCTTGAATTCAAATGACAATTAAAACAAACCACAAGACTAGAACATGACAGAAATGGATTTAGAAATTAAAACTCAAACAAAGACTAAACCAAATAAAATGAAAATAAGACTCAAAGCACAGATTAAACACACAAATGCACCAAATGACAATATATAACTCAAAACAAGACAGAAACAAGATGAATCAACACAAGACATACCGAAACAACGCACGACAGTTAAACGCATGTGTTGAACAATGCGGAAGTGAAGAAAATTCAACAAAGACGCGAAACAGTGAAAACAAAATTGAAACAACACAAACAATGAATAAAATAGGGAGGCGAAACAAACTTAACTCAGAAATTGAAGGAAACTCAGAATAGAGAGAATTGAGATACTTACCTTAGACGCTTGGACGAAACCAAAGCTCTTATGACAACTGATGGAAGAGGCTCCAAGGAGAGGCCGATTGAACTGTGCGAACACGAACCGGAACTCCTCGAAGCTTCTTGGACAAAGAAATACGCAGCAGAAAGTAGACGAAGCTCTAGATCGAGAGCTGACTCGAAGGCAACCGAGAGGAAAGCTCGAAACAGAGAATAAATTCGATAGAAACCCTAGAACAGTGTGGAATCACTAAACTGACCAATTAATCAATGGGAATGGTGTTTTAAACGGTGGAAAGGGAGGAATGAAGGTTGGAGAGATGTTTAATTGGTTAAAACTCTAGATCAATTGGTGAAAATGAAGAAAATGTTGAAAAATGAAGGAAACCCTAACGGAAGGGGCAAGAAGAATGGCAAATCTGTGATGAACTAGGGAAGACGAGCTCTGGAGTAGGAGAAGCTCTCAAGGGGTAACGCGAATGAAAATATGTGGTAAATGAAGATGTGTGCAAATCTCTGAGTGAAGGAGGATTAGTGTGATGAAGAACTGTGGTTGGAGAAGATGAGCTTACGAGAGAGGAAATCGCTCTCGAGGAAGAAGTTGCGAGAGTGAAATGTAAAAATGAGGATGCCTACCTCTGATGCGTAAGAGGAAAAGTAATGTGGCGAGGCACAAGACGCTGGCACGAGAAGTGGAAGATGTGGCCTCTGACGAGTGGTGCAGCGTGGAGGAGTGAGAGAGAAGCACAAATGTAAATTTGGAAAATGAGAGATGAAAGGAGGTGTTCTTGGAAGGTTGCTAGAGGTGAATCACCAAGACTCTCTAGCCTGACTTTCAAGAGAGAATTAATTTTGTGTTTCAAAAATATAATTCTCATTTATCTCAAAAGTTCCATTACAAAGAGAGGAATTTGGGTATTTATATAGTAACTCATGCTCCTTGCAAGCTAATACACGTATACAATAAAATGTAAAAATACTAAAAGAGAACACTTGAAGGCAGGATTCCATCAAAATGTAACAGTTACATAAAATAATTTTATTTTATATATTTTTAATTATTTACGAATAAATAGAACTATTTTAATGGTTTGTTAAAAATGTGCGATAAAAATTTATTAAAATTTGAAAAGAAAGAAAGTACACAAAATCAAAGAAGATTTGCTTAAAAAAAGGTTACCAAAATAAGAAAGTCATAAATATATTTTATTTGGATTCTTATAAATAAAGACTAAATAGTGCTTCTAATGAAAAAATAATAATTAGAATTCTCATAAAGATTTTCAACACCCACTAAATTGTCTGTAAGTGAGAACACAAATAGCAAGTTTCACTTTTGTTAGGTTAGATGTAACAACGAGATTCAAATTCTCTTAAATCGTTTATTTTAAATTTATCAAAGGTTATTTTAAATTAGTATTCCTATCTGATTTTAATGTTTGTACTAGTTTAATCATCTTTTACTTGATTAATTAGAATTTCACTTTGAAAAATGTTTTTAAAGGTAAATTGTTGTTAAGAATATCTAATTGAAATTAATGTTTGAAATAGATTGATTTTAATTACGCATCTTTTAAACTCTTGATCTATAGCGCTGATTTGTTGATAATTATTTATAAGAAATTGAAATTATAGTTAATAAACTTAAATTCATTTATTTATAAAATTATCATCTAATTAAATTAATGCGTTGACTGAGAATGATTACCTTTATTAAGATAAATTTATTTTAAAGTCATTTACATATAAGATGAATAGTTTTGTGAAACTTAACCATTGCATCATCTTATGGTTTATTACATTAATATAGTCCTTCAACTTAATTGCCAATTATTCAATCATTTGATTTCTTTATCTTATCTACTTATATTTATTTTATTTTTATTTTTATTTATTTTATCTTTATTTTTTATTTTTATTTTTTTTGACTTAATTAAATTTTGAGTCCATGATAAGTTTGAATGTCTTCAATCGAGTTCTTATTAATTGTTTTTTCTTTTTGGAACACTCAAAATTTTGTATTTTTCAATTGAATCTATGTAATCTAAATTTTTTTACTAATTAGCCATAAAACTTATATCTTATCACATTACCTTCTTTATTTATTTTCATGTGTTAATAACTAAATATAAGATTTTGAAATTAATATAAAATAATATTAGAATAATAAAATTCACTTATTATTTTACCTTAATCATAATATTATTTTATATTAATAAAAAATCTAACACATCTTAAAATATAGACGAGAAAAAGAGATAATTTAATAAAATAATAAGTATCTATAAATAAAAAAATAAAAGTTCAATTAAAAATAGCCAATTTTAACTTAAAACTTAATTAAGTCTTTTATGTCACAAATAATTTAATTTTGCAAAGTTAACGTATAAATGTTTCATAACTTTAAGTACTACGTTAGTTTCTTCAAATTCGGTACCTATAAGCATTAAATGACTTCATATGCTTAATATACTTTTGTTGTGAAAAAAAATTGCTCCAAGTTGAAATATAAATGCTAAACGCCACCACCACATACCAAGATTTGGTACACATCAATTTGTTTATTTAATGTTTTTTGTGATGATGACGGAAACGATGACGTTTTAGTGCATAAAAATATAATTATTCCACATTAATTATTTTATTTTCCATAAAACTTCTATTTTTTTTTCATATTTAATCACATTAAAAAAATTAATAGTTGGGACTTCTCTTTCGAAGTTGGACTCCATAAAGGATGAATCCGTTCTTAATAAATATCCATAAGTGACCCATGCCTTTGTTTTGTATTTTATTTTATGGATAATAATTAAATGTTTATTGTATGATGCACGAAAATATTAATCTTCTCTGTGAGTACATATATTTTATATGTGCATCCGTAACTTTTATATTCAATCTATTTTTTCTTTTTTTGCTTAGTTTACTGTCCAAAGTTTTAGATTGTACTTATCTCATAAAAGAATATACAAGTTATGTAATGACGTGATTAAACAAAGATTTAAACATTTCAGAAGTTTTTATTTTTTATTGAAATTCGTAAATTGTTTTGTAATTTCTTGGATCTCTAATTTATAATAATTGGAGTAATGTAACTCTTGTAGTTAAATTGATTAAACGATATTAAAAAAAACGTAACGTAATTTAATAATGTAAAATTCCATAATTTTAAGAAAGAAAAATCAGTAAATTTTTGTTAAAATCCTAATTAAAGAACGTTTATGATATGCTCATTCTTTTTCTTCCACGTTCATCGTTTCCTTTGTTCCTCTATATAATCAAGGTTTATATTTTTACAGGCAGAAAATGAATACAGAAAATAAGCTAAAAAGCGTGAACTTGTAAAACCACTTCTTATTCTTCTAATCATAAATTTCTATTTTTTGTTTCAACTGCATAATATTATAGACCTATTCGAACTTTGCAAAAAGAGAATTTGACCTCCATGAATGATATCTATGCTTCTGAAAGGCACATGTGTTTTTTCAAACATCCTTTGTTTAGATAGGTAAAAGAATCATCATGAAGATGAATTTATTATTGTTTAAATTATAGTAACCTTAGGTTTTGGATCAAAGAGAGCTAGTCAACCTCAAGATAAATTTATTATTGTGCAAACCAGAAATTTTCTGTTTTATAGTTTTATATAAAAATTAGGATTTTTTTAATTGTTTCATCATGTTCGAAACTCGTCAAACATAAAAGAAGACTCAATAGATCAACGATGGTGATTTTTAAAGTTAGAATTTTGTAGAGATACAATGATGACTTATAAGAAAGATGAAGATGAAATATATGGTGGCTTGCAAGATGAAGATCGAAACAGTATAGTTTTCTCAATTTTTTATTTTAAAAAAATCAAAATTTCATATCACTATACACCGAGCCACATCATTTAAAAAATACATAATAGTGTCTCACGTCAGTTGTTCTAATGTTGTTTGGTAATTTAACGATAAATGTTATACTGTTTTAATTTTTTAAAATTAAAAATTCAATTGAAACAAAAGAAATATTGAGGGACTGATTTACAACTTCTAATAAAAAAACGGATACTTCTGAAATGATTAAGCCTTAAAACATGTCTCAGAACACGAAAAATATATAATAACTTTATTTATTTTATTTTATTTTTATAATTTTTATAATTAATAATTTCAATAGTTAACTAACATGAAAATTGATACACTAACTATTGAAAAACTACTTTCTCAAAGCAGAGGAGTAGAGATAGATGCACACAAGTTCCGTTGACTTAAAGATACTCATTAAGATTAAATATATTGGTTTGAAAGAAAATATTATAGTTTTCCAAATGGTAATTAATTAAATTGAAAATGATGCACGTTGCACTTTTCTTATTTAAAACACTTCTAGAAAATTGTTTTACTACAATGTCGTTTGTTGAAGGAGTATTGTGCTTTTGTAAATTATAGTTATTTTCTATAGCATTATTTATGGTCTGGTTTTGTTCTTTTAATAGTAATAACATAAGTAATAGACATATATAGTATAAATGAAAAAAAAAGAGTTATTGTTTCCAGCTATCAAAATTTAAATATTATTTCTAAAAATAATCGTACCTTACTATACGCGGTGTTTTAAATGTTTATAACAAAATTTCGGACGGTAGAAAGTTTAGTTTCTTAAATAACTACCTTTAAAAAAAATCAAAACTTATTAAGAATAATCAGGAATGTTGAATTTTAGCTAATATTATTAAAAATTATTATATTGAAAGTTTTCTCACGAGAGGTGTTATGTAAGTATATCTCATAAGAAAAGATAGATGAATAGTTATTTTTGTTTGATGGGAAGATTGTGGAGATTCCAAGAATCAATTTATTTCTATGTTAAACATCGAAAAATATATAGAAGAAAGAAGACACATATTTGTTGAAGATTTTGAAATTCAAGTGCTAAGTTTCTTTTACGTTGGTATTTTCTTACAAGCAATAATATATTCACCATTTAATATCACAATGGGTTGTTTATGTGGAACAAAAGTAAACATATAGAAGTCATCAACGTCACAAGCCTGACCCAAAATCTTTCAGCATCCTTCACTAGATGCATATCTTTATCACCAACACCCATCAGTAGGTGTATACAAACATAGTATCCTTTAGTAGATACTCTTCCACTAACATCCATCAGTAGATGCAAATCATTTTCATCAACACTCATCAGTAAGTGTTTGATAGCATAATATCTTTCAGTAGATACTCAATCACCTGGCATTCATCAATAGATGATGTGCTTCTTCTCTTGATGATCTTGTGCTCCTAGTACAAATTTTCGAATTTGATCCTACAAACACTATAGAGAGCACTGCACTAAAGCACCCAATTAGCACAAATAGCTAAAAAAGTAAAAAAAAGAAAAAAATGAAGAGATAGAAATATACAAAGAATAAAAAGATAAAAATATAGAAAGATAAAAAAAATAGAAAGATAGAAGGATAGAAAGATAAAAAAAAAATAAAAAGATAGAAGAAAGATAGAAGGATAGAAAGATAGAAAGAAAAAATAAAATAATCAAAAGATAAAAAGATAAAAAAATAAAAAGATAAAAAAAATAAAAAGATAAAAAAATAAAAAGATAAAAAGATAAAAAGAGAAAAAATAAAAGAGGAAAAGATAAAAAGATGAAAGGATGAAAAGATAGAAAGATAAAAAGATAAAAAGAAGAAAAAATAAAAATATAATAAGATAGAAAGATGAAAAGATAGAAAGATAAGAAGATAGAAAGATGAAAAAAATTGAAAGATATAAAGAAATAAAAAGATAAAAATTAATGATAAAGTCTAATCGATTAAGAATCACACTAATAGAATAGTTATACCACGAGTCCCCGACAACGACACCAAAAACATGATGACCAAATTTTCAATCCCCGAAAACGGAGTCAAAAACTTGTTAGCCCCCGGCAAGTGTAACCGAATCGTATCAAGTAATAAAAAATGGTAAGACCAAGTATCATTTCCTAAGAGACTCACGACACTAAACAGTTATGTGATTACTCAACTAATTAAGACTCTAAAGAAATATATTGGGGTTTTTGAATCCAAATGCAATAAAATAAACATGAATGCAATTTGATCAATTGAGGCTAAACACAAGAATGAATGAAGTTGATGATATTATTGTTGGGGTTTAAATTTCACCTAATTTACTCTCATGCATATATGAATTCATATTTCTTCATTAATTGTTAATGTCACTTTCTAATTTACCTTAAACCCGATGTCTCGGCGAAGAAAGCCTAATCATAATCACTAGTTTACAATGTCTTGTCTCCCCAACAATTAATCATGCATTATAGTGAACAGAAGCTTAAAGGCAACCAACCATCATATCCCTATGTCGAGGCAATACTACTATTGGGAGAGATTTCCCCGTATGTGTCCATATCGACAAAATCAATAATCATGACATCGAATGAGTTAAACAATGCATGCTTTGAGCAAAGAGGAAAAACCCTAACAATTAATGAAAGAAAGCAAGTATCTTAAAAAGATCTTGAAGAACAAATTCAATACATTAGAGTTTCAAAGGACTGCATTGATTCCCCAACAACAATAAAGATTTAGTTCTCCATAATCATGGAAAAACTAGATGAATAATGGAATGAAAGAATGAAAGAGATAGAAAAACCCGAGAAAGAGAAGAGAAGAGTCGTCATCATCCCCAAATCTACCCCTAAGGGGTGAAAAATGTGTTTCTGTGCTCAAGCCATCAAAAGATACAAAACCTAGTACGGACAAGTCCTTAAATAGAATATAAAAATAACATAAAACAGATCCAAGCCCATAAAAATAACAGAAACCATTCGGTACTTTTCTACACTCTGGTTGACTGGTTGACTTTTCTGCATTCCAACCATTCGGTACTTTAACTCTTCTTTCAAATCATTCCAATAGCCTACAAAATCAAGGGATTCTAGCACAAAACCATTAAATTCACCTTGAACTCTCTTATTCACAAAACTAAAGCAAAAACTTGAGTTCAAGCAAGCTTCTAAGTCAAAAAGGATGTTTTTAATATCAAAATTAGGTATAAAAATAACGATTTTTCAACCGTTATCAAGAGTTAACTCTGAGTTTTTTGAGAATACAGTTTGTTTGAGGAAGTTCCAAAAAGCTAGTTCCAGTGTTTTGCTTGGTCTCGTGAATAGGAGAAGCTTGCGCTTTGTGGGTCAAAGGTCGGAGCAGTTCTCTTCGAGTTGGCAAGGTTGTCATCTTCTGGTTCATGTGTCAAAGGAAGATTTTATTTGCACTGTTCTGGTTCGTTGGTCGAAGGAAAATGTAGATTCTTGCTTCCGGTTCGTTGGTCGAAGGAAGCACCCTTCCGGTTCGTTCGTCGAAGGAAGGTTTTATCATTCTATTCTTTCACTTCATTGTAATATGTTAAACTGATTTTTAGTGAAAACGTTAATCACCTTTTTATAGTGATTAACAACTGGACGTAGAATATTTTGATTTGAACTAGGATAAAAATTCTGTGTTGAATTTTTCTACTCCCTACACTCTTTACATTTTGCACATATCAACTGCTCGATAAATTTTTTCTAAGAAAATTAATTTTCTAAAACGGACTATCTTAATACGAGTTTGACCGAACACGTTTTCCGCTATTTATATTTCATTGCGCTGCACGACTCTATAATGGTATCGATTATTCCGACAATCACTCTTAAGTATCTTCTCTACCTTTAGTTTGAGATGTTCTCCTTCAATCAACAACACCAACGTAGTTGTTAACACTCCGACAAGTGTACCGAATCGTATCAAGTAATAATAAAATTGTAAGACCAAGTATCATCTTCCAAAGGACTCATGACCTAGACAATTTGTGATTTGCTGATTAAATTAGACTTGTAAATGAAATCATTGTGTTTGAATTGCGGAAAATAAACATGAATGCAAGTTTTTGATCAATTGGATTGAAAGAAGCAAAAGAGATTGATGTAAAATATGAATGATTATTTTGTTGGGGTTTCCGACTCATCCTATCCACTCTCATGTATTCAATAATTCATCTTTCTTCATTAATGTTAATGCCACTCTCATGTTAAAGCCTAATCCTAATCACTAGTTTACAATGTCTTGTCTCCCTAACAATTATTCATGCATTACATTCGCACAGAAGCTTAAAGACAACCGATCCTCCTATTCCTATGTCTAGGTAATATTGCTTCTAGGAGAATTTCCCCAGTTCTAGATTTACCTATATGTGTCCATATAGATAACACCAATGATCATGCAATTGAATGAGTTAAACAAAGCATGCATAGAGTAAAGAGGAAAAACCCTAACAATTAATGAAGTAAAGCATATATAATACAAAACCAATTCAATACATGAGAGTTTCAAAGGATTACATTGGTTCCCCCAACAACAATGGAGGTTTAGTTCACCATAAACATGGTGAAACTAGATGAAAAACAATGAAACAATGAAAGATAAAACCCTAGAATTTGAAGAAATGAGCTTCCTCATCCAAAATCCTCCTCCAAGGGGTGAACAAAGTGTGATTTTGCCTCTTTCTGTCCAAAGATATCAATCCTAGGTCGACTAAACCCTTATATAGATTATTAAAAATTACATAAAATAGGCCCAAGCCTAATTAAATGGCGCTCAACGCAGTTCTTCTAAATGACGCTCAACTGTAGTTTTGGTGCTCAGCTACAGTTTTGGCCCTCAACGGTGACTGCAGTGCTTCAGAATGCCGCTCAACGGTAAAAGTTCCGCTCACGGTGACTACGACTCTTCTTTTGTGCACTTTTACTTCCTTTCCTGAGTCCAGCTCCATAGTACTTCACCTTCTTTCATCTAATTTATCTTAATTTCTGCCAAAACAAGGAAAACCAAGCATAAAACCCATCCAACTCTCTTATTTCCAAAACTTAAGCAAAAACATGATTGAAAGCTAGTTTCTAAGTCATAAAAGTTGTTTTTAATATCAAAATTAAGTATAAAAATAACAGTATTTCAACCGTTATTAATAGTCTGAGATGTAATAGGTAAAAATGCCTTCAATGTCTGAGTGAGAGGATTTACAAACACACTCTAACATTCAAGTCAGATATGTATGTAAAGTATTAATAAATTCTAAAATAAATACATAATAATTAACTAATGAACAATTCTATTAGTAGTTTTATGGACTTTTACCTAACTAAGTCTATGTTCCCTAGGTAGTTTACCTTTCCTATTTAGGATTTTTTTAATTCATCTCATATTCTAATCCTCTTGTTAGTCGTGCTAACATTTATTAAGGCATCCATTCATGACTGGGATATGTGTTCTTGTTATGTTCGAGATCTTTGTCTATATGATTTCATCTTAGATTGTCAAGTTATTATGACTACAATGTGTGCATTGTCATGGTGTCATTCTAAATTGATGTGAGTCATATATGACACAATATAAAAATATGAGATAGGACAGATTGACAATAGCAAAACGATTGAAATTCTTAACTTGTCCTAAACAATCATACTGATAAGTTAACACATCGATTATTTTAACACATTAGTTAATTTTTTCTTAAAATAAATTAAAGTAATAATTATCTTTACTTACATCTTAAAATAATTCATTATAATTCAGTTTACATTGATTTATAAAGCTCATAGAACACTGGACTAATAAATTCAAAACACACTTTAACAAATTTTGTAGATTAGAGAGCTAACCGCGAGCCAAGACCCATCATACCTCTCCTAATTTATAATTTATAACTAATTTGAGAAATACATTTAATTTATTAAGTTTTACCGTGTTTTATTAAGTTTTTAGTTAGTAAACATTGATTACAAAATTCAATTTTGACATATTTTGTCATCTTACTATAACTTAATATACATGTATAAATTATTTTAATTGTTAAAATGAAATTAATTTTCATTTATATGTTGATATTGTCTTTCTATAAGATTCTGGATATTTTAAATTTATCCACTGAAATCAATAATTAAAGTAATACTATAACCATTGGGATTTATATACTACAAAAAAGTAGGGTATTACCGAAGGCCAGAAGCCCTCGGAAAATGCCAAAGGCCGTCGATAATGGGTGTTTACCGAAGGCTTATCGACGGCCAAAAATCCTTCGGTAAATCTCTTGTCGCTAACAGTTACCGAGGGCTTCTGCCCTTCTGTAATTACCGAGGGCTTTTGGGCCCTCGGTAATTACCGAAGGGCAGAAGCCTTCGGTAATTACCGAAGGGCAGAAGCCTTCGGTAATTACCGAAGGGCGAAAGCCCTTGGTAATGGCCATTCGAGGGTATTTACCGAAGGGCAGAAGCCTTCGGTAATGACCTGCTGTGGGCATTTACCGAAGGGCAAAAGCCTTCGGTAAAATGCAGATCAGGTTTCAGAGAAATGATATTTCTTTGCAACCCACACCTGTATATCAAATTCCAATTACAAACAGACCTGCATATCAGTTTTCAAGCACATACAAACATGCATAATGTGCATCTCAAAGATGCAATCAATTATCAATATCCATTGAACATCAATTAATCCATAGAACATCCATTAATTTATAGATTATGTAATTATAGTTCAAATATAAAACAATGTAACAAAAGGATGTTCTAACATCCAAAGTCTAGAAGTAGATCGAACTAACACTGAAATGATATCAAGTCTAAAATGTTCTAATATCTAAATGTTTGTCTAACAAAGTAAGAAGAAAATGAAACTAATAATGTACATAACTATCATCAGAATGATCTTCATCATCCTGCTCCTCTACTGATGGTTGGACTGGTGTGGGTTGGAGTGATGAGGGTTGGACTGATGAGGGTTGGACTGATGTGGGCTGCTGAGTGGCAGCAGGTGATGAGGACGGTCGTGATTGGGTGGGAGGGATATTTTGTACGTCCTGTGAGGTTTGAGGCAAGACAGTCATGACCAGGGCCTTAAAATTTGTAAACTCTGCTCTGAGATCAGTGAGCTCCTGGTCACGTTGATGGAGTTCCTGCCTGAGTTGAAGAACCTCGTCAGGAGTACTGGTGGAAGAAGAAGGCTGGTGCTTCAGAGTACCTCCTCTGGATGCTGTATAGTTTGCAGCAAGCTGTCCCGCACCATACACTCGTCCCTTTTTCTTCCCACCAACGGTGTCGATCCAGCACTGCGTCCTACGGATGTCATCATCTGCATTACTGGCATCATCCGGTGTAGGAGCTGACTCATGTTCAGATCTAACCTGTGAAAGTCTCGTAGAAAAGTCTTCCTGTTGAAACATTAAAAGCAATGTCAGGGAACGATAGTATAACATAAATGAACAATTAGTAATAGTGTTATTTGCTTACATGAGTCTTCCGAGATCTTTCATCAACAAATTGATTAGTTCCCTTCCGAACATGAGTCTGTGCAAAGACCTCATCAACATGGACCGCCCGTCCTAGAGCCTGTGCCTGTAACATAATTAAGAATTACAAGCGTACATATGAAATACAATATACATAACTTATGTATGAAAGAAAAAGTTATGTAATGAGATTATACCATACGAATGACATGCTCATGAATGGTGATCGACCCACCAGTATGCAGGGTGCCACCCCTTTCAGACGCTCTGTTCCGCTGGGCTTTGGCACACTTATTGCGGAACTCTACTGTATTCCAATGGGCCAGTAAAGAGTTCCAAATGTGCTCACCCAGCCAGTTAGGGCGCTGTCCTGCATTCCGGGCATCCCTAAACATCTCTGACAGCCGATGAGATGCTTTCATGTGGAAATTTCTGTGTATCTGAGTTTCATGTTCAGGTTTCCACTGCACCTTCATCTGTAACATTAAAGAGAACAAACATTGATTACAAAACAAACTAAAATAAGACGGACATTAGTATAATCGATTGCTCACCTGAAAGCGCTGCCAGAATGGCTTTCTGTCGTCATGAGGTATTGCTCCCCAAGTAGGCCATGGACTTAAAAGCTGTTGCTTTATTGAACGTGTGATGGCCTGGGAAGCAACCCTAGATGGAATAAACCTGCATAACAAAACTCATTTCAATTACAATATGGTTTAAACATCAAATGATATCAACAGATTATAAACTTACCCTTTACCATAGGGCTCAATCCATGGTCGATCATGGAGGGGCGGGTCAAGATCTTCAGCATCACCACTTGAATCTGGATCACCAAGTGGTGTGACAGTCTCAGAAGGAGGTACAGAAGATGAGGAAGGTATAGAAGTAGGGTCAGGGAGAGGAGTGGGGGTAATAACACTAGGGGGAGGAGTGGGGGTGGCAATAATAGGAGGAGGAAGAGAGTCTGCTGCAGGGGTTGTAGAAGGGTGTGCTGCAGGGGTTGTAGAAGGGTGTGCTGCAGGAGGAGGAGAAGGGTCTACTGCAGTGGTAGTAGAAGGGTGTACTGCAGGAGGAGGAGTAGGGTCTACTGCAGGTGTAGGAGTTTGTATACTAGGGGTAGGAGGAGGCCCCACAGATGATGTACTACCGGGAGCAGTGGTAGGTAGTCTAGCAGGCACTCTAAGTACATACTTTGGTGCCTGCCGTTGCCTCTTTGTAGGCCTTGCTACCCCTTTTCCTTTATCAGGACGCTCTGAACCTTGTCCTGTCATTACTGCATTTAAATGGTTACAAATAAAGCGAAAAAATAGAAATAAATAAAGAAGGATCAATTGTTTTCAAAGTCAATGTATAAGTAATTCCATACAACTTAAAGATGGTATTTTAGATAATGGTAATGAAATGATAGTCCAATTTGCTACAATAGATGTTCAACATTCAATCATCGTCATCATGATCATCATCTTCATCTTCATCTTCATCATATTCTTCTTCTTCTTCTTGTTCTTCTTCTTCATCGTCATCATCATCATCATCTTCTTCTTCTTGTTCTTCTTCATCTTCTTCTTCTTCTTCTTCTTCTTCTTCCTCTTGTTCTTCGTCACCTTGTACTGTTGCTTCTAATTCATCTCCATCACCATCAGGGTCGACCAATGCAGTTATACGTTCAACTTCGATAATTTCTTGTGGTTGTGACATTTGGTCAAATTGGTAGGCTACATCTTCCTCAACTTCATTTGAGTCTATGCGACCTCTAGGCTTCGTTTGTATTGCTACGGCCCAACCACGCTTGTCAATATTGCGAAATGGTGGATATGGCACATAATAAACCTGTCTCACATTAGATGGTAGAATGAAAGGATCAAAAGGCCCATATCTTAATCTCTGGTTCAGTTCGACAATATTAAAGCGTGGATCGACTCTAGTACCAGCTTTAGAAGGATCAAACCATTCACAATAGAAGAGTACCACTCTGTTTGGAGAAGTAGTGCTGTTGTACTCTAACTCATATATTTTATGAATGATGCCGTAGAAATCATCATAAGACCCCTCTGTTAGGCCCTTGACATACACACCACAATTTGATGTTTTCTTTCCTTTAGACCATTCATGTGTATGGAATTTGTAACCATTGATGAAGTAAGTGTGCCATTCTTTGACACATCTCATTGGCCAATTGGAGAGATGTCTTAACTCTTGAACCGTGGGAGTTAATGCCTGATTAAAAACCTACAAAGGTAGTAACAAAATTATAAAAGCAATAGTCAAATTAACCTTGCTCTAAACGTAGGAAAAACTACGGACCTGATTTCTAAACCAATGCGGAAACTCTGAGTGTATTCTAGCAGAAGTATTTCCTTCTGCGACTTGCTCAGCCACAACAAATGAGCTGGTACAAATGAAATTCATTAGTGTATAACAATTAAACCGTTTGAAAGATTAGAGATGGATGATGACATACTCAAGGTACGGCTTTACTTCACTGCAATTGATCAAGACATGGACATGAGCAGAGTTGAATTCAGCATCAGTTAACCAGTGAGTGAATTCTTTCCCTGCGTGACGGCCTGATTGTCGGAAAACTGATAATGCACCTTCACGTGGTTCAACTTGCCATTGCATTTCATTTCTGACATGAGTGGGAGACAACATGAAGTTCTTGAAATAATGTGAACAAAAATAAGTTGTCTCTCTGTGCAAGTAAGCTGCACATATTGAGCCTTCCACTCTAGCTTTATTTTTAACTGACCGTTTGGATTCTCCCATAAACCTTTCAAAGGGATACATCCACCTGTACTGCACGGGTCCCCCAAGCCAAGCTTCATATGCAAGATGAATTGGAATGTGCTCCATTGAATCAAAGAATGCAGGAGGGAATATTCTTTCCAATTTGCAGAGAATAATCGGGATATTTTCATCCATCTTTTTAAGGGAATCTTCCTTTAGTGTAGTGCAACACAAATCTTTAAAGAAGCTACTGATTTCTATCAGTGGATGTAACACGTGCATTGGCAAACAACTGAACGCAAGAGGGATGAAAGTCTCCATGAATACATGACAATCATGACTCTTCAACCCTTGAATAGTACCGTTCTGAACATTGGCACATCTGGACAAGTTAGAAGCATATCCATCTGGCATTCTAAGCTCCTTGATCCATCCACACACTATTCTTGTCTCGTCTTTTGAAATGGTGTAATTTGCTTTTGGTTTAAATAATCGGCCGTTACCTTGTGCCTTCAACACTAAGTCTTTTCGTGCACAATACAAAGGTAAATCTTTTCTTGCTTTCTCATTATCTTTTGTCTTACCTTTAACATTCATAACTGTGTTGAAGACATTGTCAAAGAAATTTTTTTCTGTATGCATCACATCGATGTTGTGTCTTAGCAAGTTGTCCTTCCAATAGGGAACTTCCCAGAATATGCTTCTTTTAGTCCAATTATGCCATTCCCCAAACCCTTCTAGCCTATTCTGACCAGATTCAGTCACTTTTGGATAGTCTTTCACTCTTCTCCACACGTGTGATCCAGTCAACTTTGGCGGGGGCATATCCGTTTCAACTTGTCCTTTTCGAAATGCCTTTTTGTTTCTTCTAAAGGGGTGATCAATGGGCAAGAACCGTCGATGGCAGTCAAACCAACTACTTTTCCGGCCATGACTCAATTGGAATGACTTTTGTATGTTCCATGCAATGTGGACAAGCTAATCGACCATGTGTGCTCCAACCAGATAACATGCCGTACGCTGGGAAGTCATTAATAGTCCACATCAAGGCTGCCCTCATAAGGAAATTTTGCCTCCTTGAAACGTCATACGTCCAAACACCATTCCATAACTTCTTCAAATCATCAATCAAAGGCTCCAAGTAAACATCAATCAATGATTTGGGATTAGATGGACCTGGTATTATATACGATAAAAACATGTAAGGCTTTGTCATGCACATCTCAGGTGGTAGATTGTATGGGGTAACTATCACGGGCCAACATGAATACGGTGATGTAGACGCCTGGATGTAGGGGGTAAACCCATCAGAGCATAGACCAAGTCTGACGTTACGCGGTTCACTAGCAAAGGATGGATGTTTACGATTGAAGTGCTTCCAAGCTTCACCATCAGAAGGATGACGCAAAAGTCCCGGAGTCTTGTTACCATCATGCCATGTCATGTGTTCTGCTGTTTGCATTGAAGTAAACAATCTTTGTAATCTTGGAATTATAGGTAAGTAGAACATGGACTTTATTGGAATTGGTTTTTTTTGCCTCCGTCCAGCATTCATTGTCTGATATCGAGGTGAGCCACAAAACTTGCATTCCACCAACAATGCATCATTTTTGCCACTGGTATTATCATAGAATAACATACATCCATTAACACAACAATCAATCTTCTTCACATCCAATCCCAACTTTGAAACACATTTTTTGGCTTGGTAATAATTCTTCGGCATCAAATTGTTTGGTGGTGTCAAATCTAACATCAGTTTTGTATAGAAGTCCACTGCTTGAATGGGAACGTTCCAATTAGATTTGCCAGCCATGAGTCTAATGCACACTGACAATTTTGACTCAGATGAACCTTCAAATACAAGTAGATTTGCCTCTGTCAGTAAATTGTAAAACCTCTGCGTCGTTTCATTTGGAGGCTCTTCATCATGACTATCGTCTGCTTCTGCAGCATGGTGACGAAGAGCATGGTCGACCATCTCTTGCATGTAGGCAAATTGATCTATCTCACATGTATGTACAACAGTATTCGAACCTGATGCAAGCCGTTTTTCAGCTGCAGTGGAGGTCGAAGGAATTTCTTCACCATGAAATGTCCAGACCGTGTAATTAGGCATGAACCCTTTTTGGTAAAGGTGAACTTTGACGACTTCATCTTTCAAAATGCTTGTACATTCGCACTTGATGCATGGACATCGAATCCCTCCATCAAGGGCATAATATTGAGATCGTCGGGCCGTCTCCACGAACTCTTCAACAAAGATTCTTTCAAACCTCTCCTTCCACTATAACAACGGTCGTACATCCATCCACAATGGTTGGGAAAATGGGCCATGTTCTGTGACAAGCCAAACAATTAAAAACTTAGCCAAAACAGCAACACTCCATGTGGCATAAGTAATAAACCTATTACTACTCAAGCCGAACATGGAAGGCAATTTTAACACTATGGTCATAGGCATTCAATAAGGGCATGCAAAGAGAAGTCCTGGGTATTGAAATGCCTTAGACATACTAAGGGGGGGCTCTGTATTAAAGTTGGAGGAGACAACTTATTACTAGTGAAGTTCTCTTCTCTAGAGTACTTCCGAATATTTTGTAGTTTCTAAGTGTTTAGTGTATTTTTACCCTTCTCATTGCTTTGAGAATGTGTGTAGTACCATTGGTATTTAAATGACTACTCCACTTAATGAAGTTATAGGCTAACAAATGAAATACAAGGTAAATGAATATACCATATAGACATCAACATAATTTAGGCAATCAAATATCTATAAAATGTTGGCAGTTAATACTTAGATTTAGGCAATCAACATAATTTAGCTAAACCCCTTACAAAGTTAACAAGCCTGGTAAGGATCATGAAGGGGCTGATGCATTGTTTACAAGCCTGGTAAAGAGAATGAAGGGGCTGATGCATTGTCTCATAGCAGAAAAGAGGTGGAAATAAACAATATGGTCTATTTTCCAATCTGGTTAGATTGGCAAGAACTCAATGCCCAAGTGCATGAAAATGATAAATTAAAGAAGATAATTGAAGAGGTGAAGGTTGTACAGGGTGAGCATGTTCACGCGGGTTACGAATACAAGCAGGGAGTATTATACCATAAAAATCGCCTTATTGTTTCAGAAAAATAAGCTTGGATTCCTAAGTGCTTGGAAGAATTTCATGCTACTCCCCAAGGTGGTCATTCAGGTTTCTGTCATACATATAGGAGACTAGCTACCAACTTGTATTGGAAACTGATGAAAAAGGATGTCTAACAATTTTTCCAGGCTTGTGACACATGTCAGAGGGAAAACTACATTACAACAGCTGCTGGTGGTTTATTATAACCACTACCAATTCCAAAAAGGATTTGGGAGGATCCAAGTATTATCTTCTTTACGTTGTATTCAACTGCTGGTGGTCATAGGCTATTTGGCAGTTTAAACATGTTGTAATTGTTGTATTCAACTTGTTACAGCATTGAAAATGAAGCCAGATTGAAAATCCAGCCATATTATATACAAATTACAGAAAGAAGACCCTTGAGAACTAAAAATCTGCACTTATCTGTTATGCAGAGGATTAGGACCAGTGTAGATTGATCAACCTCATGCTCTCACTTAGGTGCAGATGGTGCATGAAAAGCATAGGGGTTGGTGCCTAAACGCAAATAAATATGTTGCAGAGTGTGTTTTGATGCTTTTAACTTGGGAAACAACTATGGACCAGAGACAGAGACAACAAGTTTTTGCTATTTTTGTTGGACCTTAGATGATGTTAGTCTGATCACTTATTATGGTTCATGTATCCATATTTTTTCACTGCATGAATGTGTGTGAGAGAGAGCTTTGAACTGGAATAATATCATTGCATATCTATCTAAGTCAGTTTATCAAATAAATCATCACTAGATTGTTTTTCTTTTATCTTCTATGATGTGATCATAATTATGCAGAAACTCATCATGTATATAATAGGTTAAAAAAGGAAGAAGTTCAACAATGATCTTATAAAAAAAGGTTTAGTTTTCTATATTGTACACCTATTTATAATAGTTTTAAGCTTGTAGGCATTTTAAAATTGACGAATTGAACTCAGAATTTGGAGCTGTCCTTGTACATTTCTGGTACACTTTTTCATCTACTTTGGTACTAATTATTGTGTGAAATAGTGGTCTTCTAAAGACTTTGGGGTGCAGTCCAGTTTTACAAACATTTTCCAACTAAGGTGGCATCTTAGGAAGTGGACAAGGAGCACAATTTGTCAATTGAAAGGGGCTATCCAGCAAGGAAAATTGATGAAATTGGCAACTTCGATAGCCAAATATTCAGTTCTAAATTAAATTTGGGCAAACAAAATAATAGCTGGAAAGGGATTCAAAGGCCTTTATTCGTACATTTGGGGTGAAGGATAAATCCAACATATTGCTAGGTCAATACCCTATTAGTCAAGACAAGAGGTTGTTAGAGAGAACGAACAATGCTAGAATGGAGAAAGCTGCAGAATCAATCTGAGAAATCAGCTTGGAAGTACAGAGGCTTGCAGGGAAAAAATACTGTTGTGCTTGCTAATGATCAGTGATTGGATTTGGTTCAAGTTAAGAAGAGTTCAAAAGTATGTTGAAACTCTGGATTAGCTGAACATTAAGAATTCAGGGGACTTTTATCCTTCTACATCAATACTTTTATCCTTCTACATCAAGTAGTAACATTAAAGGTAAATCAATCCTAAGTTCAGTAATGTATTTAATTCACTCACACTCATACACTATAATTTGTTCTTACAAGGGATTTCCAACACTTTTTTCTAACCATTATGGGATCACTCAAACTATGACAAAAAGGTAATGAATTTGGAAATGATACTTTACTTCAGCATGTTAACAAGAATATGCAATTTTGTAACACTAGATACTAAAACAGAACTTACAAAAACAATGATTAAGTTCAGCCATTACCTTAAGATCAGAGAGACCAATGACACAAGCACAGTCCACTACTTTAGCACCACCAACTTCTACAATTGAAAGCAAACTTAACCATTTTAGGGACACACCAAAAATCGGGGGTTAATTCATAAAGCTTTTATATATATATATATATTTATATATATATATATATATATATATATATATATATATATTTAAACATTCACTTAATAAGACATTTATTCTTGCAAAAGAGAATTTAGGACAAATGAGTACCTTCAATCGTAAAAGGCTGCAAGAGGAAATCACCTACAGGTCTAATTGCTGCTAATACAGTTCCACCTGTGGCCACCAAATCATCAATAATTATAACATGTTTGCTGGACTGAACAACACCAACATTCAACTCCAAACAATGATTTCATTTCTAGAACATATTTTACAGAAATTACTTCCCCTAAACAAAGATTAGGCATCACTTTCCAAACCAAATCAAAGCATTGGAACAATTAGCAGTTTAAATTGACAGACACGGCTGAAAGATTCTAAGAGTCTTGTTCATGTGAGTATTACTTTCAACTTACTGCTGAACCTAAGTCTAGTACAACAACATTCAAGACCAACACATGCAACTACCTATATTCAAATTATGCAGTTATTATTGTTGCAGTGGAACTCACAGTATACAATTAAACTCAAGACCAATCCCAAATTTCTCCTAGAATTGTGCAAGTAAAACACTCTGCCTCATTAAGTTAATCCTGGTGGATCTACGTTCACCATTGTTCTCAATCATGCAAATTAAATGTTAAATGATCCATGTAGTGCTGAACATAATCCCATGCTCAAATTATGCAGATTGGCAAAACAGTGTCATATAGTAAACTAATGTGTTTGCAATGTTCTATTGACTATGAATACAAGGTTTATTTAGCTTCATTGGTTTAGGGATGATGTTTTTTTTTTATGAATTTGATGATACAATTTAACTCATGAAAAGTAAAACCGCAAATGTTGTTGGACCTTTTCTTCATTTACCTTTGGGTCAGATTTCCAGGTTGACATTGATTTTGAGAAGGAGCCAGTTGGGACAGGGGAGACTGGAAAGAATGTGTACTTAAGGGATATCTGGCCATCTACTGAAGAAATTGCTGAGGTAATTGATGTCTAATTTTGTCAGATTTGAGCAGACTCAACTTCTGGAATTTTGTTTTCTTTCTTTTTCTTATTTTATGACATGAGGAATTTCAACAGAAAGAGTGGACACTAGAAGGCTATACTAGTTAGAAAATTACAAGAAAATATCTCCCAATTGTTTGAACCGAGTTCAAACCACGAGTTTAATTTCACATCCAAATTCTTATCCATCCTTTATTGTCTTTCTTTTGCCCTACATCTAACTTAACAAGTTTCCATCTTTCTCTCTCTTCCATTCAAATAACTAACTCTTCTCACTGATTCCTTTATTATATGAAATTTAGTCTAAATATGCAGTGGTTTATATGGTAAGAATAACTTTGGGGGATGTTTGTTACTAGGCTGTTGATAACAGTTGAAAAACTGTTATTTTCATGCTTAAAATTGATACTAAAAGCAACCTTTATACTTAGAAACTAGCTTGAAATCATACTTTTATTCATATTTTCAGAAATAAGAGAGCTGGACAGGTTTATGCTTGATTTCAGTGTTTTTGTACAGGTTTTAAGGTGAATTTGGTGAAAGAAGTGAAGAAGGAGAGAGATGAAATCAGAAAAGACATTAAAAAGTGCAAAAGGAGAAGCCGAAGTCACCGCTCAGCGGCAGTTTACCGCTGAGCGGCACTCAGGAGCTCACGGGAGATCCGCTGAGGGGCAAAATGGCCGCTGCGGGGAAGAAACGAGACGCGCACTTACCGCTGAGCGGTATTTTACCGCTGAGCGGCACACTTATGGGCTTGGGCCTAAATTTTCTGTAATTTTAGAATAGTATATAAGCTTTAGGACGTCCTAGGGTTTGTATCTTTGGCAGAAACGAGGCAAACACTTTCTCTTCCACCCCTTTGAAGGAGGATCTTGGATGCTCAGGCTACCTCTTCACCTTTCTAGGGTTTTATCTTTCATTCTTTCATTATTGTTCATCTAGGTTCACCATGAATATGGTGAACTAAACCTTGTATGTTTGTTGGGGAATCAATGTAATCTTTTGAAGCTCTCATATATGGAATTTGTGCTTGCATCTTAATCTAAGACTCATGCTTTCTTTCATCATTAGTTAGGGTTTTTCCTCTTTGCTTAATGCTTGCATTGTTTAACTCATTCGATGCATGATCATTGGTTTTGTCGATACGGGAACGTACGGGGAAGTCTAGATCCGGGGAATTTCTCCCAATATTATGTTGGTTGTCGTTAAGCTCCTGCACTTATGAACTGATCATTAGGAATGCTAGGAATTGTATGAACTCGTGATTAGGGAGAAACCTTCTAGAAAGGTACTTTAGAGAGTGGCATTAACAATGATGATTTGAATGTTGAATTCCTAAAATATATGAGAGTGGATAAGATGAAATTGAACCCCCAACAACATATTCATACATAAATTTCATTGAAAGTGTTTATCTTTTGCTTTTTGCCATTGATCAAAACTTCATGCATACATGTTTATTTTCTATCTTGCATATAAAATCTCAATTATTGCGTTTGTAAGTCTTAGCTAATCAACAAATCACATAACTAAACTAGGCCGTGAGTCTTTTGGGAGAACGATACTTGGTCTTACCAAGTTTATTACTTGAACGATTCGGTCATACTTGCCGATTGTAAAACAAGTTTGTGACATCATATTTTGGTGATCATAAATTTGTCCATCAAGTTTTTGGCGCCGTTGCCGGGGACTCTGGTTTAACTGGTTAATTTGTGTGATTATTGATTATCTTTGACTTTAATTTTGAATTTCTGTTTTTATTTTTCTGTTTTTATTTTATTTTATTCTATCTTATTTGATTTGATTTGATTTGATTTGATTTTATTTGATTTGATTAGATTAGATTAGATTTTATTTTATTTTATTTTATTCTATCTTATTTTATTTTATCTTCTAAATCTTTTATCTTCTGAATATCTTCTCCTATATCTTTTTGTGCTAACCAAATCTTTTCTAGGGTTTTGTGTTCTTGTGTATGCAGGAGGCAATTCGAACTAGGAGCAAGAAAACAACAGAACCTCTTCTTGAAGGTCTAGACGAGAGTAGACGGAGGAGAAGAATCCGGACATCTAGAGAACTTTTCCCTTCTCCAGAAACTCTCTTACAATCATCACCACAAGGTTCTGTTCATAGCACAGGAAATATGGAGAACAATAATGTTAGAAGAACTCTTGCAGACTACACCAATATAGCTGGGCCTCAGCACTTTAACAACATAGCTAGACCTAGAGTCAATGCAGCTAATATGGAGGTCAAACCAGCACTGATTCAACTGGTGAAAAGCAACCAATTTAATGGGTTATCTCATGAAAGCCCATATGAGCACCTCACTACCTTTAATGAGATTTGCAACACAGTCAAGATTAATGGGGTGCCAGACGAAGCTATCAAACTTAGCTTGTTTCCTTTCTCATTGGGAGGCAATGCTAAGCTTTGGTTGAATTCTTTCCCAGAAGAAAGTTTCACAGAGTGGGAAGCAGTGGTCAAAAAATTTTTAAACAAGTACTTCCCACAATCTAAGGTGACAAAAGGCAAGCAAGAGATTTCTTCATTTAAGCAGGGCATGGAAGAATCACTAGGGCATGCATGGGACAAGTATAAAAGCTTGTTACGTAAAACTCCCACGCATGGTTTTGAAGATCAAGAAGTAGTCTTAACTTTCCTTGGAGGGCTTGGTTCACAAACCAAGATGATGCTGGACGCCTCAGCAGGAGGCAATATTAAATGGAAAACTCCAGAGGAAGCCACAGAAATTATAGAAAACATGGCTACTAGTGATAATGAGCTGCACAGTGAGAGAGGAGCTCCTATGCAACAAAAAGGGGTTCTTCAATTACAAACACATGATGCCTTGCTAGCTCAAAATAAAATTCTAACTCAACAGCTGGAGACTCTGACTAAAACTCTTGCTCAATTACCTAAAGAGTTGAAATCTGCTGCACAGGTACAAACCCAGTTGTGCGAATTATGTGGAGGTGATCATATCAATGGTCAATGTGCTTTTCTAGTGGAAGCCGTGGAGGATGTTAATTTCATGGCTAATCAATTTCCATACCGTCAAGGGAATTACAATCAAGGGTGGAAACCACATCCAAGCATTGGTCAAAGACAAACTGGGCAAGCTAATCAATATAATAAGCAGCATCAGCAACCAACCTTTTGGCAACAGTTATCTATGCTTAATGAAAGATCAACAAGGTTGGAAGAAACTCTTCAGCAATTCATATAGAAAACTGAATCTTCTCAAAAGAGCACTGTGTTAGCAAAATGATGAAGATGAAGTTTTGATGATGTCCAATTCAAGTCAAGAACAACCAAGACTCATGATGAAAGATCTTTGAAGACTTGTATTGCTATGGAAAGCTTTTGTAATAATTATGGTTTAGTATCTAGGACTTAGATAGTAAGTAGTTCTATGTATACATTTAAAAGTGATGTAAAAATAAGCCAAACAGCAAAATCTGTGCAGTGTTAATCGATTAACAGAGGGTGTTAATCGATTAACGTTAATCGATTAACAGAGGGTGTTAATCGATTGTTCCAGAGACGAATGGCGAAGCACAGCATTTCAGTGTTAATCGATTAACAGAGGGTGTTAATCGATTAACGTTAATCGATTAACAAGGGGTGGTAATCGATTAACAAAGTGAACGTTTGAAAAACTAGCCGTTTTTAGAGCCGTTGAACTATCCGTTGGGGTGTTAATCGATTAACCACTGTAGCTAATCGATTAACACAGTGTGAAAGGCTGAAAACGAAAAATGGAAGAGCCTTTTGGATGAGTCTATAAATAGACTCTCATTTCCTCTCAAGAAGGTATCCAGAAAAACTACAACTCTTCCCTTGTGCTCTAGAACTCTGAAACTCTTGAGAATTGTGAGCTACTGTTCGGCTTAGGAAACTCTTGTCTGTGGAGCTGGTGAAGTGCTGCTACGGTGACAGAGAAATAGCCGGTTCATCCTTAGTGCATCTGAGGAGGTGTTTGGAAGAGGAAGGCATCCTTCGTGAAGTATTCGGAGGAAGTGTTTCATCCTTTGTGAAGATTCAAAGGAGGTGTTGGTTCATCTCTTGTGGCATCAAGAGAGGTGTTTTCTAAACTTTTACAAATTGTATCTGTGTGATTGTAGTTTGTAATTGTTTTGTGATTAGTGAATTGTTTATCTTGTTTTGAGATAAGCGACTGGACGTAGGATTGGTAAGATCCGAACCAGGATAAAATCATCTGTGCAAATTTCTCTCAACCTTACTCTATTTAACTGTTATTATTAATTGCTAAGTAAGTTTAATTAAGTAGAAATTTTTAAGGCACACGTTTTTAGTGAGAACCAATTCACCCCCCCCTCTTGGTTTGTTGTTCCACGCTAACCCATCCGCTGCAGCCGCTCTGACAATTGGTATCAGAGCTTGCTTTGATAGTCATTCAAATGGCGGGATCGTTTCAAACATTCGCAGAGGGTGCTTCTATCAATAGACCACCACTATTCACAGGTGAGAACTATGCATTCTGGAAGGTAAGAATGCAAATTTTTATGGAATCTATTGATATAGATATTTGGGATGCTGTTGCATCTGGTCCTTTTGTTCCAACTAACAATATGCAGGAACCAAAGCCCCGTGACCAATGGACTGCTGAAGATAAAAGAAAATTTGGTAATGATGTAAAAGCTCGTAATATTATTTCATCTGCTTTAACTGTTGATGAGTTTTACAGGATTTCTGTTTGTAAAACTGCACAAGAAATGTGGGAAGTACTGAGAGTAACCCATGAAGGTACAGATGATGTTAAGAGAGCAAGAAAGAATACCTTAATCCAGGAATACGAAATGTTCAGGATGAAGCAAGGGGAAACAATAGTAGATGTTCAGAAACGCTTCACCAACATCGTAAACCATCTTATTGGATTAGGTAAGTCTTTCGATACTGATGAGCTAAATATAAAAATTTTGAAATCTTTAGACAGGTCTTGGCAACCAAAAGTGACTACAATTTCTGAGTCACAAAATCTCAACACAATGACCATGGCGGCATTATTTGGAAAGTTGAGAGAGCATGAACTTGACCTCGGAAGACTAGATGAAGAAGAAGCAAAAACTAAGAAAAAGACTCTAGCCTTCAAATCTGAGGTAGAAAAGAGCAAAAGCAAAATGGAAGATGAAGACTCAGAAGAAGATGAAAATTTGAGTCTACTAATCAAGAGGTTCAATAGGTTCATGAAATCTAAAGGCAAAGGGAGGTTCAGAAATGAAAAGAGAGAAAATCAAGGATCTTCCTCAAACTATAGATGCTATGGTTGCGGAGAAAATGGACACTTAAAAGCAGACTGCCCAAATCAAAAGAAGGGTGAAGAAAAGAAAGAAAAGAAATTCTTCAAGAAAAAGAGAGCATACATCGCATGGGACGATGACAACGAATCAATTTCTGACTCGAGCAGTTCTGATGAAGAAGCAAACATATGTCTAATGGCGGATGACGATGACGCTGGAAGCCAAGTAAGTACATCTAACGATTTAGATAATTCTAGTCAATATGATAGTGAAACTGAATTGCATGATACTTATGCTGCTTTATTAGTAGAATCCGAAAAATTAGACATAGCTCATAAGAAATTGAAAAAGGATTTCAAAGAGTTAAAATTAAATTTTGAAAATATTCTTGAAGAAAATGAAAATTTGAAAATTACTTCTGAAAATTTCTGTAAAATAAATAATGATTTGAAAAATGAATTTACAAATTTGTCTGAAGAAAACAGAAGTTTGAAAAATAAATTCTTATATCAACCAGAAGAAATCAGAAATTAGAAAAATAAAATTTTATTTTATGAAAAAGGTAAAAATACTAGTAGTGATGAATGTGCATCTTGTATTAATTATAAGAAACTACTAGATGAAACAACCTTAGGAGAATGTAGTAAAATTAATGAAAATAAGGTTGTTAAAAATAAGTATGTTCCTAGAATTAAAAATAAGCATAATCATAGAACCCATAGAACTTGGGTAGAAAAAGGAACAACTTATAGGAACACAAATGTTGCATCATGCTTTTATTGTATGAAAAAGGGTCATACATCTAACAAATGTAAAATTAAGCATTATGGTGTTCCAAGTGGTAGATATATTTGGGTTGTAAAATGATTTCAAATTTTCAATCTAACCCAAAGGACCCATACAAAGTAGTTGGGTACCTAAATAGCTTGTTCTTTTTATGTTGTAGGAATTATCAAAACCAAGGAAGTATATGTGGTGTCTTGACAGTGGATGTTCAAAACACATGACCGGAGATAAAAAGAAATTTACAAGCTTCCGGAAAACGGAACGAGGCTTTGTCACCTACGGTGACAACACCAAAGGAAAAATCCTTGGAATAGGAGATATTGGAAGTGAAGATACCTTGATGATCAAAGACGTGCTATATGTGGAAGGATTAAAGCACAACTTAATTAGCATTAGTCAATTATGCGATAAAGGATTCAAGGTAACCTTCGAACAAAATTCTTGCACTATTTATAAAAATGATTCTTCTGAAATTGCTTTGAAAGGAATTAGACATAACAATATTTATTTGATTGATTTAGAAAATGCATCAAATAGGAATATTTCATGTTTGGTAGTGAAAGAAGAAAATCCATGGTTATGGCATAAAAGAGCTGCACATATTCATATGCAACAATTGAATAAACTCATTTCTAAAGACTTAGTAATTGGTCTACCAAAACTAAAATATGTGAAAAATAAATTGTGTGATGCGTGTCAAAAGGGAAAACAAGTGAAATCATCTTTTCATTCGAAAAATGTTGTTTCTAGTTTAAAACCCTTAGAACTTTTGCACATGGATTTATTTGGTCCCTCTAGAATAAAAAGTTTTGGAGGAAATTATTATGCTTTAGTTATTGTAGATGATTATTCAAGATATACTTGGACTTTCTTTCTTACTCTTAAAAGTGATTCAAAGAATTTAAAAAATTTGCAAATTTAGTTCAAAATGAAAAGGATTTGAAAATAAAGGCTATTAGAAGTGACCATGGAGGTGAATTTCAAAATGAATCTTTTGAAACCTTTTGTGAAGAATATGGCATTTCTCACAATTTTTCTGCACCTAGAACTCCTCAACAAAATGGAGTTGTAGAAAGAAAGAATAGATCCTTAGAGGAACTTGCTAGAACTATGTTAAATGAATATAGTGTTCCTAAACAATTTTGGGCTGATGCTGTGAGTACTGCATGTTATGTATTGAATAGAATGCTTATTAGGCCTATTTTGAAATGTACTCCTTATGAACTTTTTAAAGGTAGAAAACCAAATGTTTCACATTTAAGAATTTTTGGATGCAAATGTTTTGTCTTAAATAATGGAAAACAAAATTTAGGAAAATTTGATTCCAAAGCCGATGAAGCTATTTTTCTAGGATATTCTCCAACTAGCAAAGCTTATAGAGTTTTTAATCGGAAAACATTTGAAATAGAAGAATCTGTGCATGTTGTCTTTGATGAAATTGTGGACCTTGAGGCAAAACCTCTTGAGTCAGAATCAGATGCAGATGAAAATGAAGACTTGCAAAAGACAACAAATGAAGAGAAAATGAATAATCCTCAAGATGATGAAGATCTAAACAAAATATGGCAACAACCTAGAGGATTATCATTGGACAACATCATTGGCGACATAACAAAAGGGGTAAACACTAGAAGAAATCTAGTTAATTTTTGTATGAATGTAGCTTTTATGTCGCAGATAGAACCTAAGAACATTAAGGAAGCTCTTCAAGATGAACAATGGTGTATAGCAATGCAAGAAGAACTCAACCAGTTTGAAAGAAATCAAGTTTGGGAATTGATTCCTAGAGAAGATACTCATCAAGTAATTGGAACAAAATGGGTATTCAGAAACAAACTGGATGAAGATGGAAATATCACCAAAAATAAAGCTAGGCTTGTGGCTCAAGGATATAGTCAAGAAGAAGGTATAGATTATGATGAGACATATGCTCCAGTTGCCAGGTTAGAGGCAATACGCCTACTTCTTGCTTATGCATCTATAATGAAATTTAAATTATTTCAAATGGATGTTAAAAGTGCATTTCTAAATGGTTTTATAAAAGAAGATGTGTATGTTGAACAACCACCTGGTTTTGAAGATTTTAAATTTCCAAATCACATCTATAAGTTAAAGAAGGCACTTTATGGTTTAAAACAAGCACCTAGATCTTGGTATGAAAGACTTAGCAATTTTCTTTTAGAAAATGATTTCAATAGGGGGAAAGTTGATTCCACTTTGTTTATTAAAAGAGTCAGAAAACATATTTTGATTATTCAAGTATATGTTGATGATATTATTTTTGGATCAACTAATAAATCTCTTTGTGAGGAATTTGCTAAGACTATGCAGGGTGAATTTGAAATGTCTATGATGGGAGAATTAACATTCTTCCTTGGTCTTCAAATTAAGCAAATGAAAGAAGGTACGTTCATTTCTCAAACTAAGTATTGTAGAGAAATTCTTAAGAAGTTTGAAATGGACAAAGCAAAGGAAGCATCTACACCTATGGGAACCTCTTGCTATCTTGACAAAGATGAGTCAGGTAAAGAGGTAAATCAAACTAAATATAGATGTATGATAGGTTCTTTGTTATATCTCACTGCTAGTAGACCGGATATTATGCAGAGTGTTTGTGTGTGTGCTAGGTATCAATCTAGTCCTAGAGAATCTCACCTTACAGCAGTTAAAAGAATATTGAAATATCTTAAGGGAACTGCATCCTTTGGTTTATGGTATCCTTCAGGAACGGAACCTAATCTTGTAGGTTTTTCCGATGCAGATTATGGAGGTTGTAAGATAGATAGAAAAAGCACTAGTGGAACATGTCATCTTCTAGGTAGTTCCTTAGTTTCTTGGCACTCTAAGAAACAAGCCTATGTAGCCTTATCAACAACTGAGGCTGAATATATTGCTGCTGGAAATTGTTGTGCGCAAATTTTATGGATGAAACAGCAATTAGAGGATTATGACATTCATTTAGATCATATTCCACTTAAGTGTGATAATACAAGTGCAATAAATCTTACAAAGAATCCCATAATGCACTCTAGAACCAAGCACATTGAGATTAGGCATCACTTTCTTAGAGATCATGTACAAAAGGGAGATTGTGAGATAGAATATATTGATACACAACATCAATTAGCTGATATTTTCACCAAAGCATTGCCTAAGGATAGATTCTATGAGCTTAGAAGAGACTTAGGAATATTGAAAATATCTCAAAATTAGATATAGGTAAAAATTTGACGTTTTTCGGAAATCAGCGTCAGTTAATCGATTAACACAGGGTGTTAATCGATTAACGTTAATCGATTAACAGGCCCTGTTAATCGATTAACATACGTTACAGGCAGTAAATACTGCAAAAACTAGCCGTTATAATGGCTATAAACGGCTCTTTTTGAAAATTTGCACGTTGGGAGATCCTTTTTCAGCCTATTTAAACCCATACCATCCCTCATTTTTACCCACAAACATTACCATTCACTCTCCTACTCAAAATCTCTTCAATTTGCTTGCTGTCCAAATTTTGGTGTTGTCCAAAATTCTTTGCTGTCCAGTTTTTCTTGCTGTCCCAAAATTCTCTCTACTTATCATGGCTGAACCATCAAGAAGAAGAAGAAGAAGAAGCTATGGATCGGAAAGCACGCCTCCCGCACGTGGTCCAAATATTCATGGTTGGATTTCCGATGTTGGAAGACATGACGAATATTTGCAATGGTGGAAAGAAAGGAAGGTTCTTCGCCAAAAGTTTGTTGATCTAAATTGGTTTACTGCAAATCAATTTCAGTTTTCTGGGCAATTAGTGGAGCAAGGCGTCCAACATTTCTTGCAACTTCAAGGGCGCTATTATCCAGATTTGGTAATAATCTAAAGGCTCAAAATGGTATTGTTTACACTCGTGTTAAGGGTGTAGATATTGTTCTCGATCATGACATTTGGACAAATGTCGCCCACTTTCCCATCTTAGAAAATACCATGAATGTGCCAAATGACTTTGGTGATTTTAATAAAATTTTGGCCTACCGCTCCTTCATGAGAAATCCTCAACAACCTCTACCTAATAGGAGATATCTTCTAGTAGGCAATCTTAGAATGGAGGAAAGGGTACTTCATTACATTATTGTATGGATGCTTTGTCCAAGAGGTACCAACTTAGCCCAATGTTTTGAAACTGATTTGATGATCATGTCTGCCATAACTCAAAATATCCACATCAACTGGGCAAGCCTCATCTCCGATACCATGGTCCGAGCCAAGAGGTATGACAGAGGTCATCTTCCATATCCTCTCCTTATTTCATTAATATGTATCTATAAAGGAGTTGATGTCACGGGAGAGAAATTTCTCACTGTCCTACCGACTCATCAAATTGAGGAATCGGCATTACATCAAATGGGCTTTATACGACAAGGAAATCTGTTTGTCCGTGCTGAAGATGATATTGCCCAAGAAGATGACGCTTCCGCAGAAGAAGATGAAGCCATTCCCATGCCAGATCCAACAAATGTTGCTGGACCATCCCATCCTCCTCAAGAATATAGTCTAGAAAGTATATCTAGACAAATTGAAGCAATGGCCTCCATGCAACAAACTAGGATGGATGAAATGATGGCTTATCACACCCTTCGATATGATGAGATTAACACTCACCTCCAAGAAATAGATGATAAACTAGCCAAATTATATGTTCCCGATAGTGAGGATGAGTCTTAGGCACTATTGCTTCTAAAATTATTTGTAGTGTGTATTTAATTTCATTGTATGCTTGCCTCTTTAAAATTCAAATAAAATGCATGTTGCTTTTATTATTATTTCTATGCATACATGCTTTTACATCTTTTAATTAAGACTTATGCTTTCTTTCATCATTAGTTAGGGTTTTTCCTCTTTGCTTAATGCTTGCATTGTTTAACTCATTCGATGCATGATTATTGGTTTTGTCGATACGGGAACGTACGGGGAAGTCTAGATCCGGGGAATTTCTCCCAATATTATGTTGGTTGTCGTTAAGCTCCTGCACTTATGAACTGATCATTAGGAATGCTAGGAATTGTATGAACTCGTGATTAGGGAGAAGCCTTCTAGAAAGGTACTTTAGATAGTGGCATTAACAATGATGATTTGAATGTTGAATTCCTAAAATATATGAGAGTGGATAAGATGAAATTGAACCCCCAACAACATATTCATACATAAATTTCATTGAAAGTGTTTATCTTTTGCTTTTTGCCATTGATCAAAACTTCATGCATACATGTTTATTTTCTGTCTTGCATATAAAATCTCAATTATTGCGTTTGTAAGTCTTAGCTAATCAACAAATCACATAACTAAACTAGGCCGTGAGTCCTTTGGGAGAACGATACTTGGTCTTACCAAGTTTATTACTTGAATGATTCGGTCATACTTGCCGATTGTAAAACAAGTTTGTGACATCATATTTTGGTGATCATAAATTTGTCCATCAGCTGTCCAATCCAGCGTGTTGCCTGACATGTTCCGAAGCACATACGAGGCTGTTACCAAAGGGAATTCTATGTGGAATCATCTACAAGTTCCTGCTGACAGTCTCTACTCGTGGGACCTCAACTCAACATATATCCATGAACCTCCATACTTCAAGCACATGACCATGGATCCTCCAGGACCTCATGGTGTAAAAGATGCTTATTGTCTACTGAATTTTGGTGACAGTATAACCACTTATCATATTTCTCCAGCTGGAAGCATTCACAAGGATAGTCCTGCTGCTAAATACCTTCTTCAGCGGGGTGTGGAACCCAAGGATTTTAATTCTTATGGAAGTCGTCGAGGCAATGATGAAGTGATGGCAAGGGGAACTTTTGCGAACATTCGCCTTGTTAACAAGCTCTTGAATGGGGATGTTGGCCCGAAGACAATTCATGTTCCAACTGGGGAGAAGCTCTATGTGTTTGAGGCAGCAACGGTTAGTTATGTCCTACTCATATATGACATGCTTTAACTCACACCTTTTGAGCTTTCAAACATGAAAACATACTGCATTCTCTCTCTGTGTGTGTGTGTATATATATATTTGTTTTGTTGCTGATGTTTTTCTATATTATCAAAATACTAGGTGAGAATGTCTTTATGGCGATCTTTTCATAATGCTACATTCCTAATTAATCCGTTTACTTCCCTAAATGTATCAACTATCGAATCTTGCTTGTTCAAGTAGATAATAGAGACTTCTAACTATAAGCACTACATGCAAAGCACTAGGGCATGTGAACATTCTCTCTTGATTTGGTTCTAGGTAGCAATGCGCCTTTAATGACATGGTGTGAATGGTATTATTGTAACACTGAATGCTCTGCCTACCGTTCATCAAACACACTTTCCTCTTTTCTTCTCCCTTACCGTGTGCCGAAAGGCGCACCACAACGGCCTCCCTTACTTTGCTTTGATCTGAATGGGATGGTGGCAGAACACTGTTTTTCCTAGATGGTTTCAAAATCAGAGGCAGTTATGTCTCTGACTAGCATGCAGCCCCAAAACACCCTTAGGATGGAAAACTTAGCCTTCACATCTTCCAGTGGAGAAGATGCTTCTGCTGTTGCTATGGAAATCTTTGCTCAATGGAGGATATCCTGAATATACTATTTTTAAGAGAGAATAAGTCCTCCATCAAGGAGGGAGAATATGTCTACCATCAATCGTTGTTTTGATTGATCTACATTTTAATTAACTAAGAGTAAAAAAAGGTTGTGACTGAAATCAAGTTTGAATGCACTATATTCAGTGCAACTTACTTATAAGGTTATGGGTTTCAGGTATAGGACAGAGATATCAGTGTCCATGTAGGACAAGCTTACCTTCTATAGGTCTATACATTAACCTGGACAGGAATATAACACCTTCTATAGTTATAGGACGGAGATATCTTGAGTATTTCGGTACTTATGCTATATGAAATTGGCTTTTTAGGTGTACCAGTAGCTTTTTACTCTCAGTGAGTAATTGTTATCAGTTTTCATAATCTACTGATATTAGCTTGCTTTAGTTTTAAAATGCCTGATTCTAAAAAATGCATTACCAATGAAAATGCCAAATTTGAACAGTTTTTCTATACCAAATCATATTGCACAAAATAATTCAGAGCATACATTTAACAAAGTCAGAAGAAAATGCTTCTTAGCTTTCATAGTTCAACAATCAAAATAACAACTTACCTCGATGATAGCCCCTTCGATAGCCTCTGAAGCAGTAGTGGAAGACCTTGCACGCAGAGACACTGCCCTGGTTACGCCGCGTCGTCCATTCCGCGTCGTCCAATATCCTCCCTCGACAATGGTAGCCTTCAACTCAGCCACCCGCCACCTTCCTCAGCTCAGAACACTACAAAACGCTACAAGGAAAAAGGTTCCACCATTGACGCGTAATCCAAAACAGTAACAGGAACACAAAATGAGATGGGAGAATGGGACACTTCACTTATAATGGAGGAGTGGAGAAGAAGCGTATTCAGATTGTGGTTAGGGTGGGAAGCAGTCTGCACAAGCCAGCCAGTGAGTTCGTCGATGAAGTTAGGGCAGAGAATGTGAAGATTGGGGGGAAGAAGGAGTTTTCGCGAAATGCTTTCGAAATATCTGACTTTCTAATTTGATAAACATTACTCACTTACCGACGGTCGTTTGCCTTCGATAATCACTCATGTCCATTACAGACGGCCATTATCCTTCGGTAAAGTCATGTCACACAGGCCTTCGGAAAAGCCTTCGGTAAATTACATTTACCGAAGGCCAAAAGGCCTTCGGTAATAAACCGTCGGTATTAATTGTTTTTCCTGTAGTGTATATAACATCCAAATTTTTATAGTGTTCAACTACTATAGAATATATTACATTTTTAATAAAACAGAACAATTAACTCTAGAAAAACATATAAATTACTATTGCAATTATCTAGAAATTGTTACCAATAAGGTGCATTGGTATTTTTAAAAGATAATGATTTTGATGATGCTACAAGAGAAGAACTCAAAGAATGAAATTTTAATTTCTTTAAAAGCAACTTTGTAGACTCAAAATGTATTAGGAATAACCTTGAACATGTAAACACTTAGAAATTTCCAGTTTTTAGGATATCTGCGCATATAATCGATTATTTGATGAAATAATAGATTATCACGACCCTTTCTGAAAAATCATTGCTCTCGTAGATAATCAATTATTGCTTGAATAATCGATTATCCTAGTCTAGATGAGAATTGCCCAAGTCTTGCAGATAATCGATCATATATCAGGATAATCGATTATCACTTTTTTGAAAATCCTATAATGGACTTGAACAATCGATTATTAGTTACAATAATTGATTATCACTGTAGTTGTATTGTGTCTTTTTAAATTCAAACCTGTGGGCTATGTATAGGTGTCTAAAACCCTTAGAGGGTTTATATAAGTCATTTGATAATGCAGTGTGATTTAAGGAAGTTCTCCCCAAGTGTTAGTTCATTGCTTTTGTCAAGTCTTGTGAATAAGAGAAGCTCGCGCTTTGTGTGTCAAAGGTCGGAGCACTTCTCTTCAAGTTGGCAGAGCTGTTTTCTTTCGGTTCGTTGGTCGAAGGAAGATTTTTGCTACACTGTTCCGGTTCGTCTGTTAAAGGAAAGTGTTCGCTGCTTGCTTCTGGTTCGTTTGCCGAAGGAAGTTTCCTTCCAGTTTGTTGAAGGAAGGTTTTATCATTCTTATTTCGTTCACTATATTGTAATCTATAAAACTGTTTTTAGTGGAAAAGTTAATCACTATTCAAAGTGATTAACGACTGGACGTAAAATCTTTTGATTCGAACTAGGATAAAAATCATTTGTGTGATTTTTTTTACTCCTTACACTCGTTATATTTTTTGCACATCAATTGTTTGATAAAACGTTTAAGAGAGAATTAAAGAAGCCATTTTTTAAATTGACCGAACAAGCTCTTTGCTTTCAACAATTCGTATCGTACTCTGAATTTTATTATTTTCGCTACGCAATATTGGCACAAATTGTTCCAACAATTGGTATCAGAGCTTGCTTTGATATTCTTTCAAATTTTTCGAAAATGGTCGGTCATCAAAATCAAGTATATGTCGAGGGTGCTTCCATCAACAAACCACTACTTTTTACTGGTGATAACTATGCCTTCTAGAAATTTAGAATGGAAATTTTTATGGGGTCTGTTGACAGAGGCATTTGGGAAGGTGTACTAAATGGTCCTTATATTCCAAAAAGTATTGTTGATGGTGTAGAAGTAGAAAAACCATACTTTAACTAGAGTACTGAGAAAAATAGAAGAGCCCAATTTCAGATCAAGGCTCGTAATATTATTTCATCTGTTGTTGTACATGACGAGTTCTATAGGATTTCTATTTGTAAGACAACACAGGAAATGTGAGAAGTCCTTAGAGTCACAAATGAGGGTATTGATGATGTGAAACTTGCAAGGAAGAACACGCTCATCCAAGAGTATGAGATGTTCAAGATGCAGCCTGGAGAAACTACTTCAGATGTCTAGAAGCGCTTCACTCATATTGTAAACCATTTGACAAGGTTGGGTAAGAATTTTGATACTGATGAATTAAATGTAAAAATTCTTTTAAGTTATTGGACAACTCTTAGCAACCAAAGGTGACTGCCATCTCGGAGTCTCAAAATCTCTCTCAAATGTCAATGGCAATACTGTTTGGAAAGCTTCGTGAGCAAGAGCTTGAGTTGAATAAATTGGCAACAAAGGAGGATCAAGGCAAAAGGAAGACCTTAACCTTTAAATCTTAAATCTCAAAAGGAAAGAGTTCAAGAAGAACTGATGATGATGACTCTAATGATGAGGAAAACATGAGCCTCATGATAAAGAAGTTTGCCAAGTTCACGAGAGCAAAAGGAAAGGACAAATACCATGGAGAAAGAAAAGAGAATCAAGGTTCTCCAACAAGCGTGAAGTGTTATGGATGCGAAGAAAGAGGAAACGTGAAGACTGACTGTCCTAAGAACAAGAAAAGTGAAGAAAAGAAAGAAAGGAAATTTCCCAAGAAGAAGAAGGCTTACATTGCTTGGGAAGAAAATGCATCTAGTACTTCAAACTCAAGTGAGTCAGATGAAGAAGCAAACTTATGTTTAATGGCTGACTTTGATGAGGGAAGAAGTCAAGTACATGATTCTAGTTTTGAGTCAAGTGATGAATTTGATTTACAAAAGGCCTTTCTTGAATTGTTAAATGAATATGAGAAACTAGATGCTACTCATAAATATTTGAAAAATGAGTTTAGGGTTTTGCAAATTAAATATGAGAAAGCATTAGATGAAGAAATGATATTAAGAAATAAAGTTAGTAATCTAGAAACAAAACTGTCTGAGTCAAATGCAAACGAATAACCTGTTGAATGTTTATCTTGTAAGAGTCATATGTTTGATATTGACATTCTTGAAAACTTACTTGCAAAGGCAACCAAGCCTAACTCCCATGCTAAAACTAACTTTAAAAGAAGCAATGTTAAAAATAAAAACATGCATCAAAATAAGAAGTCTAAAGTTAAGAGAAGTCATAGAGTTTGGGTTGAAAAGGGAACTTTTGTGAAAAACAAGGTGCATGATGTTTGTTGTTTTTATTGCATGAAACATGGTCATACATCAAACAAATGCAATATTAAACATTTTGGAATTCCAAATGGAAAATATGCATGGGTTAAAGTTGTGAAATAATGTTTGCTTGCATGTACTAACCCCAAAGACCCATAATGAGATTAGAGTCCTAAATTCTTGCTTAATTTGTTTTGTAGGAACCTACTAAGTCAAATAAGTCATTGTGGTATCTTGACAGTGGTTGTTTAAGACACATGATCGGTGACAAAAGGAGGTTAATCTCTTTTGAGAAGAAGCATGGATTTTACCATATAGGGATAACATCAAAGGGAGAATAATTGGAACCGGAGACATTGGAGGAGGAAATACCTTGACTATAAAAGATGTATTATATGTTGAAGGTCTCAAACATAACCTCCTAAGCATAAGTTAGTTATGCGACAAAGGTCTCAAGGTAACATTTGAAAGTGATAAATGTACTGTTTATTTTAAGAATTCTTCTGATGTTGCTCTGTAAGGTGTTAGGCATAATAATATTTATTTAATTGACATTGAAAGTGAATCTAGTCATGGCATAACATGTTTAGTTGAAAAAGAGGAAATCCTTTGTTATGGCATAAAAGAGCTGCACACATTCATATGCAACATCTAAAAAAACTGATTTCTACAGATCTTGTGATTGGTTTGCCTAAACTAAAATTTGAAAATGGCAAATTATGTTCTACTTGTAAAAAAGGAAAACAAACCAAATCCTCTTTTTCATTTAAAAGCATGATTTCTACATCAAATCCTCTAGAAATTTTGGATATGTGTTAACCCTCGGCAAGTGTACCGAATCATGTCAAGTAATAATAAAATGGTAAGACCAAGTATCGTTTCCCAAAGGACTCACGGCCTAACCAGGTTTATGCTTGATTTCAGTATTTTTATTCTGGTTTTAAGGTGAATTTGATGAAAGAAGTGAAGAAGGATAGAGATGGAATCAGAAAAGACATCAAAAAATGCAAAAGGAGAAGTCGCAAGTACCGCTCAACGGTAGTTTACTACTGAGCGGCACTCAGGAGTTCACGTTGGATCCGCTGAGGGGCAAAATGGCCGCTGAGGGGAGAAAAACAACTCACGCACCTACCGCTGAGCGGCACTTTTATGGGCTTGGGCCTAATTTTTCTATATTTTTAGAATAGTATATAAGCTTTAGGACGTCCTAGGGTTTGTATCTTTGGCAGAGACAAAGCAAACACTCTCTTTTCCACCCCTTTGAAGGAAGATCTTGGATGCTTAGGCTACCTCTTCACCTTTCTAGGGTTTTATCTTTCATTCTTCCATTATTTTCATCTAGTTTCACCATGAATATGGTGAACTAATCCTTGTATTGTTGTTGGGGAATCAATGTAGTCTTGTGAAACTCTCATATATGGAATTTGTTTTAACATCTTACTTTTAAGACTTATGCTTTCTTTCATCATTAGTTAGGGTTTTTCCTCTTTGCTTATTGCTTGCTTTGTTTAACTCATTCATTGCCATGATTATTGATTTTGTCAATATGGGAACGTACGGGGAAATCTAGATCCGGGGAAATTCTCCCAATAGCATATTGGTTGCCTTTAAGCTCCTGCACTTCAGAACTAATTACTAGGAATGGTAGGAATTGTATGAACTCGTAATTAAGGATATGCCTTCTTGCAATGTGATTTAGAGAGTGACATTTATAATTGATGAAAAGAATGATGAATTCCTAAAGTATATGAGAATGGATAAGATGAAATTAATAACTCCCAACAACATACTCATCCATATAATTCATTAAAGTGTTTGTATTTTGTCTTTTCCATTGATCAAATTCATGCTACATGTTTCTTTATTGTCTTTTGCATATAAAACTACTTCAATTTGTTCTTAAGTCTTAAATAATCAACAAATCACATAACTAAACTAGGCCGTGAGTCCTTTGGGAGAACGATACTTGGTCTTACCGAGTTTTATTACTTGAAACGATTCGGTCACACTTGCCGATTGTTAAACAAGTTTATGGCGCCGTTTTTCGGTGTTTATAAATTTGTCATCAAGTTTTTGGCGCCGTTGCCGGGGACTCGTGGTTTAACTAGTTAATTTGTGTGATTATTGATTATCTTTGACTTGAATTTTAAATTTCTGTTTTTATTTTCTGTTTTTATTTTTTGGTTTTTATTTTATTTTATTTTCTGTTTTTATTTATTCTTATCTCTGAATCTTATATCTTCTTTTATATCTTTTTTTTGTGCTAACAATTTTTTCTAGGATTTTCTTTTTCTTGTGTATGCAGGAGGAATCCGAACCAGGAGCAAGAAAACTGCATAACCACTTCTTGAAGGTTTAGACGAGAGTAGACGGAGGAGAAGAATCCGTACATCTAGAGAACTGTTCCCTCCTCCAAAAATTCTGTTGCAACCATCACCACAAGGTTCTGACCATAGCACTGAGAACATGGAGAATAATAATATCAGAAGAACTCTTGCAGATTACACAAATATAACTGGACCTCAGCATTTTAACAGCATAACAAGACCAAGAGTCAATGCAGCCAACATGGAGGTCAAACCAGTGTTGATCCAACTGGTAAAAAGTAATCAATTCAATGGGTTGCCTCACGAAAGCCCATATGAGCACCTATCAACATTTAATGAGATCTGCAACACGGTGAAAATAAATGGGGTGCCGGACGAAGCAATCAAACTTAGTTTGTTTCCATTTTCGTTAGGAGGCAATGTTAAGCTTTGGTTGAATTCTTTTCCAGAGGGAAGCTTTACAGAGTGGGAAGCACTGGTGACAAAGTTCCTAAAGAAATACTTTCCACAATCAAAGGTGAATAAAGGAAAGCAAGAGATTTCATCATTCAGGCAAGGCATGGAGGAATCACTGGGTCATGCATGGGACAGATATAAAAGCTTGTTACGAAAGACTCCCACGCTTGGATTTGAAGAAGTGGAAGTAGTCCTAATTTTCCTTGGAGGTCTTGGTTCACAAACCAAGATGATGCTTGACGCCTCAGCATGACGAAACATCAAATGGAAAACTCCAGAGGAAGCTACAAAAATCATTGAAAATATGGCTACTAGTGACAACGAGCTAAACAGTGAAAGAGGAGCTCCTATCCAACAAAAAGGAGTTCTACAATTACAAACAAATGATGCCTTGCTAGTACAGAATAAGATACTAACTCAACAACTGGAAACTCTTACAAAAACACTTGCACAATTGCCTAAAGAGTTAAAGACTGTTGCGCAGGTTCAATCATAATTGTGTGAATTATGTGGGGGTGACCATATCAATGGTCAATGCGCCTTTCCAGCAGAAGTCGTGGAAGATGTTAACTTCATGACCAATCAATACCGTCAGGGGAATTTCAATCAAGGGTGGAAACCACACCCAAGCATTGGTCAAGGGCAAACTGGACAAGCTGGGCAATTTAACAAGCAACAACATCAACTATCCTTATGGCAATAGATTTTTGTACTTAATGAAAGGTCAATAAGGATGGAAGAAACTCTTAACCAATTCATACAGAAAACTAAGTCTACCCAAAAGAGCACTGAAGCTGCTATCAAGAATTTGTAGATTCAGATGGGTCAGATCACTAAGCAGTTGGAAGAGAGACCAGATAAAAATGTTGGGGCTAATACTGAGGTTAACCCCAGAGAAGAATGTAAAGTGTTGGAGAGTACAAAAGATGAGACAGTTGAGTTAGAAAAAGGAGAGAGAAAGAAAGAAAAGAGAGAGAAAATAAAGAAAAGAGAGATAAAGAGTAAAGATATTTTTCCTTTTCCAATAAATCAAGAGAAACAATTTGATTTTACAGAATTATTCAAGATGGTGGACAATGATGCACCTTGGAGGGAGATATTACAACAAATTACAGTTTATACTAAATCTGAGGAAGATGTCTCTACAAATAAAAGACGTAGAGATGATGAGGCAAAGAAGTATAAAGCTGTTAAAAAGGAGCCATTTCCTCCAAAACCGAAAGATCCAGGAGGCTTTTCTATTCCTTGTACCATAGGGAAGAAAAGGATGAAAAAAGCTTTACTTGATTTAGGATCAATGATAACAGTTGAAAAACTGTTATTTTCATGCTTAAAATTGATATTAAAAGCAACCTTTATGCCTAGAAACTAGCTTGAAATCATGCTTTTATCCATATTTTCAGAAATAAGAGAGCTGGACAGGTTTATGCTTGATTTCAGTGTTTTTGTGCAGGTTTTAAGGTGAATTTGGTGAAAGAAGTGAAGAAGGAGAGAGATGGAATCAGAAAAGAAATCAAAGAGTGCAAAAGGAGAAGCCGAAGTCACCGCTGAGCGGCACTTTACCGCTGAGCGGCACTCAGGAAGTCACGGGAGGTCCGCTGAGGGGCAAAATGGCCGCTGAGGGGAAGAAACGAGACGCGTACTCACCGCTGAGCGGTACTTTACCGCTGAGCGGCACAATTATGGGCTTGGGCTTAGATTTTTCGTAATTTTAGAATAGTATATAAGCTTTAGGACGTCCTAGGGTTTGTATCTTTGGCAGAAACGAGGCAAACACTCTCTCTTCCACCCCTTTGAAGGAGGATCTTGGATGCTCAGGCTACGTCTTCACCTTTCTAGGGTTTATTCTTTCATTCTTTCATTATTGTTCATCTAGGTTCACCATGAATATGGTGAACTAAACCTTGTATGTTTGTTGGGGAATCATTGTAATCTCTTGAAGCTCTCATATATGGAATTTGTGCTTGCATCTTAATCTAAGATTTATGCTTTCTTTCATCATTAGTTAGGGTTTTTCCTCTTTGCTTAATGCTTGCATTATTTAACTCATTCGATGCATGATTATTGGTTTTGTCGATACGGGAACGTACGGGGAAGTCTAGATCCGGGGAATTTCTCCCAATATTATGTTGGTTGTCGTTAAGCTCCTGAACTTATGAACTGATCATTAGGAATGCTAGGAATTGTATGAACTCGTGATTAGGGAGAAGCCTTTTAGAAAGGTACTTTAGAGAATGGCATTAACAATGATGATTTGAATGTTGAATTCCTAAAATATATGAGAGTGGATAAGATGAAATTGACCCCCAACAACATATTCATTCATATATTTCATTGAAAGTGTTTATCTTTTGCTTTTGCCATTGATCAAAAACTCATGCATACATGTTTATTTTCTGTCTTGCATATTAAAATTTAAATATTTCGTTTGTAAGTCCTAGCTAATCAACAAACCACACAACTAAACTAGGCCGTGAGTCCTTTGGGAGAACGATACTTGGTCTTACCAAGTTTATTACTTGAACGATTCGGTCATACTTGCCGATTGAAAAACAAGTTTGTGACATCATATTTTGGTGCTCATAAATTTGTCCATCAATCAAGTGTTAACTTGATTCCTTATTCTTTATTGGAGCAGATTGGTGATGTTGATGTGAAGCCTATAAAGGTTAACTTAGTAATGGCTTCAAAGGAACCATATGGAATTGCAGAGGATATTATAGTTTGTGTAGGCAAACCCCAGTTCTTGGTAGACTTTGTGGTGATGGAGATCGAGACTGAAAAGATACCTATTATTCTTGGAAGAACGTTTATGAAAACGACCAAAGCCATCATTGATGTGAATGAAGGAATTGTGGTGCTCCAAGACCGAGAGGAGAGAGTTGTTGTAGATGTCTTCAAAGAAGAGAGGTAGATGCAGGAGGAAGAAGCTAGTCATAAAGCTGCATTTCAAGATGTACTCATGACTAGCCCTGAAGATGAAAAGCTCAAGGTTGAAGGGAAACATTGTTTGTTGTTTCAGGTACAAAAAAGAGAAAAGATTGGAAGAGGAAGGAAAGTTCCTGATGACTGGATGAAAGGAAGACCCCAACTTGGTACACCTGTGAGATTTAAAAACAGGTTGTGGGTTGTGAAAGGCTACAAAGAAAAGGAGATGATAGAGATAGAATCTCCATATTCTAGAAGAGTAAAAAAAGTACACCGGAAACAATTCAGGAGTTTGTGGGACAAAGACACCAACCATGAAGAAGGAACTTGAACTTTATTGGGTCAAGCTAATGACGTTAAAAGAGCGCTAGCTGGGAGGCAACCCAGTTGATTGATTACATTGATCCTGTTTGTTTTATTGTAGTAGCATAATAGGGTTTTGCATGAGTAATCTGAAAATTTAATTGCAGGGAACCAGTGAGGGGCATGAGTAGGAGGCACCTAGGGTAAGCTAGGAAGAAGAAAAGCACAACACGAAAGTGCCCCTGAGCGGCAAACTATCGCTGAGCGGTACTATCGCAGAACGGGCTAAGGTTGCCCCTTAGCGGAACCCAAGCCCATTAGGGTATTTTTATACCCTAACCTGCGCATTAGCTTCTCTTTTCAGACTCTTCTCTGCACACACACTCCTACATACCTGATGCACAAATTTATGATCACCAAAATATGATGTCACAAACTTGTTTTACAATCGGCAAGTATGACCGAATCGTTCAAGTAATAAACTTGGTAAGACCAAGTATCATTCTCCCAAAGGACTCACGGCCTAGTTTAGTTGTGTGGTTTGTTGATTAGCTAAGACTTAAGGACGAAATAATTGGATTGTATTATGCAAAAGACGAAATTAAACATGTATGCATGAGGTTTTGATCAATGGCAAAAGCAAAAGACAAGCACTTTCAATGAAATATATATATGAATATGTTGTTCGGGTTCAATTTCATCTTATCCACTCTCATATATTTTAGGAATTCAACAATCAAATCATCATTGTTAATGCCACTATCTAAATTACCTTGTCAAGAAGGCCTATCCCTAATTACGAGTTCATACGATTCCTAGCATTCCTAATAATTAGTTCTTTTAGCACAGGAGCTTAACGACAACCAATATACTATTGGGAGTAATTCCCCGGATCTAGACTTCCCCGTACGTTCCCGTATCGACAAAATCAATAATCATGCATTGAATGAGTTAAACAAAGCAAGCATTAAGCAAAGAGGAAAAACCCTAACTAATGATGAAAGAAAGCATAAGTCTTAGATTAAGATGCAAGCACAAATTCCATATATGAGAGCTTCAAAAGATTACATTGATTCCCCAACAAACATACAAGGTTTAGTTCACCATATTCATGGTGAACCTAGATGAACAATGATGAAAGAATGAAAGATAGAACCCTAGAAAGGTGAAGAGGTAGCCTGAGCATCCAAGATCCTCCTTCAAAGGGGTGGAAGAGAGAGTGTTTGCTTCGTCTTTGCCAAAGATACAAACCCTAGGACGTCCTAAAGCTTATATACTATTCTAAAATTACAGAAAATCTAGGCCCAAGCCCATAAGTGTGCCGCTCAGCGGTAAAGTACCGCTCAGCGGTGAGTGCGTGAGTAGTTTCTTCCCCTCAGCGGCCATTTTGCCCCTCAGCGGATATCCTGTGAGCTTCTGAGTGCCGCTCAGCGGTAAACTGCCGCTGAGCGGTAACTTCGGCTTCTCCTTTTGCAATTTTTAATGTCTTTTCTGATTCCATCTCTCTCCTTCTTCACTTCTTTCACTAAATTCACCTTAAAACCTGCACAAAAACACTGAAATCAAGCATAAACCTGTCCAGCTCTCTTATTTCTGAAAATATGGATAAAAGCATGATTTCAAGCTAGTTTCTAAGTATAAAGGTTGCTTTTTGTGTCAATTTTAATAATGAAAATAACAGTTTTTCAACTGTTATCACAACCCCAAACTTAGAACTTTGCTTGTCCTCAAGCAAACAAGATGTAACTCAATCTTCAACCATTTCATATGATGGTTCACTCATTCAAAAATCCTCTTTTTAGATAAGTAAAAACTTCAATCAAACTTATGACCAAGAGTTCAATCAAGATGTGCACATGCTTTAGTGTTTCACAAAGTCAGTTAATACCCAACAAATGCTATTTTTCATGAATGACCAATCAATTAAGCATGGATGTTCATGTGCTCATGGAATATTTCCTCACCAGGTAAAGTGTTTCACTCACACACAAGTGTATAAGAGGTAATCACTCATTCACTCTACTATCACAATGTCACATGAATCAACTTTGGCTTTTGTTTTACCACAATAAAAAACATTCACAAGCATGCATCGTCACAAGGACTTTTCAATGGCTTATAATGTGGCTGGGCTAAAAGGAAAATTGCTTTTTCTGGATCACAAAATCCTTGAGTTAAGAGAATCATAACAATACAATTATTCTTATTCATTCCCAACTTTCTTTTTCATTTGCATTGAGCTTTGCTTTTTCTTTTCTTTTCTCTTTTTCTTTCTTTGCATATTCTTACTTTTAGCTCTTAGCTCAATGCTTTTCCTTTTTCATGTTTTCCCAACAACCCCAAACTTGAACATTTAACAATACCACACAATATCTTCTACTTAACTCAAGGTAAAGATTTTCAATCAAGGGTTTTCAGTGTATGTTCAAGGCTAAGGGTTCAAAGGATAGAACACAAAGTGTTCTCTTTTAGTGGGCTAACTTTATGAATTTGGCCAATAAAAAGGGTTTCAACAAACGACCTTGATCATATAATGCACAAAAAGCAATTGATTCAATCATAGAAAACCTAGGCAAAGTGATTCATGCTTTGAAAGTGATAGCATTCAATCATAACAACTCTGGAGCTCAAAACCTCACATATAAGCTCATTCACATTTGACATACACATCCTGCTTAATCTCACAATCACAATCATAATATTCTGCATTTGTTCACAAAGCTTGTGAATCATTTGTATAAGCATTTAATGTGCACATCATCTCAACATCAATCAATCAATAAGCATAATCAAGCATTACTTATCAAACAAATCACAGTTAATAGCACACCATCACATAAACCAGGTTTCCAATATAGTACATCAAACCCTAATCTAAAAAAAAACAAAAACAAATAAGTTCAGAAAACTTAAACCAACAAAAGCATAAGCATATGATAGCATTCATCAGTAAATGCTATCTCAGCTCCTCATCAGTCTGAGCTGTCCTCTGTATCTTCCTCATCCTCCTCATCCTCATCATCTTCAAATGCATCATCATCATCAGCTTCATCTTCTTCCATCTCTCTAACTGAAGCTTCAGCTGCTCCAGCTCCTCCTCCATACATTGGCTCCTCTGGCCAAGCTACCACATTATGGAATTCATCCATAGTCCACCTGTGGGCTGGAGGTGTATCATACATCCCCACAATCATCTCAGCAGTAGCCACCTGCCCTCTGTGAATGGACTGCAACTGAGCACCTATAAGAGAAATGTACATGTCCCTCATCTGGAATGGTTTTGCTTCATGTGTCTCAGCAGATGTCTGGCTCTATGCTGGCCCTCTCTCTCTACGAGCACGGCGTGGTGGAACTGGCTGAGCTGCCTCCTCACCTCTGCAGTACTGTTTGTAATAGGCCTCATCAATAGCTTTTCTTGGCCTCTCAAATGGTGGAGCAGAAGTGTCCACCCCAGCTATCTTGCAAAGGTGAGTGATCAAGGAAGGATGTCCTAGTGGTGCTTTGTTGTTTGAGGTGTTGGCGCACACACTAATCTCATCAGCTATCACCTGCCCAATGTTGACATTTAAGTTTCTGATAGCACAGTAGATGAATAGTGCCCTGCTGAGAGTAATATCTGACATATGTGAACATGGATGAATGTTTGCATGAGAAAATGCCATCCAATACTTTGCAAGAGGAGTCAAATTTGTCCTCCTAATGTTAACCACTGAGCCAAATCTATTCCTTTAGAAGTGTCCTCCAGGTATGCATAGTACTCTCACCACATCCTCATAATCAGCGCCTTCCTCCATGCAAAGAGCAAACTGGCACTGCTCACTAGCCCACACAGTGTCCAGGAAGTTGTTGATAGAATCAGGATCATACCTGATAGCATGGCCTCTGACATAGCCCAAATAATTCTCAGCTGTATAATTACCAATCTTCTTTGCATTGGTGTAGAATTCCTTTACCACAGCTATGTTGGCAGGTGCAGGATAGGTGGCTAGGTTTCCCCAATCATTCCCTAACACTTGCTCTCCATCAGAAGTCTCCTGTCCTGAACCACCCTAAAGTGCTTCTCATGTTTCCTAGAGAGGAACCTACTAGAGTGGGGTTGCTCTGGTTCCTTTTCCTTTCTCTTGGTTGCCATGGTTTTCAATCTCTTTCCTGAAGATGATGTCATTCCTGCATTCAAACACAAATACAAAACCACAGAACATGATGTTAATCATTAGTAAAACACAAAACACAACTCCTTTCGAAGCTAAACCACCGCTGAGGGCCAGAATTTCCCCTTAGCGCCACCAGTGCCACAATCCAGAACGCATAAAACCAAAAAACTCAAGTCTGGCAGAGTGCCGCTCAGCGGCAGTTTACCCCTGAGCGGTAACTCTGCAGATTTTGAAAATCTTCTCTTTAAGCTATCCTAACTCCACCCAAATGCAATTTTCAGCTTTCCAGTTCATAATCATGCAGTTTAATCGGTTCAAACATCAATTATATCATCAAATCATGCATAGAAATCAAAACCCCTAAATATTCATGCTTTGACAATCACATTCAAATCAAGAACCCTAGAATGAACAAAATGCATTTTACTTACTTGGGTGGAGATACTAGATGCAATGAGAATGCTTCCAAGCTAAAAACTTCTCTTCCAACCCCAAACTTTGATGGCACACTAGTTAAAAAGTGAGTGGAAGAGAAATTTCTTAAGAAAGAAGAGTGAAAAGATATGGAAAACCTTGGAGAAGGTATGTGGGAGTGTTTGTGCAGAGAAGAGTCTGAAAGTATGAGCAAATGCGCAGCTTAGGGTATAAAAATATCCTAATGGGCTCGGATCCCGCTAAGGGGAACTAAAGCCAATCTGCGAGAGTACCGCTCAGTGGTAAGTTACCGCTCAGCGGCACTTTCGTGATGTGCTCTTCTCCTTCTTTTCTTAACCTACGTGCCTCCTAGACATGCCCCTCACTGGTTCCCTGCAATTCAATGTTTAAAATACTTATGCAAACCCTAACTAAAATAAAACAAACAAAAACAATCAATCAACTGGGTTGCCTCCCAGGTAGCGCTTGTTTAACGTCACGAGCCTGACCCAAAATCCACCAACACCCATCAGTAGGTGCTTCAAACTTACCAACACCCATCAGTAGGTGTTAAAAACTTACCAACACCCATCAGTAGGTGCAAAATTTTCTCACCAACACCCATCAGTAGGTGTTACACACTTAGCATCCTTCAGTAGATGCTATATCAAACTAGCATCCTTCAGTAGATGCTATCTCCAAAAATAATGACAAAATAATGTTCAACAAATTAAAAATTTACACACCAAAGAAAAATTAAAAAGTTCTTAAATCCACTGGGTTGCCTCCCAGCAAGCGCTCTTTTAACGTCATTAGCTTGACCCAGTAAGCTCAAGTTCCTTCTTTATAGTTGATGTTGTCATCCCACCAACTCCTCAACTATTTCCTGTGAACTGTTTTGGTCCTTCTAGAATGTGGAGACTCTATCTCTATCATCTCCTTCTCTTTAAAGCCTTTCACAACCCACAACTTGTTTTTGATTCTCACAAGTGTACCAAGTTGGGGTCTTCTTTTCTCCCAGTCACCAGGAATTTCTCCTCCTCCTCCAATCTTCTTTCCTTTATGCACCTAAAACAACAAACGATGGTTACCTGTGACCTTGGGCTTTTCATTTTGATAGCTAGTCATGTGTGCATCTTTAAATGCAGCTTTATAACTAGCTTTCTCCTCCTTTGTTTGCCTCTCATCTTGAAAGACATCTACAACAACTCTCTCTTCTCTGTCCTGGAGCACCACTATACCTTCATTAACATCAATGATAGCTCTGGCCGTTTTCATAAACGGTCTTCCAAGTATGATAGGTATCTTCTCTGTCTCCATCTTCATCACCACAAAGTCTGCCAAGAACTGAAGTTTGCCAACACAAACTATAATGTCCTCTGCAATCCCACATGGCTCCTTTGAAGATCCATCGGCCATTACTAGATTAACCTTTACAGGTTTCACTTTAACATTGCCGATTTGCTCCAGTAAAGAGTAAGGTATCAAGTTAACACTTGAACCTAAATCAAGGAGAGCTTTCTGAACCCTTTTCTTCCCTATGGTACAAGGGATAGAAAAACTGCCTGGGTCTGTTGCTTTAGGAGGGAATGACTCTTTTTTAATAGTTATACACTCCTTTTCTTCCTCATCTCTACGTCTTTTCTTTGTAGAGATGTTTTCATCAGATTTAGTGTAAACCGTAATCTGCTGCAGAATCTGTTCCCAAGGTGCATCATTATCCACCATTTTGAATATTTCTGTGAAGTCCAGTATTTTCCCTTGATGGATTGGAAAAGGAAAAGTGCTTTTGCTCTCTATTTCACTTCTCTCTTCTGTATCTAACTCAACTTTCTCATCATCAATACTCTCTACCACCTTGCACTCTTCTCTGGGGTTAACCTGAGTATTAGCCCCAAAATTTCTATTAGGCCTTTCTTCCACCTGTTTGGTGATCTGCCCCATCTGAGTCTCCAAATTTTTGATAGCAGCTTCAGTGCTCTTTTGGGTAGACTCAGTTTTCTGTATGAAATTGCTGAGAGTTTCCTCCATCCTCATGGACCTTTCATTAAGCATAGATAACTGTTGCCATAAGGTGGGTTGCTGCTGCTGCTTATTTATATTGACCAGCTTGCCCAGTTTGCCCTTGACCAATACTTGGGTGTGGTTTCCACCCCTGATTGTAGCTTCCTTGACGGTACTGATTGGTCATGTAGTTTACATCCTTTACGGCTTCAACAGGAAAGGCACATTGATCATTGATATGGTCGCCTCCACACAATTTGCACATTTGGGTTTGTACCTGTGCAGCAGTTTTCAACTCTTTGGGTAATTGTGCAAGTTTTGGTCAGAGTCTCCAGCTATTGAGTGAGAATTTTATTTTGAGCTAGCAGGGCATCATGTGTCTGTAATTGGAGGACTCCTTTTTGCATAGGAGCTCCTCTCTCACTATGTAGCTCATTATCACTAGTAGTCATGTTTTCTATAATCTCAGTTGCTTCCTCTGGAGTTTTCCATTTAATATTGCCTCCTGCTGAGGCGTCCAGCATCATCTTGGTTTGTGAACCAAGCCCTCCAAGGAAAGTTAAGACTACTTGTTGATCTTCAAAACCATGCGTGGGAGTTTTACGTAACAAGCTTTTATACATGTCCCATGCATGCCCCAGTGATTCTTCCATGCCCTGCTTAAATGAAGAAATCTCTTGCTTGCCTTTACTCACCTTAGATTGTGGGAAGTACTTGTTTAAAAATTTTGTGACCACTGCTTCCCACTCTGTGAAACTTTCTTCTGGGAAAGAATTCAACCAAAGCTTAGCATTGCCTCCCAATGAGAAAGGAAACAAGCTAAGTTTGATAGCTTTGTCTGGCACCCCACCTCTTCTAACATTGTTGTTCTCCATATTTCCTGTGCTATGAACCGAACCTTATGGTGATGATTGTAAGAGAAAGTCTGGAGAAGGGAAAAGTTCTCTAGATTTTTGGATTCTTCTTCTCCGTCTACTCTCGTCTAGACCATCAAGAAGAGGTTCTGTTATTTTCTTGCTCCTTGTTCTAATTGCTTCCTGCATACACAAGAAAGCAAAACCCTAGAAAATATTTGTTAGCACAAAAAGATATAGGAGAAGATATATATTCAGAAGATAAAAGATTCAGAAGATAAAATAAAATAAGATAGAATAAAATAAAATCAAATCAAATATAATCTAATCTAATCAAATTAAATAAAATCAAATCTAATCTAATCTAATCAAATAAGATAAAATAAAATAACAACAAAAAAATAAAAACAGAAATTCAAAATTAAAGTAAAAAATAATCAATAATCACACAAATTAACCAGTTAAACTAGAGTCCCCGGCAACGACGCCAAAAACTTGATGGACAAATTTATGATCACCAAAATATGATGTCACAAACTTGTTTTACAATCGGCAAGTATGACTGAATCGTTCAAGTAATAAACTTGGTAAGACCAAGTATCGTTCTCCCAAAGGACTCACGACCTAGTTTAGTTGTGTGGTTTGTTGATTAGCTAAGACTTAAGGACGAAATAATTGGATTGTATTATGCAAAAGACGAAATTAAACATGTATGCATGAGGTTTTGATCAATGGCAAAAGCAAAAGACAAGCACTTTCAATGAAATATATATATATATATGAATATGTTGTTGGGGTTCAATTTCATCTTATCCACTCTCATATATTTTAGGAATTCAACAATCAAATCATCATTGTTAATGCCACTCTCTAAATTACCTTGTCAAGAAGGCCTATCCCTAATTACGAGTTCATACGATTCCTAGCATTCCTAATAATTAGTTCTTTTAGCACAGGAGCTTAACGACAACCAATATACTATTGGGAGTAATTCCTCGGATCTAGACTTCCCCGTACGTTCCCGTATCGACAAAATCAATAATCATGCATTGAATGAGTTAAACAAAGCAAGCATTAAGCAAAGAGGAAAAACTCTAACTAATGATGAAAGAAAGCATGAGTCTTAGATTAAGATGCAAGCACAAATTCCATATATGAGAGCTTCAAAAGATTACATTGATTCCCCAACAAACATACAAGGTTTAGTTCACCATATTCATGGTGAACCTAGATGAACAATCATGAAAGAATGAAAGATAGAACCCTAGAAAGGTGAAGAGGTAGCCTGAGCATCCAAGATCCTCCTTCAAAGGGGTGGAAGAGAGAGTGTTTGCTTCGTCTTTGCCAAAGATACAAACCCTAGGACGTCCTAAAGCTTATATACTATTCTAAAATTACAGAAAATCTAGGCCCAAGCCCATAAGTGTGCCGCTCAGCAGTAAAGTACCGCTCAACGGTGAGTGCGTTAGTAGTTTCTTCCCCTCAGCGGCCATTTTGCCCCTCAGCGGATCTCCCGTGAGCTTCTGAGTGTTGCTCAACGGTAAACTGCCGTTGAGCGGTAACTTCGGCTTCTCCTTTTGCACTTTTTAATGTCTTTTCTGATTCCATCTCTCTCCTTCTTCACTTCTTTCACTAAATTCACCTTAAAACCTGCACAAAAACACTGAAATCAAGCATAAACCTGTCCAGCTCTCTTATTTCTGAAAAATATGGATAAAAGCATGATTTCAAGCTAGTTTCTAAGTATAAAGGTTGCTTTTTGTGTCAATTTTAAGCATGAAAATAACAATTTTTCAACTGTTATCAATACCTTTTCCAAGGTTCTCCACATCTTTTCCCTCTTCCCTCTTGAGAAAATCTTTCTTTCACTCATTTTTTTTCACTAGTATTCCATCTAAGTTTGGGGTTGGAAGAGAGCATCTCATCTTGAAAAGCATTATTATCTCATCCAGCATCTCCACCCAAGTAAGTCAAGCATTTTGTTCATTCTAGGGTTCTTGAGTTTGAATGTGATTGTTAAAGCATGAATAGTTAGGGGTTTTTGATTTCTATACATGATTTGATGATTTAACTGATGCTTGAACCGATTGAACTGTTTATTTTTGATCTAGAAAACTGAAAATTGCATGTGGGTGGAGTTAGGATAGGTTAAAAAGGAATTTTTCAAAAATCTGCAGAGTCACCACTCAGGGATAATTTGCCGTTGAGCGGCACTCGGACAGATTTGAAATTTTTGATGCATTGTGTTCTGGATTGCTGCACTGGTGGCGTTGAGGGATGATTTTGACCCTCAGTGGTGGTTTAGTTTCGAAATAAGGTGTGTTTTGTGTTTTACTAATGATTAACAACATGTTTTGTGGTTTTGCATCTATGTTTGATGTTTGATGTAGGAATGGCATCTTCTTCAGGCAAAAGATTGAAGACCATGGCATCAAAAAGAAAAGAAAAGGAACCAGAACAACCCCATTCTAATAGGTTCCTATCTCGCAAACATGAAAAGCACTTCAAGGTGGTCCAAGATAGGAGACTCCTTATGGAGAGAAAGGTTGGAATGATACCTAACTTTGCTCCTCAATTTGGAGAGCAATTGTTAGGGAATGATTGAGGGAAGCTAGCCACATACCCTACACCTGCAAATATAGTTGTTGTGAAAGAATTCTATGCAAATGCAAGAAAGATTAGTGATTATCTAGCTGAGAACTACCTAGGCTATGTCAGAGGCCATGCTATTAGGTATGATCCTGATTCCATCAACAACTTCTTAGATACTGTGTGGGCTGGTGTGCCAATTTGCTCTCTGTATGGAAGAAGGTGCTGATTTTGATGATGTGGAGAGAGTTTTATGTGTACCTGGAGGACATTTTCAAAGGAATAGAACTGGTGCTGTGGTGAATATTAGGAGGACTGACTTGACTCCTCTTGCAAAGTATTGGATGGCGTTTTCTCATGCCAACATTCAGCCATGTTCTCATGTGTCAGACATCACTCTTAGTAGGGCACTCCTCCTTTACTGTGCAATCAGGAATTTGAATGTTAATATTGGGCAGGTAATAACTGATGAGATCAGGGTGTGCGCTAACACAACAAACAATAAAGCACCCTTACGACATCCTTCTTTAATCACACACCTCTGCAAGATAGCTGGGGTGGATACTTCTGCTCCACCATTTGAAAGGCCAAGAAAAGCAATTGATGAGGCTTACTATAGATAATACTGTGGAGGTGAGGAAGCAGCTCAGCCAGTTCCACCACGCCGTACTCACAGAGAAAGGGGGCAAGCACAGAGTCGGGCATCTGCTGAGACACATGAAGCAGAACCGTTCCAAATGAGGAACATGTACATGTCTCTGTTAGCAAAAATCAAAGATGTAGTTTTGATGATGAACAGATTTGCACAAGTCAAGATCCATAAAGACAAATTGAAGATCTCTGTATTTTATAAAGCTTTTATAATAATCAAAGTTGATGTAATAGTGTTCAAATATGTATTAGGGTTAATTCTTGTAATTTATATTTAAATGATGTTGAGAATCTTCCACAAGCTGTTTTAATCGATTAAATCCAGTTTTAATCGATTAAAACGAGGCTGGCACTGAAAACCCAATTACCCCTGTAATAATCGATTGAGGCTATTAATAATCGATTAGTTAATCGATTATTCCTGAGAATAATCGATTAACACTAGCCGTTGGGGGTTTCAGATTTGAAAAACTAGCCGTTGGGTGTTTCAGATTTGAAAAACTAGTCGTTGTACTCATTATTAATCGATTAATATTTATGTTAATCGATTAAATGCGTTAGATGGCCCGTTTTCAAAGAATGGAAGAGTATTTGGCTGAGCCTATAAAATAGCTCACTCTTGATCTCAAAAACAAATCTTCCCTTGTGCCAAAAGAACTCTGAACTGTTTGAGAACTCTGTGAGATTATTGAAGCTAAGGAAACTCTTGTCTGCAAAGTCCTGAAGTGGTACTACGGTGACAGAGGAATAGCTTGTTCATCCTTGGTGTGTCAGAGGAAGTGTCTGGAAGAGAATCATCCTTCGTGAAGCATTCGAAGGAGGTGGTCATCCTTTGTGAAGATTCAAAGGAGGTGTAAGTTCGTCTCTTGTGGTTTCAAGAGAGGTGATATTTCTAAACTGTTACAAATTGTTTTTTCTGTGTGCCTAATATTTGTAACTGTTTTGTGTTAGTGAAAAAGGTTTATCTTGTTTGAGATAAGCGACTGGACGTAGGATCCGAGTGATCTGAACCAGGATAAAATCACCTGTGCAATTTTTCTCTTTCCCTTACTCTATTATTTATATTTAGTTATCTGCTTAGTAAGAAAACTTAAGAGAAAAATAATAAAAGGCATAATAAAAAGTATACAACCAATTCACCCCCCCTCTTGGTTTGTTCCACGCTAATAATCCCGTTGCAGCGATTCTAACAATCTCTTATAGGTGCACAGTTACAGTCTATCCACGGAGGGCAGGTGGCTACTGCATAAATGATTGTTGGAATGTATGATACACCTCCAGCTCATAGGTGGACTATGGAGGAGTTTCATAATGTGGTAGCTTGGCCAGAAGAGCAGGTCCAAGGAGGCAGAGCTGAAGCAGCTGAAGCTTCAGCTATGGAGATGGAGGACGATGATGCTAAAGCTGATGATGATGATGATGATGCATTTGAGGATGCTGAAGATGAAGAAGAAGAGGAGGATACATATGGCAGCTCAGATTGATGAGGAGCTGAGATAGCATTTACTGATGAATGTTATCATAATTAGAGCAGGACTTATGCTTTTATTTGGTTCAGTGTTCTGTACTTACTTATTTTTTTTAGAATAGGGTTGATGTACTCAATGGAAACCTTTGTCTGTTGTGATGGTTTGCTTATGATTGTTATTTGATAAGTAATGCCTGATGATGCTTTGATATTGATTGATGTTGAGATGTGCACACTAAATGCTTATACAGGTGATTCACAAGCTTTGTGAACAAATGCATGATGTTGTGATTGTGATTGTGAGATTAAGCAGGATGTGTATGTCAAATGTGAATGAGCTTATATGTGAGGTTTTGAGCTCCAGAGTTGTTAGGAATGAATGTTATTACTTTGAAAGCATGAATGATTTTGCCCAGGTTTTCTATGATTGAATCAATTGCTTGTTTTGCATCATATATGATCAAGGCCATTTGTTGGTAACCCTTTTTATTGGCCAAATTCATGAAGTTAGCCCACTAAAAGAGAACACTTTGTGTTCTATCCTTTGAACCCTTAGCCTTGAACATAATTTGAAAACCCTTGTTGAAAAGCTTTACCTTGAGTTAAGTAAAAAATATTTTGTGCTATTGATAAATGTTCAAGTTTGGGGTTGTGATAACAGTTGAAAAACTGTTATTTTCATGCTTAAAATTGACACTAAAAGCAACCTTTAGACTTAGAAACTAGCTTGAAATCATGCTTTTATTCATATTTTCAGAAATAAGAGAGCTGGACAGGTTTAAGCTTGATTTAAGTGTTTTTGTGCAGGTTTTAAGGTGAATTTAGTGAAAGAAGTGAAGAAGGAGAGAGATGGAATCAGAAAAGGAAGCAAAGAGTGCAAAAGGAGAAGCCGAAGGCACCGCTCAGCGGCATTTTACCGCTGAGCGGCACTCAGGAGGTCACGGGAGGTCCGCTGAGGGGCAAACTGGCCGCTGAGGGGAAGAAAAGGGACGCGCAGTCACCGCTGAGCGGCACTTTTATGGGCTTGGGCTTTTGTAATCTTTTGTAATTCTAGAATAGTATATAAGGACTTGCACGTCCTAGAATTAGTATCTTTGGCAGAAACGAGGCAAACACTCTCTCTTCCACCCCTTTGAAGGAGGATCTTGGATGCTCAGGCTACCTCTTCACCTTTTTAGGGTTTATTCTTTCATTCTTTCATTGTTATTCATCTAGGTTCACCATGAATATGGTGAACTAAACCTTGTATGTTTGTTGGGGAATCAATGTAATCTCTTGAAGCTCTCATATATGGAATTTATGCTTGCATCTTTTAATTAAGACTTATGCTTTCTTTCATCATTAGTTAGGGTTTTTCCTCTTTGCTTAATGCTTGCATGGTTTAACTCATTCGATGCATGATTATTGGTTTTGTCGATACGGGCACGTACGGGGAAGTCTAGATCCGGGGAATTTCTCCCAATATTATATTGGTTGTCGTTAAGCTCCTGCACTTATGAACTGATCATTAGGAATGCTAGGAATTGTATGAACTCGTGATTAGGGAGAAGCCATCTAGAATGGTACTTTAGAGAGTGGCATTAACAATGATGATTTGAATGTTGAATTCCTAAAATATATGAGAGTGGATAAGATGAAATTGACCCCCAACAACATATTCATCCATATATTTCATTGAAAGTGTTTATCTTTTGCTTTTGCCATTGATCAAAAACTCATGCATACATGTTTATTTTCTGTCTTGCATATTAAACTCCAAATATTTCGTTCTTAAGTCTTAGCTAATCAACAAACCACATAACTAAACTAGGCCGTGAGTCCTTTGGGAGAACGATACTTGGTCTTACCAAGTTTATTACTTGAACGATTCGGTCATACTTGCCGATTGTGAAACAAGTTTGTGACATCATATTTTGGTGCTCATAAATTTGTCCATCAAGTTTTTGGCGCCGTTGCCGGGGATTCTGGTTTAACTGGTTAATTTGTGTGATTATTGATTATCTTTGACTTTAATTTTGAATTTTTGTTTTATTTTTCTGTTTTGATTTTATTTTATCTTATTTGATTAGATTATATTAGATTTTATTTTATTTGATTAGATTAGATTTGATTTGATTTGATTTTATTTTATCTTATTAGATTAGCTTAGATTTGATTTTATTTTATTTTATTTTATTCTATCTTATTTTATTTTATCTTCTGAATCTTTTATCTTCTGAATATATATATCTTCTCCTATATCTTTTTGTGCTAACAAATATTTTCTAGAGTTTTGTGCCTAATGTTTGCAGGATGCAATTCGAACAAGACTTTAATAGGCACTCAATTCTACCAAAGTAATCTCAACCACTGGTGGAAACATGACTCAAGCATGGATCAAAGCCAATTTTGGCAAGCTGCCGGACAATTTGAGAACCAACCACAACAACAATGGCAGCAACAAAGCTTTAAAATCAACAAAGGGAAGCAAGAGATCTCTTCATTTAGACAAGGCAGGGAAGAATCACTGGGGCATGCATGGGACAGGTATAAAAGCCTATTACGAAAGACTTCCACGCATGGATTTAACGAAGGAGAAGTAGTCCTAATTTTTCTTGGAGGTCTTGGTTCACAAACCATGATGATGCTTAACGCCTCAGCTGGAGGCAATATCAAATGGAAGACTCCAGAGGAAGCCACAAAAAGGAGTTCTACAGTTGCAATCCAATGATGCCTTGATAGCTTAGAACAAGTTAATAACTCAACAATTGGAGAATCTCTCAAAGATACTTGAACAATTGCCACAAGAGTTAAAGACTGTTGCACAGGTACAATCCCAGTTGTGCGAATTGTGTGGAGGCGACCATATCAATGGTCAATGTGCCTTTCCAGTTGAAGCCGTAGAGGATGTAAACTACATGACCAATCAGTATCGTCAAGGGAGCTACAATCAGAGGTGGAAACCACACTCAAGCATTGGTCAAGGGCAAACTGGGCAAGCGGGTCAATATAATAAGCAGCAGCAGCAACCCACCTTATGGCAACAATTATCTATGCTTAATGAAAGGTCCATGAGGATGGAGGAAACTCTCAACAATTTCATACAGAAAACTGAATCTTCTCAAAAGAGCACTGAAGCTGCTATAAAGAATTTGGAGATTCAAATGGGTCAGATTACCAAGCAATTGGAAGAAAGGCCGAATAGAAACTTTGGGGATAATACTGAGGTTAACCCCAGAGAATAGTGCAAGGTGGTAGAGAGTGTTGATGATGAGAAAGTTGAGTTAGATACAAAAGAGAGAAGTGAAATAGAGAGCAAAAGCACGTTTCCTTTTCCAATCCAACAAGGGAAACCAATGGACTTCACAGAGTTATTCAAAATGGTGGATAATGATGCACCTTGGGAGCAAATTCTGCAACAGATTACAGTTTACACCAAATCTAATGAAGAAATCTCTACAAAGAAGAGACATAGAGATGATGAGGAAAAAAAGTGTATAACTGTTAAGGAAGAGTCATTCCCACCTAAAGCATCAGATCCAGGTAGTTTTTCTATCCCTTGTACTATAGGGAAGAAAAAGGTAAAGAATGCTCTCCTTGATTTAGGTTCAAGTGTCAACTTGATACCTTATTCTTTACTGGAGCAAATTGGCAATGTTAAAATGAAACCTGTAAAGGTTAATTTAGTAATGGCCGATGGATCTTCAAAGGAGCCATGTGGGATTGCAGAAGACATTGTAGTTTGTGTTGGCAAACTTCAGTTTTTGGCACACTTTGTGGTGATGAAGATGGAAACCGAGAAAATACCTATCATACTTGGAAGACCGTTTATGAAAATAGCCAGGGCTATCATAGATGTAAATGAAGGTATAGTGGTGCTCCAGGATAGAGAAGAGAGAGTGGTGGTGGATGTCTTCAAAGATGAGACACAAGCAAAGGAGGAAGAAGCCGGTTATAAAGCTGCATTTCGAGATGCACCCATAACTAGAGGTAAAGATGAAAATCTTGAGGTTTCAGGTAACCATTGTTTGTTGTTTCAGGTACCCAAGGAAGAAGAAATTGGAAGAGGAGAAGAAATTCCTAGAGACTGGAAGAAATGAAAACTCCAACTTGGCACACCTGTAAGAATCAAGAACAAGTTGTGGGTTGTGAAGGGCTTTAAAGAAAAGGAGATGATAGAGATAGAGTCTCCATATTCTAGAAGAACCAAAACAGTTCAAAGGAAGCAGCTGAGAAGTTGGTGGACTGACAACATCAACTATAAAGAAGATGGAACTTGAACTTTACTGGGTCAAGCTAATGACGTTAAAAGAGCGCTTGCTGGGAGGCAACCCAGTGGATTTACAAACTTTTGACTTTTGATTTGGTTTTGTAATGTTTAATTTGTGGACATTATTTTGTGAATATTTTGTTGGATCCAGCATCTACTGAAGGATGCTAGGTGGTTAAGTATCTACTGAAGGATACTAAGTTTGTAACACCTACTGATGGGTGTTGGTTAGAAGATTGTGCACCTACTGATGGGTGCTGGTAAGTTTGAAACACCTACTGATGGGTGTTGGTGGATTTTGGGTCAGGCTCGTGACGTTAAACAAGCGCTACCTGGGAGGCAACCCAGTTGATTGATTGTTTTCTGTTTGTTTATTTTAGTTAGGGTTTGCATAAGCATTTTTAACATTGAATTGCAGGGAACTAGTGAGGGGTATGTCTAGGAGGCACGTAGGTCAAGAAAAGAAGGAGAAGAGCAATTCACGCAAGTGCCATTGAGCGGCATTTACCGCTGAGCGGTAGTATCGCAGAATGGGCTTTAGTTCCCCTTAGCGGGACCCGAGCCCATTAGGGTATTTTTATACCTCAAGCTGCGTTTTAGGGTTTCTTTTCAAGCTCTTCTCTGCACAAACACTCACACATATCTTCTCCTAGGTTTTCCACATCTTTTTACTCTTCCCTCTTAAGAAAATATCTCTTCCACTCACTTTTTCACTAGTGTGTGATGGACAAATTTGTAAGCACCAAAATATGATGTCACAAACTTGTTTCACAATCGGCAAGTATGACCGAATCGTTCAAGTAATAAAACTTGGTAAGACCAAGTATCGTTCTTCCCAAAGGACTCACGGCCTAGTTTAGTTATGTGATTTGTTGATTAGCTAGGACTTACAAACGAAATATTCAAAGTTTAATATGTAAGACAGAAAATAAACATGTATGCATGAATTGATCAATGGCAAAGACAAAAGATAAACACTTTCAATGAATTATATGAATGAATATGTTGTTGGGGGTCAATTTCATCTCATCCACTCTCATATATTTTAGGAATTCAACATTCAAATCATCATTGTTAATGCCACTCTCTAATGTACCATTCTAGATGGCTTCTCCCTAATCAAATAGTTCATACAATTCCTAGCATTCCTAATGATTAGTTCATTACAGCAGGAGCTTAAAGGCAACCAATATAATGTTGTCAGTAAAATATTGGGAGAAATTCCCCGGATCTAGACTTCCCCGTACGTGTCCGTATCGACAAAACCAATAATCATGCATTAGAATGAGTTAAACAATGCAAGCATTGAGCAAAGAGGAAAAACCCTAACTAATGATGAAAGAAAGCATATGTCTTAATTCAAAGATATACTCAACAAATCCATATATGAGAGCTTCAAGAGATTACATTGATTCCCCAACAAACATACAAGGTTTAGTTCACCATCGTCATGGTGAACCTAGATGAATAACAATGAAAGAGTGAAAGAATAAACCCAATAAAGGTGAAGAGGTAGCCTGAGCATCCAAGATCCTCCTTCAAAGGGGTGGAAGAGAGAGTGTTTTCCTTGTTTCTGCCAAAGATACTAATTCTAGGACGTGCAAGTCCTTATATACTATTTTAGAATTACAAAAGATCTAAGCCCAAGCCCATAAAAGTGCCAGAAAACGAGTCCAAGCCCATTATTAAGACTGGCGCTCAGCGGTAAATACCGCTCAGCGGTGACTACGCTTCCCTTTTCTTCCCCTCAGCGGCCAGTTTGCCCCTCAGCGGACCTCCCGTGACCTCCTGAGTGCCGCTCAGCGGTAAAATGCCGCTGAGCGGTGCCTTCGGCTTCTCCTTTTGCACTTTTTCTTGTCTTTTCTAATGTCATCTCTCTCCTTCTTCACTTCTTTCACCAAATTCACCTTAAAACCTGCACAAAAACACTTAAATCAAGCATAAACCTGTCCAGCTCTCTTATTTCTGAAAATATAGATAAAAGCATGATTTCAAGCTAGTTTTTAAGTCTAAAGGTTGCTTTTAATATCAATTTTAAGTATGAAAATAACAGTTTTTCAACTGTTATCAGTGTGCCATCAAAGTTTGGGGTTGGAAGAGAGTATTCTAGCTTGGAAGCATTCTCATTGCATCTAGTATCTCCACCCAAGTAAGTAAAATGCATTTTGTTCATTCTAGGGTTCTTGAATTTGAATGTGATTGTCAAAGCATGAATATTTAGGGGTTTTGATTTCTATGCATGATTTGATGATATATTTGATGTTTGAACCGATTAAATTGCATGATTATGAACTGGAAAACTGAAAATTGCATATGGGTGGAGTTAGGAAAGCTTTAAAACAGATTTTTCAAAAATCTGCAGAGTTACCGCTGAGCGGCATTTACCGCTAAGCGGCATTTACCGCTGAGCGGCACTCTGCCAGATTTGGTTTTTCTGGTTTGTTACGTGTTGGATTGTGGCACTGGTGGCGCTGAGGGGAAATTTTGTCCCTCAGCGGTGGTTTAGTTTCGAAAGGAGTTGTGTTCTGTGTTTACTAATGATTAACATCATGTTCTGTGGTTTTGTAATTGTGTTTGAATGCAGGAATGACATCCTCTTCAGGAAAGAGATTGAAAACCATGGCAACCAAGAGAAAGGAAAAGGAACCAGAGCAGCCCCATAATAGCAGATTCCTCTCTAGGAAACATGAGAAACACTTTAGAGTGGTTCAGGACAGGAGACTTCTGATGGAGAGAAAGGTTGGAATGATACCTAACTTTGCTCCTCAATTTGGAGAGCAAGTGTTAGGGAATGATTGGGGAAAGCTAGCCACTTATCCTGCACCTGCCAACATAGCTGTGGTAAAGGAATTTTACACCAATGCAAAGAAGATTGGTGATTATCCAGCTGAGAATTATTTGGGTTATGTCAGAGGCCATGCTATCAGGTATGATCCTGATTCTATCAACAACTTCCTGGATACTGGGTGGGCTGGTGAGCAATGCCAGTTTGCTCTTTGCATGGAGGAAGGTGCTGATTTTGAGGATGTGGAGATAGTGCTGTGTATACCTGGAGGACACTTCCAAAGGAATAGATCTGGCGCAGTGGTTAACATTAGGAGGACAGATTTGACTCCTCTTGCAAAGTATTGGATGGCATTTTCTCATGCCAACATTCAGCCATGTTCACATGTGTCAGATATCACTCTCAGCAGGGCACTATTCATCTACTGTGCTATCAGAAATTTGAATGTTAATATTGGGCAGGTGATAGCTGATGAGATTAGTATGTGTGCTAACAACTCAAACAACAAAGCACCACTAGGACATCCTTCTTTGATCACTCACCTTTGCAAGCAAGCTGGGGTGGACACTTCTGTTCCACCATTTGAGAGGCCAAGAAAAGCTATTGATGAGGCTTATTACAGACAGTACTGTGGAGGTGAGGATGCAGCTCAGCCAGTTCCACCACGCCATGCTCGTAGAGAGAGAGGGCCAACACAGAGCAGGACATCTGCTGATACACATGAAGCAGAACCATTCCAGATGAGGGACATGTATATGTCTCTTATAGGTGCTCAGTTGCAGTCCATTCACAGAGGGCAGGTGGCCACTGCTGAGATGATAGTGGGGATGTATGATACACCTCCAGCACACAGGTGGACTATGGATGAATTCCATAATGTAGTAGCTTGGCCAGAAGAACCATTGCATGGAGGAGGAGCTGAAGCAGCTGAAGCTTCAGCTACAGACATGGAAGAGGATGAAGCTGAGGAGGAAGATGCATTTGATGATGATGATGATGAGGAAGAAGAGGAAGATACAGAGGGCAGCTCAGACTGATGAGGAGCTGAGATAGCATTTACTGATGAATGCTATCATATGATTATGCTTTTGTGGTTTAAGTTTTCTGAACTTATTTGTTTTTGTTTTTAGATTAGGGTTGATGTACTCTATTGAACACCTGGTTTATTATGATGGTTTGCTATTAACTGTGATTGTTTGATAAGTAATGCTTGATGATGCTTATTGATTGATTGGTGTTGAGAGGATGTGCACATTAAAATGCTTATACAGGTGATTCACAAGCTTTGTGAACAAATGCATGATATCATGATTGTGATTGTGAAATTAAGCAGGATGTGTATGTCAAATGTGAATGAGCTTATATGTGAGGTTTTGAGCTCCAGAGTTGTTATTGTTGAATACTATTACTTTGAAAGCATGAATGATTTTGCCCAGGTTTTCTATGATTGAATCAATTGTTTGTTTTGCATCATGTGATCAAGGCCGTTTGTTGAAACCCTTTTTATTGGCCAAATTCATAAAGCTAGCCCACTAAAAGAGAACACATTGTGTTCTATCCTTTGAACCCTTAGCCTTGAACATACACTGAAACCTTTGATTGAAAATCTTTACCTTGAGTTAAGTAGAAGATATTGTGTGGTATTGTTAAATGTTCAAGTTTGGGGTTGTTGGAAAAAGGAAAAGCATTGAGCTAAGAGCTAAAAAGTAAGAATATGCAAAGAAAAAGAAAAGAAAAGAAAAAGAAGCAAAGCTCAATGCAAATGCAAAGGCAAAAGAAAGTTGGGAAGAATAAGAATAATTGTGTTGTTATGATTCTCTTAACTCAAGGATTTTGTGATCCAGAAAAACCAATTTTCTTGTTAGCCCAGCCACATTATAAGCCTTTGAAAAGTCCTTGTGATGATGCATGCTTGTGAATGTTTTTGATTGTGGTAAAATGAAAGGCAAAGTTGATTCATGTGACATTGTGATAGTGGAGTGAATGAGTGAAACACTTTACCTCTTATACACTTGTGTGTTGAGCGAAACACTTTACCTAGTGAGGAAATATTCCATAAGCACATGAACATCCATGCTTAATTGATTGATCATTCATGAAAAATAGCATTTGTTGGAATTTAAATGACTTTGTGAACACTAAAGCATGTGCACATCTTGAATGAACTCTTGGTCATAAGTTTGAGTGAAGTTATTACTTATCTTGAAAAAGAGGATTTTTGAATGAGTGAACCATCATATGAATTGGTTGGAGATTGAGTTACATTTTGTTTGCTTGAGGACAAGTAAAGTTCTAAGTTTGGGGTTGTGATAACAGTTGAAAAACTGTTATTTTCATGCTTAAAATTGACACTAAAAGCAACCTTTAGACTTAGAAACTAGCTTGAAATCATGCTTTTATTCATATTTTCAGAAATAAGAGAGCTGGACAGGTTTATGCTTGATTTAAGTGTTTTTGTGCAGGTTTTAAGGTGAATTTAGTGAAAGAAGTGAAGAAGGAGAGAGATGGAATCAGAAAAGGAAGCAAAGAGTGCAAAAGGAGAAGCCGAAGGCACCGCTCAGCGGCATTTTACCGCTGAGCGACACTCAGGAGGTCACAGGAGGTCCGCTGAGGGGCAAACTGGCCGCTGAGGGGAAGAAAAGGGACGCGCAGTCACCGCTGAGCGGTATTTACCGCTGAGCGGCACTTTTATGGGCTTGGGCTTTTGTAATCTTTTGTAATTCTAGAATAGTATATAAGGACTTGCACGTCCTAGAATTAGTATCTTTGGCAGAAACGAGGCAAACACTCTCTCTTCCACCCCTTTGAAGGAGGATCTTGGATGCTCAGGCTACCTCTTCACCTTTTTAGGGTTTATTCTTTCATTCTTTCATTGTTATTCATCTAGGTTCACCATGAATATGGTGAACTAAACCTTGTATGTTTGTTGGGGAATCAATGTAATCTCTTGAAGCTCTCATATATGGAATTTATGCTTGCATCTTTTAATTAAGACTTATGCTTTCTTTCATCATTAGTTAGGGTTTTTCCTCTTTGCTTAATGCTTGCATGGTTTAACTCATTCGATGCATGATTATTGGTTTTGTCGATACGGGCACGTACGGGGAAGTCTAGATCCGGGGAATTTCTCCCAATATTATATTGGTTGTCGTTAAGCTCCTGCACTTATGAACTGATCATTAGGAATGCTAGGAATTGTATGAACTCGTGATTAGGGAGAAGCCATCTAGAATGGTACTTTAGAGAGTGGCATTAACAATGATGATTTGAATGTTGAATTCCTAAAATATATGAGAGTGGATAAGATGAAATTGACCCCCAACAACATATTCATCCATATATTTCATTGAAAGTGTTTATCTTTTGCTTTTGCCATTGATCAAAAACTCATGCATACATGTTTATTTTCTGTCTTGCATATTAAACTCCAAATATTTCGTTCTTATGTCTTAGCTAATCAACAAACCACATAACTAAACTAGGTCGTGAGTCCTTTGGGAGAACGATACTTGGTCTTACCAAGTTTATTACTTGAACGATTCGGTCATACTTGCCGATTGTGAAACAAGTTTGTGACATCATATTTTGGTGCTCATAAATTTGTCCATCAGGTTGTTGGGAAATTATGAAAAAGAAAAAGGAAAGCATTGAGCTAAGAGCTAAGAAATAAGAATGTGAAAAGAAAAAGAAAAGCAAAGCTCAATGCAAAAGGAAAGTTGGGAAAAATAAGAATGATTGTATTGATATGATTTTCTTAACTCAAGGATTTTGTGATCTAGAAAAACCAATTTTCTTATTAGCCCAGCCACATTATAAGCCATTGAAAAAGTCCTTGTGATGATGCATGCTTGTGAATTTGTTTGATTATGGTTAAATGAAAGGCAAAGTTACTTCATGTGACATTGTGATAGTAGAGTGAATGAGTGATTACCTCTTATACACTTGTGTTTGAGTGAAACACTTTACTTAGTGAAGAAATATTCATTGAGCACATGAACATCCATGTTTAGTTGATTAATCATTCATGAAAATTAATATTTGTTGGATATTAAGTGACTTTGTGAACACCAAAGCATGTGCATGTCTTGATTGAAATTTTTGTCATGAGTTTGATTAAAGTTTTTACTTATCTTGAAAAGAGGATTTTTGAATGAGTGAACCATTATACAGATTGGTAGAAGATTGAGTTACATCTTGTTTGCTTGAGGACAAGCAAAGTTCTAAGTTTGGGATTGTGATAACAGTTGAAAAACTGTTATTTTCATGCTTAAAATTGATACTAAAAGCAACCTTTAACACTTAGAAAGTAGCTTGAAATCATGCTTTTGGTTATATTTTTAGAAATAAGAGAGCTGGACAGGTTTATGCTTGATTTCAGTGTTTTTATGCAGGTTTTAAGGTGAATTTGGTGAAAGAAGTGAAGAATGATAGAGATGGAATCAGAAAAGACATCAAAAAGTGCAAAAGGAGAAGCTGCAAGTACCGCTCAACGGTAGTTTACCGCTGAGCGACACTCAGAAACCCACGTTGGATCCGCTGAGGGGTAGAATGGCTGCTGAGGGGAGAAAAACAACTCACGCACTTACCGCTGAGCGGCACTTTTATGGGCTTGGGCCTAATTTTTCTGTATTTTTAGAATAATATATAAGCTTTAGGACGTCCTAGGGTTTGTATCTTTAGTAGAGACGAAGCAAATACTCTCTTTTCCACCCCTTTGAAGGAAGATCTTGGATGCTTAGGCTACCTCTTCACCTTTCTAGGGTTTTATCTTTCTTTCTTCCATTATTGTTCATCTAGTTTCACCATGAATATGGTGAACTAAACCTTGTATTGTTGTTGGGGAATCAATGTAGTCTTGTGAAACTCTCATATATGGAATTTGTTTTAAAATCTTACTTTTAAGACTTATGCTTTCTTTCATCATTAGTTAGGGTTTTTCCTCTTTGCTTATTGCTTGCTTTGTTTATCTCATTCATTGTCATGATTATTTATTTTGTCGATATGGGAACGTACGGGGAAATCTAGATCTGGGGAAATTCTCCCAATAGCATATTGGTTGCCTTTAAGCTCCTGCACTTCATAACAAATTACTAGGAATGCTAGGAATTGTATGAACTCGTAATTAAGGATAGACCCTCTTGCAAGGTGATTTAGAGAGTGGCATTAACAATTGATGAAAGGAATGATGAATTCCTAAAGTATATGAGAGTGGATAAGATGAAATTGATAACTCCCAACAATATACTCATCCATATAATTCATTAAAGTGTTTGTATTCTGTCTTTTCCATTGATCAAATTCATGCATACATGTTTATTTACTGTCTTTTGCATATAAAACTACAATCAATTTGTTCTTAAGTCTTAAATAATCAGCAAATCACATAATTAAACTAGGCCGTGAGTCCTTTGGGAGAACGATACTTGGTCTTACCGAGTTTTATTACTTGAAACGATTCGGTCACACTTGCCGATTGTTAAACAAGTTTGTGGCACCGTTTTTCGGTGTTCATAAATTTGTCATCAGTAGACAAGTTAATTTTTCCTGCAGATTTCTATATCTTAGACTTGAAGGATGATGAAGGAATCAATCCAACAACTATTATCTTGGGAAGACCTTCCATGATGACAGCACGAACCAAGATAGTTGTGCATGCAGGATCATTGACAATGGAGATAGGAGACGAGAAGGTGTGGTTCAACGTGTTGAAAGTTGGGAAGCACCAGATTAAAGATCATTCTTTGTTTTGTATTGATTTATCAAGTTATGTTGTAAACAATTTTTCTTTTTCAAATATGTTGTTCCTAATTTTGGATGAAAAAGGAAACTGTAAAGCAGGTGATATTAGGACACCGTATTAATAGATGATACCTCAGTGGCGTCCGAGTATGATGTTAAGGTGGCTGAGATTACCTTAGGCAGTAAAATTTTGCCATCTGTGGTGCATCCACCCATTTTGGAGTTGAAACCTTTATCATCCCATTTGAAATATGCTTATCTTGAGAGGGATGGGAAACTCCCTATTATTATATCGGCATTGCTTACTGATGAGCAGGAAAAACAACTATTATAGGTTATCACAGACCACAAGAATAGGCAATAGGCTGGACTTTAGCAGATATTCCTAGTATTATCCCTTCTTTATGCATGCATAGAATACATTTGGAGGAGGATGCTAAACCAGTGAAACAACCTCAAGGAAGACTGAATCCTCAACTGATAACGTTGTAAAGAAAAAGGACACCAAGTTGCTACAAACAGGTTTTAAACATTCAAATTCAGTTTGTCTATTTTGTTTGTCTATTTTGTTTGTCTATTTTCTTTGTTTTTAATAAATATTTGCATTGGATTTGAGAGTTTGAATCAGTAACTGGAATGATCATGAATTCAAGAGAGAAACAAAATGAGTCATGTTGATATGAGTGGATTGCTTCTATGATTTGCTAATTGAGTTGACTTGAGAATTTCCTGATTAAATCTTTTGTGAAAGAAATTTGAACCATGTGAGTTTTGAACTTAAGGTTAAGGATGGACCACCATGTGCCATACCTATTTTTCTTGTATGAATTGCCCATGTTTTGTTGATACTCTAATAGTTAGCTTGATTATGTGTTGTGCAACTAAGGAGAATATGCATGATTTGATATGATTGAGGCATTTCTTGTTTTAGCTACTTGGCCAAATAAACTTGTCCTAACATTAATCCATTGAAACCCCCTTTGAGCCTTAAGCCCATTTTTCTTGTTTCCAGTCATTGTCAAACGAGAAAAGAAGAAAAATCACATGTTCCTTACCTTAGGAAAGAAGAAGGAGTAATGAATTCTGTTAGAAGTAAAGTGACGAATAAGTGTGTGGGTGAGTACCTCACCCACAAAACAATAAAAAGGGTAAAAAGGAAGATGAAAAGTTCAAGTTTTTTTTAAAAAAAAAGAATACAAAATCTTCCTTAAAAGAGCAAGATATAGAGTTGTTTTTGAAATCAAGTGTCATTACTCTTTCTATATCAATGTTAAAAGCTCAGAAATTCCAAGAAAAATTCCTACCTTTGCCTTGGCCTCAATACAACCTTTAAAAAGCCCTCATGATCCATAATTGCATGTTTACTGAAGTGTGTGAATGTTAGAGTCTTGCTAAATATCAAGGGTGTCTACTTATATGGGTATTTTGAGTGTAAACACAAGCCAAAAACACTTGAGAGAATTGGAGAGAAATAGATACATGTTGACTTGAGTGTTGTCTTTCATATTTGATTTTCTTGGGAATTCAAAAAGGTTAACTCATGTGTGAAGAATAAAGTGATTCCATTTGCATGTCCATGACAAAGTAATGCCTAAATGATTGATCTATGTCTAGTGCTACTCATTCTTTTGATCCAAATGCAAATATGAAATAAAATGATTCAGAACAAAGTCTTGGAATTAATCAATTTTGCCGCAAAAGGATAAATGTGGGGGTGTGATGAGTGCATATTTATGCCCACATTTATGCTTTAAAATTCAAATTTTTGATAGGATAATTGTGCTTAAATGATTGATTTTAAGTGAATTTGTGATGATTGGAATTGTTAGGTTTGGGAATTAAAGAGACATAAAAAGTGAGTTTTAGCGCATAAAATATTCTTGGATGTTCTTACGTTTATTTGTGCAGCTGAAATTCTAAGTTCTATTGCTTCAAATGGCAATTCAAGGCCGAAAATCAGGTTTTATTTGGAAAATAATGTACAGATGGGCAAACAAGGCAACTTTTACCTTGCACCTCCCAATTTCCCTACATACACCCCTCTTCTCTTAAACAGGCCCAATATTAAGCCGAACAGTAACCCTATTCTAAATACACCTCCTAAATTTCGCTACCCATACCCCTCCTAAGCTAGACTCCACCAGATCATGCCACGTGTCCAAATCCTCCCACACAGATCTAGCCAACCTTGTTCCCCCACGTCAGCCCTAACTCATGAGCATCATCTTCCACCCTCTCCACAGAAACCCTAGCCGCCAATGCCGCCAATGTCGCCAATGCCGTCAGCTGTCGTTCCGCTTCCGCCACTGTCGCAAGTCGCCGCCACGGCCAGAACATCATCTCCTTCCTTTCTCGCCGGCGCATCAACAGACCACCACGGTGCCTTAACCAAGACACTGCGACACTCCTCCTCATTCATCGCGAGTTTCGCCCACCACCAGCCTTCATCGCGCCATTAACGGCGAGTTCTTCATCCACCATGGCCGGAGCACTACAGTCCTCCTCCTCTGAAATCATCACCACCATGACCGCAACCACGTTGCAAGCAGAGCCACCATAGGTCGCAGCCTCCACGGATCAGTCCATCACCGGATCTCTAACCGCGAAGCCGCCGCAAACTGCTTCTCCAAAGTCGCACCTCGACACTTCAGGCCGCCGCCACTACTGTCCTTCCGCTGTTAACCTTCAAGCCACCACAATGTTTCAACGCACACCGCATCATCGCGCACACCTAAAGCCGCCGCAGGAACGATCATCTTCATCTTCTCCATTCTCAGAACCCAGTCGTGCCACCATCAAAAGCGATTCCCAAGTCGTTGATAACAGTTGAAAAACTGTTTTTTTCATGCTTAAAATTGACACAAAAAGCAACCTTTATGCTTAGAAACTAGCTTGAAATCATGCTTTTATCCATATTTTCAGAAATAAGAGAGCTGGACAGGTTTATGCTTGATTTAAGTGTTTTTGTGCAGGTTTTAAGGTGAATTTAGTGAAAGAAGTGAAGAAGGAGAGAGATGGAATCATAAAAGGAATCAAAGAGTGCAAAAGGAGAAGCCGAAAGCACCGCTCAGCGGCATTTTACCGCTGAGCGGCACTCAGGAGGTCACGGGAGGTCCGCTGAGGGGCAAACTGGCCACTGAGGGGAAGAAAAGGGACGCGCAGTCACCGCTGAGCGGTATTTACCGCTGAGCGGCACTTTTATGGGCTTGGGATTTTGTAATCTTTTGTAACTCTAGAATAGTATATAAGGACTTGCACGTCCTAGAATTAGTATCTTTGGCAGAAACGAGGCAAACACTCTCTCTTCCACCCCTTTGAAGGAGGATCTTGGATGCTCAGGCTACCTCTTCACCTTTTTAGGGTTTATTCTTTCATTCTTTCATTGTTATTCATCTAGGTTCACCATGAATATGGTGAACTAAACCTTGTATGTTTGTTGGGGAATCAATGTAATCTCTTGAAGCTCTCATATATGGAATTTATGCTTGCATCTTTTAATTAAGACTTATGCTTTCTTTCATCATTAGTTAGGGTTTTTCCTCTTTGCTTAATGCTTGCATGGTTTAACTCATTCGATGCATGATTATTGGTTTTGTCGATACGGGCACGTACGGGGAAGTCTAGATCCGGGGAATTTCTCCCAATATTATATTGGTTGTCGTTAAGCTCCTGCACTTATGAACTGATCATTAGGAATGCTAGGAATTGTATGAACTCGTGATTAGGGAGAAGCCATCTAGAATGGTACTTTAGAGAGTGGCATTAACAATGATGATTTGAATGTTGAATTCCTAAAATATATGAGAGTGGATAAGATGAAATTGACCCCCAACAACATATTCATCCATATATTTCATTGAAAGTGTTTATCTTTTGCTTTTGCCATTGATCAAAAACTCATGCATACATGTTTATTTTCTGTCTTGCATATTAAACTCCAAATATTTCGTTCTTAAGTCTTAGCTAATCAACAAACTACATAACTAAACTAGGTCGTGAGTCCTTTGGGAGAACGATACTTGGTCTTACCAAGTTTATTACTTGAACGATTCGGTCATACTTGCCAATTGTGAAACAAGTTTGTGACATCATATTTTGGTGCTCATAAATTTGTCCATCAGGTTGTTGGGAAATTATGAAAAAGAAAAAGGAAAGCATTGAGCTAAGAGCTAAGAAATAAGAATGTGAAAAGAAAAAGAAAAGCAAAGCTCAATGCAAAAGGAAAGTTGGGAAAAATAAGAATGATTGTATTGATATGATTTTCTTAACTCAAGGATTTTGCGATCTAGAAAAACCAATTTTCTTATTAGCCCAGCCACATTATAAGCCATTGAAAACGTCCTTGTGATGATGCATGCTTGTGAATTTGTTTGATTATGGTTAAATGAAAGGCAAAGTTACTTCATGTGACATTGTGATAGTAGAGTGAATGAGTGATTCCCTCTTATACACTTGTGTTTGAGTGAAACACTTTACTTAGTGAAGAAATATTCATTGAGCACATGAACATCCATGTTTAGTTGATTAATCATTCATGAAAATTAATATTTGTTGGATATTAAGTGACTTTGTGAACACCAAAGCATGTGCATGTCTTGATTGAAATTTTTGTCATGAGTTTGATTAAAGTTTTTACTTATCTTGAAAAGAGGATTTTTGAATGAGTGAACCATTATACAGATTGGTAGAAGATTGAGTTACATCTTGTTTGCTTGAGGACAAGCAAAGTTCTAAGTTTGGGATTGTGATAACAGTTGAAAAACTGTTATTTTCATGCTTAAAATTGATACTAAAAGCAACCTTTAACACTTAGAAAGTAGCTTGAAATCATGCTTTTGGTTATATTTTTAGAAATAAGAGAGCTGGACAGGTTTATGCTTGATTTCAATGTTTTTATGCAGGTTTTAAGGTGAATTTGGTGAAAGAAGTGAAGAATGATAGAGATGGAATCAGAAAAGACATCAAAAAGTGCAAAAGGAGAAGCTGCAAGTACCGCTCAACGGTAGTTTACCGCTGAGCGACACTCAGAAACCCACGTTGGATCCGCTGAGGGGTAGAATGGCTGCTGAGGGGAGAAAAACAACTCACGCACTTACCGCTGAGCGGCACTTTTATGAGCTTGGGCCTAATTTTTCTGTATTTTTAGAATAATATATAAGCTTTAGGACGTCCTAGGGTTTGTATCTTTAGTAGAGACGAAGCAAATACTCTCTTTTCCACCCCTTTGAAGGAAGATCTTGGATGCTTAGGCTACCTCTTCACCTTTCTAGGGTTTTATCTTTCTTTCTTCCATTATTGTTCATCTAGTTTCACCATGAATATGGTGAACTAAACCTTGTATTGTTGTTGGGGAATCAATGTAGTCTTGTGAAACTCTCATATATGGAATTTGTTTTAAAATCTTACTTTTAAGACTTATGCTTTCTTTCATCATTAGTTAGGGTTTTTCCTCTTTGCTTATTGCTTGCTTTGTTTATCTCATTCATTGTCATGATTATTTATTTTGTCGATATGGGAACGTACGGGGAAATCTAGATCTGGGGAAATTCTCCCAATAGCATATTGGTTGCCTTTAAGCTCCTGCACTTCATAACAAATTACTAGGAATGCTAGGAATTGTATGAACTCGTAATTAAGGATAGGCCCTCTTGCAAGGTGATTTAGAGAGTGGCATTAACAATTGATGAAAGGAATGATGAATTCCTAAAGTATATGAGAGTGGATAAGATGAAATTGATAACTCCCAACAATATACTCATCCATATAATTCATTAAAGTGTTTGTATTCTGTCTTTTCCATTGATCAAATTCATGCATACATGTTTATTTACTGTCTTTTGCATATAAAACTACAATCAATTTGTTCTTAAGTCTTAAATAATCAGCAAATCACATAATTAAACTAGGCCGTGAGTCCTTTGGGAGAACGATACTTGGTCTTACCGAGTTTTATTACTTGAAACGATTCGGTCACACTTGCCGATTGTTAAACAAGTTTGTGGCACCGTTTTTCGGTGTTCATAAATTTGTCATCAGTAGACAAGTTAATTTTTCCTGCAGATTTCTATATCTTAGACTTGAAGGATGATGAAGGAATCAGTCCAACAACTATTATCCTCGGAAGACCTTCCATGATGACAGCACGAACCAAGATAGTTGTGCATGCAGGATCATTGACAATGGAGATAGGAGACGAGAAGGTGTGGTTCAACGTGTTGAAAGTTGGGAAGCACCAGATTAAAGATCATTCTTTGTTTTGTATTGATTTATCAAGTTATGTTGTAAACAATTTTTCTTTTTCAAATATGTTGTTCCTAATTTTGGATGAAAAAGGAAACTGTAAAGCAGGTGATATTAGGACACGGTATTAATAGATGATACCTCAGTGGCGTCCGAGTATGATGTTAAGGTGGCTGAGATTACCTTAGGCAGTAAAATTTTGCCATCTGTGGTGCATCCACCCATTTTGGAGTTGAAACCTTTATCATCCCATTTGAAATATGCTTATCTTGAGAGGGATGGGAAACTCCCTATTATTATATCGGCATTGCTTACTGATGAGCAGGAAAAACAACTATTATAGGTTATCACAGACCACAAGAATAGGCAATAGGCTGGACTTTAGCAGATATTCCTGGTATTATCCCTTCTTTATGCATGCATAGAATACATTTGGAGGAGGATGCTAAACCAGTGAAACAACCTCAAGGAAGACTGAATCCTCAACTGATAACGTTGTAAAGAAAAAGGACACCAAGTTGCTACAAACAGGTTTTAAACATTCAAATTCAGTTTGTCTATTTTGTTTGTCTATTTTCTTTGTTTTTAATAAATATTTGCATTGGATTTGAGAGTTTGAATCAGTAACTGGAATGATCATGAATTCAAGAGAGAAACAAAATGAGTCATGTTGATATGAGTGGATTGCTTCTATGATTTGCTAATTGAGTTGACTTGAGAATTTCCTGATTAAATCTTTTGTGAAAGAAATTTGAACCATGTGAGTTTTGAACTTAAGGATAAGGATGGACCACCATGTGCCATACTTATTTTTCTTGTATGAATTGCCCATGTTTTGTTGATACTCTAATAGTTAGCTTGATTATGTGTTGTGCAACTAAGGAGAATATGCATGATTTGATATGATTGAGGCATTTCTTGTTTTAGCTACTTGGCCAAATAAACTGGTCCTAACATTAATCCATTGAAACCCCCTTTGAGCCTTAAGCCCATTTTTCTTGTTTCCAGTCATTGTCAAACGAGAAAAGAAGAAAAATCACATGTTCCTTACCTTAGGAAAGAAGAAGGAGTAATGAATTCTGTTAGAAGTAAAGTGACGAATAAGTGTGTGGGTGAGTACCTCACCCACAAAACAATAAAAAGGGTAAAAAGGAAGATGAAAAGTTCAAGTTTTTTTTAAAAAAAAAGAATACAAAATCTTCCTTAAAAGAGCAAGATATAGAGTTGTTTTTGAAATCAAGTGTCATTACTCTTTCTATATCAATGTTAAAAGCTCAGAAATTCCAAGAAAAATTCCTACCTTTGCCTTGGCCTCAATACAACCTTTAAAAAGCCCTCATGATCCATAATTGCATGTTTACTGAAGTGTGTGAATGTTAGAGTCTTGCTAAATATCAAGGGTGTCTACTTATATGGGTATTTTGAGTGTAAACACAAGCCAAAAACACTTGAGAGAATTGGAGAGAAATAGATACATGTTGACTTGAGTGTTGTCTTTCATATTTGATTTTCTTGGGAATTCAAAAAGGTTAACTCATGTGTGAAGAATAAAGTGATTCCATTTGCATGTCCATGACAAAGTAATGCCTAAATGATTGATCTATGTCTAGTGCTACTCATTCTTTTGATCCAAATGCAAATATGAAATAAAATGATTCAGAACAAAGTCTTGGAATTAATCAATTTTGCCGCAAAAGGATAAATGTGGGGGTGTGATGAGTGCATATTTATGCCCACATTTATGCTTTAAAATTCAAATTTTTGATAGGATAATTGTGCTTAAATGATTGATTTTAAGTGAATTTGTGATGATTGGAATTGTTAGGTTTGGGAATTAAAGAGACATAAAAAGTGAGTTTTAGCGCATAAAATATTCTTGGATGTTCTTACGTTTATTTGTGCAGCTGAAATTCTAAGTTCTATTGCTTCAAATGGCAATTCAAGGCCGAAAATCAGGTTTTATTTGGAAAATAATGTACAGATGGGCAAACAAGGAAACTTTTACCTTGCACCTCCCAATTTCCCTACATACACCCCTCTTCTCTTAAACAGGCCCAATATTAAGCCGAACAGTAACCCTATTCTAAATACACCTCCTAAATTTCGCTACCCATACCCCTCCTAAGCTAGACTCCACCAGATCATGCCACGTGTCCAAATCCTCCCACACAGATCTAGCCAACCTTGTTCCCCCACGTCAGCCCTAACTCATGAGCATCATCTTCCACCCTCTCCACAGAAACCCTAGCCGCCAATGCCGCCAATGCCGCCAATGTCGCCAATGCCGTCAGCTGTCGTTCCGCTTCCGCCACTGTCGCAAGTCGCCGCCACGGCCAGAACATCATCTCCTTCCTTTCTCGCCGGCGCATCAACAGACCACCACGGTGCCTTAACCAAGACACTGCGACACTCCTCCTCATTCATCGCGAGTTTCACCCACCACCAGCCTTCATCGCGCCATTAACGGCGAGTTCTTCATCCACCATGGCCGGAGCACTACAATCCTCCTCCTCTGAAATCATCACCACCATGACCGCAACCACGTTGCAAGCAGAGCCACCATAGGTCGCAGCCTCCACGGATCAGTCCATCACCGGATCTCTAACCGCGAAGCCGCCGCAAACTGCTTCTCCAAAGTCGCACCTCGACACTTCAGGCCGCCGCCACTACTGTCCTTCCGCTGTTAACCTTCAAGCCACCACAATGTTTCAACGCACACCGCATCATCGCGCACACCTAAAGCCGCCGCAGGAACGATCATCTTCATCTTCTCCATTCTCAGAACCCAATCGCGCCACCATCAAAAGCGATTCCCAAGTCGTTGATAACAGTTGAAAAACTGTTATTTTCATGCTTAAAATTGACACAAAAAGCAACCTTTATGCTTAGAAACTAGCTTGAAATCATGCTTTTATCCATATTTTCAGAAATAAGAGAGCTGGACAGGTTTATGCTTGATTTAAGTGTTTTTGTGCAGGTTTTAAGGTGAATTTAGTGAAAGAAGTGAAGAAGGAGAGAGATGGAATCATAAAAGGAATCAAAGAGTGCAAAAGGAGAAGCCGAAAGCACCGCTCAGCGGCATTTTACCGCTGAGCGGCACTCAGGAGGTCACGGGAGGTCCGATGAGGGGCAAACTGGCCACTGAGGGGAAGAAAAGGGACGCGCAGTCACCGCTGAGCGGTATTTACCGCTGAGCGGCACTTTTATGGGCTTGGGCTTTTGTAATCTTTTGTAACTCTAGAATAGTATATAAGGGCTTGCACGTCCTAGAATTAGTATCTTTGGCAGAAACGAGGCAAACACTCTCTCTTCCACCCCTTTGAAGGAGGATCTTGGATGCTCAGGCTACCTCTTTTGGGGTTTATTCCTTCATTCTTTCATTATTGTTCATCTAGGTTCACCATGAATATGGTGAACTAAACCTTGTATGTTTGTTGGGGAATCAATGTAATCTCTTGAAGCTCTCATATATGGAATCTATGCTTGCATCTTTTAATTAAGATTTATGCTTTCTTTCGTCATTAGTTAGGGTTTTTCCTCTTTGCTTAATGCTTGCATGGTTTAACTCATTCGATGCATGATTATTGGTTTTGTCGATACGGGCACGTACGGGGAAGTCTAGATCCGGGGAATTTCTCCCAATATTATATTGGTTGTCGTTAAGCTCCTGCACTTATGAACTGATCATTAGGAATGCTAGGAATTGTATGAACTCGTGATTAGGGAGAAGCCATCTAGAATGGTACTTTAGAGAGTGGCATTAACAATGATGATTTGAATGTTGAATTCCTAAAATGTATGAGAGTGGATGAGATGAAATTGACCCCCAACAACATATTCATTCATATATTTCATTGAAAGTGTTTATCTTTTGTCTTTGCCATTGATCAAACTTCATGCATACATATTTATTTTCTGTCTTGCATATTAAAATCCAAATATTTCGTTTGTAAGTCCTAGCTAATCAACAAATCACATAACTAAACTAGGCCGTGAGTCCTTTGGGAAGAACGATACTTGGTCTTACCAAGTTTATTACTTGAACGATTCGGTCATACATGCCGATTGTGAAACAAGTTTGTGACATCATATTTTGGTGTTCATAAATTTGTCCATCAGTCATGCACTCTAACCTCTCTGTCGCGCACCATGCTCATCACCATCACGCCGCTGCCATCCAAGCTCCGTTTATCTTCAAACTTGCACTCAGAAAAACAAGAAATAGAAGCCTCCATGGTCTCGCGAAGAGAACAATGCGTTCTCTCTTTCGCGGCGGCACAAAGCTCCTTTCCCCCAATCTGCAGAACCCTAATTTTGGGTGGAAAGGTAGCGGACACGTGGAAGCATCTCATTGGTCACATCTCCCCCTCAGTCAAAGTTAGTCAACAAGTTTCCTCTGGTCAAAGTCTGGTCAACTGAGGGGCTTTCTTGCAATTTCAGAAACTCAGAAGGGGCTAAAGTGCAGATAGGGGAAATTTCAGGGCATTTGTGCAATTTTGAAAATTCAGAAAATCTAAAAGATAAAATTCAGTTGTTGAATTAATTTAATTTGGGAATATCAACTGAAAATATCTTCCAAATAATGTTATAATTATTTAAATCTTTTAGTTATTTGGAAGATACAAGATAAAAGATTCTATCAACTGAATACTTAGAGTCCAAGCCCGATCAAGACTATTTAAAGAGACCCAGGGGACTTCACTTAAGGCATTCATTCTCTCATACTCCTCTCACTTTTCTTTCATCTTGTATTCAACTCCATTCATGGAGAGCTAAGCATCTAGAGCTATTCTTTTGTAAATCCAAGACGAATTTTGAGGTTATGTTCAATTAATACAATTGTTTACTTTGATTATTGATTTAAGTTGTTCTCTCTATGTCTTTCATCTCTCTATCTTGTTAAAAGCAAAGATTTTTGCATCATACTGTGTTTGAATCTACACGCATATTGATTATATGAGTTCTAGGGTTTATAGGTATAATTGAGAATTTACTTTGATTAAATTTAGCAACTTTCATATGATTAAATTATTTTTATTATCAATTGAGAATGTACTTTGGTTGGTAGTAATAATTTCAACTATAATCAATTGAGAATTTACTTTGATTGATTAACTTTTAACTTTGTTAGGAGATTTAAGAATAGACATGATTAAACACAATAGAATTTGATTGAGAATGTACTTTGGTTGAATTTATTGTGAATAATCTAGAAAGGTTTTGCATTTGATTGAGAATTTACTTTGGTTAAATGCATGATCGCCCTCAAATTAATTGAGAATGTACTTTAATTAATTTGAAACTTACACAATAATCAATTGAACAATTATCCGTGAATAACCGATGATGAATTTATCTTGGAAAAGCAGTGGAATTAGCCTATTTAATCATAATTGTTTTTAAGTTTATTATTTGTTCTTTAAACATTCTTCAAACATTATTTTTATTCATAAGCATTGCATAACATAAGAGTCAGATAATTAAAAGCAATTTCGTGTTCGTTGGGAGACGACTCAGGGTTACTTTAGCCCTATCTACCTTCTTGAATACTACTTGGCAATATTGAAGTTGCCTTGAAAAGTAGTATTAATTTGATAGCTTCAATGACAGAACATAGAGTTTAGTTCACCATTAATATGGTGAAACTAGATGAACAATGGAAAAAGAATTAAAGATAAAACCCTTGAAATTGAAGATAGGAGCTTCCGCATCCAAATCCACCTCCGAGGGATCAAAGAGTGTGTTTTTGTGCCTATTCTGTCCAAATATGTGAACCCTAGGACGTCCAAGTCCTCAAGTAGAACATCAAAATAACAGAAAACAGGTCCAAGCCCACAAGACTAGTGCTCAATGCCCTACTTAGGGTGCCCAACGATGTGCGGGTACGACTCTATGAAGTTACACTCAACGCCCCTAAAAATGGCATCCGGGCGCGAGCTAGAAGCATGCTGCGCTGAGGGCTCTAGAAAAGGGCAGCCAAGCGTGAGACAGTGTGCTTTAGCACTAAGGGCCCCTAAAGTGGCGTTGAGGGCCTCTAAAGTGGTGTTGAGGGCCCCTAAAGTGGCGCTTAGCGGTTCTGCGATCCTCCTTTCTTGATGCTTTTCAATCCTTTCCTAAGTTCCAACTCCTTACTATTTCAACTCTTCTTCCAAATCATCTCAATTCCTGTTGAAAACACTGAAATCTAGTACAAAACCATTACATTCACCTTCAACTCTCTTTATTCCTCAAAACCATAATTCCAAGTCAAAAGGGTGTTTCTAGTATCAAAATTAAGTATCAAATAATGATAAATTCAACCGTTATCACAACCCCAAACTTAGAACTTTGCTTGTCCTCAAGCCAACAAAATGTAACTTGGCTTTCAAACAATCAATACAATGGTTTCAACACCATTCAAAACCTTTTCTTTCAAGACAAGGAATTGCTCATATCAACTTATTGTAGAGAATATAAGTCACGATGAATAAATGCCTTGATTCAATTAAGCTCATTGTGGTGCTCACATACTCATAGAATGCTCAACAAATGCTATACTGATGAATGATCAACCAAGCAAAGATGTACTCATGCATACATGGAACTACTCCTCACTAAGAAAAAGTTTTTCTGCAAACACACAGGTGTATATAGAGGTGACTCATTCACTCTACTATCACGATGTCACATACATTAACTTTGCCTTCATTTAACCACAACCAATCAAACTCACAAGAAAGTATCATCACAAGGGCTTTTCTATGTCTTGTAATGTGGCTGGGCTAAGAAGAAAATTGGATTTTTTGGATCACAAAATCCTTGAGTTAAGAGTGTCATTCATAATTTCATCATTTACACACAATCTCTCTTTTTCAAGAAACCATTCTCACTTCTTCCCAACTTTCCCTTGCATTTCTGTTGCTTTTCCAACAGTCCAGCATGTTAAAGACCGAACGATATGAATTTAAAGTCGAACGATGTTTCCTTAGACTGAACAGTCATAACAATGAAGTGTGTTGACGACCGAACGATTTAAAACAAGCTAGCTAGTAGAAACAAAGTGGGAAAATTAAACAATCATAAGCCGAATGATACTACTATCAAAGGAAATTACTGCATACAGAAGACAACTGAACAATAATTAAATAGTAAAATGGAAACATGTTAAAACATCAAGGATAACCGAACGGTAAAAATAAAATAAGGTATTGAAACTGAGCAACAAGAAGACAGTCAAACACTTGTTAAGACCAAGTATCGTTTCTCAAGAGACTCAAGGCCTAAACAGTTATGTGACTTCTTGATTAATTAAGACTTGTAAACGAAATTGTTGTGTTAATATTACGGAAAAATAAACATGAATGCAAGTGTTGATCAATGGGATTGAAAGATGTAGAATATGGCATGATTATGTTGTTGGGGTTTATGTTAATGGCACTTTCTATCCACTCTCATGTATTTATGAATTCATCTTTCTTCATTAATGTTAATGCCACTTTCTAATTTACCTTAAACCGGATGTCTTGGTGAAGAAAGCCTAATCCTAATCACTAGTTCACAATGTCTTGTCTCCCTAGTAATTAATCAAGCATTACATTCGCACAGAAGCTTAAAGGCAACCGATCCTCCTATCCCTATGTCTAGGTAATATTGCTTCCGGGAGAATTTCCTTAGTTATAGATTTCCTCATGTGTCCATAATGACAAAATCAATAATCATGCAATTGAATGAGTTAAACACCACATGCATAGAGTATAGAGGAAAAACCCTAACAATTAATGAAGTAAAGCATATATAATTGATGACAAATTTATGAACACCGAAAAACGGCGCCAAAAACTTGTTTAACCCTCGGCAAGTGTGACCGAGTCGTATCAAGTAATAAACTCGGTAAGACCAAGTATCGTTCTCCTAAAGGACTCACGACTTAGTTAGTTATATGATTTCTCATTATTTAAGACTTGTGAACAAATTGTTATAGGTTTCAAATGCAAAAGACAAAAAGTAAACATGTATGCATGTGATAATCAATGGGAAAGAAGAACACAAACACTGAACGAATTATATGGATAAGTATGTTTTTGGGGTAATCAATTTCATCTTATCCACTCTCATATATTTTAGGAATTCATCATTCTTTTCATCAGTGTTAATGTCACTCTCTAAATTACCTTAAACCCGATGTCTTGGCGAAGAAAGCCTATCCTTAATTATGAGTTCATACAATTCCTAGCATCCCTAATAATTAATTTTGAACCATAAAAGCTTAAAGGCAACCAACCCTCATATTCCTATGTCTAGGTTTATACTACTGTTGGAAGAGTTTCCCCAGATCTAGATTTCCCCTTATGTGTCCATATCGAAAAAACCAATAATCAAGACATCGAATGAGTTAAACAATGCATGCTTTGAGCAAAGAAGAAAAACCCTAACTAATGATGAAAGAAAGTCGGTATCATAAATATGATGTTTAAACACAAATTTCCATATATGAGAGCTTAAAAAAATTACATTGATTCTCCAACAACAATAAGAGTTTAGTTCACCATATTCATGGTGAAACTAGATGAAATACAATGAAATAGTGAAAGATATAACCCTAGAAAGTTGAGTAGGTAGCCTTAGCATCCAAAATCTTCCTCCAAGGGTAGAAAGGTGTGTGTTTGCTTCGTACTCTGCCAAAGATACAAACCCTACAACGTCCTAAAGCTTATATACTATTCTAAAAATTACAAAAAAGTAGGCCCAAGCCCAAAATAATGGCGCTCAGCGGTAAACTACCGCTCAACGGTAAGTGCGTGTGTTGAATTCTTCCCCTCAACTGCACTTTCACCCCTCAGCGGTGCCAACGAGTGTTAAGTAGTGTCGCTTAGCGGTAAAATGGCACTGAGTAGTACTTGCGGCTTCTCCTCTTTTGTACTTTTTGAGTTCTTTTCTGATTCCATCTCTATCCTTCTTCACTTCTTTCATCAAATTCACCTTAAAACTTGTATAAAACACTGAAATCAAGCATAAACCTGTCCAACTCTCTTATTTATAAAAATAAGAGAGTTGATGGTGAATTTAATGCTTTTGTGCTAGATTTCTTTGATTTTGTAGGTTATTGGAATGATTTGAAGGAAGAGTTAAAGTACTTAATGGTTGGAATGTAGAAAAGTCAACCAAAAACCAGAAAAGTCAACCATAAAAGTTAGCTAGTCAACTAGAAAAGTTAACCAGTCAACCAGTATACAGAAAAATAACCCAGAGTGTAGAAAAAGTTGCGTCGAGCGGTAATTACCATTGAACGCCACTTTTTAGGTGTTGAAATCACCGTTGAGGGGCAAAATAGCAAATGAGGGGCAAAATTGAAGACTCACACTTACCGCTGAGCGACATTTTAATGGACCTTGGGCCACTTTTCTTTAATTTTTAGAAAGGTATATAAGGTTTTAGTCGACCTAGGTTAGTCATCTTTGGGTGGAACGAAGCAAAAACACACTCTTTCACACCTTGGAGGAGGATTTTGGATGCTAAGGCTCATTTTTCACTTTCTAGGGCTCTATCTTTTCACTCTTTCATTAAAATTCATATAGTTTCACCATGAATATGGTGAACTAAACATTTATTGTTGTTGGGGAATCAATGTAATGCTTTTGAAATTCTCATGTATGGAAGTTGTTCTTCAAAATCTTCTTTAAGATACATGCTTTCTTTCATCAAATGTTAGGGTTGTTCCTTTTTTCTCAAAACATGCATGGTTTAACTCATTCGATGTCATGATCAACTGTCTAGGTCGTGGGTCCTTTGGGAGAACAATACTGGTCTTACCAGGTTTGTTACTTGATACGACTCGATTGCACTTACTGAGGGTTAAACAAGTTTTTGGCACTATTGTCGGGGACTCACGGTTTAACTATTCTATTTGTGTTATTATTGATTAACTTTGACTTGATTGTTATCTTTTTATCTTTTTATTTTTTCTTTTTATCATTTTATCTTTTTAGTTTATCTTTTTATATTTTTTTGCTAACAAATGTTTTCTAGGGTTTTGTGCCTAATTGATGACAAATTTATGAACACCGAAAAACGGCGCCACAAACTTGTTTAACAATCGACAAGTGTGACCGAATCGTTTCAAGTAATAAAACTCGGTAAGACCAAGTATCATTCTCCCAAAGGACTCACGGCCTAGTTTAGTTATGTGATTTGTTGATTATTTAAGACTTAAGAACAAATTGATTGTAGTTTTATATGCAAAAGACAGTAAATAAACATGTATGCATGAATTTGATCAATGGAAAAGACAGAATACAAACACTTTAATGAATTATATGGATGAGTATGTTGTTGGGAGTTATCAATTTCATATTATCCACTCTCATATACTTTAGGAATTCAACATTCTTTTCATGAATTGTTAATGCCACTCTCTAAATCACCTTGCAAGAAGGCTTATCCTTAATTACGAGTTCATACAATTCCTAGCATTCCTAGTAATTAGTTATGAAGTGCAGGAGCTTAAAGGCAACCAATATGCTATTGGGAGAACTTCCCCGGATCTAGATTTCCCCGTACGTTCCCATATCGACAAAATCAATAATCATGGCAATGAATGAGTTAAACAAAGCAAGCAATAAGCAAAGAGGAAAAACCCTAACTAATGATGAAAGAAAGCATAAGTCTTAAAAGTAAGATGTTAAAACAAATTCCATATATGAGAGTTTCACAAGACTATATTGATTCCCCAACAACAATACAAGGTTTAGTTCACCATATTCATGGTGAAACTAGATGAATAATAATGGAAGAATCAAAGATAAAACCCTAGAAAGGTGAAGAGGTAGCCTAAGCATCCAAGATCTTCCTTCAAAGGGGTGGAAAAGAGAGTACTTGCTTCGTCTCTGCCAAAGATACAAACCCTAGGACGTCCTAAAGCTTATATCCTATTCTAAAAATACAGAAAAATTAGGCCCAAGCCCATAAAAGTGCCACTCAGCGGTAAACTGCCGCTCAACGGTAAGTGCGTGAGTTGTTTTTCTCCCCTCAGCGGACATTTTACCGCTCAGCGGATCCAATGTGGGTTTCTGAGTGTCGCTCAGCGGTAAACTACCGTTGAGCGGTACTTGCAGCTTCTCCTTTTGCACTTTTTGATGTCTTTTCTGATTCCATCTCTATCCTTCTTCACTTCTTTCACCAAATTCACCTTAAAACCTGCATAAAAACACTGAAATCAAGCATAAACATGTCCAACTCTCTTATTTCTAAAAATATAACCAAAAGCATGATTTCAAGCTAGTTTCTAAGTGTTAAAGGTTGCTTTTAGTACCAATTTTAAGCATGAAAATAACAGTTTTTCAACTGTTATCACTAATGCTTGCAGGATGCAATACAAACAAGAATTTAACTATATGGGCACTTAATTCTACCAAAGTAATTTCAACCAATCGAGGGAATCTCACTCAAGCATGGATCAAAGTCAACTTTTGCAAGCTACCGGACAATTTGAGAACCAACCACAAAAACAATGGCAGCAACAAAGCTCTCTATCATTGGAAAAGCTAGATGACGTCTTTCAACAATTTCTGGAAGAGTCCATCTCCACTCTGAAAATCATTGAAGCATCATGTAAAAGGATGGAGATGCAAATTGGTCACTTCATTGAGAGATGGGAAGATTTTGGGGTTGAAACTAAAGTTAACCCTAGGGAGGAATCTCACGCCATGATCATTGGAACAGAGAGAAAAGACAAAGAAGAGTTGAGTGAGAAATATAAAGACGTAGAAAAAGAAAGATAAGTGGTTGAGAGAAAAGAGAAAAAGAAAATTTGTGTGAAGATAAAGAAAGTGAGAGAAAAGAAAAAGAGGACGAGAGAAAAATAGAAAGAATCATATGAAAAATTTCGTCCTCATCCAAAGAAGTATCATAGGAAGGAGAAGGAATTGGATCGCTTTATGGAAATTCTTAAAGAAGTTCAGTAGAAAGAAGAAAAAAAGAAGATGGAACATGAACTTTATTGGGTCAAGCTAGTGACGTTAAAAGAGCGCTTGCTGGGAGGCAACCTAGTGATTTAAGAATTTTTAATTTTTAGTTTGGTGATGTAATTTTAAACTGTTGGTATTTTTGTTTTGGTTATAAGTTTGTTATATGGTTTACATCTACTGATGGATTTTAGGTGGAAGAGTATCTACTGAAGGATACTAGGTTTGTTTACACCTACTAATAAGTGTTGGTAAGAAAGATTTGCACTTACTAAAGGGTGTTGGAGGATTTTGGGTCAGGCTCGTGACGTTAAACAAGCGCTACCTGGGAGGCAACCCAGTTGATGGACTTTATCTTTGTTTGTTTGTTTTGATTCTGCTTTAGATACATTATAGGGATTGAATGTTTGAGTGTTGTGAGAACTTAAATGCATTGGGTGAGTGAGAGGCATTAGTATAAGACACCAAGGGTAAGCTAGGAAGAAGGAGAGTTGATGTCGCAAGTGCCTCTCGGCGGTAATTACCGCTGAGCGCAATTGCTGCAGACTTGGGTGGACCATTTTGGTTCAATTAGGTTATTTTTATACCTTAGGGTGCGACTTTGCTTCTATTTTAAAATCTCCTTCTTCCCACACACTCTTAAGCACTCTCCAAAGAGTTCTCTTCACTTTTCCCTTCTTCCCCCTTCACAAAACCTCTTTTTCAAACACTTTTGCATTAAGTTTCCATCCAAGTTTGGGGTTTGGTGAGAGCATTGCTGTTAGGGACTGATTTCTTCATATCCCTAGAGCATTCTAATATAAGGAGTGTTTTAGGGAGTTGTTTGTGGTTTGCTAATGCTTAACAATGTGTCTTATAGTTTTGTGAATTGTGTTTGATGCAGGGATGACCTCCTCATCAGGAAAAAGAATCAAGACTATAGGATCCAAGAAGAAGGAGAGGAGGAACACTCCGATGATAGCATGAGCTGATGAGGAGCTGAGATAGCATCAATTGATGGATGCTATCAGCACTAGAGCAAGATTTTTCTTATCTTTTGTTTTATATTATTGAATTTATTTTCTTTTGTTTTTAGTATAGAATTTAATGTATTTGGCTTAAAATTTTTCTGTGTGCAATGGTTTGTTGATGCTAGGATGTTTGTAATGAGTATTTCTTCATGATGTTGATTATATTGATTGATGTTGAGATGATGCATGATGTTGATACACAGGTGGTTGCTCAAAATATTTTGAAACAAATGCATGATGACTTGTTATTGTGATTATGGTATTGAGCTGGATGTTTATCTAAATGTTGGAATTTGATTTAGCCCGTTTGAGGATTGAACTCCAAAGTTTTTGTGAGTGAGTGCTATTACTTTGAAAGCATGATTGACTTAGCCCAGGTTTTCTATGATTGAATCACTTGCTTGTATGTGTCATATGATCAAGGCCATTTGTTGTTAACCCTTTTTAGTCAAAATGCATGATTTTAGCCCCCTAAAAGATAACACTATGTGTTCTATCCTTTGAACCTTTAGCCTTGAAAATGATTTGAAAACTCTTTGTGAAAATCTTTACCTTGAGTTGAGTTGAGAATATTTTGTGGTATTGGTAAAGGTTCAAGTTTGGGATTGTTGGGAAATCTAGAAAGGGCAAATAACAAGCATTGAGCTAAGAGCTAAACACGTGAAAAGCAAAAGAAAAGAAAAGCTCAATGCAAGGGAAAGTTGGGAATAAGTAAGAATGGTTGTGTTTAAATGATGAAAGTATGATGATAATTGCTTGTGAGTATATTTAATTATGGTTAAATGAAAGGAAAAGTTAATTCATGTGACATAGGGATAATAGAGTGAATGAGTGACCTCTTATACACTTGTCTGTTTGAGTGAAACACTTTATCTGGAGAGGAAAGATTTCATGATTACATCTTTGTTTAGTTAATTAATCATCCATGATAATAGCTTCTGTTGAATAATCTTTGATTATCTGAGCGCCACAATGAGCTTAATTGAATCAAGGCATGTATTCATCTTGACTGATACTCTTTAAGATAAGCTGATTTGAGGAATTACTTCTCTTAAAAGAAAAGGTTTTGAAATGTGTTGAATCATTGCATTGATTGGTTGAAAGCTAAGTTACATCTTGTTTGTTTGAGGACAAACAAAGTTCTAAGTTTGAGGTTGTGATAACGGTTGAAAAACTGTTATTTTTAACTTAATTTTGATAATCAATCAACCCTTTTTGACTTAGAAACTTGCTTTAACTCATGCTTTTGCTTTAGTTTTGTGAATAAGAGAGTTGAAGGTGAATTTAATGGTTTTGTGCTAGATTCCCTTAATTTTGTAGGTTATTGGAATGATTTGAAAGAAGAGTTAAAGTACTCAATAGTTAGAATGCAGAAAAGTCAACCAGAAACCAGAAAAATCAACCAGAAACCAGAAAAGTCAACCAGAAACCATAAAAGTCAACCAATCAACCAACAAACTCAATCAGTCAACCAGAATACAGAAAAGTCAACTTGAGTGCAGAAAAAGTTGCATTGAGCGGTAATTACCGCTGAGCACCACTTTTTAGGTGCCGAAATCATCGTTGAGGGGCAAAATAGGAGCAGAGGGGCAAAATTGAAGACCCACACTTACTGTTGAGTGGCCTTTTAATGGGCCTTGGGCCACTTTTTTGTAATTTTAGAAAGCTATATAAGGTTTTAGTCAACCTGAGTTAGTCATCTTTGGTTGGAACGAAGCAGAAACACACTCTTTCACACCTGGGAGGAGAATTTTGGATGCTAAGGCTCCTTTTTCACTTTCTAGGGTTCTATCTTTTCACTCTTTCATTGTAATTCATCTAGTTTCACCATCAATATGGTGAACTAAACATTTATTGTTGTTGGGGAATCAATGTAGTCCTTTTGAAACTCTCATGTATGAAATTTGTTCTTCAAAATCTTCTTTAAGATACATGCTTTCTTTCATTAATTGTTAGGGGTTTTCCTCTTTGATCAAAGCATGCATTGTTTAACTCATTCGATGTCATGATCATTGATTTTGTCGATAGGGACACACACGGGGAATTCTAGATCTAGGGAATCTCTCCCAATAGTAGTATAAACCTAGACATAGGAGTATGATGGTTTGTTGCCTTTAAGCTTCTGTTCACTGTAATGCATGATTAATTGCTAGGGAGACAAGACATTGTAAACTAGTGCTTATGATTAGGCTTTCTTTGCCGAGACATCGGGTTTAACGTAATTTAGAAAGTGGCATTAACAATTAATGAAGAAAGATGAATTCCTTAATACATGAGAGTAGATAGTTTGAAATTGATAAACCCCAACAACATAATCATCCATATATTTCAATTCACGTGTTTCTTCTTACCATTGATCAATCCACACATTCATATTTACTTTGGAGTATTTGCATTTAAATCTTAATCAATCGGTTTTATAAGTCTTAGCTAATAAACAAATCACACAACTGTCTACGTCGTGAGTCCTTTGGGAAAAGATACTTGGTCTTACCATTTTATTATTCCTTGATATGATTCGGTACACTTGCCGAGTGTTACAAGTTTTTGGCACCTTTCCCGGGGACTCATGGTTTAACTATTCTATTTGTGTGATTGTTGATTATCTTTGACTTGACTTTTTTTATTTTTTTTTTATCTTTTTGTGCTAACAAATGTTTTCTAGGGTTTTGTGCGTAATGCTTGTAGGTTGCAATTCAGACAAGAATTTAACTATATGGACACTCAATTCTACCAAGGTAATCTCAACCACTGGAGGGAATCTCACTCAAGCATGGATCAAAGTCAATTTTTGCAAGTTGTCAGACAATTTGAGAACCAACCACAACAACAATGGCGGCAACAAAGTTCTTTATCAGAAAGAATGGCAAAGATGGATGACGTCTTTCAACAATTTATGCAAGAGTCCATGTCCACTCAGAAAATCATTGAAGCATCATGTAAAAGGATGGAGATGCAACCTGGTCACTTAATTGAGAGATTGGAAGATTTTGGGGCTGAAACTGAAGTTAATCCTAAGGAGGAATGTCACGCCATTATCACTGGAAGTGACAACACTTTAGATGAGGAAAAGATAGAGAGAAAAGAAAAAGAAGAGTTAAGTAAGAAAGATAAAGATGTGGAAAAAGAAAGAGAAGTGGTTGAGAGAGAAGAGAGAAAGAAAATTTGTATAAAGATTAAGAAAGTATGTGGAAAAGAGAAGAAAAAACAAAAGTGAAGAAAAAAAAACGTGTGTGAAGATAAAGAAAGTGAGAGAAAAGAAGAAGAGGACGAGAGGAAAAAAGAAAGAATCATATGAAAAACCCCTTCCTTATCCAAAGAAGTATCATAGGAAGGAGAAGGAATTTGAGCGCTTTATGGAAATCTTCAAGAAATTGGAGATTAAAGTTCCTATGATTGAGACATTCAAACATGTTCTTGGTTTTATCAAATTCCTGAAGAAATTCAGGAGAAAGAAGAAAAGAAAAAAACAAAAAAAGGAATATCCAGAAAGGAGAACACCAACATTAAAGATGGAACTTGAGCTTTAATGGGTCAAGCTAATGGCGTTAAAAGAGTGCTTGCTGGGAGGCAGCCCAGTGGTTTAAGAACTTTAATTTTATTTGGTGATGTAATTGTGAACTTTTGGTATTTTAGTTTTGTTATGAGTTTGTTACAAGGTTTACATCTACTCATGGATGTTAGGTGGAGGAGTATCTACTGAAGGATACTATGTTTGAATACACCTGCTGATGGGTGTTGGTAAGAAAGATTTGCATCTACTAAAGGGTGCTAAAGGATTTTGGGTCAGGCTCGTGACATTAAACAAGCGCTACCTTGAAGGCAACCTAGTTGATTGAAGTTATTTTTGGTTGTTTGTTTTGATTCTGCTCTAGTTGCATCATAGGGATTGAATGTTTGAGTGATGTGAGAGACTAAATGCATTGGATAAGTGAGAGGCATTGGTAAAGCACACCTAGGGCAAGCTAGGAAGAAGGAGAATCAACGCGAACGTGGTAGTTTTGCTGATTGGGCTTGTTCCAACTGGCCTCAGCGGGATTTGACCCATTAGGCCTCTCTTATACCCTAGGGTGTGTCTTGGCCGCCATTTTCAGATGCCCTCTTCCCACACACTCTCAAGAACTCTCCAAAGAGTTCTCTACACTTTTTCCTTCTCCCCCTACATAAAATCTCTCTTTAAACCACTTTTGCATCAAGTTTCCACTCAGGTTTGGGGTTTGGTGAGAGCATTGCTGTTAGGGGCTGATTTCTTCACATTCCTAGAGCATTCTTCACTCATATATCATCTTCACCCAAGTAAGTACAAGCATTTAACATTTTAAGGTTTTTGAAAGCATGAAGGAATATGAACATGGTTATCTAAGCATGATTCTTTAGGGATTTTGATTTTTATGCATGATTTGATGAATTAATCACTGTTTGAACCGATTAAATTGCTTGATTTGGGTCTGCAACTAGGAAGATTGCATGTGGGTGGAGATTAGAAGCCTTTTTGATGCATGTTGGAATCATGTTTTTGTTGAAGTTTTGGAAATAAGAGAGTTGAACAGGTTTTATGCTTGATTTTTTTGTTGTTGCAGGTTTTAAGATGAATTGAGTGAAAGAAATGAAGAAGTTAGGAGTTGGGCTCAGAAAATGAAGAAAAAGTGCATAAAAGGAAGAAGCCGCAAGTACCGCTCAACGCCATTTGCCGCTGAGCGGCACTTTGAAGAGCCCTAAGGGGCAAAACTGCAGCTGACGGGAAGACTAGAAGTCACGTACTTACCGCTTAGCGATATTTACCGCTAAGCGGCATTCTTATGGGATTGGGCTTAATTTTCTATAATATTTAGAAGTTTATATAAGGTTTTACTCTTCCTAGGGTTATTATCTTTTGCTGGAACGAAGCAGAGACACACTCTTTCACCCTTGGAGGAGGATTTTGGATGCTACAGCTCCTTTCTCACCTTTCTAGGGTTTTATCTTTCACTCTTTTATGATATTTCATCTAGTTTCACCATGAATACGGTGAACTAAACCTTTATTATTGTCGGGGAATCAATGTAATCCTTTGAAACTCTCATGTATTGAATATGTTCTTTAAGATCTTTAAGATATATGCTTTCTTTCATTAATTTTTAGGGGTTTTCCTCTTTGCTCTAAGCATGCATTGTTTAACTCATTTGATGTCATCATTATTGATTTTGTCGATATGGACACATAAGGGGAAATCTAGATTTGGGGAATCTCTCCCAATATTAGTATAAACCTAAACATAGGAGTATGATTTTTGGTTGCCTTTAAGCTTCTGTTCTTTATTATGCATGAGTAATTGCTAGGGAGACAAGACATTGTAAACTAGTGATTATGATTACATTTTCTTCGCCGAGACATCGAGTTTAAGGTAATTTAGAAAGTGACATTAACATTAATGAAGAAAGATGAATTCTTGAATACATGAGAATGGATAGGATGAAATTGATAAACCCCAACAACATAATCATTCATATATTTCAAACTATGTGTTTTGTTTCCTCTTTCCCATTCATCAATACATGCATTCATATTTACTTTTCAGTATTTTGCATTTAAACCTACAAGAATTTGGTCACAAGTCTTAGATAATCAAAAAATCACATAACTATCTAGGTCGTGAGTCCTTTGAGAGAACGATACTTGGTCTTACCAATTTTATTACTTGATACGATTCGGTTACATTTGTCGAGGGTTAAACAGTGGAGATTAGAAGCATGTTTGATGCATGTTGAAAAATCTGCAGAATCGCCACTCAGCGGAAATTTCCTCTGAGCGTGATTTTTGCAGAATAGTGTTTTGAGTCTTTTTGCTTGGTGGTTTTGTTGCATAGGTTGCGCTGGGGGGTTCTGTTCGCCCTCTACTTTGGCTTTATCCACTTCAATCCCCCTAGCATAAATCTTATGACCTAACACAATTCCTTCGGTTACCATAAAATGACATTTCTCCCAATTAAGCAGAAGATTTGTTTGAGCACATCTCTTGAGGACAATATCAAGATTAGCCAAACACCTTTGGAAAGAATCTCCAAAAATTGAAAAATCATCCATGAAGACATCAATACACTTTTGTATGAGATCCGCAAAAATTGCCTGCATACACCTTTGAAACGTAGTTGGAGCATTACATAACCCAAATGGCATATTTCTTTAAGCAAATACACCAAATGGAATATTTTTGTAAGCAAATACACCAAATGGACATGTGAATGTCGTCTTCTCTTGGTCTTTTTGGATCTACCACAATTTGATGGTATCCAGAATATCCATCTAGAAAGCACTAAAAAGCCTAACCTGTCAATCTTTCCATGATCCATAAAAGGAAGGGGAAAATGATCCTTCCTAGTGACCTTATTTAACTTCCTGTAATTAATACACATCCGCCATCCAGTAACAGTCCTAGTAGGAATAAACTCATTCTTCTCATTATAGATTATTGTCATCCCACCTTTCTTTGGCATTACCTGTACTGGACTCACCCATTCACTATCAGAGATTGGATATATAATGCCAACCTCCAAAAGCTTCAATACTTCTTTTCGGACCACCTCCTTCATCACAAGATTTAACCTTCTCTATGGTTGAGCACTTGGTCTATAGTAATCTTCCATAAATATTTTATGCATGCAATATTTTGAGATCTGAGATTGCCCACCCAATAGCTTCTTTGTTGGCTTTCAATATTTCTACCAACTTTTTTTCTTCTTAAGGAATTGATAACGATTGAAAAACCATTATTTTTATACTTAATTTTGATATTAAAAACAACCTTTATGACTTAGAAACTAGCTTGGAATCATGCTTTTGCTTAATTTTTGGAAATAAGAGAGTTGGATGTGTTTTATGCATGGTTTTCCTTGTTTTGGCACGAATTAAGATGAATTAGATGAAAAAAGTTGAAGTCGTAAGGAGCTGGACTCAGGAAAGGAAGTAAAAGTGCACAAAAGAAGAGTCGCAATCACCGTTGAGTAGAACTTTTACCGCTGAGCGGCATTCTAAAGCACTGAAGTCACCGCTGAGGGTTAAAATCGCCGCTGAGTGTCCTTCTGAAGAACCACACTTACCGGTGAGCGTAATTATGCCGCTGAGCGCCATTTAATTGGGCTTGGGCCTATTTTATGTAATTTTTAATAAACTATATGAGGGCTTAGTCGACCTAGGGTTGGAATCTTTGGACAAAAAGAGGCGAAATCACACTTTCTTCACCCCTTGGAGGCGGATTTTGGATGCGGGAGCTCGTTTCTTCGAATTCTAGGGTTTTATCTTTCATTCTTTTCATTATTTTCATCTAGTTTCACTATGTCTATGGTGAACTAAACCTCCATTGTTGTTGGGGAACCGATGTAATGCTTTGAAGCTCTCATGTATTGGATTGGTTCTATATTTTATATGTTTTGCTTCATTAATTGTTAGGGTTTTTCTTCTACTCTCTATGCATGCTTTGTTTAACTCATTCAATTGCATGATGATTGATGTTATCTATATGGACACATATAGGTAAGTCTAGAACTAGGGAAATTTTCCCCGAAGCAATATTACCTAGACATAAGAATAGGAGGATCGATTGCCTTTAAGCTTCTGTGCGAAAGTAATGCATGAATAATTGCTAGGGAGACAAGACATTGTAAACTAGTGATTAGGAGTAAGCTTTCTTTACCGAGACATCGGGTTTAAGGTAAATTAGAAAGTGTCATTATCACATAACTGTCTAGGTCGTGAGTCCTTTGGGAAACGATACTTGGTATTACCATTTTATTTTTACTTGATATAATTCGGTACACTTGCCGAAGTGTTAACATGAAGCAAAGACTTACTAATGATGACTGGCTTCGTTCCATTTTCTTCTAAGAAAACATACTTCAAATGTGATGGTAACATCTTTAACTCCAACTTCTTTTCTTTTACTTCTTCTTTGGTATCAATTAACTCAAAAGTAGCCTCCTCCACTGGGATCTCCTTCAACATCTCCAAATCTGTCACACTCATCAATTAATTTTTCTTCCTCTTCATTTAAATATTCACAAGCATCAATAAGAGTTTTTTCTAACGGAGAAGAACAACGTACCATCTTCTCTTGCACCATACAAACTTCATCAAGCATATCAAATTGGAAACATGCTTTATCATCTTTAGGGTGTGTCATGGCTTTGAATACATCAAAATTCACTTCTTCATATTGAACTCTTAATTTAAGATTACCATTCTCCACATCAATTAAAACTCTAGCCATCTTCATAAACGGTCTCCCTAGGATGAGAGGCACATCTCCATTCTCCTTCATCTGCATTATGAAAAATTTTTGTATGAATGCACTGCAATTACCTTGCACTTCAATGGTCTCCTTTTCAATGTATTTTCGTTTCTTCATTAGGAGTTCCTTCAAAAACTTTGCATTGCTTCAAAGAAAGGTATGGTAATCTCCAGTTTTTTAAAAAATCTCCATGAACCACTCAAGTTGTTTTTCTTTGTCCTTCTTTGAGTAACTCTTTGGATAAGGAAGTGGTTTTTCAAAATCTTTTTCTTTTTTTCTCTCATCTACCTCTTCTTTCTTTTTTTCTTCCTCAATTCTCTCTTTCCGCTCACTTACTTCTTCCTCACTCACCTTTTCTTTCTCTTTTCTCTCTATGTTTCTCTCATCTAACACCTTACCACTTGTAATAACAATGGTTTTACACTCTTCCCTCAGAGTACTTTTTACATTCCTCTCACACCCCTCCATCTTGTTGACCAATTGCCCAATGTGCAACTTCATGCTTTTAAATGCTGCCTCTATATTCTTACAATAAGATAAGATCATTCTCATGAATTGTTGGAAGGTTTCCTCAAGCTTCGTGGTCTTCTCAATTGGAGTAGGTTGTTGTTGCAATTTTTTCTGCTTCCAATAAACCATTGAAACATTATATATCTCTTGTGGTAATAGAGAAAGTTTCTTTGTCACTTCTTTCAATTATTGAGTGATATATTTATTTTGTGCAAGCAAGACATCTTGAGATTGCAATTCGAAGACTTCCTTTTGTTGAGGTCGAGCTCCTCTTTCACTATGCATCTCGTTGTCATTAATAGCCATGTTGTCTATCAATTCAAAAGCTTCCTCTAAAGTTTTACACTTGATATTACCTCCAGCTGAGGCATCTAGCATTAATTTAGTTTGTGAACCAAGACCTCCAAGGAAAAGAATGACTATTGCTGCTTCATCAAAGCCATGAGTAGGCATCTTTCTCAACAAGCTCTTGTATCTATCCCATGCTTGACCTACTGTTTCCTCCATACCTTGCCTGAAAGAAGAAATTTCTTGCTTTCCTTTGTTGATCTTCGACTGTGGGAAGTACTTGTTCAGAAACTTTGAAACCACAACTTCCCATTCACTAAAGCTATCCTCCGGGAAAGAATTGAACCATACCTTTGCATTGCCTCCCAATGAAAAAGGAAATAAACTAAGCTTTACAATGTTGCAAATCTCATTGAATGTAGTCAAATGCTCATATGGACTTTCATGAGATAGTCCATTAAATTGTTTGCTCTTCACCAATTGTATCAACGCTGGTTTCACCTTCATGTTTGTAGCATTGACCCTCGGCCTAGCAATGCTGTTAAAGTGATGAGCGCCAACAACAATGGTGTAATCCACCAGAGTGCGTATGCCATTATTTTCTCCAGGCATCTCTTCAGTACTCTTGTCAGATCTTTGTGCTGAGGGTTGTAAAAGTGTCTCTAGAGAAGGAAATAATTCTTTAGATGTTTGAATTCTCCTTCTCCTTCTACTCTCGTTCAATCCTTCAAGAAGAGGTTTTGTTGTTTTCTTGCTTCTAGTACGAATTATACCTTGCCTACACAAGAAAACAAACCCTAAAAAGTACTTTTAAAAAAAACAAAACAAAAAAAATCGAGTCAAAACTAATCAATAATCATATGAACAGGATAGTTAAACCACGAGTCCCCGACAACGGTGCCAAAAACTTTTTAACACTTCGGCAAGTGTACAGAATCGTATCTAGTAATAATAATTGGTAAGACCAAGTATCGTTTTTGATGAGTCGTTATTTCTTGAATTATATTTAGTTTATTGCACTTAAATAAACCAGGGAATTGTGTTTAATTGTTTGTTATTTCCCCGTTTTCCGAATTTTGCTTAATTTGGTCGGAAATTTGTAATTGTGCTAATTTGGATTTTCTGAGCTGATTAAGTGCATTTTTTGAAGTGCAGGAAAACTTCGGAAATACATTTTGGGACATCAGGAAGAATGCTAAATAAATTCAAGACTCTCCAGACAGACACTTTTGAATTAATTAAATTGTAATTCAGTAGTTTAGAATTTTTGAATCAACTTTTATATTTTGGGTCAATTTTTGGTAAATTAGATTAGACCCAAAATTAGAAATTAATGACTTGGCACCCTAGGGTTTTATTTGTGTGGACCCTACCCTAAAACAAGAGGACACACGGCCCTTAGAAGAGTGCAGCCGCCACACATTTTAAAACACACACTCTCGGTCTCTCGTTTTTTTTTGGGGGGGCTTCTTGACTTTATTTGGAACGTTGTTATTGAATGAAGAAGGAGTAGCACACAGGATTTTCATTTTGGTTTGGTGCGCAGAAATTAATTCTTGAGGTGCAGCACGTTCATTTGATTACTTAATTTTCTAGCTATGGTTACGTACAACGTTGGTGTGGGGTGATTCAATTTTCTTTTCATTTGCTTTGGAGTGCTGCATTTACTTTTTGCCAATGGAAAAAGTGTTGATTTATTGTTGAAAAGAGAGGTTACAGCCTTGGGATGGGAATCTGGAGCAGCACTTGCTTGTAGCAAAGTTTATTTTATTCTAATGGGAGCTGTCACGTCCGGCATTGGGTTGTTGGTGTGCATACGGAGACAAGTGTTGACGGGATGAAAGGGTGTGCATGAAAATGTGGAGCTGGTAGAAGAGAAGCTGCACGTTCATGGAATGAAAAATAGATTAGGTGGGAGTCTAGGAGATGGGACGTGCCAGGGTATTTGGTAGCTGAATCTTAGCTAATTTTTTTTCTTTATTTATTTGGGAATGAAGAGGTGGTAGGTAGGAGCATGTCCAGCAACAGAGTCATTCATCTTTCATTCTAAGATCTCACGTCCACATTGTAGGGTCCATGAGGTGATTCATTTTGATAGGCAGAGGCGTTAAGTGATTTTGGGAGACTCAAATGCATTTTAATTGCACAAGGGTGCAGCCGTCACATCAAAGGGAGTAGCTCAAAGAAACTTCGATTCAATCCTTTTACTGTTTAAGTGTTTTTTTTTGCACGGTTGGCATGATGAATTTAATGTTTAGTTCTAGGATACATTCTCTTTCTCTTAGGGAGAAAACGGTGCTTACTTAGATATTTATTATTTTTATAAAAAGAAAACGTTGATTCACTGGAGGCGCACATGGTTTGCATCAGGAAGGTTTCTTTAATTTTTTTTTCTTTACACACACTTGCACCCAGAATGTTCTATATTATATACATTGACATGCATTTAGTTTGGAAGCAGCTTGCTCATTTTAATTCAGCTTACTGTTCATGCGTGATTTTTTGCAATTCCATAGTGTTAGATGAATTTTCAGATTTCTCTAGTGCATTTAAATTAGTTCACACATCTTACTTTAGGACCGTTCAGTTTACTGCTTGATTCATTTTAATGTTGTCTATTAGGTTCAATTGTGATAATTTAATTGTATTGTTAGCTTTAGTGACCAACCGTTTTGATTCTTTATTTACATCCGTGTTTATGTTCGTGTTTTAATTTCGTCATTTGCATTCACAAACTCTTCACAAACCCCCCCCCCCCACTACGTGTTTGATCTGAGACTGAACCACAATTTGGTCCTTGAGAGACGACCTAGGAGTCACTTCCTAGTCTATACTGCATTCTTTTATGCACAACTTTTGTGGGAGGTGCGACCCTCTCATCAAAATGGCGCCGTTGCCGGGGACCAATGGTTCGGTCTTAGGTCTTTTTGTTGTGTTTGTGTGTGTTGTGTTTTGTCTTGTGTTGTGATGTGATGTGATGTGATGTTCTGTTTTGTGTGTGCGTGTTGCATGTATAAATGTGTTGTGTTTTATTTGTTTCGTAATTTGTAGTATTTTTCTTTTTCCATGTATACCTATTCTGATTTCGTGAATACTGCTTGTTTTGCTAGTGCCTCTGATTATGATTCTCCTTCTGCATGTTACTCTGATTGTAATTTATATTCTGCTGATGTCTATGTTGAGAACAATATGACTCATCCTCTAATTTTTGAGAGTGTTCTTTGTGAGCCGGTTTCACTTAAGGAGGATGCTCTTCATTGCGATCTCACCCCTGGACTGATACATTTGCTGCCTAAGTTTCATGGTTTTGCAGGAGAATGCCCACACAGACATTTGGAGGAGCTCCACATCATGTGCTCTTCAATGAAGCCTCCAGATGTCCCTCTTGATTACATTTTCTTGAGCACATTTCCGCATTCATTACAAGGAGCAGCTAAGGATTGGAAAGACTCTCTTCCTCTGAGATCCGTTACCGATTGGGGATATCTTGAGCACCAGTTTCTGAGCAAATTCTCCCCTGTGCAATATGCTTACAGCAACGGTCTTGGATGGAATGACCCTACCTTGGAATGGTATAATGCTGATGGACAAATTTATGATCACCAAAATATGATGTCACAAACTTATTTCACAATCGGCAAGTATGACCGAATCGTTCAAGTAATAAACTTGGTAAGACCAAGTATCGTTCTCCCAAAGGACTCACGGCCTAGTTTAGTTATGTGGTTTGTTGATTAGCTAAGACTTAAGAACGAAATATTTAGAGTTTAATATGCAAGACAGAAAATAAACATGTATGCATGAGTTTTTGATCAATGGCAAAAGCAAAAGATAAACACTTTCAATGAAATATATGAATGAATATGTTGTTGGGGGTCAATTTCATCTTATCCACTCTCATATATTTTAGGAATTCAACATTCAAATCATCATTGTTAATGCCACTCTCTAAAGTACCATTCTAGATGGCTTCTCCCTAATCACGAGTTCATACAATTCCTAGCATTCCTAATGATCAGTTCATAAGTTCAGGAGCTTAACGACAACCAATATCATATTGGGAGAAATTCCCCGGATCTAGACTTCCCCGTACGTGCCCGTATCGACAAAACCAATAATCATGCATCGAATGAGTTAAACCATGCAAGCATTAAGCAAAGTGGAAAAACCCTAACTAATGATGAAAGAAAGCATAAATCTTAATTAAAAGATGCAAGCATAGATTCCATATATGAGAGCTTCAAGAGATTACATTGATTCCCCAACAAACATACAAGGTTTAGTTCACCATATTCATGGTGAACCTAGATGAAAAACTTGATGGACAAATTTATGATCACCAAATATGATGTCACAAACTTGTTTCACAATCGGCAAGTATGACCGAATCGTTCAAGTAATAAACTTGGTAAGACCAAGTATCGTTCTCCCAAAGGACTCACGGCCTAGTTTAGTTGTGTGGTTTGTTGATTAGCTAGGACTTACAAACGAAATATTTAAATTTTAATATGCAAGACAGAAAATAAACATGTATGCATGAAGTTTGATCAATGGCAAAGACAAAAGATAAACACTTTCAGTGAAATATATGAATGAATATGTTGTTGGGGGTCAATTTCATCTCATCCACTCTCATATATTTTAGGAATTCAACATTCAAATCATCATTGTTAATGCCACTCTCTAAAGTACCATTCTAGATGGCTTCTCCCTAATCACGAGTTCATACAATTCCTAGCATTCCTAATGATTAGTTCATAAGTGCAGGAGCTTAACGACAACCAATATAATATTGGGAGAAATTCCCCGGATCTAGACTTCCCCGTACGTGCCCGTATCGACAAAACCAATAATCATGCATCGAATGAGTTAAACCATGCAAGCATTAAGCAAAGAGGAAAAACCCTAACTAATGATGAAAGAAAGCATAAGTCTTAATTAAAAGATGCAAGCATAAATTCCATATATGAGAGCTTCAAGAGATTACATTGATTCCCCAATAAACATACAAGGTTTAGTTCACCATATTCATGGTGAACCTAGATGAATATCAATGAAAGAATGGAAGAATAAACCCTAAAAAGGTGAAGAGGTAGCCTGAGCATCCAAGATCCTCCTTCAATGGGGTGGAAGAGAGAGTGTTTGCCTTGTTTCTGCCAAAGATACTAATTCTAGGACGTGCAAGCCCTTATATACTATTCTAGAGTTACAAAAGATTACAAAAGCCCAAGCCCATAAAAGTGCCGCTCAGCGGTAAATACCGCTCAGCGGTGACTGCGCGTCCCTTTTCTTCCCCTCAGCGGCCAGTTTGCCCCTCAGCAGACCTCCCGTGACCTCCTGAGTGCCGCTCAGCGGTAAAATGCCGCTGAGCGGTGCTTTCGGCTTCTCCTTTTGCACTCTTTGATCTCTTTTCTGATTCCATCTCTCTCCTTCTTCACTTCTTTCACTAAATTCACCTTAAAACCTGCACAAAAACACTTAAATCAAGCATAAACCTGTCCAGCTCTCTTATTTCTGAAAATATGGATAAAAGCATGATTTCAAGCTAGTTTTTAAGTCTAAAGGTTGCTTTTAGTATCAATTTTAAGCATGAAAATAACAGTTTTTCAACTGTTATCACAACCCCAAACTTAGAACTTTGCTTGTCCTCAAGCAAACAAAATGTAACTCAATCTCCAACCAATTCATATGATGGTTCACTCATTTAAAAATCCTCTTTTTCAAGATAAATAACAACTTCACTCAAACTTATGACCAAGAGTTCATTCAAGATGTGCACATGCTTTAGTGTTCACAAAGTCATTTAAATTCCAACAAATGCTATTTTTCATGAATGATCAATCAATTAAGCATGGATGTTCATGTGCTTATGCAATATTTCCTCACTAGGTAAAGTGTTTCACTCAACACACAAGTGTATAAGAGGTAAAGTGTTTCACTCATTCACTCCACTATCACAATGTCACATGAATCAACTTTGCCTTTTATTTTACCACAATCAAAAACATTCACAAGCATGCATCATCACAAGGACTTTTCAATGGCTTATAATGTGGCTGGGCTAACAAGAAAATTGGTTTTTCTGGATCACAAAATCCTTGAGTTAAGAGAATCATAATAACACAATTATTCTTATTCTTCCCAACTTTCTTTTGCCTTTGCATTCGCATTGAGCTTTGCTTCTTTTTTTTTCTTTTCTTTACATATTCTTACTTTTTAGCTCTTAGCTCAATGCTTTTCCTTTTTCATGTTTCCCCAACAACCCCAAACTTGAACATTTAATAATACCACACAAGATCTTCTACTTAACTTAAGGTAAAGATTTTCAATCAAGGGTTTTCAGTGTATATTCAAGGCTAAGGGTTCAAAGGATAGAACACAAAATGTTCTCTTTTAGTGGGCTAACTTTATGAATTTGGCCAATAAAAAGGGTTCCAACAAACGGCCTTGATCATATGATGCAAAACAAGTAATTGATTCAATCATAGAAAACCTGGGCAAAATCATTCATGTTTTCAAAGTAATAGCATTCAACAATAACAACTCTGGAGCTCAAAACCTCACATATAAGCTCATTCACATCTGACATACACATCCTGCTTAATTTCACAATCACAATCATGATATCATGCATTTGTTCACAAAGCTTGTGAATCACCTGTATAAGCATTTCAATGTGCACATCATCTCAACATCAATCAATCAATAAGCATCATCAAGCATTACTTATCACACAATCACAGTTAATAGCAAACCATCATAAGAAACCAGGTGTTCAATAGAGTACATCAACCCTAATCTAAAAACATAAAATACTTACAAAATACTGGGTTGCCTCCCAGTAAGCGCTTGTTTAACGTCCCGAGCCTGACCCAAATTTTCACGGATCAACCAACAACATCATTGTAGAACATTGTTGCACCTCTCCCCCTAGATAAGGCTTGAGACGTTGACCATTTACCACCCAACTTCTCTGTGGATCATCAGCAGATGGATTAAATATTTCAATTGCTCCATGCGGATGCACTTCTTTTATCACAAATGGTCCTGTCCATTTTGACTTCAGCTTCCCAGGAAATATCTTCAATCTTGAATTGAACAATAGTACTTGTTGTCCTGGATTAAAAACTCTATTCACCAACTTCCTGTCATGATAAAATTTAATTTTGTCTTTGTAAGCCTTGGATGAATCATATGCATGTAACCGCATTTCTTCAAGCTCCAAAATCTGCCTTCTGCGTGTGCATTGAGTTTCATAAGGATCAAAATTCAAGAATTTCAAAGCCCATAATGCTCTATGCTCCAATTCAACTGGCAAATGACATGCTTTCCCATAGACTAATTGAAATGGTGATAGTCCCATGGACGTCTTCATTGCTGTCCTATAAGCCCAAAGAGCATCATCCAATTTGAGAGACCAATCCTTTCTTGATGAAGTCACAGTTTTTTCCAGGATTCTTTTTATCTCCCTGTTAGACATCTCAGCTTGTCCATTAGTTTGTGGATGATAAGGTGCAGCTACCTTATGCTTTACTCCATAGTGTTTGAGTACTTTCTCTAGCTGATAATTGCAAAAATGAGATCCTCCATCACTAATCAACACTCTTGGAGTGCCAAAACGTGAGAATATCTGCCTCTTCAGAAATTTAATTACCGTGCTAGCATCATTTTTAGGACAAGCTAATGCTTCCACCCATTTACTCACATAATCCACTGCTACCAGAATATATTCATTGTTGAAAGATGGAGGGAAGGATCCAACAAAGTCAATACCCCAACAATCAAAAACCTCAACCTCTAAAATACCTTGTAAAGGCATCTCATGACGTTTAGTGATTCTCCCCGCTCTTTGACATTTATCACAATTCCTCGCATGATTATGGGCATCTTTAAATAAAGTTGGCCAATAAAACCCTGATTGAAGGACTTTTGCTGCTGTTCTTTCCCCATTAAAATGTCCTCCATAAGGTGAATCATGACAATGCCAGAGAATTCCTTCTGCTTCTTCATTTGTAACACATCTCCTTAGAAGATTATCTGCTCCAATTTTGAACAAATATGGATCGTCCCACACAAACTGCTTGGCATCATGCAGAAATTTCTTTCTCTGTTGCCAAGTTAAGTCTTCCGGCATGACTCTTGCAGCTTTGAAATTCGCCATATCAGCAAACCAAGGCCTCTGCTGAATGTACATGAGTGATTCATCTGAAAAAGATTCCCAGATTTCAGAATCCTTGCTAGTGACCTCATTGTTGACTAACCGTGACAAATGATCAGCAATTAAATTCTCACTTCCTTTCTTATCACGGATTTCTACATCAAATTCTTGCAATAGTAGTACCCATCTGATCAGACGTGGCTTAGAATCTGGTTTTGTCAACAAGTATTTGATAGCTGCATGATCTGTATAGACAATCACCTTAGACCCAATAAGATAAAGTCTAAATTTCTCTAGAGCATATACAATGGCAAGGAACTCTTTCTCTGTGGTAGCATAATTCAATTGAGCATCATTCAGCACCTTGCTAGCATAATAGATTGGATGAAACTTTTGTTCTTTCCTTTGGCCAAGGACAACTCCTATTGCATAATCACTTGCATCACACATTAATTCAAAATTCTGATTCCAATCTGGTGCTACAATTACCGGAGCTGACACTACCTTCTTCTTCAATATATCAAAAGCTTTCAGGCAATCTTCATTCATCACAAAAGGAGCATCCTTCATCAAAAGATTACTCAATGGTTTAGCAATTTTTGAGAAATCTTTGATAAATCTTCTATAAAACCCAGCATGACCAAGAAAACTTCTAATCCCCTTTACATTTGTTGGTGGAGGTAGTTTCTCAATAACTTCTACTTTAGCTTTGTCTACCTCAATTCCTTTAGCAGAGATTTTATGCCCCAATACAATTCCTTCAGTTACCATGAAATGACATTTCTCCCAATTCAAAACCAGATTTGTCTGAACACATCTTTTGAGAACAGTGTTCAAACTAGCTAAACACCTTTGGAAGGAATTTCCAAAAACTGAGAAATCATCCATGAATACTTCAATGCATTTTTCTAAAAGATCTGCAAAGATTGCCTGCATACACCTCTGAAACGTAGCTGGAGCATTACATAATCCAAAAGGCATCTTTCTATACGCAAAGATACCAAAAGGACAAGTAAAAGCCGTCTTCTCCTGGTCTTTTGGATCTACCACAATTTGATTATATCCAGAATATCCATCTAGAAAACAATAGAAAGCCTGCCCTGATAACCTTTCTAGCATCTGATCCATGAAGGGAAGAGGAAAATGATCTTTCCTAGTAGCTTTATTAAGCTTCCTGTAATCAATGCACATATGCCAACCAGTGACTGTCCGAGTAGGAATGCGTTCATTCTTATCATTATAAATTACTGTCATCCCACCTTTCTTTGGAACCACCTGTACTGGACTCACCCATTCACTGTCAGAAATTGGATAGATGATACCAGCTTCTAGCAGTTTCAACACTTCTTTTCTGACCACCTCCTTCATAACAGGATTTAACCTTCTCTGTGGTTGAGCACTTGGTTTATAGTCTTCTTCCATAAAAATCTTGTGCATGCAATAAGTTGGGCTAATACCTTTGAGATCTGATATTGACCACCCAATTGCTTCTTTGTTGGCTTTCAGAATTTCTATCAATGGCTCTTCTTCTTGTAAAGATAAAGAGTTATTGATGATGACTGGCTTTGTTCCATCTTCTTCTAGAAAAACATATTTCAGATGTGAAGGCAATCTTTTTAATTCTGGTGTCTGTGCTTTGACTGCTTCTTCCTTATCAATTATTTCGAATTTTGGATCTACCTCTGTACTCTTTTTCAATGTTTCCAAGTCCATCAGACATTCATCAATCAGTTTCTCTTCTTCTTCATCTAAATCTTCACATGCATCAATGAGAGTTTTTTCCAATGGGGAAATATTTCGCACCATTCTCTCCTGAACCATACAAACTTCATCAAGTTCATCAAATTGAAAACATGCTTTGTCATCATTTGGATATGTCATGGCCTTGGATACATCAAAAGTGACTTCTTCATCATCAACTCTCAGTTTAAGCTTACCATTCTCTACATCAATCAGAACTCTAGCAGTCTTCATAAAAGGTCTCCCAAGAATAAGAGGAACATCACTAGTTCCTTCCATCTCCATCACAATAAAATCCACTGGAAATACAAATTTGTCGACCTTCACTAGAACATCTTCAACCACTCCATATGGATATTTAAGAGACCTGTCTGCCAATTGAAGCGCCATTCTGGTTGGTTTAATTTCCAGCCCCTGAATTGTTCTGCACATGGATAGCGGCATTAAATTAATGCTAGCTCCCAAATCAATCAATGCTCTTCCAACTTTCACATCTCCTATGGTGCATGGAATAGTGAAGCTTCCTGGGTCTTTAAGTTTAGGAGGTAGTTTCTGTATGATTGCATGTATATTGATAGTTTCCTTCTCAATGTACTTGTGTTTCTTTGTGAGAAGTTCCTTCAAAAATTTTGCATATGCTGGCATCTGTTGCAATGCTTCAGAGAATGGTATAGTAATCTCCAACTTCTTAAACAGTTCCATGAATCTTTCCAACTGCTTTTCTTTCTCCTTCCTTGAATAACCCTTTGGATAAGGAAGTTGCTTTTCATACTCTTTTTCTTTCTGTCTCTCTTCTCTCTCTTTTTTTTCTCTCCTCTCTTCTTCTTCTTTTTTCTCTTTTTCTCTCTCAACTCTTTCTTTCCACTCACATGATTCTTTTTCACTCTCACTCTCATTTTTTTTTCCTCTCTCTCTTTTTGTCTCTCCTCTAACACTCTACCACTTCTAGTCACAACAGTTTTACAATCCTTTCCAAGATTATCATGTTTCGTCTCGTCAACTATTCTCCCAACATAAACCTCCATTTTTTTAAATGCAGCATCCACATTATGACAATAAGACTCATTCGTCTTCAAGAATCTTTGGAAAGTCTCTTCAAGCTTTGTTGTTTTCTCAACTGGAGTGAATTGCATCTGCCATTGTTGTTGTTGCGCTTGAACCATTGACACCTGTTGTATTTCCTGTGGTATTTGAGAAAGTCTCATGGTTGCTTCTTCAAGCTGTTGAGAGATAATTCTATTTTGGATAAGCAAAGCCTCATTTGATTGTAACAACTCCTTCTAACTAAGGTCTCCTTTTTCAATATTGAGTTCGTTGTCACTAGTAGCCATATTTTCAATAATTTCAGTTGCTTCCTCTGGAGTCTTCCATTTGATATTGCCTCCAGCTGAGGCGTTAAGTATCATCTTGGTTTGTGAACCAAGCCCTCCAAGGAAAGTTAAGACTACTTCATGTTCTGCAAAACCATGCATGGGAGTTTTACGCAACAAGCTTTTATACCTGTCCCATGCATGCCCCAGTGATTCTTCCATGCCCTGCTTGAATGAAGAAATCTCTTGCTTTCCTTTAGTCACCTTAGATTGTGGGAAGTACTTATTTAAAAATTTTGTAACCACTGCTTCCCACTCTGTGAAACTTTCTTCTGGAAAAGAGTTCAACCAAAGCTTAGCATTGCCTCCCAATGAGAAAGGAAACAAGCTAAGTTTGATTGCTTCGTCTGGCACCCCATTAATCTTGACTGTGTTGCAAATCTCATTAAAGGTTGTGAGGTGCTCATATGGGCTTTCATGAGATAACCCATTAAATTGATTACTCTTCACCAGTTGAATCAGTGCTGGTTTGACCTCCATATTGGCTGCATTGACTCTAGGTCTAGCTATGCTGTTAAAGTGTTAAGGCCCAGCAATATTAGTGTAATCTGCAAGAGTTCTTCTACCATTATTGTTCTCCATACTTCCTGTGCTATGAACAGAACCTTGTGGTGATAATTGTAAGAGAGTTTCTGGAGAAGGGAAAAGTTCTCTAGACGTTCTGATTCTTCTCCTCCTTCTACTCTCGTCTAGACCTTCAAGAAGAGGTTCTGTTGTTTTCTTACTCCTAGTTTGAATTGCTTCCTGCATACACAAGAAAACAAAACCCTAGAAAATTTATGAGCACCAAAATATGATGTCACAAACTTGTTTCACAATCGGCAAGTATGACCGAATCGTTCAAGTAATAAACTTGGTAAGACCAAGTATCGTTCTCCCAAAGGACTCACGGCCTAGTTTAGTTGTGTGGTTTGTTGATTAGCTAAGACTTAAGAACGAAATATTTGAGTTTAATATGCAAGACAGAAAATAAACATGTATGCATGAGTTTTTGATCAATGGCAAAAGCAAAAGATAAACACTTTCAATGAAATATATGAATGAATATGTTGTTGGGGGTCAATTTCATCTTATCCACTCTCATATATTTTAGGAATTCAACATTCAAATCATCATTGTTAATGCCACTCTCTAAAGTACCATTCTAGATGGCTTCTCCCTAATCACGAGTTCATACAATTCCTAGCATTCCTAATGATCAGTTCATAAGTGCAGGAGCTTAACGACAACCAATATAATATTGGGAGAAATTCCCCGGATCTAGACTTCCCCGTACGTGCCCGTATCGACAAAACCAATAATCATGCATCGAATGAGTTAAACCATGCAAGCATTAAGCAAAGAGGAAAAACCCTAACTAATGATGAAAGAAAGCATAAGTCTTAATTAAAAGATGCAAGCATAAATTCCATATATGAGAGCTTCAAGAGATTACATTGATTCCCCAACAAACATACAAGGTTTAGTTCACCATATTCATGGTGAACCTAGATGAATAACAATGAAAGAATGAAAGATAAAACCCTAGAAAGGTGAAGGGGTAGCCTGAGCATCCAAGATCCTCCTTCAAAGGGGTGGAAGAGAGAGTGTTTGCCTCGTTTCTGCCAAAGATACAAACCCTAGGACGTGCAAGTCCTTAAATAGGGCATAAAAATAACATAAAACAAGTCCAAGCCCATAAAAACAAAAGAAAACCGGTCCAAGCCCACTTAGAATGCCGCTCAGCGGTATTTTACCGCTGAGCGGTACTAGCGCATGATCCATTTTGCCCCCCAGGTGCTGTTTTGCCCCTCAGCGGTGATTTCGGCACCCGAAAAGTGCCGCTCAGCGGTATTTTTCCGCTCAGCGCCACTCGGTCAGACTTTTTCTGCGTTCTGGTTGGTTTTTCAGCATTCTGGTTGACTGGTTGACTTTTCTGGTTGACTGGTTGACTTTTCTGGTTTCTGGTGGACTTTTCAGCACTCCAATCATTCGGTATTTCAATTCTTCTTTCAAATCATTCAATTAGCCTACAAAATCAAGGGAATCTTGCACAAAACCATTAAATTCACTTTCAACTCTCTTATTCTCAAAACTAAAGCAAAAATATGAGTTCAAGCTAGTTTCTAAGTCTTAAAGGTTGCTTTTGGTATCAATTTTAAGCATGAAAATAACAGTTTTTCAACTGTTATCACAACCCCAAACTTAGAACTTTGCTTGTCCTCAAGCAAACAAGATGTAACTCAATCTCCAACCAAGTCATATGATGGTTCACTCATTCAAAAATCCTCTTTTTCAAGATAAGTAACAACTTCACTCAAACTTATGACCAAGAGTTCAATCAAGATGTGCACATTCTTTAGTGTTCACAAAGTCATTTAAATTCCAACAAATGCTATTTTTCATGAATGATCAATCAATTAAGCATGGATGTTCATGTGCTTATGGAATATTTCCTCACTAGATAAAGTGTTTCACTCACACTCAAGTGTATAAGAGGTAATCACTCATTCACTCTACTATCACAATGTCACATGAATCAACTTTGCCTTTCATTTTACCACAATCAAAAACATTCACAAGCATGCATCATCACAAGGACTTTTCAATGGCTTATAATGTGGCTGGGCTAACAAGAAAATTGGTTTTTCTGGATCACAAAATCCTTGAGTTAAGAGAATCATAACAACTCAATTATTCTTATTCATTCCCAACTTTCTTTTGCATTTGCATTTGCATTGAGCTTTACTTCTTTTTCTTTTTTTCTTTTCTTTTTCTTTGCATATTCTTACTTTTTAGCTCTTAGCTCAATGCTTTTCATGTTTTCCCAACAACCCCAAACTTGAACATTTATCAATACCACACAAGATCTTCTACTTAACTCAAGGTAAAGATTTTCAATCAAGGGTTTTCAGTGTATGTTCAAGGCTAAGGGTTCAAAGGTTAGAACACAAAGTGTTCTCTTTTAGTGGGCTAACTTTATGAATTTGGCCAATAAAAAGGGTTTCAACAAACGGCCTTGATCACATGATGCAAAACAAGCAATTGATTCAATCATAGAAAACCTGGGCAAAGTCATTCATGCTTTCAAAGTAATAGCATTCAACAATAACAACTCTGGAGCTCAAAATCTCACATATCAGCTCATTCACATTTGACATACACATCCTGCTTAATTTCACAATCACAATCATGATATCATGCATTTGTTCACAAAGCTTGTGAATCACCTGTATAAGCATTTTAATGTGCACATCATCTCAACATCAATTAATCATAAGCATCATCAAGCATTATTTATCAAACAATCACAGTTAATAGCAAACCATCACAAGAAACCAGGTGTTCAATAGAGTACATCAAACCCTAATCTAAAAACAAAAACAAATAAGTTCAGAAAACTTAAACCACAAAAGCATAATCATATGATAGCATTTATCAGTAAATGCTATCTCAGCTCCTCCTCAATCTGAACTATCATCTGTATCCTCCTCTTCTTGGATCCTATAGTCTTGATTCCTTTTGCCCGATGAGGAGGTCATCCCTGCATCAAACATAATTCACAAAACCAAAAGATACATTGTTAAGCATTAATAAACCATAATGAAGAAATCAGCCCCTTCAATGATGCTCTCTCCCAACCCCAAACTTAGATGGAAAACTAGTGAGCAAGTGAGTGGAAGGGAGATTTTCTAAAGAGGGATGAGGGAAAAGTTGTAGAGAACCTTTGAAAGGGTATGTAGGAGTGTGTGTGCAGAGAAGAGTCTGAAAATAAAAGCATTTGCACAGCTTAGGGTATAAAAAATACCCTAATGGGCTCGGGTTCCACTAAGGGGAACTAAAGCTCATTCTGCGAGAGTACCGCTCAGCGGTAAGTTGCCGCTCAGCGGCACTTTCGTGATGTGCTCTTCTCCTTCTTTTCTTAACCTACGTGCCTCCTAGACATGCCCCTCATTGGTTCCCTGCAATTCAATGTTTAAAAATGCTTATGCAAACCCTAACTAAAATAAAACAAACAAAAACAATCAATCAACTGGGTTGCCTCCCAGGTAGCGCTTGTTTAACGTCACGAGCCTGACCCAAAATCCACCAACACCCATCAGTAGGTGTTACAAACTTAGTATCCTTCAGTAGATACTTAACCTAGCATCCTTCAGTAGATGCTGGATCCAACAAAATATTCACAAAATAATGTCCACAAATTAAAAGTTACAAAACCAAATCAAAATCAAAAGTTTTTAAATCACTGGGTTGCCTCCCAGCAAGCGCTCTTTTAACGTCATTAGCTTGACCCAGTAAAGCTCAAGTTTTATCTTCTTTATAGTTGATGTTGTCAATCCACCAACTTCTCAGCTGCTTCCCTTGAACTTTTTTGGTTCTTCTAGAATATGGAGACTCTATCTCTATCATCTCCTTTTCTTTAAAGCCCTTCACAACCCACAACTTGTTCTTGATTCTTACAGGTGTGCCAAGTTGGAGTCTTCTTTTCTTCCAGTTTCTAGGAATTTCTTCTCCTTTTCCAATTTCTTCTTCCTTGGGTACCTGAAACAACAAACAATGGTTACCAGAAACCTCAAGATTTTCATCTTTACCACTAGTTATGGGTGCATCTCGAAATGCAGCTTTATAACTGGCTTCTTCCTCCTTTGCTTGTGTCTCATCTTTGAAGACATCCACCACCACTCTCTCCTCTCTATCCTGGAGCACCACTATACCTTCATTTACATCTATGATAGCCCTGGCCGTTTTCATAAACGGTCTTCCAAATATGATAGGTATTTTCTCGGTTTCCATCTTCATCACCACAAAGTCTGCCAAAAACTGAAGTTTGCCAACACAAACTACAATGTCTTCTGTAATCCCACATGGCTCCTTTGAAGATCCATCGGCCATTACTAAATTAACCTTTACAGGTCTCATTTTAACATTGCCAATTTGCTCCAGTAAGGAATAAGGTATCAAGTTAACACTTGAACCTAAATCAAGGAGAGCTTTCTTTACCTTTTTCTTCCCTATAGTGTAAGGGATAGAAAAACTACCTGGATCTGATGCTTTAGGTGGGAATGATTCTTCCTTAACAGTTATACACTTTTTTTCCTCATCATCTCTACGTCTCTTCTTTGTAGAGCTTTCTTCATTAGATTTGGTGTAAACCGTAATCTGTTGCAAAATTTGCTCCCAAGGTGCATCATTATCCACCATTTTGAATAACTCTGTGAAGTCCATTGGTTTCCCTTGATGGAATGGAAAAGGAAACGTGCTTTTACTCTCTGTTTCACTTCTCTCTTCTGTATCTAACTCAACTTTCTCATCATCAGCACTCTCTACCACCTTGCACTCTTCTCTGGGGTTAACCTCAGTATTAGCCCCAAAATTTCTATTTGGTCTTTCTTCCAATTGCTTGGTAATCTGACCCATTTGAATCTCCAAATTCTTTATAGCAGCTTCAGTGCTCTTTTGAGAAGATTCAGTTTTCTGTATGAATTGCTGAAGAGTTTCTTCCAACCTTGTTGATCTTTCATTAAGCATAGATAATTGTTGCCAAAAGGTTGGTTGTTGCTGCTGCTTATTATATTGATTAGCTTGCCCAGTTTGTCCTTGACCAATGCTTGGATGTGGTTTCCACCCCTGATTATAATTCCCTTGACGGTATGGAAATTGATTAGCCATGAAATTAACATCCTCCACGGCTTCCACAGGAAAAGCACATTGGCCATTGATATGATCACCCCCACATAATTCGCACAACTGGGTTTGTATCTGTGCAGCAGATTTCAACTCTTTAGGTAGTTGAGCCAGAGTTTTAGTCAGAGTCTCCAGCTGTTGAGTTAGAATTTTATTCTGAGCTAGCAAGGCATCATGTGTTTGTAATTGAAGAACCCCATTTTGTTGCATAGGAGCTCCTCTTTCACTGTGCAGCTCATTATCACTAGTAGCCATGTTTTCTATAATTTCAGTTGCTTCCTCTGGAGTTTTCCATTTAATATTGCCTCCTGCTGAGGCATCCAGCATCATCTTGGTTTGTGAACCAAGCCCTCCAACGAAAGTTAAGACTACTTCTTGATCTTCAAAGTCATGCGTGGGAGTTTTACGTAACAAGCTTTTATACCTGTCCCATGCATGCCCCAGTGATTCTTCCATGCCCTGCTTGAATGAAGAAATCTCTTGCTTTCCTTTAGTCACCTTAGATTGTGGGAAGTACTTGTTTAGAAATTTTGTGACCACTGCTTCCCAATCTGTGAAACTTTCTTCTGGAAAAGAGTTCAACCAGAGCTTAGCATTGCCTCCTAATGAGAAAGGAAACAAGCTAAGTTTGATAGCTTCGTCTGGCACCCCATTAATCTTGACTGTATTGCAAATCTCATTAAAGGTAGTGAGGTGATCATATGGGCTTTCATGAGATAACCCATTAAATTGATTACTCTTCACCAGTTGAATCAGTGCTGGTTTGACCTCCATATTTGCTGCATTGACTCTAGGTCTAGCTATGCTGTTAAAGTGTTGAGGCCCAGCAATATTAGTGTAGTCTGCAAGAGTTCTTCTACCATTATTACCCTCCATACTTCCTGTGCTATGAACAGAACCTTGTGGTGATGATTGTAAGAGAGTTTCTGGAGAAGGGAAAAGTTCTCTAGATGTTCTGATTCTTCTCCTCCTTCTACTCTCGTCTAGACCTTCAAGAAGAGGTTCTGTTGTTTTCTTACTCCTAGTTCGAATTGCCTCCTGCATACACAAGAAAACAAAACCCTAGAAAATATTTGTTAGCACAAAAAGATATAAGAGAAGATATATATTCAAAAGATAAAAAGATAAAAGATTCAGAACATAGAAGATAAAAGATAAAAGATTCAGAAGATAGAAGATAAAAGATTCAGAAGATAGAAGATAAAATAAAATAAAATCTAATCTAATCTTAAAAAAATAAAATAAAATCTAATCTAAAAAATAAAATAAAATAAAATCTAATCTAATCTAATCAAATTAAAACCGAAAAAATAAAAACAGAAAATAAAAATAAAAATTTAAAATTAAAGTCAAAGATAATCAATAATCACACAAATTAACCAGTTAAACCACGAGTCCCCGGCAACGGCGCCAAAAACTTGATGGACAAATTTATGAGCACCAAAATATGATGTCACAAACTTTTTTCACAATCGGCAAGTATGACCGAATCGTTCAAGTAATAAACTTTGTAAGACCAAGTATCGTTCTCCCAAAGGACTCACAGCCTAGTTTAGTTGTGTGGTTTGTTGATTAGCTAAGACTTAAGAACGAAATATTTGGAGTTTAATATGCAAGACAGAAAATAAACATGTATGCATGAGTTTTTGATCAATGGCAAAGACAAAAGATAAACACTTTCAATGAAATATATGAATGAATATGTTGTTGGGGGTCAATTTCATCTCATCCACTCTCATACATTTTAGGAATTCAACATTCAAATCATCATTGTTAATGCCACTTTCTAAAGTACCATTCTAGATGGCTTCTCCCTAATCACGAGTTCATTCAATTCCTAGCATTCCTAATGATTAGTTTATAAGTGCAGAGCTTAACGACAACCAATATAATATTCGGAGAAATTCCCCGGATCTAGACTTCCTCGTACGTGCCTGTATCGACAAAACCAATAATCATGCATCGAATGAGTTAAACCATGCAAGCATTAAGCAAAGAGGAAAAACCCTAACTAATGATGAAAGAAAGCATAAGTCTTAATTAAAAGATGCAAGCATAAATTCCATATATGAGAGCTTCAAGAGATTACATTGATTCCCTAACAAACATACAAGGTTTAGTTCACCATATTCATGGTGAACCTAGATGAATAACAATTAAAGAATGAAAGATAAAACCCTAGAAAGGTGAAGAGGTAGCCTGAGCATCCAAGATCCTCCTTCAAAGGGGTGGAAGAGAGAGTGTTTGCCTCGTTTCTGCCAAAGATACAAACCCTAGGACGTGCAAGTCCTTAAATAGGGCATAAAAATAACATAAAACAAGTCCAAGCCCATAAAAACAAAAGAAAACCGGTCCAAGCCCACTTAGAATGCCGCTCAGCGGTATTTTACCGCTGAGCGGTACTAGCGCATGATCCATTTTGCCCCCCAGGTGCTGTTTTGCCCCTCAGCGGTGATTTCGGCACCCGAAAAGTGCCGCTCAGCGGTATTTTTCCAATCAGCGCCACTCGGTCAGACTTTTTCTGCGTTCTGGTTGGTTTTTCAGCATTCTGGTTGACTGGTTGACTTTTTTGGTTGACTGGTTGACTTTTCTGGTTTCTGGTTGACTTTTCAGCACTCCAATCATTCGGTATTTCAATTCTTCTTTCAAATCATTCAATTAGCCTACAAAATCAAGGGAATCTTGCACAAAACCATTAAATTCACTTTCAACTCTCTTATTCTCAAAACTAAAGCAAAAATATGAGTTCAAGCTAGTTTCTAAGTCTTAAAGGTTGCTTTTGGTATCAATTTTAAGCATGAAAATAACAGTTTTTCAACTGTTATCATAAGGCCCAACAATATTAGTGTAATCTGCAAGAGTTCTTCTACCATTATTGTTCTCCATACTTCCTGTGCTATGAACAGAACCTTGTGGTGATGATTGTAAGAGAGTTTCTGGAGAAGGGAAAAGTTCTCTAGACGTTCTGATTCTTCTCCTCCTTCTACTCTCGTCTAGACCTTCAAGAAGAGGTTCTGTTGTTTTCTTACTCCTAGTTCGAATTGCTTCCTGCATACACAAGAAAACAAAACCCTAGAAAATATTTGTTAGCACAAAAAGATATAAGAGAAGATATATATTAAAAGATAGAAAGATAAAAGATTCAGAAGATAGAAGATAAAAGATTCAGAAGATAAAAAGATAAAAGATTTAAAAGATAAAAGATAAAATAAAATAAAATCTAATATACTCTAATAAGATAAAATAAAATCTAATCTAATCAAATCAAATAAAATAAAATAAAATCTAATCTAATCTAATCAAAACCGAAAAAATAAAAACAGAAAATAAAAACAGAAATTCAAAATTAAAGTCAAAGATAATCAATAATCACACAAATTAACCAGTTAAACCACGAGTCCCCGGCAACGGCGCCAAAAACTTGATGGACAAATTTATGATCACCAAATATGATGTCACAAACTTGTTTCACAATCGGCAAGTATGACCGAATCGTTCAAGTAATAAACTTGGTAAGACCAAGTATCGTTCTCCCAAAGGACTCATGGCCTAGTTTAGTTGTGTGGTTTGTTGATTAGCTAGGACTTACAAACGAAATATTTAAATTTTAATATGCAAGACAGAAAATAAACATGTATGCATGAAGTTTGATCAATGGCAAAGACAAAAGATAAACACTTTCAATGAAATATATGAATGAATATGTTGTTGGGGGTCAATTTCATCTCATCCACTCTCATACATTTTAGGAATTCAACATTCAAATCATCATTGTTAATGCCACTCTCTAAAGTACCATTCTAGATGGCTTCTCCCTAATCACGAGTTCATACAATTCCTAGCATTCCTAATGATTAGTTCATAAGTGTAGGAGCTTAACGACAACCAATATAATATTGGGAGAAATTCCCCGGATCTAGACTTCCCCGTACGTGCCCGTATCGACAAAACCAATAATCATGCATCGAATGAGTTAAACCATGCAAGCATTAAGCAAAGAGGAAAAACCCTAACTAATGATGAAAGAAAGCATAAGTCTTAATTAAAAGATGCAAGCATAAATTCCATATATGAGAGCTTCAAGAGATTACATTGATTCCCCAACAAACATACAAGGTTTAGTTCACCATATTCATGGTGAACCTAGATGAATATCAATGAAAGAATGAAAGAATAAACCCTAAAAAGGTGAAGAGGTAGCCTGAGCATCCAAGATCCTCCTTCAAAGGGGTGGAAGAGAGAGTGTTTGCCTTGTTTCTGCCAAAGATACTAATTCTAGGACGTGCAAGCCCTTATATACTATTCTAGAGTTACAAAAGATTACAAAAGCCCAAGCCCATAAAAGTGCCGCTCAGCGGTAAATACCGCTCAGCGGTGACTGCGCGTCCCTTTTCTTCCCCTCAGCGGCCAGTTTGCCCCTCAGCGAACCTCCCGTGACCTCCTGAGTGCCGCTCAGCGGTAAAATGCCGCTGAGCGGTGCTTTCGGCTTCTCCTTTTGCACTCTTTGATCTCTTTTCTGATTCCATCTCTCTCCTTCTTTACTTCTTTCACTAAATTCACCTTAAAACCTGCACAAAAACACTTAAATCAAGCATAAACCTGTCCAGCTCTCTTATTTCTGAAAATATGGATAAAAGCATGATTTCAAGCTAGTTTTTAAGTCTAAAGGTTGCTTTTAGTATCAATTTTAAGCATGAAAATAACAGTTTTTCAACTGTTATCAAATAACAATGAAAGAATGAAAGAATAAACCCTAAAAAGGTGAAGAGGTAGCCTGAGCATCCAAGATCCTCCTTCAAAGGGGTGGAAGGGGGGGTGTTTGCCTCGTTTCTGCCAAAGATACCAACTCTAGGGCGTGCGGGTCCTTTTTTACTTTTTTAGAATTTCAAAAGGTCTGAGCCCAAGCCCATTAAAGTGCGAGAAAAGAAGTCCAAGTCCATTAAGGTTGGCGCTCAGCGGTAAGTTCGGGTCGGCGGTGTCTGCGCTTTTTTTTTTTTCCCCTCTGACACCTTTTTGCCCTTCTGCGGCCCCCCCCTGCCCTCCTCTGTGCCGCTCCGCGTTGATGTCCCCCTGTGCGGGGCCTCTGCTTTTTTTTTTTGCTTTTTTTGTTTTTTTTTCTGTTTTTATTTCTCTCTTTTTTCTTTTTTTCTTCTCTTTTTTTCTTTTTCTCTCCACCACAACTCTTTTTTTTTCTTTTTTCTTCTTCTCTTTTTTTTTTTTTTTTTTTTTTTTTTTTTTTTTTTTTTTTCTCCTTTTTTTTTTTTTTTTTTTTTTTTTTTTTTTTTTTTTTTTTTTTTTATATTTTTTTTTTTTTTTTTTTTTTTCCTCCACAGCATCATTATCAAGAACCACCATTCCAGAGTACTTGTATGCCTCCACCAGTCCAGCAATACCAAAGTCAGCAATATGATGCTCCTGCCCAAATAGCTCCTCAGCCTTCTATTTCTGAGCCTACATTGCAGGAGTTGTTGGAGCAGATGACCATGCAGAACCTTCAGTTTCAACAAGAGAACATGCAGTTCCAACAAGAAATAGGAGCTGCCATTCAGAGTATGACCGATCAGATAGGGCAAATGGCCACTCAACTCACTGAGGAACAGTCTCAAGATTCAGAGTTACCATTTCAGACTGTTCAGATTCCAGATAATGATGATAGTGGCATCAACATAGAAGATGGGGAGAAGAGTCATGAGCTTACTACTGTGCCATCTACTTTCCCGTCATCCTATGTCCCTACCCTTGCACCTGAGGAGAGTGATGAATATTTTGAGGAGCAGGCAGGAATAAGCAGTAAACCTGAACCAGGTAGACCACCTTCATCTTCCCACACTTTAGCAATCTTCAAGGAAGAGGAGGTAAACATACCTCAATTTGATTATGTTGATGATTATGTTGTTGAGGATTATGTTGATGATTATATTGTTGTTGAGTCTGATTTTAATTTTTCCTCTATGCATGATGAGAACCAATGTTTGCTGTCGAATCCGAATGTTTATTCTCCATGCATTGAACATGAATCTGAGTTTGTAGTTGATATTTCCTGTGATTTTAAAATTGATTCATGTTTTGAGGATGTATCTGAGGTTCAGTCTGATAAATTGGGATTGGGTGTTATACCTCTGCATGTCATTTCTTTGGAGCCACATTGCACTAACCATGTTGCAGGAGGTACACATGAATTTGACCAACATGCACCCACAGTGGAAGGAAAAGGTGCTTACATACACACTAGTTTCAAGATCAATAGGCACCAGCTGAACCTGCTCATCAACAATCTTTGCTTCTTAGATCCAGCTGTGGATGATATCTCCCTGCTAGATTGATGATACGGGTCGCACCGCTCACAAAAGTTGAGTGCACGAAAATAATGCAGTATAGTTTACTAGGATTTGACTCCTAGGTCGTCTCTCGAGGACCAATTTGTGGTTCAGTCTCAGATCAAACACAGAGTGGGGGGGGGTTGTGAATTTTGGTTTTGTGCGGAAAAATAAATTAAAACTGGAATTTAAATACGACAAAATTAAAAACACTGAAATAAATTTTAACGGTGGTAAAAACTGAACGGTAAAAGACTGTAAAACCAGAAAATGTAAAATTCATCAGTGCTTGAAATGAAAACATTGTAATAGTAAACATGCAGAAAATGTAACAGCCGTGTAAATAAAATTTACCCAAAGCATCGGTGAAAATGAACAGTAAAAACGACGTTGAAAATAAACCGAATGGACAAACACATTGACTGAATTTAACAGTTCAGAAAACAGTAAACGGTAAAATAAAGAGACAATAAAATAAAATCACTTGACTGAAAATGAAATTTATCAAACATTAAACTCTTAAATTAAAATTCCAAGACAGTAAAGATAAGCAATAAAACGAGAAAACTGTAACACACGTTTCAGAAATAAAAGCTACATTTTTGCACTGTTAATGAAAACTCAGAGCCTCTGGAAGAGAGGAACCGAGAGTGTTTCCTACTCCTAATTCTAATCTCAAACTCTACTAAAATCTACTCTACATGCTGCCTTCCTTTTATAACCAATACTCTGACCAACTCCCGTAGCATAGTCTCCTCCCGTGAACTGCCTTCATGTTTCGTTTTGTCTTGCAGTAGGTTGAAGACTTCCTTTCACTCCTAATATTGCCAAAGAAATAGAATGGTCCCTCTTTTGTTTGTCTTCTTCTTCAATTTGCAGCCGGCTGTAGCTTCTCCATTCTCCCAAATTGCTGAACCATTCTTACCAAAGCTTCACTCACGGCATCCCCTTAATCAATCACCATGCAGCTGCTGGTGTTGTAAAAACCGTGAGCCACTTCCCTTGGATGTGAGTTGGACGTGCTCCTTCCTTCACTGCTGGACCATGTAAACCGTGAGCTCCTCTCTAGCTGTGCCAACACCTCAAGCTTTCTCCTTCTCATTTCAACGTTTCTTCCTCTGGATGCCAAACCTCTGTGCCTTCCTCCCTCTTGGTGTCTGTTCCAAGCTGGATGCTCTTCATTTTGCTACTAGAACGCAACTCTCTGCTGCTGGAATCAACCGTGATAACGTGCACACCAGTCTAGCTTTTGTTGCTGGAATAAAAATCAGAGAGAGAGACCCTCAACGTGGATGGGTGCTCCTCCTTCTTTCTTCCAATGGCTGGACACTGCTGCACATCTTTCTGGATCTGCAACCAAGCTACTGTGCTGGACCAACCGTGAGCTTCTCTTCCCATTGAAAATCTAGAACCGAAACTTGTGTGGGTTGGAAGAGATGGAGAGTTAAAATAAATCTGCACTCCAAGCTTCTAAAAAAAAACGTAACCTTTCATAAGTGGTGGAAGGATCCATAAACCGTGAGCCTTGAGTGGAGAAAGCATGTCAAAAATTCTGCACACCAAGCCAAAGTGATTAACGTGAAGTGGTGGCTCCCATGTGTTGTCTAGCTTTGCAAAATTCTTCTCTAGAAAGAATGCAGCCGTGGCCTTCATAGGTGGTGGTCCCCTTCATCTTTTATTCCATCATGTGATGCCAAAATGAATGCATAATGTGTTGTCTCCTTTGGACAAAATAAACAAAACCAATTCATGTTGCAATTCTCTCCCATGGCCGTGACTTCTCAAGGAATGTGGTCCCCCTTGTTATTCTACTTTAAACAAAATCAGCATTTCATTTTGAAGTTATCCCATGTGGACTTTCAACCATGTGGTAGCCATTTCCAAGAATTACATTTCTATGCATTGTTTCCTTTCAAAACCGTGAGCTCCACTAAGTGATGGTCCCCTTCTCTTTTCCATTCAATACATGTAATGCTTGCTGCAACAAAAAAATGAATGGCCGTGTGGTGCATTTTTATAAGCCATTTTATGCTTCTTAAAATTGAATAAATGAAGGACTTGCTTCCCATGAAAGTTGTGCTTATGTGAATGTTTCCAAATGCATGTCTACTGTAAGTGCACCTCCAATGATCAATTCCAGCTATCACAAGTATCAAACAACAAGCAAACAATTTAGAAGTCACTCAAACAGTAAACACAAGACTGACATAGGGGAGTAAAAAAAATACTGGGAACAACACATAATGAATTTGAACAAAATAAAAACTATACGTGAAAATAGACATCCAGACGAAACTATGAAAAAAAATTGCATGGAAAACGGATAAGAATTGATCTCGAACGAAGACACACAAGTTGACACAACATTCACGCAGCAACCAGCGCGAAAATTCAAATGGTTGAAATGAATTTGGCTCAATTTTCATTTCATTTAGCGTTCAAATGTCCCAAAAAGATATCAAAAATTTTCCCATAATTAATAATGCAAAATAATAAGCTCAGATAATTCAAATTAGTTAAAATAAGAATTTCTGATCGAATTAAGCACAATTAGGAAAAATAGGAAAAATACTGGACAATTAAGCACAATTTCCTGATTAATTTTAGTACAATAAACTAAGTGAAGTGAAGAAAATATTGGTTCATCAAAATAGACCACACTTAGTCTTTTGCACTCCTGGGCAAAATTAAGACGCAAATCAGGGAATAGTTCAAAGGACTTCTAGGAAGGTGACACACACTCAGCACGCAGAAAACAAAGACTCAAGAAAAATAAAAAGAATTTACAGAATTCTCAAGAATTATGGACCGATGAAAGAAGTAGAAATTTTCCAACACAAAATCAAGAAAAGCACATACTTACAGAATCATCCAAGCAATTCACAGTATGACAAAATGATTAATCAGCTCAAGAGGTGATTTAAAAATAACATAACCTCACAGATGCACTAATAGTGTTTCTCTCAAGTGTTTAGGGTAAATAATTTCAACTCAATGTACTCAAGAAAACAAACACAAGTAGACTTGGCAAGTTTCTAATATCAACACTTAAAACATAAGCACGTTTAGATCAAAAGGTCTTTACTGGGTTGTAATGGGGCCAAGGACAGGGGAGGATAATTTTGGATAAGTAGCTATAGCACAGAAGAAAATAGAGGAGCAATGGGGAAAAAGTGTAAACACAGTGAAATCTCACCCAAACCTCTAATTCAATCCTCTTCTCGACTCCATTATTCACAGAATTATTTTTCAATATTTTCTCTTTTTCTCATCAAAATTTTTTTTTTTCCATCCTGTCTCTTTTCTTTTCTCTCTTTATCACACAACAGGATATAAATCATACTTCCATAACATGATGAGGAACCAACTAGCCAATTTATCAGAATTCCCAAGGAGACCACACTTATTCACAAAATACTTCTATAGCTCCAGACTTTCCTAAGGTTAAGGTAATCATTTGTTTTTCACTTAGGATCAGTGTATGAGCTTCAACACAAAGAAATATATACAGTATAGGCTCAAAGGGGTTATCCAAGGATAATAACAAGGTAGGCTTATTTGGCTAAAGAGGCTCAAGAATAAAATTGCCTTTATCACCTCTAAACATGCATATAAATCAAGTATATCAATAAGAATCAAGCCAAGGCATATGTGCAAGAAATCAAGAGTCATATCACACAAGAAAGAACATTAAGTGGCTCAAATCTCACACAGGGTATCCGTGTTATAATCAATTCAACCTCTTGAACACATAATCATCTTTCCAAGCAGAGAAAAGCAAGGATTGCAATCTATAAGTATTAAGTAAGTGAAGGAAAAATCTACAACTTAGACAAAATCCAGAAATCAGGAGAAAAATGTAAAATTTATTGCACACAAAACTCGATAAAAATAACTTAAAAACAGAAAAATTTAACACTCAAAAACAAAAAATTTAACACACAAAATACATACTAAGAGAGACTAACAGAAAAATCAAAATTTCTCCCCAGTAGACCACACTTAAATCACACAATGTCCTCAATGTGTTCTAAGCATACATCAGCAATCAAAACAGGAAACATATTATGGACAAGTGCAATAAAAGTAAGGAAAAAGGGAGAGAAAGAAAATGCAAACTCCCGCAGGTTATGGTGGAAGCTGCCAATTTTGGACTTTCAGGGAGATGTCTTCAGAATCCAGCAAGGAAGTTTTGAGGACGAACTGTTTCATCCTCCAAATTTGATCAAGCAGTGAAATGTTTTCCACTGCTGGATTTATGCAGTTATTGTTGATGAGCAGGTTCAGCAGGTGCCTATTGTTGTTGAAACTTTGGTGAGCGGTGGCACCTTTGTCTTCCACTGTGGGTGCATGCTAATCAAATTTATATGTACCTCCTGCAATATGGTTAGTGCAAAATGGTTCCACAGAAATATCATGCAGAGGTATAACACCCAATCCCAATTCATCATACCGAGCCTTAGATACAACCTCATAACATGAATCCGTTTCAAATGTAGAAACAATATCTATAACAGGTTCAGATTCATGTTCAGTGCATGGAGAACAAATATTTGAATGTGATAGTAAAAAGCGGTCCTCATCATGCACAGAGGAAAAATTAAAATCATGCTCAGCAACAATATAGTCATCAGCATACCTCTCAACAACATAGTCATCAATATAATCAAATTGAGGTATGCTTACCTCCTCTTCCTTGAAGATTTCTAGAGTGTGGGAAGGTGAAGGTGGTCTACCTGGTTCAGGATTACTGCTTACTTCTGCCGGGTCCCCAAAATTTTCATCAGTCTCCTCAGGTGCAAGAGTGGCCATCTGCCTGATCTGATCACTCAGATTCTGTATGGCAGCTTGAGTTTCCTGCTGGAACTCCATGCTCTCTTGCTTGAACTGCATGTTCCCTTTCTGAAACTGAATGTTCTGCATTGTCATCTGCTCTAGTAACTCCTTTAATGTAGGTTCAGAAGTAGAAGGCTGAGGAGTTATTTGAATAGGAGAATCATACTGCTGACTCTCATATTGTGGAACTGGCTCCCAAAGAGAGCTCTCAGAAATTGGATGATGGAACATATTGTTCTCATCATAAAAATCAGCAGATTTAAAATCAAAGTAATATGCAGAATAAGAATCATAATCACAGACATTGGCAGAATAAGCATTATTCACAACATTAAAATAGGTAGACATGGAAAAATAAAAAGTAAAAACTAAAAACTAAAAATTACGAATCAGATAAAACAAAACACATTTATACATGCTACAAGCACACACAAGACAGAACATCAATAGTAAAAATTTTTAATTAATTTTTTTTTTTTTTTAATTTTCAATTTTTTTTTTTAATAACAACTAAATACAGAACATAGCACAATTAAACACATATATACACAATATATATTAACACAGTAAAAATCTAAAACAAAAACCTGAACTGAAGTGACAATGCCGCCAAAATTTGCTGAAGGTGTCGTTGTCGCCTACAAAAATACAAAACACAAAACACACAAAATACACATATTAACAGAACAAAAATTTACATAACAAAATCTGAAACCGAACCGTTATTGATTGGTCCCCGGCAACGGCGCCATTTTTGATGAACGGGTCGCACCGCTCACAAAAGTTGAGTGCACGAAAATAATGCAGTATAGTTTACTAGGATTTGACTCCTAGGTCGTCTCTCGAGGACCAATTTGTGGTTCAGTCTCAGATCAAACACAGAGTGGGGGGGGTTGTGAATTTTGGTTTTGTGCGGAAAAATAAATTAAAACTGGAATTTAAATACGACAAAATTAAAAACACTGAAATAAATTTTAACGGTGGTAAAAACTGAACGGTAAAAGACTGTAAAACCAGAAAATGTAAAATTCATCAGTGCTTGAAATGAAAACATTGTAATAGTAAACATGCAGAAAATGTAACAGCCGTGTAAATAAAATTTACCCAAAGCATCGGTGAAAATGAACAGTAAAAACGACGTTGAAAATAAACCGAATGGACAAACACATTGACTGAATTTAACAGTTCAGAAAACAGTAAACGGTAAAATAAAGAGACAATAAAATAAAATCACTTGACTGAAAATGAAATTTATCAAACATTAAACTCTTAAATTAAAATTCCAAGACAGTAAAGATAAGCAATAAAACGAGAAAACTGTAACACACGTTTCAGAAATAAAAGCTACATTTTTGCACTGTTAATGAAAACTCAGAGCCTCTGGAAGAGAGGAACCGAGAGTGTTTCCTACTCCTAATTCTAATCTCAAACTCTACTAAAATCTACTCTGCATGCTGCCTTCCTTTTATAACCAATACTCTGACCAACTCCCGTAGCATAGTCTCCTCCCGTGAACTGCCTTCATGTTTCGTTTTGTCTTGCAGTAGGTTGAAGACTTCCTTTCACTCCTAATATTGCCAAAGAAATAGAATGGTCCCTCTTTTGTTTGTCTTCTTCTTCAATTTGCAGCCGGCTGTAGCTTCTCCATTCTCCCAAATTGCTGAACCATTCTTACCAAAGCTTCACTCACGGCATCCCCTTAATCAATCACCATGCAGCTGCTGGTGTTGTAAAAACCGTGAGCCACTTCCCTTGGATGTGAGTTGGACGTGCTCCTTCCTTCACTGCTGGACCATGTAAACCGTGAGCTCCTCTCTAGCTGTGCCAACACCTCAAGCTTTCTCCTTCTCATTTCAACGTTTCTTCCTCTGGATGCCAAACCTCTGTGCCTTCCTCCCTCTTGGTGTCTGTTCCAAGCTGGATGCTCTTCATTTTGCTACTAGAACGCAACTCTCTGCTGCTGGAATCAACCGTGATAACGTGCACACCAGTCTAGCTTTTGTTGCTGGAATAAAAATCAGAGAGAGAGACCCTCAACGTGGATGGGTGCTCCTCCTTCTTTCTTCCAATGGCTGGACACTGCTGCACATCTTTCTGGATCTGCAACCAAGCTACTGTGCTGGCACAACCGTGAGCTTCTCTTCCCATTGAAAATCTAGAACCGAAACTTGTGTGGGTTGGAAGAGATGGAGAGTTAAAATAAATCTGCACTCCAAGCTTCTAAAAAAAAACGTAACCTTTCATAAGTGGTGGAAGGATCCATAAACCGTGAGCCTTGAGTGGAGAAAGCATGTCAAAAATTCTGCACACCAAGCCAAAGTGATTAACGTGAAGTGGTGGCTCCCATGTGTTGTCTAGCTTTGCAAAATTCTTCTCTAGAAAGAATGCAGCCGTGGCCTTCATAGGTGGTGGTCCCCTTCATCTTTTATTCCATCATGTGATGCCAAAATGAATGCATAATGTGTTGTCTCCTTTGGACAAAATAAACAAAACCAATTCATGTTGCAATTCTCTCCCATGGCCGTGACTTCTCAAGGAATGTGGTCCCCCTTGTTATTCTACTTTAAACAAAATCAGCATTTCATTTTGAAGTTATCCCATGTGGACTTTCAACCATGTGGTAGCCATTTCCAAGAATTACATTTCTATGCATTGTTTCCTTTCAAAACCGTGAGCTCCACTAAGTGATGGTCCCCTTCTCTTTTCCATTCAATACATGTAATGCTTGCTGCAACAAAAAAATGAATGGCCGTGTGGTGCATTTTTATAAGCCATTTTATGCTTCTTAAAATTGAATAAATGAAGGACTTGCTTCCCATGAAAGTTGTGCTTATGTGAATGTTTCCAAATGCATGTCTACTGTAAGTGCACCTCCAATGATCAATTCCAGCTATCACAAGTATCAAACAACAAGCAAACAATTTAGAAGTCACTCAAACAGTAAACACAAGACTGACATAGGGGAGTAAAAAAAATACTGGGAACAACACATAATGAATTTGAACAAAATAAAAACTATACGTGAAAATAGACATCCAGACGAAACTATGAAAAAAAATTGCATGGAAAACGGATAAGAATTGATCTCGAACGAAGACACACAAGTTGACACAACATTCACGCAGCAACCAGCGCGAAAATTCAAATGGTTGAAATGAATTTGGCTCAATTTTCATTTCATTTAGCCTTCAAATGTCCCAAAAAGATATCCAAAATTTTCCCATAATTAATAATGCAAAATAATAAGCTCAGATAATTCAAATTAGTTAAAATAAGAATTTCTGATCGAATTAAGCACAATTAGGAAAAATAGGAAAAATACTGGACAATTAAGCACAATTTCCTGATTAATTTTAGTACAATAAACTAAGTGAAGTGAAGAAAATATTGGTTCATCATAGATCAAATCTGGAGGATGAAGCAGTTCTTCCTCAAAACTTCTTTGCTGGATACTATGGCGGAAAACATCTCCCTGAAAGTCCAAAATTGGCAACTGCCACCATGATCAGGGGAGTTTCCTTTCTCTCTTCTCCCCCTTTCCCTACTTTTATTGCACTTGTCCGTGATCTGTTCACTGTTTTGATTTTCGATCTTATGCTTATGACACATTGAGGACACTGTGTAGTTTAAGTGTGGTCTATTGGGGGAGATTCTGATTTTTCTGTTAGTTTTTGTTTTCTTGGTTAAATTTTTTCTTTTCTAGGTTATTTTTGTCGTGTCTTGTGTACAGTTTTGCATTTTTCTCTTCAATTCTGGACTGTGTTTAAGTTGTAGTCTAGTCTTTCACTTCACTTCATTGATACTCTGAGATGTTGGATTCCTTGCTTTTCTTTGCTTGGAAGATGATCATGATGTTTGAGAGTTGAATTGATTGTGACACAAATGCCCTGTGTGAGAATTTGAGCCACTTTATGTTCTTTCTTGTGTGTGATATGTCTCTTGATTGCTTGCACATATGCCTTGGCTTGACTCTTGTTGATAATTCTTGATTGATATGCATGTTTGGAAGTGATAAAGGCAGTTTTGTTCTTGAACCCCTCTAGCCAAATAAGCTTACCTTGTTCTAATCCTTTGAAAAGCCCTTTTGAGCCTATACGTTCCTCATTTCTTTGTTTTGAAGCTCATACACTAGCCCTAAGTGAAAAACCATGATTGCCTTAACCTTAGGGAATTTTGGAGCTTAGGAAGTGTTTTGGGAACAAGTGTGGTCTTCTTGGGGATTCATATGAATTGGCTAGTTGGTTCCTCTTCTTGTTTTGTTTTTGGTAAATATATGTGTATCTTGTCTTTTACAGTTTTGTTTTGAAAAGAGAGAAAAGAAAAGAGACAGGAAAAAAAAAAGAGAGCAGAAAAATAGTGAAGAAAACAAATGTGAATAATTGTGAATAATGGAGTCAAGAAGAGGATGGAATTAGAGGTTGTGGGTGTGTTTGAATGTGTTTACACTTGTTCCCCATTGCTCCTCTGTTCCTTATGGTTTGTAGCTTCTTATCCAGATATATCCTCCCTTGTCCTTGGCCCCATTACAACCATGAAAAGACCTTTTGATTTGAACATGCGTATGTGTTTGAGTGTTGATATTAGAGGCTTGCCAAGTCTATTTGTGATTGCTTTCTTGAGTGCATTGAGTGACATTGATTTACCTTAAACACTTGAGAGAAACACTGATTGTGTGTAGCTGTGAGGCTTTGTTGCTTTTGATTCATCTCTTGAACTGATTGACTGCTTTCCTTGTACTGAATTGCTTGGATGATTTCATGAGTATCTGCTTTCTCTGATTGATTCTGTGTCGGATATTGTCTACTTCTTTTCTTGGTCCAGACTCCTGGAGAACTGTGTAATTCTGTTTCTGTCTTTGTTGAGTCTTTGTTGTCTGTCTGTCGAGTCTGTGTCAGCTCCCTGATGTTTGAGTAGTTCCCTGGTTTTCGTCTTGGTTTTTCCCAGGAGTGCAAAAGACTAAGTGTGGTCTATTTTGATGAGTCGTTATTTCTTGAATTATATTTAGTTTATTGCACTTAAATAAACCAGGGAATTGTGTTTAATTGTTTGTTATTTCCCCGTTTTCCGAATTTTGCTTAATTTGGTCGGAAATTTGTAATTGTGCTAATTTGGATTTTCTGAGCTGATTAAGTGCATTTTTTGAAGTGCAGGAAAACTTCGGAAATAAATTTTGGGACATCAGGAAGAATGCCAAATAAATTCAAGACTCTCCAGACAGACACTTTTGAATTAATTAAATTGTAATTCAGTAGTTTAGAATTTTTGAATCAACTTTTATATTTTGGGTCAATTTTTGGTAAATTAGATTAGACCCAAAATTAGAAATTAATGACTTGGCACCCTAGGGTTTTATTTGTGTGGACCCTACCCTAAAACAAGAGGACACACGGCCCTTAGAAGAGTGCAGCCGCCACACATTTTAAAACACACACTCTCGGTCTCTCGTTTTTTTTTGGGGGGGCTTCTTGACTTTATTTGGAACGTTGTTATTGAATGAAGAAGGAGTAGCACACAGGATTTTCATTTTGGTTTGGTGCGCAGAAATTAATTCTTGAGGTGCAGCACGTTCATTTGATTACTTAATTTTCTAGCTATGGTTACGTACAACGTTGGTGTGGGGTGATTCAATTTTCTTTTTATTTGCTTTGGAGTGCTGCATTTACTTTTTGCCAATGGAAAAAGTGTTGATTTATTGTTGAAAAGAGAGGTTACAGCCTTGGGATGGGAATCTGGAGCAGCACTTGCTTTTAGCAAAGTTTATTTTATTCTAATGGGAGCTGTCACGTCCGGCATTGGGTTGTTGGTGTGCATACGGAGACAAGTGTTGACGGGATGAAAGGGTGTGCACGAAAATGTGGAGCTGGTAGAAGAGAAGCTGCACGTTCATGGAATGAAAAATAGATTAGGTGGGAGTCTAGGAGATGGGACGTGCCAGGGTATTCGGTAGCTGAATCTTAGCTAATTTTTTTTCTTTATTTATTTGGGAATGAAGAGGTGGTAGGTAGGAGCATGTCCAGCAACAGAGTCATTCATCTTTCATTCTAAGATCTCACGTCCACATTGTAGGGTCCATGAGGTGATTCATTTTGATAGGCAGAGGCGTTAAGTGATTTTGGGAGACTCAAATGCATTTTAATTGCACAAGGGTGCAGCCGTCACATCAAAGGGAGTAGCTCAAAGAAACTTCGATTCAATCCTTTTACTGTTTAAGTATTTTTTTTTGCATGGTTGGCATGATGAATTTAATGTTTAGTTCTAGGATACATTCTCTTTCTCTTAGGGAGAAAACGGTGCTTACTTAGATATTTATTATTTTTATTAAAAGAAAACGTTGATTCACTAGAGGCGCACATGGTTTGCATCAAGAAGGTTTCTTTAATTTTTTTTTCTTTACACACACTTGCACCTAGAATGTTCTATATTATATACATTGACATGCATTTAGTTTGGAAGCAGCTTGCTCATTTTAATTCAGCTTACTGTTCATGCGTGATTTTTTGCAATTCCATAGTGTTAGATGAATTTTCAGATTTCTCTAGTGCATTTAAATTAGTTCACACATCTTACTTTAGGACCGTTCAGTTTACTGCTTGATTCATTTTAATGTTGTCTATTAGGTTCAATTGTGATAATTTAATTGTATTGTTAGCTTTAGTGACCAACCGTTTTGATTCTTTATTTACATCCGTGTTTATGTTCGTGTTTTAATTTCGTCATTTGCATTCACAAACTCTTCACAAACCCCCCCCACTACGTGTTTGATCTGAGACTGAACCACAATTTGGTCCTTGAGAGACGACCTAGGAGTCACTTCCTAGTCTATACTGCATTCTTTTATGCACAACTTTTGTGGGAGGTGCGACCCTCTCATCAGTTTCCCTAGACACTCACGACCTAAAAATTCATATGGTTTCTTGATTAATTAGGACTTGTTAACGAAATCATAACAACACAATTATTCTTATTCTTCCCAACTTGCCTTTTGCATTTGCATTGAGCTTTGCTTTTTCTTTTCTTTTCTTTTCTTTCTCTTTTTCTTTGCATATTCTTACTTTTTAGCTCTTAGCTCAATGCTTTTCCTTTTTCATGTTTTCCCAACAACCCCAAACTTGAACATTTAACAATAGCACACAAGATCTTCTACTTAACTCAAGGTAAAGATTTTCAATCAAGGGTTTTCAATTTATGTTCAAGGCTAAGGGTTCAAAGGATAGAACACAGAGTGTTCTCTTTTAGTGGGCTAACTGTATGAATTTGGCCAATAAAAAGGGTTCCAACAAACGGCCTTGATCACATGATGCAAAACAAGCAATTGATTCAATCATAGAAAACCTGGGCAAAATCATTCATGCTTTCAAAGTAATAACATTCAACAATAACAACTCTGGAGCTCAAAACCTCACATATAAGCTCATTCACATTTGACATACACATCCTGCTTAATCTCACAATCACAATCATAATATCATGCATTTGTTCACAAAGCTTGTGAATCACCTGTATAAGCATTTTATGTGCACATCTATCTCAACATCAATCAATCAATAAGCATCATCAAGCATTACTTATCAAACAATCACAGTTAATAGCAAACCATCATAACAAACCAGGTTTCCAATAGAGTACATCAAACCCTAATCTAAAACCAAAAATCAATAAGTTCAGAAAGTTAAACCGACAAAAGCATAAGCATATGATAGCATTCATCAGTAAATGCTATCTCAGCTCCTCATCAATCTGAGTTGTCCTCTGTCTCTTCCTTCTTCTTGGATCTTATAGTCTTGATTCTTTTTGCCCGATGAGGAGGCCATCCCTGCATCAAACATAATTCACAAAATCAAAAGATACATTGTTAAGCATTAGTAACCCACAATGAAGAAATCAGCCCCTTCAATGATGCTCTCTCCCAATCCCAAACTTAGATGGAAAATTAGTGAGCAAGTGAGTGGAAGGGAGATTTTCTAAAGAGGGATGAGGGAAAAGTTGTAGAGAACCTTTGAAAAGGTATGTGGGAGTGTTTGTGCAGAGAAGAGCCTGGAAATAAAACCTAAAACGCAGCTTGGGGTATAAAAATACGCTAATGGGCTCGGGTCCAGCTAAGGGAAACTAAAGCCCATTCTGCGAGAGTACCGCTCAGCGGCACTTTCGTGAAATGCTCTTCTCCTTCTTTTCTTAACCTACGTGCCTCCTAGACATGCCCCTCACTGATTCCCTGCAATTCAATGCTTAAAATACTTATGCAACTAAAATGAAACAAACAAAAGCAATCAACCAACTAGGTTGCCTCCCAGGTAGCGCTTGTTTAACGTCACGAGGCTGACCCAAAATCCAGCAACACCCATCAGTAGGTGTTACAAACTTACCAACACCCATCAGTAGGTGCAAAATTTTCTCACCAACACCCATCAGTAGGTGTTGCAAACTTAGCATCCTTCAGTAGATGCTATATCCAACTAGCATCCTTCAGTAGATGCTATATCCAACAAAATATTTACAAAATAATGTCCACAAATTAAAAATTACAAAATCAAAATAAATTCAAAAATTCTTAAATCACTGGGTTGCCTCCCAGCAAGCGCTCTTTTAACGTCATTAGCTTGACCCAGTAAAGTTCAAGTTTGTTCTTCTTTTTCTTCTTTCTACTGAACTTCTTCAGAAATTTGATCAAACCAAGAACCTGTTGCAGTGTCTCAATCATGGGAACTTTAATCTCCAATTTCTTGAAGATTTCCATAAAGCACTTAAATTTCTTTTCCTTCCTATGATTCTTCTTTAGATGAGGATGGGATTTTTCATATGATTCCTTCTTCTTTCCTCTCATCTTCTTTTTCTTATGCTTCCTCTCCCCAAATTTTCTCTTTTTCTTTTCTCTTAATTTTTTCTTCCCTTCTCTTTTTCTTCTTAACTTCTTTATTTTCACACAAATTTTCTTCCTCTCTTCTCTCTCAACCACTTCTTTTTCTTTTTCATCATCTTTATCTTTCTCACTCAACTCTTCCTTTTCTTCTCTCTCTATATTTTCCTCATCTCTCTCTATTTTTTTCTCAGCAAAAATCTTGTCACTTTCAGTGACAATAGCTTGACCTTCCTCCTTAAGGTTAACTTCAATATTAACCTTAACATTCAATTTTTGACTAATGAAACGAAGGTGCATCTCCATCCTTTTACATGATTCTTCAATGCTTTTCTGAATAGAGTCGGAATTTTTCAAAAATCGTTGAAGGGTGTCATCCAAATTTACTGTTGTTGCTGCCATTGTTGTGGTGGCGGCCTATCAAATTCTTCGACAACTTGAGTGCTTTTGAGATGACAATTAGGTATCTGTATGTACTGTTGAACTGCCTCCTCCAACGTTATCCTTTTTCCCGATAGAGAGGGTTTTTGCTGCCATTGTTGTGGTGGTCGATTCTTAAATTGTTTGACAGCTTGCCAAAATTGATCATTATCCATGCTTGAGTGAGGTCCCATCAGTGGTTGAAATTACCTTAGTAGAATTGAGTGCCCATATAGTTAAATTCTTGACCAAATTGCATCCTACAAACATTAGGCACAAAACCCTAAAAAATATTTGTTAGCACAAAAAGATATAAGAGAAGATATAAGATTCAGAGAATAAAATAAAATAAAATAAAAAGAAATAAAATAAAATAAAATAAAATAAAAACAAAAAAATAAAAACAGAAAATAAAAATAGATATTCAAAATTAAAGTCAAAGATAATCAATAATCACACAAATGAACTAGTTAAACCAGAGTCCCCGACAACGGCGCCAAAAGCTTGATGCACAAATTTATGATCACCAAAATATGATGTCACAAACTTGTTTTACAATCGGCAAGTATGACCGAATCGTTTCAAGTAATAAACTCGGTAAGACCAAATATCGTTCTCCCAAAGGACTCACGGCCTAGTTTAGTTACGTGATTCGTTGATTAGCTAAGACTTAAGAACAAAATAATTGGATTATACTATGCAAAAGACGAAAATAAACATGTATGCATGAGGTTTTGGTCAATGGCAAAACAAAATACAAGCACTTTCAATGAAATATATGGATGAATATGTTGTTGGGGGTCAATTTCATCTTATCCACTCTCATATATTTTAGGAATTCAACATTCAAATCATCATTGTTAATGCCACTCTCTAAATTACCTTGTCAAGAAGGCTTGTCCCTAATTACGAGTTCATACGATTCCTAGCATTCCTAATAATTAGTTCTTTTAGCACAGGAGCTTAACGACAACCAATATACTATTGGGAGTAATTCCCCGGATCTAGACTTCCCCGTACGTTCCCGTATCGACAAAATCAATAATCATGCATTGAATGAGTTAAACAAAGGAAGCATTGAGCAAAGAGGAAAAACCCTAACTAATGATGAAAGAAAGCATAGGTCTTAGATTAAGATGCAAGAACAAATTCCATATATGAGAGCTTCAAAAGATTACATTGATTCCCCAACAAACATACAAGGTTTAGTTCACCATATTCATGGTGAACCTAGATGAACAATAATGAAAGAATGAAGGATAAAACCCTAGAAAGGTGAAGAGGTAGCCTGAGCATCCAAGATCCTCCTTCAAAGGGGTGGAAGAGAAAGTGTTTGGTTCGTTTCTGCCAAAGATACAAACACTGGGACTTCCTAAAGCTTATATACTATTCTAAAATTACAGAAAACTCAGGCCCAAGCCCATAAGTGTGCCGCTCAGTGGTAAGTGCGTGAGTTGGTTTCTTCTCCTCAACAGCCATTTTGCCCCTCAGCGGTTCCAACGTGAACTCTTGAGTGCCGCTCAGCGGTAAACTACCGTTGAGCGACAGTTGCGGCTTCTCCTTTTGCACTTTTTGGTGTCTTTTCTGATTTCATCTCTCTCCTTCTTCACTTCTTTCACTGAATTCACCTTAAAACCTGCACAAAAACACTGAAATCAAGCATAAACCTGTCCAGCTCTCTTATTTCTGAAAATATGGATAAAAGCATGATTTCAAGCTAGTTTCTAAGTGTGAAGGTTGCTTTTTGTATTAATTTTAAGCATGAAAATAACAGTTTTTCAACTGTTATCAGAATACAAACACTTTAATGAATTAGATGGATGAGTATGTTGTTGGGGTTATCAATTTCATCTTATCCACTCTCATATACTTTTAGGAATTCATCATTATTTTCATCAATGTTAATGCCACTCTGTAAATCACCTTGCAAGAAGGCCTATCCTTAATTACGAGTTCATACAATTCCTAGCATTCCTAATAATTAATTTTGAAGCACAGAAGCTTAACGGTAATCAACCCTCTTATTCCTATGTCTAGGTGATAACGGTTGTAAAACCGTTATTTTTATGCTTAAAATTGATACCAAAAGCAACCTTTAAGACTTAGAAACTAGCTTAAACTCATATCTTAGCTTTAGTTTTGTGAATAAGAGAGTTGAAAGTGAATTTAATGGTTTTGAGCAAGATTCCCTTGATTTTGTAGGCTAATTGAATGATTTGAAAGAAGAATTGAAGTACCGAATGATTGGAGTGTTGAAAAGTAAACCAGAAACCAGAAAATTCAACCAGTCAACCAGAAAAGTCAACCAGTCAACCAGAAAAGTCAACCAGTCAACCAGAATGCAAAAAAAAATGTGACCGAGTGGCGCTGAGCGGAAATTTGGCGCTGAGCGGCAGTTTTCAGGTGCCGAAATCACCGCTGAGGGGCAAAATAGCAGCTGGGGGGCAAAATGGATCAACCGCTAGTACCGCTCAACAGTAAAATACTGCTGAGTGCCATTCTAAATGGGCTTGGACCTGTTTTCTGGCACTTTTATGGGCTTGGGCCTAATTTTTCTGTATTTGTAGAATAGTATATAAGCTATAGGACGTCCTAGGGTTTGTATCTTTGGCAGAAACGAAGCAAACACTCTCTCTTCCACCCCTTTGAAGGAGGATCTTGGATGCTCAGGCTACCTCTTCACCTTTCTAGGGTTTTATCTTTCATTCTTTCATTATTATTCATCTAGTTTCACCATGAATATGGTGAACTAAACCTTCTACGTTTGTTGGGGAATCAATGTAGTCTTGTGAAACTCTCATATATGGAATTTGTGTTTATATCTTATATTTAAGACCTATGCTTTCTTTCATCATTAGTTAGGGTTTTTCCTCTTTGCTCAATGCTTGCTTTGTTTAACTCATTCAATGCATGATTATTGGTTTTGTCGATACGGGAATGTACGGGGAAGTCTAGATCCGAGGAATTTCTCCCAATAGTATATTGGTTGTCGTTAAGCTCCTGCACTAAAAGAACGAATTATTATGAATGCTAGGAATCGTATGAACTCGTAATTAGGGATAGGCCTTCTTGCAAGGTACTTTAGAGAGTGGCATTAACAATGATGAAAAGAATGTTGAATTCCTAAAATATATGAGAGTGGATAAGATGAAATTGATAAACCCCAACAACATACTCATCCATATAGTCCATTGAAAGTGTTTGTATTTTGTTTTAGCCATTGATCAACCTCATGCATACATGTGTATTTTCGTCTTTTGCATAATAAATTCCAATTATTTCGTTCTTAAGTCTTAGCAAAGTCATTCATGTTTCCAAAGTAATAGCATTCAATCAATAAAAACTCTGGAGCTCAAAACCTCACATATAAGCTCATTCACATTTGACATACACATCCTAAATCCTGCTTAATTTCACAATCACAATCATGATATCCTGCATTTGTTCACAAAGCTTGTAAATCACCTGTATAAGCATTTTAAAGTGCACATCATCTCAACATCAATCAATCAATAAGCATCATCAAGCATTACTTATCAAACAATCACAGTTAATAGCAAACCATCACACAAACCAGGTTTCCAATAGAGTACATCATACCCTAATCGAAAAACATAAAACAAATAAGTTCAGAAAACTTAAACCAACAAAAGCATAAGCATATGATAGCATTCATTAGTAAATGCTATCTCAGCTCCTCATCAGTCTGAGCTGTCCTCTGTATCTTCCTCTTCCTCCTCATCTTCATCATCTTCAAATGCATCATCATCATCAGCTTCATCTTCTTCCATCTCTCTAGCTGAAGCTTCAGCTGCTCCAGCTCCTCCTCCATGCACTGGCTCCTCTGGCCAAGCTACCACATTATGGAATTCATCCATAGTCCACTTGTGGGCTAGAGGTGTATCATACATCCACACAATCATTTCAGCAGTAGCCATCTGCCCTCTGTGAATGGACTGCAACTGAGCACCTATAAGAGACATGTACATGTCCCTCATTTGGAATGGTTCTGCTTCATGTGTCTTAGCAGATGTCTGGCTCTGTGCTGACCCTCTCTCTCTACGAGAACGGCATGGTGGAACTGGCTGAGCTGCCTCCTCACCTCCACAGTACGGTCTGTAATAGGCCTCATCAATAGCTTTTCTTGGCGTCTCAAATGGTGGAGCAGAAGTGTCCACCCCAGCTATCTTGCAAAGGTGAGTGATCAAGGAGGGATGTCCTAGTGGTGCTTTGTTGTTTGAGGTGTTGGCGCACACACTAATCTCATCAGCTATCACCTGCCCAATGTTAACATTTAAGTTTCTGATAGCACAGTAGGTGAATAGTGCCCTGTTGAGAGTAATATCTGACACATGTGAACATGGCTGAATGTTGGCATGAGAAAATGCCATCCAATATTTTGCAAGAGGAGTCAAATTTGTCCTCCTAATGTTAACCACTGAGCCAGATCTATTCCTTTGGAAGTGTCCTCCAGGTATACACAGTACTCTCTCCACATCCTCATAATCAGCACCTTCCTCCATGCAAAGAGCAAACTGGCACTGCTCACCAGCCCACACAGTGTCCAGGAAGTTGTTGATAGAATCAGGATCATACTTGATAGCATGGCCTCTGACATAGCCCAAATAATTCTCAGCTGGATAATCACCAATCTTATTTGCATTGGTGTAGAACTCTTTTACCACAGCTATGTTGGCAGGTGCTGGATATGTGGCTAGCTTTCCCCAGTCATTCCCTAACACTTGCTCTCCAAATTGAGGAGCAAAGTTAGGTATCATTCCAACTTTTCTCTCCATTAGAAGTCTCCTGTCCTGAACCACCCTAAAGTGCTTCTCATGTTTCCTAGAGAGGAACCTACTAGAGTGGGGTTGCTCTGGTTCCTTTTCCTTTCTCTTGGTTGCCATGGTTTTCAATCTCTTTCCTGAAGAGGATGCCATTCTTGGGTGAAGATACTAGATGCAATGAGAATGCTTCCAAGCTAAGATACTCTCTTCCAACCCCAAACTTTTATGGCACACTAGTGAAAAAGTGAGTGGAAGAGAAATTTTCTTAAGAGGGAAGAGTGAAAAGATGTGGAAAACCTTGGAAAAAGTATGTGGGAGTGTTTGTGCAGAGAAGAGTCTGAAAGTACGAGCAAATGCGCAGCTTAGGGTATAAAAATACCCTAATGGGCTCGGGTTCCGCTAAGGGGAACAAAAGCCCATCTGCGAGAGTACCGCTCAGCGGCACTTTCGTGAAGCGCTCTTCTCCTTCTTTTCTTAACCTAAGTGCCTCCTAGACATGCCCCTCACTGGTTCCCTGCAATTCAATGTTTAAAATACTTATGCAAACCCTAACTAAAATAAAACAAACAAAAACAATCAATCAACTGGGTTGCCTCCCAGGTAGCGCTTGTTTAACGTCACGAGCCTGACCCAAAATCCACCAACACCCATCAGTAAGTGTTTAAAATTCACCAACACCCATCAGTAGGTGCTTCAAACTTACCAACACCCATTAGTAGGTGTTACAGACTTACCAGCACCCATCAGTAGGTGTTACAACTTAGCATCCTTCAGTAGATGCTATGTCAAACTAGCATCCTTCAGTAGATGCTATCTCCAAAAATAATGACAAAGTAATGTTCAACAGATTAAAAATTTACAAACCAAATAAAATTTAAAAAGTTCTTAAATCCACTGGGTTGCCTCCCAACAAGCGCTCTTTTAACGTCATTAGCTTGACCCAGTAAAGCTCAAGTTCCTTCTTTATAGTTGATGTTGTCATCCCATCAACTCCTCAGTTGTTTCCTGTGAACTGTTTTGGTCCTTCTAGAATGTGGAGACTCTATCTCTATCATCTCCTTCTCTTTAAAGCCCTTCACAACCCACAACTTTTTTTTGATTCTCACAGGTGTACCAAGTTGGGGTCCTCCTTTCTTCCAGTCACCAGGAATTTCTCCTCCTCTTCCAATCTTCTTTCTTTTATGCACCTGAAACAACAAACAATGGTTACCTGTGACCTTGGGCTTTTCATTTTGATGGCTAGTCATGTGTGCATCTTTAAATGCAGCTTTATAACTAGCTTCCTCCTCCTTTGTTTGCCTCTCATCTTGAAAGACATCTACAACAACTCTCTCTTCTCGGTCCTGGAGCACCACTATACCTTCATTAACATCAATGATAGCTTTGGCCGTTTTCATAAACGGTCTTCCAAGTATGATAGGTATCTTCTCTGTTTCCATCTTCATCACCACAAAGTCTGCCAAGAACTGAAGTTTGCCAACACAAACTATAATGTCCTCTGCAATCCCACATGGCTCCTTTGAAGATCCATCGACCATTACTAGATTAACCTTTACAGGTTTCACTTTAACATTGCCGATTTGCTCCAGTAAAGAGTAAGGTATCAAGTTAACACTTGAACCTAAATCAAGGAGAGCTTTCTGAACCCTTTTCTTCCCTATGGTACAAGGGATAGAAAAACTGCCTGGGTATGTTGCTTTAGGAGGGAATGGCTCTTTCTTAACAGTTATACACTCCTTTGTTTCCTCATCTCTACGTCTTTTCTTTGTAGGGATGTTTTCATCAGATTTAGTGTAAACCGTAATCTGCTGTAGAATTTGATCCCAAGGTGCATCATTATCCACCATTTTGAATAATTCTGTGAAGTCGAGTTGTTTCCCTTGATGGATTGGAAAAGGAAAAGTGCTTTTGCTCTCTATTTCACTTCTCTCTTCTGTATCTAACTCAACTTCCTCGTCATCAACACTCTCTACCACCTTGCACTCTTCTCTGGGGTTAACCTCAGTATTAGCCCCAAAATTTCTATTAGGCCTTTCTTCCACCTGTTTGGTGATCTGTCCCATCTGAGTCTCCAAATTTTTGATAGCAGCTTTAGTGCTCTTTTGGGTAGACTCAGTTTTCTGTATGAAATTACTGAGAGTTCCTCCATCCTCATGGACCTTTCATTAAGCATAGATAACTGTTGCCATAAGGTGGGTTGCTGCTGCTGCTTATTATATTGACCAGCTTGCCCAGTTTGCCCTTGACCAATACTTGGGTGTGGTTTCCACCCCTGATTGTAGCTTCCTTGACGGTACTGATTGGTCATGTAGTTTACATCCTCTACGGCTTCAACAGGAAAGGCACATTGACCATTGATATGGTCGCCTCCACACAATTCGCACAACTGGGTTTGTACCTGTGCAGCAGTTTTCAACTCTTTGGGTAATTGTGCAAGAGTTTTGGTCAGAGTCTCCAACTGTTGAGTGAGAATTTTTTTTTGAGCTAGCAGGGCATCATGTGTCTGTAATTGGAGGACTCCTTTTTGCATTGGAGCTCCTCTCTCGCTGTGTAGCTCATTATCACTAATAGCCATGTTTTCTATAATCTCAGTTGCTTCCTCTGGAGTTTTCCATTTAATATTGCCTCCTGCTGAGGCATCAAGCATCATCTTGGTTTGTGAACCAAGCCCTCCAAGAAAAGTTAAGACTACTTCTTGATCTTCAAAACCATGTGATGAACGGGTCGCACCGCTCACAAAAGTTGAGTGCACGAAAATAATGCAGTATAGTTTACTAGGATTTGACTCCTAGGTCGTCTCTCGAGGACCAATTTGTGGTTCAGTCTCAGATCAAACACAGAGTGGGGGGTTGTGAATTTTGGTTTTGTGCGGAAAAATAAATTAAAACTGGAATTTAAATACGACAAAATTAAAAACACTGAAATAAATTTTAACGGTGGTAAAAACTGAACGGTAAAAGACTGTAAAACCAGAAAATGTAAAATTCATCAGTGCTTGAAATGAAAACATTGTAATAGTAAACATGCAGAAAATGTAACAGCCGTGTAAATAAAATTTACCCAAAGCATCGGTGAAAATGAACAGTAAAAACGACGTTGAAAATAAACCGAATGGACAAACACATTGACTGAATTTAACGGTTCAGAAAACAGTAAACGGTAAAATAAAGAGACAATAAAATAAAATCACTTGACTGAAAATGAAATTTATCAAACATTAAACTCTTAAATTAAAATTCCAAGACAGTAAAGATAAGCAATAAAACGAGAAAACTGAGAAAACTGTAACACACGTTTCAGAAATAAAAGCTACATTTTTGCACTGTTTAGAATGAAAACTCAGAGCCTCTGGAAGAGAGGAACCGAGAGTGTTTCCTACTCCTAATTCTAATCTCCAATCTCCTCCAAAAACTAATGCTGCTCTTCTTCTTTTATAGCAAATTCTCTGACCAACTCCCGTAGCATAGTCTCCTCCCGTGACTTCTCTTCTTGCCCATGCAGCCACTGTCCGAGAATGTGAATGCGGGTCATCAGAGACATCCTTTTCCCCACATTTCATTCCTAGTTTTCTTTTGTCGTTTCCCAATGATGAATAAGGGTTATCAACTTTTCTGAAATTAAACCACCCCATATACCAAATAAACAAATGATTCACTTCATGTGGGCTCTATTCAGCTGCTGTTGGATGTTGAGGTTGGCCGTGAAGGTGATAGGGATCAGCTCCTGTGGGCGTTTTGCTAGATCACTGGTGCAGGCCGTGGGGTGCTGCTCCTTCTGCTTCCTTCCTTCAATTCCAGCAGCCACCATGCACTGCCATGCTTCCAGCTCAACGTGTTGGACTCTTCATAGAAGCTGGCTGCTCTTTTATTCCAGCCGTGACATGCTTTCATCCAAGCTCTTGGACTAAGGTTGTTGGATGTGGCAGCTGGATCGTTTTCTGGTTAGTGAAAGTCTTCTTCCACTTAGATGGCAGCTACTCCAATCTTCTTCCATTCATCTGTTTGTACTCCAAACCTTGATTCATGAAGTCTCTGCTTGGACCAGGCCATGAGCATTTCAACGTGGTCTCCTTCTCTTTTGTGACCACATATTTTTGAAGCCAAAAACTCTTGGATGGTGGTGTGACCGTGAGTGGTTGTGGCAGCTTAATTCTTCACTTCTTAATTGATGAAAAAAAAAATGAGTTCAAGGTGTGAAATGTGAGCTGGATGTCACTCCAAATCAGCTGCTCCTTTACGTGCCAATTATGGTCATGAATTTTTGCCAAGTCCTAAGTAAAGAAAACCGTGAGTGATCCCATTCTTTCACTTCCCAAGTTTGGCAAGTGAGTTGTTGATTGCACCCTCAGGAAACCGTGACCACCATTTGTTTTCTTTCCAATTGAAAAGCCAATAATAAAATAAAATGTGGTGGCCCTTTCTCCATCCTACTTCACTACTTCACGGGCCAAAGAAAAGTTATCCAAGGTGGTGGTATCCAAGGTTTTCTAGCCAAAACCAAATGGAGAAAACCATTCAGCATTTTATTTTTTTCATGCCTTGGACGTTAGCTTCAAACATGTGGCCCCCTCCTCTTTTATGTTGTCTCCCACCAAAAGAATTAAGCTTCCCCATTTTGTATGTGTTTTTACCGAGAATGCTTTGTGGCATGCTTCAATTGAAAACAATATTTCCATGTTTGCTAGCTTATTGAATATGCCGTGTGCTTCTACAAGTGTGGCCCCTTCATTGTTTCATTTCAATTCTATGTGCTTTGGTGTTTGCCCAAGAAAACCGAGAGTTGCCTTCCAATGTGGTCCCCTCCATTATCTTCATCATTTGGCAAAGAATGAATAGGCATCATGAATTGGCCGTGAGTTTTTATTTTGTTGTAGCAATCTCACTACAAAAATTAACACCACATTACAAAATATAAACTTAAAATAAAACTTTGCAAAATAGAATTTCTAAGGGGTCCTAGGCCGTGTGGTGTATGTTGCCAAGCCATTTTTGCTTCTACAAATTCAAGAAAAAATATTTCATCACAGATTAACACAATATTAAATCACTCCAATGCAGCTTCTTCCAAACACAGTGTGTGAATGAATTTTCTTCCAAATGTCCTAACATATTTACAGAATTTTCCCTACACTCAATAATGTAAATAATTAGTCTCAGATAATTCAAATTAACTAAAATAAGAATTTCTGATCGGATTAAGCTCAATTCAGTAAAATGGGAAAATACTGGACAATTATGCACAATTCCCTGATTAATTACAGCACATTAAACTAAGTGAAGTGAACAAAATATTGACTCATCAAAATAGACCACACTTAGTCTTTTGCACTCCTGGGCAAAATCAAGACGCAAATCAGGGAATAGTTCATAGGACACCAAAGGAGTAACACAGACTCAGCAGACAGAAAAATAAAGACTCACAAGAAAGTAAACAGAATTTACACAGTTCTCAAAACGTCTGGAACATAGAAAAGAAATAGAAATTATCCAACACAAATCAAATAAAGCAGATACTTACAGAAATCTTCCAAGCAATTCAAAACACAGAAAATGATTAATCAGCTCAAGAGGTGATTCAAAAATAACAAAACCTCACAGATGCACTCATAGTGTTTCTCTCAAGTGTTTAAGGTAAATCAATGTCACTCAATGCACTCAAGAAAACAAACACAAGCAGACTTGGCAAGCTTCTAATTATCAATACTTAAAACATATGCATCTTCAGATCAAAAGGTCTTTACTGGGTTGTAATGGGGCCAAGGACAGGGGAGGATAAATTTGGATAAGTAGCTATAGCTCAGAAGAAATAGAGGTGCACTAGGGAAAAAATGTAAACACAGTGAAATCTCACCCAAACCTCTAATTCAATCCTCTTCTCGACTCCATTATTTACAAAATTATTTTTCAATTTTTCTCTTTTTCTCATCATTTTTTTTTTTATCCTGTCTTCTTTTCTTTTTTTTTTTTTTTTTTTTTTTATCACACAACAGGATATAAATTATCATTTCAAAACATGATGAGGAACCAACTAGCCAATTCATCAGAATTCCCAAGGAGACCACACTTATTCACAAAATACTTCTATAGCTCCAGACTTTCCTAAGGTTAAGGTAATCATTTGTTTTTCACTTAGGATCAGTGTATGAGCTTCAACACAAAGAAATATATACAGTATAGGCTCAAAGGGGTTATCAAAGGATAATAACAAGGTAGGCTTATTTGGCTAAAGAGGCTCAAGAACAAAAATGCCTTTATCACGTCTGAACATGCATATCAATCAAGTATATCAGAAAGAATCAAGCCAAGGCATATGTGCAAGCATTCAAGATACATATCACACACAAAAAAAAGAAAATTAATTGGCTCAAATTCTCACAGGGTATTTATGTCATAATCAATTCAACCTCTTGAACATTATAATCATCTTCCAAGCAAAGAAAAGCAAGGATTTCAAACTAAGTATCAATGAAGTGAAGGAAAAATCTACAACTTAGACAGAATCCAGAAATCAAGAGAAAAATGTAAAATTTATTGCACAAAACACACTAAAAATAATTTAAAACAGAAAAAATTTAACACTCAAAAACAAAAAATTTAACACACAAAAAACATACTAACAGAAACTAACAGAAAAGTCAGAATTTCTCCCCAGTAGACCACACTTAAATCACACAATGTCCTCAGTGTGTAACAATCATCAGATTATCAATTTCAGAGCTGTCAAATAATATCGACAAGTGCAATAAAAGTAGAAAAAATGGGAGAAATTTTCAGTGACACCCATCAGTAGATGTCGTCAGATAACATCCATCAGTAGATGTTAATATTATTTTATTTTTTATATTTTTTTTTATTTTTTTATTTTTTTATTTATTTTTTTTTTTTGAAAAAGGATACCGGTACTGTGACAACAGTCTCGGTGGCAAAGACCGGAACTGTTGCTACAGTGGCAGAATTTTGGCTATTAATAGGCCAACTTCGGCTCCCGAGCGGCATTTCTGACTGCTCTGCTCTCTCTCTCTACTTCTCACTTCTCTCTCCGCTCTCCTCACTCTCAACCTGAGCATCTGGAACCTCTGCGAGGAAGCTCTGTCCCCGGCCTTCTGAAGAGTCTGAGTGAGATCCGTGAGGAGCCTCTGCCTGTGTGCCTTCGGAGCGTCTAAGATCTGCGTCAAGCTTCTGTAAGCCCTACTACTCCGGGTAAGTCATCTGCACCTTGGATCTCCTTCTTTCTGCCGTTTAAGCTTTCTGCTCTTCTCTTTGCTTTTCAGTTCTTCTCCTTTTACAGCTTTCAGATCTATCATTTTTTTCTTTTTCCTGCTTTCAGTTCCTTCTTTATTTTCAGCTCTTATTCGCTTTATTTTTCACCTGCTAAACACTTAAAACACATAAAACACAATTGTCTTAAAACTTAAGGGGTATATCGGCTGGAAACCAGACGTTAATCTCCCTTCGATTGAAGGTATGGCAGAGACAATCGGGTAGAACAACGCCACGTACCCCACTTAAAACTAAAACACAGAAACGGAATATACAAGAACAATATGGACAAGGACACTGGACGTAGATCCGTTTAGGACCCTTTTGCAAGGACCATGAAACAGATCTGAGACCAAAAACTGAAACATCAAATACAGACTGGACAAAATAAATCTAAAAGGAAACAAGAACAAATAAAGAAAACAGAGAACTAATCTAATTTTTTTTTTTTATGCTTCTCTTTTTTTTTTAGTTCTTTTTATTTTTTTTTTATGTTTATTTTTTTTTTATGTTTTTGTTCTTTTTTTATTTTTTATTTAAGTATTTGTATATTACGAGAGGAAGGATGAGTGATACGGAATCAGAGAGATATACCAGTCAACGGTGGCGTCCTACCGACGATCAAATCAAGATGATGACCAAAATATTCAACTATGGGGTCACACACCCAAGCCGAGCGCAAGTCGTCGAGATCGCGTCTCGACTAAGGGCTTTCGGCGAAGCCACTGAATACAACGTACACTGCTGGTTCAACAACCACGGCAATCGGGTCAAGCGCTGGCAAGCGGAGATAGACCCTACTGGCACTCTCTTTTCACAACTGCCGCTGTACATGTACGGTAAGAACTCTCATCATACCTTCATTGAAATTTTTTTCACTTCCTCTTCTATTATTAACACATGTTTTTTATTTTTTTATTTTTTTATTTTTTATTTTTTGTTTGAAAGAAAACAACTGGGTGATAATGAGGGCACCGAGGCTGCTGAATTTGTTTCCAGTTCCGATCATTATCGATGACGACAGAAATGAACGAGAAATTCCTCCACCAAAGCCTCCGCTCGTGACTTTTCGAACCAGAGCTCCCTCAACGGAGCTCTCCCTTAGACCACCACAACCAGCTCGAGAATTCTTCCAGTTTTAATGTTTTATGTTATTTTTTATTTTTATGTTTTTGTTGGCCGAGTGTGGCCAGAATATGGACAAGGCATGTAATCTGAACAATTATATTTTTTTATGTTTTTATTTTTTTTTTTTTTTGTTTTTTTTATGTTGTTTTTGTTTTTTATTTGGTTTGTAATATTAACGATCACTAAAGATCGACCCCCGAACATCTTTTAATTTCATATATATCTACTGCAATTTCATTTTCAGATCTGTTCAATCCTAAAAAAAAAAAATGTTCAATCCCTTTTCTCCATTACTGTAATTTTTGCATTGATGAATGAAATATTTTCTTAGTCTAAAAATTTTCAATCAAAAACCTGTATGAGACAACTAAGAAAATATATTTACAACGAAGAAAATAAGGAAAAAGATAAGATCTGAAGTGAAAATTTTCAATGAAATAATAAGAAATTGAGAGCCGAGAAATTATGGACTACACGCAAAACAATTTTTTGAAAATGTTTTTTTTTTTTTTTTTTTTTTTTTTAAGGGATAACAACTCAAAAACTAAGAAATAAATATACATATCGGAATAAAGATTTGGCACGCTTAAAACAAAATATTTTATCACAACAGAAAATTTTTTTTATGTTTTTTTTTTTTTTTTTTAATTCATGCTCACAATTTTAAAAATTAAATAAACACAACCATGAAAACACACCAGAAAAGCTAAATAATATGTACATAATGAGGAAAAAGAGTGCTCCCTGGTTATGGTGGCAGTTGCCAATTCTGGACAATCAGTGAGATATCTTCCACCTCAGGATCCGGCGAAGATGTCTTCAGGAGCAGCTCGCCCAGTACTGCCCTCTCACTTGAATCAGGACAAATCCCAGTAGCCACGCCACTTCTCCGAGCAAGTTGTTGAATCAATAAAATCAGGAGCCTTCTGTCCACTAGCAGTTGTTGAGTCTGTGACACCGGAGTAATAAGAGAAAAAGCAGTATACTTTCCTTCATCTATCATTATTTCCTCTATGTCAGTACCTGTATTCTCATTTACTTTTGTAACCTGGTCATCAAACTCATAATCAATAGCATTTGTTATGAATTTAGAATCTGTTTGTAACACATAATCAATTTCAATACAAATCGGGCAAGAACCAGATTCACAATCACATTCATAATTCTCAGAAAACTGAGTCAGATCAATGTTTTGTTCTAACTCTATCATGTTATGCGACTGCAAAATTCCTGTCTCAAAATCAATATTGACATATGCATCATCAACAAAATCCACATTCAGTGCAAAGCTATTATCAATGAGAAATTTATCACTGTAATCATGTTCATTCAACACAACATTTATACCAATGGTTTCAGAGACTAATACTGAATCAAAAACTTCAGAATTGTCAATCAAGTCTGTATCAGTTTCAATCCTAAAACCTGTAGAATCATTGTGCAACAAATCACAAGCAATTGAATGTATAGGTAGATCTGGTAAAGAGCTTGTAATCTCAGTTTCAGAATAAACATGTTTTTGCTCAGAATAAATTTTCTCATGAATTTCCAATTCATCAACTGCACATTCAAGTTGAGGTACGTTTACCTCCACGGTGGAAGATAAAAATGGTCTACCTGTCTCAACAGTGTTACTCGTACCTGCCTGGTCCTTAAAATAATCATCAACAGTCTCAGGTGCAAGAGTGGGATCATAGAAAGGTAGGAAAGTGGGTGTAGTAGTAAACTCATAGCTTTGCTCCCCATCTTCTATGTTGATGCCACTATCATCTTGAAAGTGTTGAGTGGCCATCTGCCCGATCTGATCAGTCAGCTTCTGAATGGCAGCTTGAGTTTCCATGCTCTCTTGCTTGAACTGCATGTTCCCTTTCTGAAACTGAATGTTCTGCATGGTCATCTGCTCCAATAACTCCTTCAATGTAGGTTCAGAAGTTGAAGGCTGAAGAGTTGTTTGGGCAGAAGCATTGTACTGCTGACTCTCATATTGTGGAACTGGCTCCCAAAGAGAGCTCTCAGAAATTGGATGATGGAACATATTGTTCTCATCATAAAAATCAGCAGATTTAAAATCAAAGTAATATAGAGAATAAGAATCATAATCACAGACATTGGCAGAATAAGCATTATTCACAACATTAAAATAGGTAGACATGGAAAAATAAAAAGTAAAAACTAAAAACTAAAAGTTACGAATCAGATAAAACAAAACACATTTATACATGCTACAAGCACACACAAGACAGAACATCAATAGTAAAAATTTTTAATTAATTTTTTTTTTTTTTAATTTTCAATTTTTTTTTTTAATAACAACTAAATACAGAACATAGCACAATTAAACACATATATACACAATATATATTAACACAGTAAAAATCTAAAACAAAAACCTGGATCTGAAGTGACAACGCCGCCAAAATTTGTTGAAGGTGTCGTTGTCTCCTACAAAAATACAACAGACAGAACACACAAAACACACATATTAACAGAACAAAAATTTACACAACAAGAATCTAAAACCAAACCGTTATTGATCCCCGGCAACGGCGCCATTTTTGATAAGACTGTCGCGGTCATACAAATTTGATGTGCACAGAAATAATGCAGTATAGTTTACTAGGATTTGACTCCTAGGTCGTCTCTCGAGGACCAATTTGTGGTTCAGTCTCAGATCAAACACAGAGTGGGGGGTTGTGAATTTTGGTTTTGTGCGGAAAAATAAATTAAAACTGGAATTTAAATACGACAAAATTAAAAACACTGAAATAAATTTTAACGGTGGTAAAAACTGAACGGTAAAAGACTGTAAAACCAGAAAATGTAAAATTCATCAGTGCTTGAAATGAAAACATTGTAATAGTAAACATGCAGAAAATGTAACAGCCGTGTAAATAAAATTTACCCAAAGCATCGGTGAAAATGAACAGTAAAAACGACGTTGAAAATAAACCGAATGGACAAACACATTGACTGAATTTAACGGTTCAGAAAACAGTAAACGGTAAAATAAAGAGACAATAAAATAAAATCACTTGACTGAAAATGAAATTTATCAAACATTAAACTCTTAAATTAAAATTCCAAGACAGTAAAGATAAGCAATAAAACGAGAAAACTGAGAAAACTGTAACACACGTTTCAGAAATAAAAGCTACATTTTTGCACTGTTTAGAATGAAAACTCAGAGCCTCTGGAAGAGAGGAACCGAGAGTGTTTCCTACTCCTAATTCTAATCTCCAATCTCCTCCAAAAACTAATGCTGCTCTTCTTCTTTTATAGCAAATTCTCTGACCAACTCCCGTAGCATAGTCTCCTCCCGTGACTTCTCTTCTTGCCCATGCAGCCACTGTCCGAGAATGTGAATGCGGGTCATCAGAGACATCCTTTTCCCCACATTTCATTCCTAGTTTTCTTTTGTCGTTTCCCAATGATGAATAAGGGTTATCAACTTTTCTGAAATTAAACCACCCCATATACCAAATAAACAAATGATTCACTTCATGTGGGCTCTATTCAGCTGCTGTTGGATGTTGAGGTTGGCCGTGAAGGTGATAGGGATCAGCTCCTGTGGGCGTTTTGCTAGATCACTGGTGCAGGCCGTGGGGTGCTGCTCCTTCTGCTTCCTTCCTTCAATTCCAGCAGCCACCATGCACTGCCATGCTTCCAGCTCAACGTGTTGGACTCTTCATAGAAGCTGGCTGCTCTTTTATTCCAGCCGTGACATGCTTTCATCCAAGCTCTTGGACTAAGGTTGTTGGATGTGGCAGCTGGATCGTTTTCTGGTTAGTGAAAGTCTTCTTCCACTTAGATGGCAGCTACTCCAATCTTCTTCCATTCATCTGTTTGTACTCCAAACCTTGATGCATGAAGTCTCTGCTTGGACCAGGCCATGAGCATTTCAACGTGGTCTCCTTCTCTTTTGTGACCACATATTTTTGAAGCCAAAAACTCTTGGATGGTGGTGTGACCGTGAGTGGTTGTGGCAGCTTAATTCTTCACTTCTTAATTGATGAAAAAAAAAATGAGTTCAAGGTGTGAAATGTGAGCTGGATGTCACTCCAAATCAGCTGCTCCTTTACGTGCCAATTATGGTCATGAATTTTTGCCAAGTCCTAAGTAAAGAAAACCGTGAGTGATCCCATTCTTTCACTTCCCAAGTTTGGCAAGTGAGTTGTTGATTGCACCCTCAGGAAACCGTGACCACCATTTGTTTTCTTTCCAATTGAAAAGCCAATAATAAAATAAAATGTGGTGGCCCTTTCTCCATCCTACTTCACTACTTCACGGGCCAAAGAAAAGTTATCCAAGGTGGTGGTATCCAAGGTTTTCTAGCCAAAACCAAATGGAGAAAACCATTCAGCATTTTATTTTTTTCATGCCTTGGACGTTAGCTTCAAACATGTGGCCCCCTCCTCTTTTATGTTGTCTCCCACCAAAAGAATTAAGCTTCCCCATTTTGTATGTGTTTTTACCGAGAATGCTTTGTGGCATGCTTCAATTGAAAACAATATTTCCATGTTTGCTAGCTTATTGAATATGCCGTGTGCTTCTACAAGTGTGGCCCCTTCATTGTTTCATTTCAATTCTATGTGCTTTGGTGTTTGCCCAAGAAAACCGAGAGTTGCCTTCCAATGTGGTCCCCTCCATTATCTTCATCATTTGGCAAAGAATGAATAGGCATCATGAATTGGCCGTGAGTTTTTATTTTGTTGTAGCAATCTCACTACAAAAATTAACACCACATTACAAAATATAAACTTAAAATAAAACTTTGCAAAATAGAATTTCTAAGGGGTCCTAGGCCGTGTGGTGTATGTTGCCAAGCCATTTTTGCTTCTACAAATTCAAGAAAAAATATTTCATCACAGATTAACACAATATTAAATCACTCCAATGCAGCTTCTTCCAAACACAGTGTGTGAATGAATTTTCTTCCAAATGTCCTAACATATTTACAGAATTTTCCCTACACTCAATAATGTAAATAATTAGTCTCAGATAATTCAAATTAACTAAAATAAGAATTTCTGATCGGATTAAGCTCAATTCAGTAAAATGGGAAAATACTGGACAATTATGCACAATTCCCTGATTAATTACAGCACATTAAACTAAGTGAAGTGAACAAAATATTGACTCATCACCATGCGTGGGAGTTTTACGTAACAAGCTTTTATACCTGTCCCATGCATGCCCCAGTGATTCTTCCATGCCCTGCTTAAATGAAGAAATCTCTTGCTTGCCTTTCGTCACCTTAGATTGTGGGAAGTACTTGTTTAAAAATTTTGTGACCACTGCTTCCCACTCTGTGAAACTTTCTTCTGGGAAAGAATTCAACCAAAGCTTAGCATTGCCTCCCAATGAGAAAGGAAACAAGCTAAGTTTGATAGCTTCGTCTGGCACCCCATTAATCTTGACTGTGTTGCAAATCTCATTAAAGGTAGCGAGGTGCTCATATGGGCTTTCATGAGATAACCCATTAAATTGGTTGCTTTTCACCAGTTGAATCAGTGCTGGTTTGACCTCCATATTAGCTGCATTGACTCTAGGTCTAGCTTTGTTGTTAAAGTGCTGAGGTCCAGCTATATTGGTGTAGTCTGCAAGAGTTCTTCTAACATTGTTGTTCTCCATATTTCCTGTGCTATGAACAGAACCTTGTGCTGATGATTGTAAGAGAGTTTCTGGAGAAGGGAAAAGTTCTCTAGATGTTCAGATTCTTCTCCTCCGTCTACTCTCGTCTAGACCTTCAAGAAGAGGTTCTAATATTTTCTTGCTCCTTGTTCTAATTGCTTCCTGCATACACAAGAAAACAAAACCCTAGAAAATATTTGTTAGCACAAAAAGATATAGGAGAAGATATATATTCAGAAGATAAAAGATTCAAAAGATAAAATAAAATAAGATAGAATAAAATAAAATAAAATCTAATCTAATCTAATAAGATAAAATAAAATAAAATCTAATCTAATCTAATCAAATCAAATAAGATAAAATAAAATAAAATAAAAAAAGAAAAATAAAAACAGAAATTCAAAATTAAAGTCAAAGATAATCAATAATCACACAAATTAACCAGTTAAACCAGAGTCCCCGGCAGCGGCGCCAAAAACTTGATGGACAATTTTATGATCACCAAAACATGATGTCACAAACTTGTTTTACAATCGACAAGTATGACCGAATCGTTCAAGTAATAAACTTGGTAAGACCAAGTATCGTTCTCCCAAAGGACTCACGGCCTAGTTTAGTTGTGTGGTTTGTTGATTAGCTAAGACTTAAGGACGAAATAATTGGATTGTATTATGCAAAAGACGAAAATAAACATGTATGCATGAGGTTTTGATCAATGGCAAAAGCAAAAGACAAGCACTTTCAATATATGGATGAATTTCATCTTATCCACTCTCATATATTTTAGGAATTCAACAATCAAATCATCATTATTAATGCCACTCTCTAAATTACCTTGTCAAGAAGGCGTATCCCTAATTACGAGTTCATACAATTCCTAGCATTCCTAATAATTAGTTCTTGTAGCACAGGAGCTTAACGACAACCAATATATTATTGGGAGTAATTCCCCGGATCTAGACTTCCCTGTACGTTCCCGTATCGACAAAATCAATAAACATGCATTGAATGAGTTAAACAAAGCAAGCATTAAGCAAAGAAGAAAAACTCTAACTAATGATGAAAGAAAGCATAAGTCTTAGATTAAGATGCAAGCACAAATTCCATATATGAGAGCTTCAAAAGATTACATTGATTCCCCAACAAACATACAAGGTTTAGTTCACCATATTCATGGTGAACCTAGATGAACAATCATGAAAGAATGAAGGATAAAACCCTAGAAAGGTGAAGAGGTAGCCTGAGCATCCAAGATCCTCCTTCAAAGGGGTGGAAGAGAGAGTGTTTGGTTCGTTTCTACCAAAGATACAAACCCTAGGACGTCCTAAAGCTTATATACTATTCTAAAATTACAAAAAATCTAGGCCCAAGCCCATAAGTGTGCCGCTCAGCGGTAAAGTACCACTCAGCGGTGAGTGCATGAGTAGTTTCTTCCCCTCAGTGGCCATTTTGTCCCTCACCCGACCTCCCGTGAGCTCCGAAGTGCCGCTCAGCGGTAAACTGCCGCTGAGTGGTAACTTCGGCTTCTCCTTTTGCACTTTTTAATGTCTTTTCTGATTCCATCTCTCTCCTTCTTCACTTCTTTCACTAAATTCACCTTAAAACCTGCACAAAAACACTGAAATCAAGCATAAACCTGTCCAGCTCTCTTATTTCTAAAAATATGGATAAATGCATGATTTCAAGCTAATTTCCAAGTATAAAGGTTGCTTTTTGTGTCAATTTTAGGCATGAAAATAACAGTTTTTCAACTGTTATCATGAACCTAGATGAACAATAATGAAAGAATGAAGGATAAAACCCTAGAAAGGAGAAGAGGTAGCGTGAGCATCCAAGATCCTCCTTCAAAGGGGTGGAAGAGAGAGTTTTTACTTCGTTTCTGCCAAAGATACAAACCCTAGGACGTCCTAAAGCTTATATACTATTCTAAAATTACAGAAAAATTAGGCCCAAGCCCATAAAAGTGCCAGAAAACAAGTTCAAGCCCATTTAGAATGGCGCTCAGCGGTAAAATATCGCTGAGCGGTACTAGCGGTTGATCCATTTTTCCCCCCAGCTGCTGTTTTGCCCCTCAGCGGTGATTTCGGCACCTGGAAACTGCCGCTCAACGCCAAATTTCCGCTCAGCGCCACTCGGTCACATTTTTTTTTGCATTCTGGTTGACTGGTTGAGTTTTCTGGTTGACTGGTTGACTTTTCTGGTTTCTGGTTTACTTTTCAGCACTCCAATCATTCAGTACTTCAATTCTTCTTTCAAATCATTCAATTAGCCTACAAAATCAAAGGAATCTTGCACAAAACCATTAAAATCACTTTCAACTCTCTTATTCACAAAACTAAAGCAAACATATGAGTTCAAGCTAGTTTCTAAGTCTTAAAGGTTGCTTTTGGTATCAATTTTAAGTATAAAAATAACGGTTTTTCAACCGTAATCACAACCCCAAACTTAAAATTTTGCTTGTCCTCAAGCAAATAAGATGTAACTCAATCTTCTGCCAATTCATATGATGGTTCACTCATTCAAAAATCTTCTTTTCAAGATAAGTAAAGACTTCAATCAAACTTATGACCAAGAGTTCAATCAAGATGTGCACATGCTTTAGTGTTCACAAAGTCATTTAAATTCCAACAAATGCTATTTTTCATGAATGATCAATCAATTAAGCATGGATGTTCATGTGCTCATGGAATATTTCCTCACTAGGTAAAGTGTTTCTCTCACACACAAGTGTATAAGAGGTAATCACTCATTCACTCTACTATCACAATGTCACATGAATCAACTTTTCCTTTCATTTAACCACAATCAAAAACATTCACAAGCATGCATCATCACAAGGACTTTTCAATGGCTTATAATGTGGTTGGGCTAACAAGAAAATTGGTTTTTCTAGATCACAAAATCCTTGAGTTAAGAGAATCATAACAACACAATTATTCTTATTTTTCCCAACTTTCTTTTGCATTGAGCTTTGCTTTTTCTTTTCTTTTCTTTTTCTTTTTCTTTACATATTCATATTCTTAATTCTTAGCTCTTAGCTCAATGCTTTTCCTTTTTCATGCTTTCCCAACAACCCCAAACTTGAACATTTAACAATACCACACAAGATTTTCTACTTAACTCAAGGTAAAGTTCTTCAACAAGGGTTTTCAATTTATGTTCAAGGCTAAGGGTTCAAAGGATAGAACACAAAGTGTTCTCTTTTAGTGGGCTAACTTTATGAATTTGGCCAATAAAAAGGGTTCCAACAAACGACCTTGATCACATGAAGCAAAACAAGCGATTGATTCAATCATAGAAAACCTGGGCAAAATCATTCATGCTTTCAAAGTAATAACATTCAATCAATAAAAACTCTGGAGCTCAAAACCTCACATATAAGCTCATTCACATTTGACATACACATCCTGCTTAATCTCACAATCACAATCATAATATCCTGCATTTGTTCACAAAGCTTGTGAATCACCTGTATAAGCATTTTATGTGCACATCTATCTCAACATCAATCAATCAATAATCATCATCAAGCATTACTTATCACACAATCACAGTTAATAGAAAACCATCATAACAAACCAGGTTTTCAATAGAGTACATCAACCTTAATCTAAAACCAAAAATAAATAAGTTCAGAAAACTTAAACCAACAAAAGCATAAGCATATGATAGCATTCATCAGTAAATGCTATCAAAGCTCCTCATCACTCTGAGTTGTCCTCTGTATCCTCCTCTTCTTCCTCATCTTCATCTTGGATTTTATAGTCTTGATTCTTTTAGCATGATGGGGAGGCCATCCCTGCATCAAACATAATTCACAAAACCAAAAGATACATTGTTAAGCATTAGTAAACCACAATGAAGAAATCAACCCCTTCAATGATGCTCTCTCCCAACCCCAAACTTAGATGGAAAACTAGTGAGAACGTGAGTGGAAGGGAGATTTTCTCAAGAGGGAAGAGGGAAAAGATGTGGAGAACCTTGGAAAAGGTATGTGGGAGTGTTTGTGCAGAGAAGTGCCTGGAAAGTAAACCTAAAACGCAGCTTGGGGTATAAAAATACCCTAATGGGCTCGGGTCCCGCTAAGGGGAACTAAAGCCCATTCTGCGAGAGTACCGCTCAGCGGTAAGTTGTCGCTCAGCGGCACTTTCGTGAAGTGCTCTTCTTCTTTTCTTAACCTACGCGCCTCCTAAACATGCCCCTCACTGGTTCCCTACAATTCAATGCTCAGATTACTTATCCACAACCCTATTACTACTACAATGAAAAAAACAATCAATCAACTGGGTTGCCTCCCAGGTAGTGCTTGTTTAACGTCACGAGCCTAACCCAAAATCCACCAACACCCATCAGTAGGTGTTACAAACTTACCAGCACCAATCAGTAGGTGCAAAATTTTCTCACCAACACCCATCAGTAGGTGTTACAATCTTAGCATCCTTCAGTAGATGCTATATCCAACTAGCATCCTTCAGTAGATGCTATATCCAACAAAATATTTACAAAATAATGTTCAACAGATTACAAAATTACAAACCAAAATAAAATTAAAAGTTCTTAAATCACTGGGTTGCCTCCCAGCAAGCGCTCTTTTAACGTCATTAGCTTGACCCAGTAAAGTTCAAGTTCCTTCTTCTTTTTCTTCTTTCTACTGAACTTCTTTAGAAATTTGATCAAACCAGGAACCTGTTGCAGTGTCTTAATCATAGGAACTATAATCTCCAATTTCTCGAAGATTTCCATAAAGCACTTAGATTTCTTTTCTTTTTCTTTTTCATCATCTTTATCTTTCTCACTCAACTCTTCTTTTTCTTCTCTCTCTATCTTTTCCTCATTTCTCTCTATTTTTTCTTCAGCATAAGTCTTATCACTTTCAGTGACAATGGCTTGACCTTCCTCCTTAAGGTTAACTTTAGTATTAACCTTAACATTCAATTTCTGACTAATGAAACGAAGGTGCATCTCCATCCTTTTACATGATTCTTCAATGCTTTTCTAAGTAGAGTCGGAATTTTTCAAAAATCGTTGAAGGGTGTCATCCAAATTTACTGATAGAGAGGGTTGTTGCTGCCATTGTTGTGGTGGTGGCCTATCAAATTCTTCGGCAGCTTGAGTGCTTTTGTGATGACAATTAGGTTATGTATGTACTGTTGAACTGCCTCCTCCAACGTTATCCTTTTTCCCGATAGAGAGGGTTTTTGCTGCCATTGTTGTGGTGGTCGATTCTTAAATTGTTTGATAGCTTGCCAAAATTGATCATTATCCATTCTTGAGTGAGGTCCCATCAGTGGTTGAAATTACCTTAGTAGAATTGAGTGCCCATATAGTTAAATTTTGGACCAAATTGCATCCTACAAACATTAGGCACAAAACCCTAAAAAATATTTGTTAGCACAAAAAGATATAAGAGAAGATATAAGATTCAGAGAATAAAATAAAATAAAATAAAAATCGAAAAATAAAAGTAGAAAATAAAAACAGATATTCAAAATTAAAGTCAAAGATAATCAATAATCACACAAATGAACTAGTTAAACATGAGTCCCCGACAACGGTGCCAAAAACTTGATGAACAAATTTATGATGACCAAAATATGATGTCACAAACTTGTTGAACAATCGGCAAGTATGACCGAATCGTTTCAAGTAATAACCTCGGTAAGACCAAGTATCGTTCTCCTAAATGACTCATGGCCTAGTTTAGTTATGTGATTTGTTTATTAGCTAAGACTTAGGAACAAAATAATTGGATTTTATTATGCAAAAGACGAAAATAAACATGTATGCATGAGGTTGATCAATGGCTAAAACAAAATACAAACACTTTCAATGAAATATATGGATGAATATGTTGTTGGGGATCAATTTCATCTTATCCACTCTCATATATTTTAGGAATTCAACATTCAAATCATCATTGTTAATGCCACTCTCTAAATTACCTTGTCAAGAAGGCCTCTCCCTAATACGAGTTCATACAATTCCTAGCATTCCTAATAATTAGTTCTTTTAGCACAGGAGCTTAACGACAACCAATATACTATTGGGAGTAATTCCCCGGATCTAGACTTCCCCGTACGTTCCCGTATCAACAAAACCAATAATCATGCATTGAATGAGTTAAACAAAGCAAGCATTGAGCAAAGAGGAAAAACCCTAACTAATGATGAAAGAAAGCATAGGTCTTAGATTAAGATGTAAGCACAAATTCCATATATGAGAGCTTGAAAAGATTACATTGATTCCCCAACAAACATACAAGGTTTAGTTCACCATATTCATGGTGAACCTAGATGAACAATAATGAAAGAATGAAGGATAAAACCCTAGAAAGGTGAAGAGGTAGCCTCATCCAAGATCCTCCTTCAAAGGGGTGGAAGAGAGAGTGTTTGTTTCGTTTCTGCTAAAGATACAAACCCTAGGACGTCCTAAAGCTTATATACTATTCTAAAATTACAGAAAAATTAGGCCCAAGCCCATAAAAGTGCCACAAAATGATCATTACAGACGAACATAGTGAAATATAGTTACCGAAGGTCAATAGAGAATTACCGAAGGGTTTGTGGCCTTCGGTAAGAGGCTCGACCTCTTAAACAAGAGTCGTCCCCAATTTTGTTAGACATAACCCTACCCTTACCTTCTCGTCTTGTTTCCCATTCTTTCCTTCTCTATTGTGTTTCGCTCCTTCTTGTCCCATTGTGCTTCCCATTCTCTCCCTCTCACTTCTGTTTAACGTTTCTCTCCATCTCCCTCTCCCTCTCCGTTGCGTCCGGTGGCACTTTAGTGGTGTTCGAGTGTTTCTTCCACCAATGCGTTGGCGTTGCCGTCAGGTGGGTGGTCCGTTAACATCACGGTGTGTGGGCGTTTGATGAATCAATATTTTATTGATTTCACTTAGTTTATTGTACCGGATTTAATCAAGGAATTGTGCTTGAATGTACAGTATTATCCTATTTTTCCTAATTGTGCTAAATTTGATCGGAAATTTTTATTTTAACTAATTTGAATTATCTGAGCTAATTATTTTACAAGGAAAATTTGGAGATACAATTTGGGACATTTGAAGGTTAAATGAGAAATGGCAATTGAGCCCAATGCATCTCAGTCATTTCAATTTTCGCACAGTGTTGCGTGAATGTTGTGTCAACTTGTGTGACCTCGTTTGAGTTCAATTCTTATCCGTTTTCCATGCAATTTTTTTTCATATTTTTGTCTAGATGTCTATTTTCACGTATAGTTTTTACTTTGTTCAAATTAGTTTTGTACTGTTCCCAGTAATTGTTTTACTCCCCTATGTCAGTCCAGTGATTACTGTTTGAGTGTTCTAATATGTTTGCATTGTTTGCTTGCTGTGTAGTACTTGTGGTGGCTGGAATTTATCATTGGACAATGCATCTCATGGCCTAAGACAAAATGGAGGAATATTTTATTCTTTTTGGAAGGAAGTGGGAGACACCAAAATAAACAAAAGAGGAGACCACCACATTGCAAACTCACGGTTTTATAACTCTTGTGGAAGATAACAATTTTATTTTGGAGGAAACCACACTCTTTAAGTGAATGCCACGGCAATATAGAAGAATAGATGGACTTGAAGTGGAATCAACAAAGGGGACCACATTCCTTGAGAATTCACGGCCATATGGGAAAGGAATTACATCTTGCATTGGTTTTGTTTATTTTGTCCAAAGTTGGACAACACGTGGGCCACCACTTCACGGCACATGGGAGAGAGATTTAGTGTGTGTTGAATTTCATTCAATAAGCATTATAAGGAAGAGGAATAACTTGGAGGGCCCATGCTCACTTTTACACGTCCAGAGAATGAAGAATTCGAGAAAGGGCGCTAAATATTCAATATATTTTTGGACAACATTAAGGGGCCACCACATTTTTTCTCCTTACGTGGTTTCAATTGGTTTGAGAAAGCATTTCATTCTCCTTTTTGAGGGGCTGTTACGGAAAAGGATAAACACACAAAACAGCTACCATTCTCTCTTTGCTGAAATGAAAAATTGGTGCAGCAGCCCACACGGAAGAGAGCGCGGCCCACAAAGCAAAGAGGCCTTCACATGTCCAGCAGAGCAGCTTTTAAGAGGGTGTGTCCAGCAATCCTTGGTCCAGGGGGAGTGACATCCAGAAAATGGGAAGCACACAACAACACGGTAGCAAGCGTGGGAAGTTTTCGGTCCAACTGGAAGAGGTTTTGTCCAGTGCACACTTAAAAAGCTGAGCCGCCACCGAGAGGAGAGTGGATCTGGAGAAAGAAAGCAAGCATAGAGGGATATGGGTAGCAGCAGAAAAGTGATACATTTATTCTTTGCAAGCTGGAAGCACACTTCAATTAGGTGACCTAGAGGGGGCTGGATCTGGGAGGTTCCAGTAGCCACCTTGGGGGAGATTTATTTTTGGTGTAGGGAATGAACACGGAGGGAGAAATTTGATTACAGCCAAAATGAAGGTCCAGATGCTTGGAGAAAGTGATGTCTCAGCCTATTTATTTTATTTGATCCCACGTAACCTTGCTTTTGGTAGGTATAGCGGTCTTTTCAATCAACCTTTAGAGAATGTGCACATGGTTAAAGCTCAATACAATGTGCTAGAAAAATCAGAGAGCTCCAATAGATTCTTCAATTTGTCTTTAACTCTTGGACCGATAATTATTTTCTTTTATTCTCTATATTGAAATGCTTTTAGGGTAAAATGTTTACTAATTTATATTATTCTACTGTTCAAGCACGTTTTCATTATTGTTTCCGCTGGTGATGTGCCCCTCTAGATGACTACAACGTATATTTTCTTTGTTAGCTGAATGTTGCAATTTAATAGTTTTAGATGAATTTCTTTATTTAACTATTGCGTTCAATCGATGCTTTCAAGTTAACAAAAGCTCGGTTTTTAATTTGTTTAAAAGTAGAATCATTTAGTTTATTGTTCCCGTTCATTGTCTTGTCTATTTTGTTCAACTTCTTTATCTTTCTGCATTTCCAATTTCAGCACTTGCTTTAGAGACCGTTTGATCTCAATATATAAAAGTTCGGTCATCTGTAGGACTATTCGGTCTATATGCTTTGTTCATTTATTTTAGTGTTTTCAATTATGTTTGATTGCATTTAATTTCTAATTTTAGTTTAGTTCATTTCAAATCACAAAAACACTTTCAAACCCCCCCAACTACGTGTTTGACCTAAGACTCGAACCACATTTGGTCCTTGAGAGATGACCTAGGAGTCACTTCCTAGCTTATACTGCATTCTTTTATGCACAACTTTTGTGAGAGGTGCGACCCTCTCAACAGCGTTGCTGTGAGGAGGGTGCTTGTGTTCGTCAAGGGAGGCTGTTGGGAGACCATTGCGTCGAGGTATGTTCTCTGTGTCTGTCTAAGCCTTATGTTTATTTTTACAATTAGATTGGATGAAGCGATTCTCGTAGATGTGTAGATTAGTTTACTACTGTGAGGAATTTTTTTTTATTATGCTTATATGATGGAACCGGTATGAATAAATTGAAGTTGAAGAGGAACATTTTACATTTCATTGTTTGTGTTTTCTGCCTTAAATAAGCATGGATTGGAGTAATAATTTGGTAATTGTATTATAAGATAAGCATAGGTAGGGTAGTATTCTTCTACCTGATTCCTCTTTGGCAGATGTCGATTAGAACAAAGTTTGTCTTCCAATGTAACTGGTTTTTGTATCAATTATTGACATTGGTTGGCTGGGCTAATGGGTCGTCCTTCCTTCTCTTAATATTTATTTGAAGACTTCAAAGTAACCAATGTTGGTCATCCCTCTAGTCACGGTGTTGGCCTGGCTTCTATTATTCCTTATAATTAATATTTTTTTATGATTGATCCCTGATTATAGATGGACCCAATTCAAAGTGGGCTCATGAGCTAGAGAACTGTGGCCTCCTATCTAGGTTTTGACGTTACATGGTTGAAGTTTGGTATAACTTTGTCCTTGGTTTTGTCTCCACTCAAACATGTCTGGTGACCTTCCTCATTTGTCACTCTTATTAGTTGGTTCAGTTGTGTGAAGGAGCTTCCTTAGTCTGTATTTTTTCAGATATTTTCATAAGGAAAACCAAGGTTTACTTCATTTATATTTTGTTTAAAATCTTGGCCTTGTGAGCATGAATATACGTAGGAATTAGTTGACACCAAAGACACCTTTAAGTCATTAAATTGTATTCCAATCCGATGAGGGTGAATGAAGCCAAAACATATTTATGAGATTTGAATCAGAAATTACAAATCTTTAGTAGCCGAGAGTGAATTTGTTCTATTAAAATCCTTCTTCTCTTTTAGTGTGGATTTTTCAGGATTTTCCTTAATGAGCAGACTTGTTTTCGGCCTTCAGATGCAGAGTTATTACCCTCAGTCATTTTAAATCCATGAAGAACATAATAGCTCATGAAATCAGTAGGTTAATCCAATGGAAACTAAAAAAAGGACCCGCTTAACGTTTTAGTATTGCAACACTTGAATCTGGTTTTGACTTTTAATAATCTGATATATGCAAAATGAATTTTTGTTTGGACTGTCTGCCTCATGAGCTTTGAGGTCACGAGTTACTCTTCCTTATTGTATAATTACACAAAAGTTGTAGCAGGGAGACTTATGTTCCTTCTTTGATAGCCAACCTATCACATTCAAATTATAACCTTATTTACCGGTTTGGAAGTAGAACAATGATCATGTAACCGTAAAGGTTTACCTTTGACCAAAATAGTTAACATACTGATGTGGAAAGATATTTAAGGTTGTATGCCCTCTATGTGTAGAGTCGTTGTTGATATCATATGTCCTCCCTTTTAATAAGCTTTCCAGAGTACTAAGTCTTCTCTTGGTATGACTTAGATTCTGAAATGTAATTAGAAATCTTTAAATAAATAATGAAAATATTTGTCAATAAGATCATGTTGAGTTGATGTTAAAAAGTGAAAAATGGTAGACATAATGTATAAAAAATAAAATAATTAGGTGTGGTTAGAGTAAATAATGAGGAAATGCAGGATAGGTTAAAGAGCAAAAGAGCAAATGACTTAATGTGTGTGAATTGGAAGTTATATGATTAAGTAAATGGTTTGTGGACAAAATATTAGAGGAAAGACCATCTTATCCTTATTTTGTTATTTCTCTTCCACAAATTATTAAAGTGTTTTATTTAATTAAAGGATGTGATTAATTAGTTAACAATTGGACCTACTAGGAGCCAAATTGGAGTCCTTTCAAAAAGTAACTTAACTAGTTTTATTATCATTTGAAATGATGGAGTACAAGTCTGATTTTGATGGTGTAGAAATCTTTGCATATGACAGTCAAGTAATATTAGCCACCATGGAATCTCAATATATATATATATATATATATATATATATATATATATATATATATATATATATATATATATATATATATATATATATAATATGAAGTGGTAATTGTGTATGATGAAGAAGTAAGTAGCTTTGTCTATAATATGACCGTCAGTGGACAATAGAATTATATTATATGACAAAAGCAAATGAACATGGCTCATGGACCAAATTATATGACGGACAGAGTTAGTGGAAACACATGTTACTTTGCTATTGTTATATTTTATAAAGAACAATCCAAACTAATCCAAAATAACTTTCTGTCAAAGTTATTCGCTATTTCCCACTGAAATTGCCTTCCATAATGGTCCCACCACTAGTGCAAAAAGGGGCATAGACGTCCGTTCTTTAGGCCTTTTAACGTCCGACCTCCAACGGACGTCTATTCGGGTGACGTCTATGTAGACGTCCGTTGTGTCAGGTCGGACGTCTATATGGACGTCCGTTGTGTCCGGCCGGACGTCTATATGGACGTCCGTTGTGTCCGGCCGGACGTCTTGATCGACGGGTCGCACTGCTCACAAAAATTGTTTGCACGAAAATATGCAGTATAGACTAGGAAGTGACTCCTAGGTCGTCTCACAAGGACCAATATTGCGGTTCAGTCTCAGATCACACACGAAAAGGGGGGGTTTTGATGGTTGTTTTGGTTGCGGTAATAAAATTAAAACGGACTAGAAATTAAATAAAGCAAAATTAAAAACGATGAAATAAATTTTAATGACGGTAAAAATTGAACGGTAAAAGATAGTAAAATCACAAAACGGAAAATTACGCAGTGTTTGAAATTAAAACATGTAACAATAAATATACAGAAAACATAACAACAGTGTAATTAAAATTTCTCCAAGACATCAGTAAAAATAATTCGTAAAAATGACATTGAAAATAACATAACGATAAAATAAAATGACAGAATTTAACGGTGTAGAAAACCATAAATAATAAAAAGGGACCGTAAAAATAAAAATAAAAATAAAAACACTTCACTGAAAAGTCAAATTCATCAACGTTTCAACACTTGAAATAAAATGACTGAAGAGTTAAAATAAATTGAACAAACTGAATTTACGAACTGTTTGAATTACTGTAACAAGCTCTGAAGAAAAAATTGAACATTGCACTGTTTGAAAAAAATGAAAATAGAGAGACTGGAAGAGGAAAAGCCGTGAGCTTCTTCCAGGCCTCCAAGGCCGTATCTCTCTGTTAAGACTGTCGCGGTCATACAAATTTTATACAGATTAAAATGCAGTATAGTCTAGGATTTGACTCCTAGGTCGTCTCTCAAGGACCAATTTTGGTGGTTCAGTCTTAGATTTATCACGAAGTGGGGGGGTTTGTAAATGGTTTTTGGTTACGGAAAATAAATTAAAATTGGAATTTAAACACAACTGAATTTAAAAACACCGAAATAATTTTAAACGACTGTAAAACCAAACGGTAAAAACGGAACTATAAATATGCAGAAACGGTTAAAACTAAACACAGAAATAAAAACATCAGTGAAAATGAATTGTAAAAATGACGTTTGGAAAATAAACGATAAAACACATTGACAATATTTAACGATGCAGAAAACAGTAAACGGTAAAATAAAAGAGACGAAAATGAATTAAAAGTACTGAAAATGAAATTCATCAAAAGGTTTAACATTGAAAATAAAGTTCTTGAATACTACACGTAAAAATGAAAATGAAATGAGCAATATACTGTAACACACTCTTATTGCTTCAGAAATCAAATTACATTTTGCACTGTTTTAAAATGAAACTGGAAAGCTGTTAAAAGAGGAAGAGGCAGAGAGCCTCTTCCAGGGCCGTGAATTCTATACTACACTACTCCTAAAATCTACTGATTTGCTTCTCTGCTGCTGCTGGATTTATAGCCAAACTTCTGAACATATTGTATGTCATTTCTTCATTCCAGCCAGCTTTCCCGTGAGCCAGCTTTCCCGTGTCTTTTTCCTCTAGCTTCTTGACTTCTTTAACTCCTAAATGTGCCAACATAATAGGTGGGGGTCCTCCATTTCTTTATTCTTCTTCCATTCGGTGGACTCTCCTACGTGTTGCTGCCAAATTCCTTTCAACCAACCGTGGTGCCCACACTCCAAGATTTTGGAACGTGATCATCTTCCAGCCAAGCTTGCTTTGCACTTCCTCTTCACGATGCTGGAGCTGATTCCACACGTCCCCATCATTCTCCAAAACAACTCAAAACCGAGACATCACTCTTCCTTCATGCTCCCAAGCTGCTGGACCATTTTCACCAAAGCTTCACTTACGGCCTTCTCCTCTTTTGGTGGCTTCTTCTTTGCTTGCTTCTTCCAAATTGCGTGTGCTAGCAACAAGAAGGTGAAGAAGTCTTCTTCTTCAACTAGACTAAGACCTTGGAGCATCTATTCTACTGGACCAGCTACTGGATGTGCTTCCATTCTAAGATTATTGTTTCCTCTTCAAACTCAGCTGCTGGACTTGGACGTAAAACATCTCCTTTGCCTTGCTTGTATGCTCCAAGTAGGAAAGCACTACTTCATTCTTCCTTCTTTACGTGAACTGCCCCTTCATTCCAGCAAGCTTCACTTGTTAATTGTTGGATGGAAGCTTGTGCAAGCCGTGAGTTGGATGTGCATCTTTTCCAATTTAATGTTTGCTAAATCATGTTGCAAGCAAAGAAAGCCGTGAGGTGCCCATTCTCCATCCAGCTTTTCGGTTTTCAATTCATAAGTCAAAGAAATATTTTCTAATGCTAAATGGTGGCTCCCATGTTATTCCTTTTGGCAATTGCATAATGTCCAGCAACTTAACAAAAAAAAACAAGAAGAGGGACCATGTATTTCACATACGTAAACTTCTTTTCCTTGCATGTGGTCCCCTCCATTAATTCCATCTACAAATAATGTGCCTTTGAATTTGTTTAAGCAATTTCCAATTCCAAAATGAATGTGCCGTGAGATGCACAAGGTGGTTGTCCCCTCCTTCATTCCAAACCAAAAACAATTGTTGAAGCTTATAGCAATTTTGGATGTGCAAAAATATTGGAGGCTGTGTGGCATGTCTTCTAATTCATCATATTTCTACGAGAAATGAGGTATGAAATGTGCCAATATGAGTGTTGAATCCTTGAGTGTTGGGAGGTCTTAGCACTGTCCAATGATCAATTCCAGCTACCACAAGTATCAAACAACAAGCAAACAATGCAAACAATTTAGAAGTCACTCAAACAGTAAACACAAGACTGACATAGAGGAGTAAAATAAATACTGGGAACAACACAGAACGAATTTGAACAAAATAAAAACTGTACATGAAACTAGACATCTAGACGAAACTATGAAAAAAAATTGCATTGAAAACGGATATGAATTGAACTCGAACGAGGACAAACAAGTTGACACAAATTCACACAGCAACCAGCGAAAATTGAAGTGGCTGAAATGCATTGGGCTCAATTGTCATTTCTCATTTAGCCTTCAAATGTCCCAAAAAGATATCCAAAATTTTCCCATAATTAATAATGCAAAATAATAAGCTCAGATAATTCAAATTAGTTAAAATAAGAATTTATGATCGAATTAAGCACAATTAGGAAAAATAGGAAAATAACGGACGATTAAGCACAATTCCCTGATTAATTCTAGTACAATAAACTAAGTGAAGTGAAGAAAATATTGACTCATCAAAATAGACCACACTTAGTCTTTTGCACTCCTGGGCAAAATCAAGACGCAAATCAGGGAATGGTTCAAAGGATTTTTAGGTGTATGACACAAAAACTCAGTAGACAGAAAATAAAGACACACAAGAAACAAAGAATTTACACAGTTCTCAAGAAATCTGGACAGAGAAAAGATGTAGACAATATCCAACACAAAATCAAGAAAAGCACATACTTACAGAAATCATCCAAGCACTTCAATACATAGCAAAATGATTAATCAGTTCAAGAGGTGATTCAAAAATAACAACACCTCACAGATGTACTCACAGTGTTTCTCTCAAGTGTCTAGGGTAAATCAATGTCACTCAATGCACTCAAGAAAACAAACACAAATAGACTTGGCAAGCTTCTAATATCAACACTTAAAACATATGCATGTTCAGATCTAAAGGTCTTTCAAGGTTGTAATGGGGCCAAGGACAGGGGAGGATAAATATGGATAAGTAGCTATAGCTCAGAAGAAATAGAGGAGCACTGGGGAAAAAAAATGTAAACACAGTGAAATCTCACCCAAACCTCTAATTCCATCCTCTTCTCGACTCCATTATTCACAAATTTAATTTTCAATTTTTTTCTTTTTCTCATCAAAATTTTTTTCTCATCCTGTCTTTCTTTTCTTTTTTTTTTTTTCACAACAGGATATAAATTATCATTTCAAAACATGATGAGGAACCAACTAGCCAATTTATCAGAATCCCCAAGGAGACCACACTTATTCACAAAACACTTCTATAGCTCCAGACTTCCCTAAGGTTCAGGTAATCATTTGTTTTTCACTTAGGATCAGTGTGTGAGCTTTAAAAACAAATAAATGGGGAAAGTATAGGCTCAAAGGGGTTATCAAAGGATAATAACAAGGTAGGCTTATTTGGCTAAAGAGGCTCAAGAATAAAAATGCCTTTATCATTTCTAAACATGCATATCAATCAAGTATTGTCAAAAAGAATCAAGCCAAGGCATATGTGCAAGCAATCAAGATACATATCACACACAAGAAAGAAAATTAAGTGGCTCAAATCTCACACAGGGTATTTGTCACAATCAAATCAACCTCTCAAACGTATAATCATCTTTCCAGGCAGAGAAAAGCAAGGATTACAAACTATAAGTATTAAGTAAGTGAAGGAAAAATCTACAACTTAAACATCATCCAGAAATCAAGAGAAAAATGTAAAATTTATTGCACACAAAACACACTAAAACAACTTAAAACAGAAAAAATTAACACTCAAAAACAAAAAATTTAACACACAAAATACAATCTAACAGAAAAATCAGAAAAATCAGAATTTCTTCCCAGTAGACCACACTTAAATCACACAATGTCCTCAGTGTGTTACAATCATCAGATTATCAATTTCAGAGCAGTCAAATAATATAGACAAGTGCAATAAAAAGTAAGGAAATGGGAAGAAATTTTAAGTAACATCCATCAGTAGATGTTATCAGTGACATCCATCAACAGATGTCGAAATCACCTAGCACCCATCAGTAGATGCTAATTAATTTTTATTACTAATTTTTTTATTTATTTTATTTTATTTTATTTTATTATTATTTTTTTTTTTCTGAAAAAGGATACCGGTACTGTGACAACAGTCTCGGTGCGAATGACCGGCACTGTTGCTACAGTGGCAGAAATTTAGGCTATAAAAGGGCACCTCCTCAGCCTCGAGTGACATTTCTGATCCCTCAGCCTGCCTCTCTCTCTACTCCTCTCTTCTCTCTAATCCTCTCTCCTCCTCTCTCTTCTGAGCATCTGGAGTCTGCGCGGAGCCTCTGCCACCGTGCCTTCTGAAGAGTCCGAGATCGGCGAGGAGCTTCTCTGCCAGCTTACTTCTCCAGGTAAGTCCTCTACACCTGGATCCCTTTTTCTTTCTGCTTGCTTAACTTTTCCTGCCGTCTCTTTGCTTCATTTTTCTTCTTTCCTTTCATTCTGCTTATTCTGCTGTTATGCCTTCCTGCTTTCCTTCTTCTCCTTTTCCTTTTTTCCAGATCTTTCATTTTTTTTTCTTTTTCTGCTTTCTTTTAAGCCTTCAGTTCCTTCTTTATTTTCAGCTCTTATTCACTTTCTTCTTCACCTGCTAAACACTTAAAACACATAAAACACAATTGTCTTAAAACTTAAGGGGTATATCGGCTGGAAACCAGACGTTAATCTCCCTTCGTTTGAAGGTATGGCAGAGACAATCGGGTAGAACAACGCCACGTACCCCACTTAAAACTAAAACACAGAAACTGAATATACAAGAACAATATGGACAAGGACACTGGACGTAGATCCGTTTAGGACCCTTTTGCAAGGACCGTGAAACAGATCTGAGACCAAAAACTAAAACATCAAATACAGACTGGACAAAATAAATCTAAAAGGAAACAAGAACAAATAAAGAAAACAGAGAACTAATCTAATTTTTTTTTTTTATGCTTCTCTTTTTTTTTTTTTTAGTTCTTTTTATTTTTTTTTTTATGTTTATTTTTTTTTTTTTATGTTTTTGTTCTTTTTTTTTATTTTTTATTTAAGTATTTGTATATTACGAGAGGAAGGATGAGTGATACGGAATCAGAGAGATATACCAGTCAACGGTGGCGTCCTACCGACGATCAAATCAAGATGATGACCAAAATCTACAACTATGGGGTCACACACCCAAGCCGAGCGCAAGTCGTCGAGATCGCGTCTCGACTAAGGGCTTTCGGCGAAGCCACTGAATACAACGTACACTGCTGGTTCAACAACCACGGCAATCGGGTCAAGCGCTGGCAAGCGGAGATAGACCCTACTGGCACTCTCTTTTCACAACTGCCGCTGTATATGTATGGTAAGACCTCTGATCACACCTCCATTGAATTTTCCATTCCTCTTCTATTATTAACACAAGTTTAATTTTTTTTTTTGTTTGAAAGAAAACAACTGGGTGATAATGAGGGCACCGAGGCTGCTGAATTTGTTTCCAGTTCCGATCATTATCGATGACGACAGAAATGAACGAGAAATTCCTCCACCAAAGCCTCCGCTCGCATTCCGAACCAGAGCTCCCTCAACGGAGCTCTCCCTTAGACCACCACAACCAGCTCGAGAATTCTTCCAGTTTTAAAGTTTTGTTTATTTATTTATTTTTTTTTTTATGTTTTTGTTGGCCGAGTGTGGCCCGAATATGGACAAGGCATGTAATCTGAACAATTATATTTTTTTATGTTTTTATTTTTTATTTTTTATTTTTTTTGTTTTTATTTATTATGGTGTGTAATATTAACGATCACTAAAGATCGACCCCCCGAACATCTTTTATTTATATATATCCACTGCAATTTTATTTTCAGATCTGTTAAATTTCCTTTTCTCAATTACTGTAATTTTTTTTTTTTTTTTTGCAAAGATGAATGAAATTTTTCTTAGTCAAATTTTTCAATCAATAATCTGTATGCACACAACTAAGAAATTATATTTATAGTGAAGGAAAATAAGGAAAAATAAGATCTGAAGTGAAAATTTTTATTGGTATAAAATAATAAGATACTGAGGGTCGAAATAAAATCAAGGAATACGCAAAACAATTTTTGAATTTTTGATTTTTTTTTTATTTTTTTTTTATTTTAAGTAAAAACACTAAAAATCACGAAGCAAAATAAAACACAAAACACATTTTTTTTTTTAAAAAAATATGAAAAATAAATATATGTATATCTTATAACAATAAAATTTTAATTGAAAACAAAGATTTTGCACACTTTAAACAAAAAATTTTATCAAAAAAAAAAAATTTTTTTTTTTTGTTTTTTTATTTTTTATTTTTAAAGATAACAATTACAAAAACTAAGAAGAAAAGGAAAAACAAACTTAAAAGAAAAAATTGCAGAATCTTCCCCAGACCACACCTAAACTACAATGTCCCAAATCAGTTAAAGGCATAAGATCATCAATTGAAACTTAAACAGATAAAGGACAAATGTAATAAAAGTCAGAAAACGGGGAAGAAAGAAAAAGAAAACTCCCCTGGATTATGGTGGCAGTTGCCAAAATTGGACAATCAGGGAGATGTCTTCTTCAGGATCCAAGACGGAAATTTTGAGGAAAAATTGCTTCATCCTCCAAATCTGATCAAGCAGAGAAATATCCTCCACCGCCGGATCTAAGCAGCAAATATTGTCACTGAGCAGATTCAGTAGGTGCCTTTTGATCTTCGAACTGCTGTATGTACTGGCACCTTTGTCTTCCAGCGTGGGTGCATGCTGATCAAATTTATATGTACCTCCTGCAATATGGTTAGTGCAAAATGGTTCCACAGAAATATCATGCAGAGGTATAACACCCAATCCCAATTCATCATACCGAGCCTTAGATACAACCTCATAACATGAATCCGTTTCAAATGTAGAAACAATATCTATAACAGGTTCAGATTCATGTTCAGTGCATGGAGAACAAATATTTGAATGTGATAGTAAAAAGCGGTCCTCATCATGCACAGAGGAAAAATTAAAATCATGCTCAGCAACAATATAGTCATCAGCATACCTCTCAACAACATAGTCATCAATATAATCAAATTGAGGTATGCTTACCTCCTCTTCCTTGAAGATTTCTAGAGTGTGGGAAGGTGAAGGTGGTCTACCTGGTTCAGGATTACTGCTTACTTCTGCCGGGTCCCCAAAATTTTCATCAGTCTCCTCAGGTGCAAGAGTGGCCATCTGCCTGATCTGATCACTCAGATTCTGCATGGCAGCTTGAGTTTCCATGCTCTCTTGCTTGAACTGCATGTTCCCTTTCTGAAACTGAATGTTCTGCATTGTCATCTGCTCTAGTAACTCCTTTAATGTAGGTTCAGAAATAGAAGGCTGAGGAGTTATTTGAATAGGAGAATCATACTGCTGACTCTCATATTGTGGAACTGGCTCCCAAAGAGAGCTCTCAGAAATTGGATGATGGAACATATTGTTCTCATCATAAAAATCAGCAGATTTAAAATCAAAGTAATATGCAGAATAAGAATCATAATCACAGACATTGGTAGAATAAGCATTATTCACAACATTAAAATAGGTAGACATGAAAAAATAAAAAGTAAAAACTAAAAACTAAAAATTACGAATCAGATAAAACAAAACACATTTATACATGCTACAAGCACACACAAGACAGAACATCAATAGTAAAAATTTTTAATTAATTTTTTTTTTTTTTTTAATTTTCAAAATTTTTTTTTTTTTAATAACAACTAAATACAGAACATAGCACAATTAAACACATATATACACAATATATATTAACACAGCCTAATCGAAAAACACAGCAAAAATCTAAAACGAAAAACCTGGAACTGAAGTGACAACGCCGCCAAAATTTGCTGAAGGTGTCGTTATCGCCTGCAAAAATATACAAGACAAAACACACAAAACAAACATATTAACAGAACAAAACTTTATACAACAAAAATCTAAAACCAAACCGTCATTAGTTGGTCCCCGGCAGCGGCGCCAAAATTTGGTACGACTGTCGCGGTCATACAAATTTTATACAGATTAAAATGCAGTATAGTCTAGGATTTGACTCCTAGGTCGTCTCTCAAGGACCAATTTTGGTGGTTCAGTCTTAGATTTATCACGAAGTGGGGGGGTTTGTAAATGGTTTTTGGTTACGGAAAATAAATTAAAATTGGAATTTAAACACAACTGAATTTAAAAACACCGAAATAAATTTTAACGACTGTAAAACCAAACGGTAAAAACGGAACTATAAATATGCAGAAACGGTTAAAACTAAACACAGAAATAAAAACATCAGTGAAAATGAATTGTAAAAATGACGTTTGGAAAATAAACGATAAAACACATTGACAATATTTAACGATGCAGAAAACAGTAAACGGTAAAATAAAAGAGACGAAAATGAATTAAAAGTACTGAAAATGAAATTCATCAAAAGGTTTAACATTGAAAATAAAGTTCTTGAATACTACACGTAAAAATGAAAATGAAATGAGCAATATACTGTAACACACTCTTACTGCTTTAGAAATCAAATTACATTTTGCACTGTTTTAAAATGAAACTGGAAAGCTGTTAAAAGAGGAAGAGGCAGAGAGCCTCTTCCAGGGCCGTGAATTCTATACTACACTACTCCTAAAATCTACTGATTTGCTTCTCTGCTGCTGCTGGATTTATAGCCAAACTTCTGAACATATTGTATGTCATTTCTTCATTCCAGCCAGCTTTCCCGTGAGCCAGCTTTCCCGTGTCTTTTTCCTCTAGCTTCTTGACTTCTTTAACTCCTAAATGTGCCAACATAATAGGTGGGGGTCCTCCATTTCTTGTATTCTTCTTCCATTCGGTGGACTCTCCTACGTGTTGCTGCCAAATTCCTTTCAACCAACCGTGGTGCCCACACTCCAAGATTTTGGAACGTGATCATCTTCCAGCCAAGCTTGCTTTGCACTTCCTCTTCACGATGCTGGAGCTGATTCCACACGTCCCCATCATTCTCCAAAACAACTCAAAACCGAGACATCACTCTTCCTTCATGCTCCCAAGCTGCTGGACCATTTTCACCAAAGCTTCACTTACGGCCTTCTCCTCTTTTGGTGGCTTCTTCTTTGCTTGCTTCTTCCAAATTGCGTGTGCTAGCAACAAGAAGGTGAAGAAGTCTTCTTCTTCAACTAGACTAAGACCTTGGAGCATCTATTCTACTGGACCAGCTACTGGATGTGCTTCCATTCTAAGATTATTGTTTCCTCTTCAAACTCAGCTGCTGGACTTGGACGTAAAACATCTCCTTTGCCTTGCTTGTATGCTCCAAGTAGGAAAGCACTACTTCATTCTTCCTTCTTTACGTGAACTGCCCCTTCATTCCAGCAAGCTTCACTTGTTAATTGTTGGATGGAAGCTTGTGCAAGCCGTGAGTTGGATGTGCATCTTTTCCAATTTAATGTTTGCTAAATCATGTTGCAAGCAAAGAAAGCCGTGAGGTGCCCATTCTCCATCCAGCTTTTCGGTTTTCAATTCATAAGTCAAAGAAATATTTTCTAATGCTAAATGGTGGCTCCCATGTTATTCCTTTTGGCAATTGCATAATGTCCAGCAACTTAACAAAAAAAAACAAGAAGAGGGACCATGTATTTCACATACGTAAACTTCTTTTCCTTGCATGTGGTCCCCTCCATTAATTCCATCTACAAATAATGTGCCTTTGAATTTGTTTAAGCAATTTCCAATTCCAAAATGAATGTGCCGTGAGATGCACAAGGTGGTTGTCCCCTCCTTCATTCCAAACCAAAAACAATTGTTGAAGCTTATAGCAATTTTGGATGTGCAAAAATATTGGAGGCTGTGTGGCATGTCTTCTAATTCATCATATTTCTACGAGAAATGAGGTATGAAATGTGCCAATATGAGTGTTGAATCCTTGAGTGTTGGGAGGTCTTAGCACTGTCCAATGATCAATTCCAGCTACCACAAGTATCAAACAACAAGCAAACAATGCAAACAATTTAGAAGTCACTCAAACAGTAAACACAAGACTGACATAGAGGAGTAAAATAAATACTGGGAACAACACAGAACGAATTTGAACAAAATAAAAACTGTACATGAAACTAGACATCTAGACGAAACTATGAAAAAAAATTGCATTGAAAACGGATATGAATTGAACTCGAACGAGGACAAACAAGTTGACACAAATTCACACAGCAACCAGCGAAAATTGAAGTGGCTGAAATGCATTGGGCTCAATTGTCATTTCTCATTTAGCCTTCAAATGTCCCAAAAAGATATCCAAAATTTTCCCATAATTAATAATGCAAAATAATAAGCTCAGATAATTCAAATTAGTTAAAATAAGAATTTATGATCGAATTAAGCACAATTAGGAAAAATAGGAAAATAACGGACGATTAAGCACAATTCCCTGATTAATTCTAGTACAATAAACTAAGTGAAGTGAAGAAAATATTGACTCATCACTCTCCTCTGAAATTCTTCATCTCTTATAGCCAAATATTGGACAGCTGACGTCTATCCTCCGAGCTTTCAGCCTGCTTTTACATTAACAACTTGTGCTTTCATTTTGTCTCTTAGGAGCTCCTTTCTCGTGACCGTGTCAAATGAAAATATGGTTGGCCCTCCATTCTTCACCTAATCTTGTCTTCTTCTTCAAATTGTTGATTGTTGGATGAAACCAAGCAAGCCGTGGAATGTGAGCTGCTTGGACATGAGGGGCCCTTCATGTGGTGTCCGTTTGCTAGCTTCCTCTTTTCCCTGGTGGCAGTCAAAGAACCGTGAAGTGTGAAGCTTCTCTTTGCTCAAGCTGGAAGTGCTTCTCTGCTGCCATGGCCTTGAAGGTGGCTGCTCCATTCTCTTCTTTCTTCCAAGCTAGCGGACTTGGAGATGGCTGGACCGTGAAGCTTCTTCCAGCAAGGCCGAGACACCCTCTTCTATTCCAAAGTGCTGGATTGCAAACTAAGAAAGATCTTTTTGCTGAACTGTTTGCTTGAAGCCAAACTCGTGTGGTCGTGTAGCTTTCTTCTCATTTTAATTGAAACTTCAATGTATATCTCATGTGTGAGCAGCGTTTGTAAAAGGAAATCAGACAGTGGCGGCTGGTTGAAAATACCTTGTGGTGTGTGTTGTTTCAAAGGTAATTGTGAAATGAGTGATGGGCATTTTTTTCAACAAAACCGTGAGCTAGTGTTACAACACTTCATTTACCGAAAATTCAAAAGCTTTGTTTGCATGTGGGCCGTGTGTTGTCTCCTTTGCCATTTTTTATGTGCTTCTTTTTCAATAATATTAAAGCTTGCTGCCAACATTTCAAAACCGTGAATTTGCTTCCATGTGGGTCCCCTTCTCTTTTATGCCATGTAAGCCATTTATACAAAAAGAAGATTCCTTGGTTTGGTGTGCTTGCCGTGAGTTCATTTATATGTGGCCACTTCTTTCTTTGTTAATTTGTTGGATGGCAAACAACGTGGTCCCCTTCATTTCCATTCAATACATGCTTGCTCTTTTTCTATGCCGTGACCAAATTTCTGCTGCAGCATTTCCAACCTCCTTGTTTGCATGTAATTTGGAAAGCACTTCACTAAAAATTAATTGTTCTCTACTTCCATCGAATAAGCGTGCCTTCATGCCTCTAATGCGCCTCTTTCTTGTGTGTTAAAAGAAATTAATTCCTGGGCTCATTTTCATTTCTCATTTAATCTCTAAATATCCCCAAATTCTGTTTCCAAAATTTTTCCTGCAATCAATAATGTAAATAATTACCTCAGATAATTCAAATTAATTAAAATAAGAATTTCTGATCGAATTAAGCACAATTAAGAAAAATAGGAAAATACTGGATATTTAAGCACAATTCCCTGATTAATTCTAGTACAATAAACTAAGCGAAGTGAAGAAAATAATGATTCATCAAAATAGACCACACTTAGTCTTTTGCACTCCTGGGCAAAATCAAGACGCAAATCAGGGAATAGTTCAAAGGACATCAAAGGAGTGACACAATTGCAGCATACAAAAAAACAAAGACTCACGAGAAAAAATAAACAGAATTTACAAAGTTCTCAAGAAATCTGGACAGAGAAAAGAAGTAGACAATATCCAACACAAAATCAAAGAAAGCAGATACTTACAGAAATCATCCAAGCAATTCAAAGTATGGCAAAAATAATTAATCAGTTCAAGAGGTGATTTAAAAATAACATAACCTCACAGATGCACACAATCAGTGTTTCTCTCAAGTGTTTAAGGTAAATCGATGTCACTCAATGCACTCAAGAAAGCAAACACAAGCAGACTTGGCAAGTTTCTAATTATCAATACTTAAAACATATGCATATTCAGATCAAAAGGTCTTTACATGGTCGTAATGGGGCCAAGGACAGGGGAGCATAAATTTGGATAAGTAGCTATAGCCCAAAAGAAATAGAGGAGCACTGGGGAAAAAAATGTAAACACAGTGAAATCTCACCCAAACCTCTAATTCAATCCTCTTCTCGACTCCATTATTTACAAAATTATTTTTCAATTTTCTCTTTTTCTCATCATCATTTTTTTCATCCTGTCTCTTTTCTTTTCTTTTCTCTTTATCACACAACAGGATATAAATCATATTTTCAAAACAAGATGAGGAACCAACTAGCCAATTCATCAGAATCCCCAAGGAGACCACACTTATTCACAAAATACTTCTATAGCTCCAGACTTTCCTAAGGTTAAGGTAATCATTTGTTTTTCACTTAGGATCAGTGTATGAGCTTCAAATCAAAGAAATGAATACAGTATAGGCTCAAAGGGGTTATCAAAGGATAATAACAGGGTAGGCTTATTTGGCTAACAAGGCTCAAGAAATAAAATGCCTTTATCATTTCTAAACATGCATATAAATAAGGTATGTCAAAAAGAATCAAGCCAAGGCATATGTGCAAGCATTCAAGATACATATCACACACAAGAAAGAACATTAAGTGGCTCAATTCTCACACAGGGTGTTTGTCACAATCAAATCAACCTCTCAAACGCATAATCATCTTTCCAAGCAGAGAAAAACAAGGATTTCAAACTAAGTATCAATGAAGTGGAGGAAAAATCTACAACTTAGACATCATCCCGAAATCAAGAGAAAAATGTAAAATTTATTTCACCCAAAACACACTAAAAACAACTTAAAATAGAAAAAATTTAACACTCAAAACAGAAAAAATTTCACACACAAAACAAATAAAATTCAGAATCTCTCCCAATAGACCACACTTAAACTACACATTGTCCTCAATGTGTTCTAAGCATACATCAGCAATCAAAACAGGAAACATATTATGGACAAGTGCAATAAAAGTAAGGAAAAAGGGAGAGAAAGAAAATGCAAACTCCCGCAGGTTATGGTGGAAGCTGCCAATTTTGGACTTTCAGGGAGATGTCTTCAGAATCCAGCAAGGAAGTTTTGAGGACGAACTGCTTCATCCTCCAGATTTGATCGAGTAGTGAAATGTTTTCCACAGCTGGATCTGAGCAGTGATTGTTGATGAGCAGGTTCAGCAGGTGCCTATTGTTGTTGAAACAGTTATAGGTACTCACACCTTTGTCTTCAATTGTGGGTGTCTGCTCATCAAGTTTATACGTACCTCCTGCAACATGGTTAGTGCAATGTGGTGCTACAGAAATTTCATGCAGGGGTATAACACCCAATCCTAGTGTAACAAGCTGAACCTCAGATATATCTTCAGAACATGAATCAATTTCAAAATCACAAGCAATATCAACCACAGACTCAGATTCATGTTCAATGCATGGAGAATAAACATTCGGATGTGATATCAAAAAGTGATTCTCATCATGCACAGAGGGAAAATTAAGATCAGACTCAGCAACAATATAATCATCAGCATACCTCTCAACAACATAATCATCAATATAATCAAATTGAGGTATGCTTACCTCCTCTTCCTTGAAGATTGCTAGAGAGTGGGAAGATGAAGGTGGTCTACCGGTCTCAAACGTACTGCTCGTATCTGCCTGGTCCTCAAAATATTCATCAGTCTCCTCAGGTGCAAGAGTGGCCATCTGCCTGATCTGATCAGTCAGATTCTGAATGGCAGATTGAGTTTCCTGCTGGAACTCCATGCTCTCTTGCTTGAACTGCATGTTCCCTTTCTGAAACTGAATGTTCTGCATTGTCATCTGCTCTAGTAACTCCTTCAATGTAGGTTCAGAAGTTGACGGCTGAAGAGTTGTTTGGGCAGAAGCATTATACTGCTGACTCTGATATTGCTGAACTGGCTCCCAAAGAGAGCTCTCAGAAATTGGATGATGGAACATATTGTTCTCATCATAAAAATCAGCAGATTTAAAATCAAAGTAATATGCAGAATAAGAATCATAATCACAGACATTGGCAGAATAAGCATTATTCACAACATTAAAATAGGTAGACATGGAAAAATAAAAAGTAAAAACTAAAAACTAAAAATTACGAATCAGATAAAACAAAACACATTTATACATGCTACAAGCACACACAAGACAGAACATCAATAATTTTTTTTTTTAATTTTAAAATTTTTTTTTTTAATAACAACTAAATACAGAACATAGCACAATAAAAATATAAAAGACAAAACATATATTAACACAACATAATCGAAAAACACAACAAAAATCTAAAACAAGAACCTGGAACTGAAGTGACAACGCCGCCAAAATTTGCTGAAGGTGTCGTTGTCGCCTACAAAAATACAAAACACAAAACACACAAAAGACACATATTAACAGAACAAAACTTTATACAACAAAAATCTAAAACCAAACCGTTATTGATTGATCCCCGGCAACGGCGCCATTTTGATCGACGGGTCGCACCGCTCACAAAAATTGTTTGCACGAAAATATGCAGTATAGACTAGGAAGTGACTCCTAGGTCGTCTCACAAGGACCAATATTGCGGTTCAGTCTCAGATCACACACGAAAAGGGGGGGGTTTGATGGTTGTTTTGGTTGCGGTAATAAAATTAAAACGGACTAGAAATTAAATAAAGCAAAATTAAAAACGATGAAATAAATTTTAATGACGGTAAAAATTGAACGGTAAAAGATAGTAAAATCACAAAACGGAAAATTACGCAGTGTTTGAAATTAAAACATGTAACAATAAATATACAGAAAACATAACAACAGTGTAATTAAAATTTCTCCAAGACATCAGTAAAAATAATTCGTAAAAATGACATTGAAAATAACATAACGATAAAATAAAATGACAGAATTTAACGGTGTAGAAAACCATAAATAATAAAAAGGGACCGTAAAAATAAAAATAAAAATAAAAACACTTCACTGAAAAGTCAAATTCATCAACGTTTCAACACTTGAAATAAAATGACTGAAGAGTTAAAATAAATTGAACAAACTGAATTTACGAACTGTTTGAATTACTGTAACAAGCTCTGAAGAAAAAATTGAACATTGCACTGTTTGAAAAAAATGAAAATAGAGAGACTGGAAGAGGAAAAGCCGTGAGCTTCTTCCAGGCCTCCAAGGCCGTATCTCTCCTCTGAAATTCTTCATCTCTTATAGCCAAATATTGGACAGCTGACGTCTATCCTCCGAGCTTTCAGCCTGCTTTTACATTAACAACTTGTGCTTTCATTTTGTCTCTTAGGAGCTCCTTTCTCGTGACCGTGTCAAATGAAAATATGGTTGGCCCTCCATTCTTCACCTAATCTTGTCTTCTTCTTCAAATTGTTGATTGTTGGATGAAACCAAGCAAGCCGTGGAATGTGAGCTGCTTGGACATGAGGGGCCCTTCATGTGGTGTTCGTTTGCTAGCTTCCTCTTTTCCCTGGTGGCAGTCAAAGAACCGTGAAGTGTGAAGCTTCTCTTTGCTCAAGCTGGAAGTGCTTCTCTGCTGCCATGGCCTTGAAGGTGGCTGCTCCATTCTCTTCTTTCTTCCAAGCTAGCGGACTTGGAGATGGCTGGACCGTGAAGCTTCTTCCAGCAAGGCCGAGACACCCTCTTCTATTCCAAAGTGCTGGATTGCAAACTAAGAAAGATCTTTTTGCTGAACTGTTTGCTTGAAGCCAAACTCGTGTGGTCGTGTAGCTTTCTTCTCATTTTAATTGAAACTTCAATGTATATCTCATGTGTGAGCAGCGTTTGTAAAAGGAAATCAGACAGTGGCGGCTGGTTGAAAATACCTTGTGGTGTGTGTTGTTTCAAAGGTAATTGTGAAATGAGTGATGGGCATTTTTTTCAACAAAACCGTGAGCTAGTGTTACAACACTTCATTTACCGAAAATTCAAAAGCTTTGTTTGCATGTGGGCCGTGTGTTGTCTCCTTTGCCATTTTTTATGTGCTTCTTTTTCAATAATATTAAAGCTTGCTGCCAACATTTCAAAACCGTGAATTTGCTTCCATGTGGGTCCCCTTCTCTTTTATGCCATGTAAGCCATTTATACAAAAAGAAGATTCCTTGGTTTGGTGTGCTTGCCGTGAGTTCATTTATATGTGGCCACTTCTTTCTTTGTTAATTTGTTGGATGGCAAACAACGTGGTCCCCTTCATTTCCATTCAATACATGCTTGCTCTTTTTCTATGCCGTGACCAAATTTCTGCTGCAGCATTTCCAACCTCCTTGTTTGCATGTAATTTGGAAAGCACTTCACTAAAAATTAATTGTTCTCTACTTCCATCGAATAAGCGTGCCTTCATGCCTCCAATGCGCCTCTTTCTTGTGTGTTAAAAGAAATTAATTCCTGGGCTCATTTTCATTTCTCATTTAATCTCTAAATATCCCCAAATTCTGTTTCCAAAATTTCTCCTGCAATCAATAATGTAAATAATTACCTCAGATAATTCAAATTAATTAAAATAAGAATTTCTGATCGAATTAAGCACAATTAAGAAAAATAGGAAAATACTGGATATTTAAGCACAATTCCCTGATTAATTCTAGTACAATAAACTAAGCGAAGTGAAGAAAATAATGATTCATCACGTCTATATGGACGTCCGCTGTGTCAACCCGGATGTCTATATAGACGTCCGCTGTGAACCTCTCGGACGTCTATATACTACTGCAGAAAGGGCTTTATTAGACGGCTTATTTAGGGTTATTTAGGATTACGGGTTAGGGTTATTTAGGATTACGGGTTTGAACGTTTGTTTGTGCACTGCAACACGTCTGAAGAACAGATTCAAAATGAAAATGGAGGAGTAAACGACCTAAAAATGTAGGTCAAAAAACGCCGCCCAAGAACACGCAACAAACTGCACCAAAATGCACCGAAAACGATTTTTAATCGGTCCAAATGAAAGATATGTCATCACTGAACAATTTAATCGGAACAAAAGTAAGATTAAATGGCCCAAAACGCATAAAAACCAACCTGGAAATGCAAGGCGCAGAGGGAAAGGTTCGCATAACTCCTCGCGGGTTCGCGTTTTGAAGTGTGTATCTTTATTTTAAACGTCTTTTGAACGTCAGTTGTGGCGGGGGCCGGACGTCTAATATATAGTAGACGTCCGTCTCCCTCCAGGACGGACGTTCAAGAGGCTGATGGGTTCACTACCCTGTCAGCCTCTTGAACGTCCGTCTTGTTGGCGGACGGACGTCTACTGTATTATAGACGTCCGGCTCCCTCTAGGACGGACGTCTCCACACTCAATTATTTACATTTATGCCACCTGTCAATTATTTACGTTGGAGTTTTCGTGGACGGACGTCTATGGAGTGACGTTAAAGGTCAATTCTGCACTAGTGCACATATGAAATAAGGAAAGAGTGAGTAGAGGAACTGCCCTCCTTAATCCAAAATAGAAAAAATATGCTACTAGTTTTAGGTATTCCATTTATGCTTTTTCATTTCATTGCTCATTTGGTTTACCTAGCATTGTGCAGGGATTTAATATAAAGTATTCATGTCAAAGGCATGTTGATGCTAATGCCTTATATGAAGATTTTGTTTCTAGAACATCACGTTTTGAGTAAAAATGGAAGTGGAGTAGTGATTATGAGTTAAAGGTTGTTTATAACTCATTCAGAGTTTAAACACAATTAAAATCATCAAACAAAGTTGTTTTAACATTCAGTTGTGTGTTTAAATCTCTTCCATACGTGTTTTAGTATGAAACCACCAAACTAGGGACTTTGTCTAGTGCAGATTTTTTTTTCAACTACTGTTTGATTACTTTCTTTGCCAAAAAGTTGTCAAAATTCAAAGATATTGGTTTATTGAATTTCGGTGCACTATGATAATTTTTTTTGGTGATGTTTTAGTTGGTTATTGCTATTCCTTTTTGGATACTATTAGCTACTGCTTAAACTGTTGTTATGCTTATTAACCCTAAGTACACTTCTATTTGATGTCTTAGGTGAGTTTTTAAAGGAATTGTGGCCAGAAGGGGAGGAAGAGAGTCTACAAAGAAGACTTCATAAGGAAAGGAAAACAAAGGCGAAGGTATGGTCACCTAAACCGAAATTGCATGATTATATGTGGTATGTTCTATTATTTTCATTCTTGTTTCATGAATTTTATCTTGTTCTAAAATGTTGTGAATGTGCAGTTTGAATGTTAAGTTATGTTGATTGGAGTTTTATGATATTGTATACATTGAGTGTTGCCAAACTTTGTTTTCACTTGTTTGAAACTGATTGTCAAATATGTAAGAGGTTTTAGACTTAGAACCTAGAATGCAAACCTTAAAACCTCAAAAGGTCTACTATAAGTGCACTATAATGGTCAAAATTTGCAAACTACACTAAACTATCCTATGAAACAACAAAGAAAATGTCCTAACAAGTTTAGAATGGTAAAACCTAGCTAATATGAAACTCAAAAATTGGCTATAGGAGTTACCAATTTTCACATATTTGCTTGCTGGACAACCCCTTTGAATTGACATATATATTGATAATAATCCTAATAATTATGAGGAAAAGTGTATTGTAGTGTGTATACTAAAGCATTGGTTTTGTATGCTTGTTTGCCTTAGAATAGGCCCATCTTCACTTTTCCTAACATTAATGTTTTTTCCCTACCAATCAGTTTCATTTCTCTGTCACCATTACATATATCTGTTTAATTTGTTGATCAATCACGTATCACCAATGTCAACCAAACAAGTGATTGACTGCCACATGTTGTTACTTTTGGAGTCCCCCACAAACATTATCTTATTTCTTGTGTCTCTGTCCAACAACTTGTTACCATCAAACCTGTCACCAATAACAGCATTTTGGGAAGGAAGAAAAAGAATTGATCTTAAATGGGCTGCACCAACCTCTCATCAATGTTTGAACTCTGATTTCATTTTTTTATGGTGTTGTAGAATTTTGATTCTGGTTTCAAATTGTTAAATTTGTTTCAGTTATTTTCCTTTCATTCCCAAGCTTTGTACAACATCTTTTGGTCATGCTAAGTGTTTTAATTGTAGCTTAGTTTAGTACAGTACACATTCTTGAGTCAATTAAATTGTTGTCCAGTAGCATTGCAAATATTGATTCCAGTAGCAAAATCTGCATAAAACATCATTTCTGGATTAATTTGATATCATGTGGTTTTCATCCAGATTTGATGATTTTCAAGCTTTGTCCAAGTTTGCCTAGTGATTTCAACTATGTCTAAAGTAATTCCAACTCATATTCAATGCAAAATAGTAGAATTAGTGGTTGAGTTCATCACAATCTGGTTTCAAATTCTGCATTAAAATATAATTCTCGGTTCATATTATGCAAATTGTTTGTGACCAGATTTTGTGTGTCTAAATGTTAGTGCAAGTTTGTTTGAAGTTTTTAAACATGTTTCAAGTTGTACAAACTCAGATTAACCATTAATTTGTCAAAAGCATAATTGAGTTGATTCAAAATTCTGTAAACCAGTGCTGTCACAGCTTTTCCCATGCTTTTTACACCGTGCTTATAGTCTTTGTTTGGTATTAGGTGGTTCAATTGTGCTAGCTGTTTATTTGTAGTTAGATGTAGTGTTTTTAGGCATTCTTTGAGTCTTTAATTGAGCTATCCAGCTTTGAATGCACTGCTTTCTCAATTCTGCAACAGTTTTAGTTCATTTTTCTGCACTTTTAGCAACTGCAACCGTGTTTTGGTGACTCTGCCTATTTCAGAGCAGTTTAAACATTTGTGCAAGTGTTTTTCACCATTTGAAACTTGTTTGAACTGTTGCCTTGGTCCATTTTCATTAAATCTGCAAAATCATAGTTTGAATTGTTTGAACTGTTATGCAGGTATGTTTGTAATTGAAATTTGTTATACAGGTCTGCATGTTGGGTTCCACAAGAAATACAATCTCTCTGAACCTTTCCCTGCAAGTTACCGAAGGCTTTTGCCCTTCGGTAAATACCCACGTAAGGTCATTACCGAAGGCTTTCGCCCTTCGGAAATTACCGAGGGCTTTTGCCCTTCGGTAATTACCGAAGGCTTCTGGCCCTCGATAATTACCGAAGGCTTCTGGCCCTCGGTAATTGTTAGCGACAAGAGATTTACCGAGGGATTTTTGGCCGTCGATAAGTCGTCTGTAAATACCCTTTATCGACGGCTTCTGGCATTTTCCGAGGGCTTTTGGCCGTCGGTAATGCCCTACTTTTTTGTAGTGAAACATCGAACGGTCAAGGACCGTTCAATGACGAACGTACATTATCATAGGGGAATACATATTCAGATCTCATTTATATTAAATTCGTTTCTCGATACATAGTTTCATAACTTTATAAAAATTCAAATCATAATCAGTTTGTTTACTTCATACAATCCATATTATACCAAGAAATCATATTCCACATCAACCACCATATCAATATTCATACTTTATACATACATTCAGTCACCCAGCAACATGCATTCAGTATCAACGAACGTACAAACAACATACAATTAAATTAGATAAGCTTCCCTTACCTAGATACGTAATTGAACGTCCTAAGAGTAGGTTTTTGGCTCGTCCGACTACAATCTTTCTACCCTTAACGATCACTTAACTCTTCCAACTAAACCAAACAACAACCAAAAGGGTTCAGAATCAAGCTAAGGATTTATGCAACCAGAACTTGGTTTGCATGTTCTCAAGAACGAACGATTAAGGACAAAAGACTTACTAGTTTCAGAACTTGAAACTGTTTGGTTCAGATTGTAGCTTGGGACGCCGGGAATGCTCCTACGGATCCTGAATGGTGATCGGAGCAGAGTAAAGGTGAGTTTCAGTAGAGAGAAGGGAGAGTTTCTAGAGAGAAAAAGGAGAAATGGAAGATCAGAGTCTGGAAAGAAGAAGGTGCATGTAGAAGAGAGTGGGTACGGGTTTTCAGAAAATCTATTTTGCTTCCCACGTCCAAACAAACGCCCGCTCTCCTGCCGACACCTGCCTTCCACTATCTGATTTTCTAATCCTCATTGATGGACACCTGGCATCCGCGTAGAGGGTTTTGGGTGCGTTTTAAATGACTCTGGCAGGAAGGGTTTGGGTGCGTTTTTCTGAGATTTGACAACTTTCATACCTACAAATTTTTAAATTTATTTGATATTATTTTTACTTTTTTTCTATTAAAAATATAAAAAAATTGTTTTTTATAATTATTTTACTTTCGTAATATATGTTAAAAAAATATAAATATTTATCATCCTATCAGTAACTTTACTAAACATTTCAAAAGGGTTCCTAAAATTTGTTTACAGAAATAATATTTTGACATATATATTATTTACATTCATTTGAGATTAATTTTTTATTTTTTACTTTTTTTTAAAAATTCAAAAGTTCACTTTTTTTATGATCATTTTATTTTTATAATATATGTTAAATAAATATAAATATGTGTCTGTCATTATTTTTTTTAACTGTTGTGGAAGAAAAAACCATTTATATAAATATTGTTAGAAGTATGGTGATTGTACTGTAAATGTGAAAAGAATTTGTGAGCACTTCAACTGAACTGGATTGAAAGTTTGTCTCTAGTATCAATTTTTTGTGTAGTAATCTAGTTTTTGAAATAATCATTGTTAAAAGAAATAAATTGTTCAGAATTAGAATTTGTATGTTTAATTTTGTAAGTGAAGCTTGTCCATGTAATGATTGTTGTTCTTTTTCATATCCTAGCTTACTTAGTTACATATTTTGCATAATAACAATTCTGATTTGATACACATGTGAATGCATTTACCGGATAATATGGATGTTAAAATAAAATTGTGTGTGCATTATAATTGTATATCTACTGATAATGAAATTGGGTGAATTGTTTTATCTGATTTAGATGATTTCACTATTTTATTAAACGTTGTTGTATGTAGGATAAAATTAAGGCATATAAATCTACAATATCATCATCTCAATCACAATAAATATTCAGTTCATATTCATTGGCTCATGTTTTAGAATTCAAAGAGCATTGTGGACGTATTCGCGGTTTAGGTCTGGGTCCTTTCCCATCTAAAATCTTTGAAGTCCATGCTTGTTCTCATAGGGGATCATCTCCAGCTTATGATTTTAATATTGACTTAGAAACTCAAGTTAATGAATATTTTATCAATTACTTGATTTATTTTTATGACTAACTTCTTAGATATCATTTTTCTTACTTTTTAAACAATTTCATCTGTTATAGGTATCTTCATTGACAGCACAACACTACAAAAAAGAAGAGCATTACCGAAGGTCAGGATCCCTCGGAAATAGATCGAAACCATCGGTAAAAGGTAATTACAGACGGCTTATCAACGGTCAAAAAGCCCTCGGTAAATCCCTTGTCGCTAATATTTACTGAGGGTTTCCGCCCTTCGGTAATTACCGAAGGACAAAAGCCTTGGGTAATAACCGAAAGGCGTTCTGAACCTTATCCTGTCATGCACCACTGGACTTTCATCAAACAGTTTAGTTGCAGGATTTTCAAACAAATTAAATCAAGCAATTAATAGGCTTGCAACAAAAGGTGGCACTCAAAATGAACTTAGGAGAAACTCTAAAGTGGATTTAAAAAGCAAGAAACAATTATAAGTTGCAGATATCGCTAATTTAAACTCAATTTTAAAATAGGCAAAAGTGTTTGATGCAATGCCTAAGAGTGCTACTGTAAAATGTGCATCAGATTTTGAAAATTTGGCTTAGCACTAGTTCACTCGCTTTTTACAATGCAGGCTGTTTGTTAATTTTGAATTGTGCACTTCTTTTTAATCAATTGAACCAAGCTTTTGCTACTAATTTAAGATAAAATTCAGTGCAATAATCACAGCAACACAGATTCAAAAAATTTTGCAACTCATCATAAAAGTGTTGAAAAATTGATGGTTTGAATGGCAATTTTGCTCAAACGAGTTTGGACACTTAATTTTATGATTTGAGCAACTTTGTTTTACCAAGTGATAACAGTTGAAAAACTGTTATTTTCATGCTTAAAATTGATACTAAAAGCAACCTTTATACTTAGAAACTAGCTTGAAATCATGTTTTTATCCATATTTTCATAAATAAGAGAGTTGAAGGTGAATTTAATGGTTTTGTGCAAGATTCCCTTGATTTTGTAGGCTAATTGAATGATTTGAAAGAGGAATTGAAGTACCGAATGATTGGAATGCTGAAAAGTCAACCAGTCAACCAGTCAACCAAAAAAGTCAACCAGAATACGAAAAAAGTCAACCAGACGAGTTTTGGGCCAGTTTTATGCGATTTTATGATCTGTTTGGGCCTGGACCCGTTTTCTATTATATTTATGTCGTATTTAAAGACCTAGATGTCTTAGGGTTGGTATCTTTGGCAGAAACGAAGTAAACACTCTCTCTTCCACCCCTTTGAAGGAGGATCTTGGATGCTCAGGCTACCTCTTCACCTTTCTAGGGTTTTATTCTTCCTTCTTTCATTATTGTTCATCTAGGTTCACCATGAATATGGTGATTTAAACCTTGTATGTTTGTTGGGGAATCAATGTAGTCTTGTGAAACTCTCATATATGGAATTTGTTTTAACATCTTACTTTTAAGACTCATGCTTTCTTTCATCATTAGTTAAGGGTTTTCCTCTTTGTTTAATGCTTGCTTTGTTTAACTCATTCAATGCATGATTATTGATTTTGTCGATACGGGAACGTACAGGAAGTCTAGATCCGGGGAATTACTCCCAATAGTATATTGGTTGTTGTTAAGCTCCTGTGCTAGAAGAACTAATTATTAGGAATGCTAGGAATCGTATGAACTCGTAATTAGGGATAGGCCTTCTTGACAAGGTAATTTAGAGAGTGGCATTAACAATGATGATTTGATTGTTGAATTCCTAAAATATATGAGAGTGGATAAGATGAAATTGACCCCCCAACAACATATTCATATATATATTTCATTGAAAGTGCTTGTCTTTTGCTTTTGCCATTGATCAAAACCTCATGCATACATGTTTATTTTCGTCTTTTGCATAATACAATCCAATTATTTCGTCCTTAAGTCTTAGCTAATCAACAAACCACACAACTAAACTAGGCCGTGAGTCCTTTGCGAGAACGATACTTGGTCTTACCAAGTTTATTACTTGAACGATTCGGTCATACTTGCCGATTGTAAAACAAGTTTGTGACAGCATATTTTGGTGATCATAAATCTGTCCATCAAGTTTTTGGCGCCGTTGCCGGGGACTCGTGGTTGAACTAGTTAATTTATGTGATTATTGATTATCTTTGACTTTAATTTTGAATTTCTGTTTTTATTTTCGGTTTTTATTTGATTTGGTTTTATTTTATTTGATTTGATTTTATTTGATTTTATTTTATTTTATCTTATTTGATTTGATTTTATTTTATTTTATTTTATTTTATTTTATCTTATTTGATTTTATATTATTTTATTTTATTAGATTAGATTTGATTTTATTTTATTTGATTAGATTTGATTTGATTTTATTTGATTTGATTAGATTAGATTTTATTTTATTTTATTTTATCTTATTAGATTAGATTAGATTTTATTTTATTTTATTTTATTTTATTCTATCTTATTTTATTTTATCTTCTCAATCTTTTATCTTCTGAATATATATCTTCTCCTATATCTTTTTGTGCTAACAAATATTTTCTAGAGTTTTGTGCCTAATGTTTGCAGGATGCAATTCGAACAAGAATTTAATAGGCACTCAATTCTACTAAGGTAATTTCAATCACTAGTGAGATCTCACTCAAGCATGGATAATGATCAATTTTGGCAAGCTGTCGAATAATTTAAGAATCTACCACCACAACAAAGGCAGAAAAAACCCTCTCTATCGGGAAGAAGGATAACGTTGGAGGAGGCAGTTCAACAGTACATACAGATACCTGATTGTCATCACAAAACCACTCAAGCTGTCGAAGAATTTGATAGGCCGCCACCATAACAATGGCAGCAACAACCCTCTCCATCAGTAAATTTGGATGACACCCTTCAACAATTTTTGAAAAATTCCGACTCTACTCAGAAAAGCATTGAAGAATCATGTAAAAGGATGGAGATGCACCTTCGTTTCATTAGTCAAAAATTGAATGTTAAGGTTAATACTGAAGTTAACCTTAAGGAGGAAGGTCCATTGTCACTGAAAGTGACAAGATTTTTGCTGAGAAAAAAATAGAGAGAGATGAGGAAAACATAGAGAGAGAAGAAAAAGAAGAGTTGAGTGAGAAAGATAAAGATGATGAAAAAGAAAAAGAAGTGGTTGAGAGAGAAGAGAGGAAGAAAATTTGTGTGAAAATAAAGAAGTTGAGAAGAAAAAGAGAAGGGAAGAAAAAAATAAGAGAAAAGAAAAAGAGAAAATTTGGGGAGAGGAAGCATAAGAAAAAGAAGATGAAAGGAAAGAAGAAGGAATCATATGAAAAATCTCATCCTCATCTAAAGAAGAATCATAGGAAGGAAAAGAAATTTAAGTGCTTTATGGAAATCTTCAAGAAATTGGAGATTAAAGTTCCTATGATTGAGACACTGCAACAGGTTCTTGGTTTGATCAAATTTCTGAAGAAGTTCAGTAGAAAGAAGAAAAAGAAGAAGGAACTTGAGCTTTACTGGGTCAAGCTAATGACGTTAAAAGAGCGCTTGCTAGGAGGCAACCCAGTGGATTTAAAAACTTTTGATTTGGTTTTGTAACTTTTAATTTGTGGACATTATTTTGTAAATATTTTGTTGGATACAGCATTTACAGAAGAATGCTAGGTGGTTAAGTATCTACTGAAGGATACTAAGTGTATAACACCTACTGATGGGTGTTGGTGAGAAAATTTTGCACCTACTGATGGGTGTTGGTAAGTTTTTAACACCTACTGATGGGTGTTGGTGAGATTTTAAACACCTACTGATGGGTGTTGGTGGATTTTGGGTCAGGCTCGTGACGTTAAACAAGCGCTACCTGGGAGGCAACCCAGTTGATTGATTGTTTTTGTTTGTTTTAGTTAGGGTTTGCATAAGTATTTTAAACATTGAATTGTAGGGAAGCAGTGAGCGGTAACTTACCGCTGAGCGGTACTATCGCAAATGGGCTTTAGTTCCCCTTTGCGGGACCCGAGCCCATTAGGGTATTTTTAAACCCTAAGCTGCGCAATTGCTCATTTTTTCAGGCTCTTCTCTGCACACACACTCCTACATACCTTTTCAAAGGTTCTCTACAAGTTTTCCCTCATCCCTCTTTAGAAAATCTCCCTTCCACTCACTTGCTCACTAGTTTTCCATCTAAGTTTAGGGTTGGGAGAGAGCATCATTGAACGGGCTGATTTCTTCATTGTGGTTTACTAATGCTTAACAATGTATCTTTTGGTTTTGTGAATTATGTTTGATGCAGGGATGGCCTCCTCATCGGACAAAAAGAATCAAGACTATAAGATCCAAGAAGAAGGAGGATACAGAGGACAGCTCAGATTGATGAGGAGCTGAGATAGCATTTACTGATGAATGCTATCATATGCTTATGCTTTTGTTGGTTTAAGCTTTCTAAACTTATTTTTGGTTTTTAGATTAGGGTTTGATGTACTCTATTGAAAATCTGGTTTGTGTGATGGTTTGCTATTAACTGTGATTGTTTGATAAGTAATGCTTGATGATGCTTATTGATTGATTGATATTGAGATGATGTGCACATTAAAATGCTTATACAGGTGATTCACAAGCTTTGTGAACAAATGCAGGATATCATGATTGTGATTGTGAAATTAAGCAGGATGTGTATGTCAAATGTGAATGAGCTTATGTGTGAGGTTTTGAGCTCCAGAGTTGTTATGATTGAATGCTATTACTTTGGAAGCATGAATGATTTTGCCCAGGTTTTCTATGATTGAATCAATTGCTTGTTTTGCATCATATGATCAAGGGCGTTTGTTGGAACCCTTTTTATTGGCCAAATTCATGAAGTTAGCCCACAAAAAGAGAACACTTTTTGTTCTATCCTTTGAACCCTTAGCCTTGGACATACACTAAAAACCCTTGATTGAAAATCTTTACCTTGAGTTAAATAGAAGATATTGTGTGGTATTGTTAAATGTTCAAGTTTGGGGTTGTTGGGAAAACATGAAAAAGGAAAAGCATTGAGCTAAGAGCTAAAAGTAAGAATATGCAAAGAAGAAGAAAAAAAAAAGAAAAGAAAAGAAAAAGAAGCAAAGCTCAATGCAAATGCAAAAGAAAGTTGGGAATGAATAAGAATAATTGTGTTGTTATGATTCTCTTAACTCAAGGATTTTGTGATCCAGAAAAACCAATTTTCTTGTTAGCCCAGCCACATTATAAGCCATTGAAAAGTCCTTGTGATGATGCATGCTTGTGAATGTTTTTTATTGTGGTAAAACGAAAGGCAAAGTTGATTCATGTGACATTGTGATAGTAGAGTGAATGAGTGATTACCTCTTATACACTTGTGTGTGAGTGAAACACTTTACCTGGTGAGGAAATATTCCATGAGCACATGAACATTCATGCTTAATTGATTGGTCATTCATAAAAAATAGCATTTGTTGGGTATTAACTGACTTTGTGAAACACTAAAGCATGTGCACATCTTGATTGAACTCTTGGTCATAAGTTTGATTGAAGTTTTTACTTATCTAAAAAGAGGATTTTTGAATGAGTGAACCATCATATGAATTGGTTGAAGATTGAGTACATCTTGTTTGCTTGAGGACAAGCAAAGTTCTAAGTTTGGGGTTGTGATAACAGTTGAAAAACTGTTATTTTCATGCTTAAAATTGATACTAAAAGCAACCTTTATACTTAGAAACTAGCTTGAAATCATGTTTTTATCCATATTTTCATAAGTAAGAGAGTTGAAGGTGAATTTAATGGTTTTGTGCAAGATTCCCTTGATTTTGTAGGCTAATTGAATGATTTGAAAGAGGAATTGAAGTACCGAATGATTGGAATGCTGAAAAGTCATCCAGTCAACCAGAAAAGTCAACCAATCAACCAAAAAAGTCAACCAATCAACCAGAATACGAAAAAAGTCAACCAGGCGAGTTTTGGGCCAGTTTTATGCGATTTTATGATCTGTTTGGGCCTGGACCCGTTTTCTATTATATTTATTTCCTATTTAAAGACCTAGATGTCTTAGGGTTGGTACCTTTGGCAGAAACGAAGCAAACACTCTCTCTTCCACCCCTTTGAAGGAGGATCTTGGATGCTCAGGCTACCTCTTCACCTTTCTAGGGTTTTATCCTTCATTCTTTCATTATTGTTCATCTAGGTTCACCATGAATATGGTGAACTAAACCTTGTATGTTTGTTGGGGAATCAATGTAATCTTTTGAAGCTCTCATATATGGAATTTGTGCTTGCATCTTAATCTAAGACTCATGCTTTCTTTCATCATTAGTTAGGGTTTTTCCTCTTTGCTTAATGCTTGCTTTGTTTAACTCATTCAATGCATGATTATTGATTTTGTCGATACGGGAACGTACGGGGAAGTCTAGATCCGGGGAATTACTCCCAAGAGTATATTGGTTGTCGTTAAGCTCCTGTGCTAGAAGAACTAATTATTAGGAATGCCAGGAATCGTATGAACTCGTAATTAGGGATAGGCCTTCTTGACAAGGTAATTTAGAGAGTGGCATTAACAATGATGATTTGATTGTTGAATTCCTAAAATATATGAGAGTGGATAAGATGAAATTGACCCCCAACAACATATTCATATATATATTTCATTGAAAGTGCTTGTCTTTTGCTTTTGCCATTGATCAAAACCTCATGCATACATGTTTATTTTCGTCTTTTGCATAATACAATCCAATTATTTCGTCCTTAAGTCTTAGCTAATCAACAAACCACACAACTAAACTAGGTCGTGAGTCCTTTGGGAGAACGATACTTGGTCTTACCAAGTTTATTACTTGAACGATTCGGTCATACTTGCCGATTGTAAAACAAGTTTGTGACATCATATTTTGGTGATCATAAATTTGTCCATCACCAAGTAAGACTTGTGTAAGCTGCCATTAGAGGCTAAATACTTGCAAATCAGAATTTCACTGTTTGAGTTGCTCTTAACACCAAAATTTAAGGTAATTCACCAACAAAAATTCAATAGATGAATCAAACTGATTTGGAAACTATTAATATGACTCTAGGACAATGATTAAAAGTTGAACAAGACTCTAGAAATGAATTAAAAGATGTCCAGCAAGAAGTTCTAAACTGGAGAGATTCAAGTTAACTTTTGTGACCTTTTAAAGTGAACTTTTTTGGTTCAAACTACTCAAACTTTGAGTTGTAGGTAGTTGTTTGCTTTTGAGTAGTTTCTTACCTTCATTTGACTACTTTAGACTTATTAGGATATTAACACTAGTTATTATTATTCTATGAAGAGAGGGTCGCACCTCTCACAAAAGTTGTGCATAAAAGAATGCATTATAGTTACTAGGAAGTGACTCCTAGGTCGTCTCTCAAGGACCAATTGTGGTTCAGTCAATAGGTCAAACACGTAGTGGGGGGTTTTGAAAGTGTTTTTGTGATTCAAAAATAAACTAAATTAAAATTGGAAATTAAATACAACCGAATATAATTGACAACATTAAAGTGAGTATTAAAATTTTAAAAAAAAATAGAAAAAAAAAACCTAGCGGCATTTAAAGATTCCCACATTCCAGCTAAAGCAATTGGAGCAGTGAAATAAATTGTTGAAGAAATGGACATCCATAAACCATCGATTGCAAAGCATTAAATCACGTGCAGCAAGAATTAAAATTCAATGCACGCCTTCAAGAACATATTGAATATGAACTTTTAGCTTAACATTAAATGCATTTCATCACAAAAATCAATGAATTAAAAATACGTAAGAAATAAAGTGATTTAAATAAACATGCTGCTTCTTGAATGCATATATATAATATAATTTATACTTATTGAATTCAAACGTGAAAGTGAAGAAGATGAGAATGAAATGAGCTAGCTGCTTCAACCTAAATCCACTTTAATATATAAGGTACGAAAATAAAATGACTCAAGCGTGAAAAAGTAAAAACCAAACACCTCTTCCTTGCTCCACATCACAGACAACACTCTGTTTCTTCATTCATTCTCGAACACCGTGCACACCAACTTTGGACCATCCATTTGTTGTCCGTGTGCTTCCAAAAATCCTAGACTCTTCTCCTCTAAACGTAACAATCCTTGCCCCATCCATTCTCCGTGACACGTTGGATGCTACGTGCTCCAGGTCTCCACTCTCAATCTCAGTGTGCCTAAACATACTTCTTCCATCCCATCATCACCAACCCGTCAGCTCTTCATTTCATCCGTTCAAGAACAACATTCAGCCAAAAGTAAAGTTCAAAAATCCAAAAATAAATGGCCTCCAAACTAAGAACCGAGAGAGTCAAAATGGCAAGTGGCCAGTAGCGGCTGTGAACGTTCTTCAAAATAAAAACATTCAAAAACTTCAAAAGATGTTCAAAGCAAAAGCCTCTAAAATCCCATCCGAGAAAGTGGCGGCTAATTTCTTAAACCCAAAAGAAAAAAATAAAAGCTCCACACTTCCTCATGTTCGTCTCTCCCCTCATGAACCAGCACCGCTGCTGCATCCAGCTCAACGTGCAACAGCTCCTACATCTCCAATCCAATAGAACCTGTAAGTGGCGGCCTCCCTTCGCTCGTCCAACCAAGAAGAAAGTAACGAGTACAATGTCTCCCCCAAAACTCAAAGACCGAGAGCGTAAAACAAAAACGTGTGGCAAGTGGCGGCTCCTTCTCTAAGGCCGTGTGTCCTCTCTTTAATAGGGGTGGGGTCCACATAATAAAACCCTAGGGTCCAAGTCACTAACTTCTAATTTTTGGGTCTAATCTAGTTTACCAAAAATTGACCCAAAATGTAAGAGTTGATACAGAAATTCTAAATTACTGAATTACAATTTAATTAATTCTAAAATGTCTGTGTGGAGAGTCTTGAATTTATTTGACATTCTTCCTGATGTCCCAAAATGTATTTCCGAAATTTTCCTGCACTTCAAAAATGCACTTAATCAGCTCAAAAAACCCAAATTAGCACAATTACAAATTTCCGACCAAATTAAGCAGAATTCAGAAAACGGGAAATAACAAACAATTAAACACAATTCCCTGGTTTATTTAAGTGCAATAAACTAAATATAATTCAAGAAATAACGACTCATCATTCTACTTTAGGTGAATTTCCATTTTCTCACCCTTTTAGTAGACTTTTTTAGGTTCTACATACTCAAACTTTGAGTTTGAGGTAATTCTTTGCTTTTGACAAGTTTCCTAGCTTCATTCCACTAGTTTAGACATGTTAGGATGTTCACATACCTTAGAATGAGTCTACATTAGGTGCAATGACAATTTCTCACCTTATAAGTACACTTTTTAAGTACTAAATACTCAAACTTTGAGTTTTAGGTTATTCTTTTGCTTTTTATGGATTTTTTACAATGTTTTAGTCATATCTTTACATTTGGAAACATAAGCTTGCACATGCCAACCCATAATCGAAAATTGGAGCAAACAAATTTTCAAACACCACTTGATTTGAACCCTGCACTAGGAAAATGCTTATAATTTGGTGGTTTTAAACCCAATATTGATTGGAAGTCATTCAACAGCTCAATTGTTGCATCAAACAACTTTGTATCATATTTTTAAAGATGTTTAAACACAAACAGTTTGAAAACATCTTGCAATGTGAATTCATTGGTTCACTTCCATTTTAAAGCCAATTTTGATGGTTTAAGAGATGATTATGCATATAGGCATAAAAATGACCATTTGAATAGTGCACACAACTTTAAAATGGAAAAATAAACTTGCTCAAACTTTGTATATGCACAAACACAACAAGATTCAACAAATCATACTTGCTATAGCCAAATATGCATGAAAATGTTACCAAAACTACACCAGAATTTAGAATTCAGTGAAATGAAATGAAGACAACAGTTGCAATGACTCTAAGACATCCTAAAACACTTGATATAACTGCAGAGAATCAGCTAGAAGAATTTAAACACCTAAGACACAAGCAAAGATATCAATCACGGTGAAAAGATTAATCAAAAAAGCAATAACAACACCTTGTTTCAGGATTTATTAGCAACTCAACTATGTTTTTTGCACTTTAGTGATTAATACAGGTTGCTATTACTTGAAACATGTTTAATATCATTAAACAAACTTGCACATTACTTAAGAAACAAAAAAGTTCCACCGAAACAAATTTATGAGATTACACCAGATTTATTCCATTTTGTGCAGAATTTTTGAAACAGAATCATGTTTAACTGATGTAGCACATTAATCAAGGCTAGACATTGTCTCATTGCCTTATATGATTTATAAATGACTACAAATACACTGCAACTAGAGAAAAGAATCAAACCTTAGCTAGGAAACAAATTATGCACTAGAAAAAGTTTGATACTAAAAAAAATATGCAAGTGATTTAAACACACAACTGAATGCTCAAATAACTTTATTTGATGATTTTAATTGTCTTTAAACTCTAAAATGAGTTATAAACAGCCTGCAACTCAAAATCACTACTCCACTTCTATTTTAACTCAAGAAGTGATGGTTTAGAAAGCATAAACCCAAAATCAACCCTTGCTATTCCAAATCAGTTGTGGATACTTTTGCATCAAGGAAAGCACATCAAATAAGCTATGAAGTGCATTTCCATAGCTTGACTGCTTAAACCATATGACTGCACAGTTTTCAACTTATCACCATGCTATCTTTGCTTTGAATCACTAATTCAAGTTTAATTTCACCTAGTTGATATTTTACAGCTTGATTCAATGTTAATACTTATTTCAAAGTTGTTTGCATTGTTGTTTGGTCCTTTGTTTCACTAAAACTCAGTTTGGGGTGTGAGGTTGCTTATTTTCCTGCATAATGGGTTGTTAGGAGGTCATATTATGATCTATGTTGTTTCTGTACCAATTCCCAGCTTAAACAAATCTAATTTCATAATATAAAATTGTTGGAATTGATTAATTGACCTTAGAGCAACTTGTGTGCATTTTTACATCTCAAAAATCCATTCTAAGTTCATTTTTGGTATAAATGGATGTTGTCAAGTTTGATTTTAATTTTACATTGCAAGTAGACTTGGTTGGATTGAGTAAAAGCCTAGAATCAACAAAGTTAAATTTCCAGATAAAGTTTGCAGATTCCCTTGGTCACTTGCCACTTGCCATCTTGTGTTAGACTTGCTTACCTCAATTTACACACTTGTCCTAGTTTAACCCATTAGTGGCTCAATCAGTGTTGATAAGGATCATTTACTCCATTTTCTTCTCTATCTTGAACCAAGACCTATCATTTACTTTCACATATCTTCTATACTCTTGATCACTATAAATAGCTATATATATTGATAAACTACGTTCTTTGTATCTCACAGTAACTCTTAACCTAGTAGCAAACATGAATACCAAAACCACTTTCTTCTTTTACTCCTCAGGCACACATTTATCTCTCTTCTCCAAATATATAAATTTAGTCAGTAAAGAACATACCTCAACACGTCTCCCAATAGCCTCCCTTGACGAAGACAAGCACTCTCACGTCACGGGAGCATCCTCTTGACAAGAACATCCACACACCGTGATGTTAATGGACCACCCTCCTGACGGCAGCGCCAACGCACTAGTGGAACACCACTCGAACCCTACCCACACAATGCCACCGGACAAACGGGAAAGGGAGAGGGAGAGAAACGTCAAACAAAAGCGAGAGGAAGAGAATGGGAAGCACAAATTGGGGACGTGAACGGAGAGGGAGGGAATGGGGAGCACCACGTGAAGTTGATATAGGTATAGGGTCGTGTCTTACAAAATTGGGGATGCTCCTACAATACCCCAAATTAATTAGTTTAAGGGGTCGAGCCTCTTACCGAAGGTCATAAACCCCTCGGTAATGCTCATTTGACCTTCGGTAACTACAATTCACCATGCCCGTCCGTAATCCTCATTTTGACCGTCGAAAACACTTATTTACCGATGGCCCTTAGGCCTTCGGTAACAAGCTAAATTCTTGTAGTGCAAGTCAATGAAGTGAAGACAGTGATATCATTATTGCTGCAAAATTATCTGGGTCAATTGTCATCCCAGCTTGCTACATTTCAACCATCATCGGTAATAATTGCTAAATTTATTTGTATGATCTTTTTTCAAATATATAATTGACTAACTATTATGTTATATTGTAGCTATCTGAAAAAGGAAGTGTGTCAAATGATGGATGTAACGAAGAAGAACAACCTTAGACATCTTTGTCTTTAATTTTTAGTATTGAACATCGTTGTTTTTAATTTTTATAGTATTGAACATCTTTGTCTTTAATAATATATGTTGATTTACTTTATATAATAATATTCAATTTTAGATTATATTATTTGGTTGTCTATATTTTGGATGCATTTCTGGCGGTTTTGGATGAAACCTCTACAAATAGGGGCATTTCTTTCGAGTAGTTACTTTCGGCGGTTTGGTAGAACCTTAGTTAGTTCCGGCAGTTTTCTAGAAAACCCTTGGAAATAGGGGCAGTTCAGAAAAACCTCGGTTAGTTCCAGCAATTTTCCAGAAAACCCTTGGAAATAGGGGCGGTTCAGCATAACACCGGTTAGTTCCATCGGTTTTCCAGAAACCCCTAGAAATAGAAGCGGTTTTGCCAAAATCGCTAGTAATTTTGTGACGTTGTTTTGCCATTGGTTTTTGCAACCGCGGGAAACATATTTTCTGGAGGTTAAAACAGCCGATAATGCTAAAGATAACCCCTAGAAAAATTATAGATTTTTGTAGTGTATGCATTGATGGATTAAATGTGAAGTAATTTCTAGTGAAGTGCACATGGTGTTTTACTGGTGGAAGAGGGTTTCAAGTGTCAATAAATAACTTGGCTAACAAAAGCTTTTGAGGAACATATGTTATTCGGTTGTTTCACCCTCAATCATTTCATCTTGTTCCTCTAAAATGTTTAAAAATTCTAAGAATGTCTTCTGTAATTCAAAAAATTATACATTTTACTTTTTGTGTTTCATCATATTTTAGAATCTGATGAAAGAATTTTTCTTCATCAGATTTCGAAATCCGATGAAGGATCTTTCATTTTCTTCATCAGATTTCGAAAGCTTAGCTAGAAATTTTTATTTTCTTCATTGGATTTCGAAATCTGATAAAGAAAAAAAATTTCATTGAATTTTGAAATTTAATGAAGAAAAATGTAACCTAAGACTACTTTTGAAAATTGGGAGTGCGTGATGAAATGTTTGAAAGTGCATATGAAACAACCTTGTTATTTTCGGTTAAGAAAGATTTGTTGATTTGCATGCTTATGATCGTTTTAATTAAATTTATTTAGTTTATGTTTGTAGAGAAAATTTTAGCATTTTTGAAAATTTTAAATATATTTGATTGTTTTAATTAATCTTTTGAATATTTTGTTTTTATAATTTTACAAATTTTCAGAAAAAAAAATAAAATATACTGAATTTGAATTGTATTTATTTTAAAACTATTAAAAATATATACGCTTGATAACAAAATAACAAAATTATTATTATTATTATTATAAAATTAAGTATAAATAAATTTATAATTTTATCATAAATAATTTTTACTTATTTTATAGATAGTTTTATGATGAAAAAAATGATTAAGTTTAAAAAATGATCACATTAAAAGAATAGTTAAATTTTGAAAAAACAATTATTTAAAAGATAAAATTAATAAAATAATCATTTTATTTTAAGAAAACTTCTATTTAAAGGATAATAAATTTAAATTATAAATATTTAAATACTATTTTTATAAAAATAATAATAAATTTTAGTTTTAATGTGTTTGGATAAAATATTTCAATTATAACGAAGTTATTATTATAAATGAAAAAATAATTAATTAGCACAGAAAGAAAAATAGTTTAATCTGTTGAAAAATCTCACAAATATTAATCACAAAATAATTATTATATATATTGATTAATATCAATAATGTCAACTAGAAAATAATTTATATCAATGTCAACTTAAGAACTTTTCCTTATATAAAAAGAAAATTATTGTTGTCGATATAAAAATCATAGCTAACATCAATTGAAAAATAGTTTAATTAAATTTGGTTGGGAAATAACTGTAATACATGTTTTGATCTATATTCAATTCAAAACAATACTAAATAGCTTCAATAAAAAAGAGTATATTAATGTTAATTGGAAAGAATTGTTTTAAAAACACCAATATCAAACATTTTTGCAAGACAAATGTATAATAGAAATAGAACAGAAACTTATTTTTTTATTCTAGTTTACACAATCTAATAAACAACGTCCAATTATCTTATAAGAAATTCTTTAAGAGCTTTACTATAATCAAACAGGTTTCACAAATATTCCAATTATGTCACTTCTAAATCAAATATACGAAGTTATTTCTAATAATCTCCTCTATCTCTCTTGAGATAAGGAATAAAAATATCCTTTGAAACTAAGTTTTTATGACTTTCCACAGTATATTTAGAAACAAAGCAAAGGAGATTGCAAATCAGTTAATTTGTCACATTCTAACAGTAGTTCAGTGATTGTCACAATCTAAGGTCCCATAATATGACTCAACTTACATAGACTTAGACTCATTACTTAGAAATATAGATAGATAATTGTCAGCAGGCTATCTAAAAGTTCTTATATCGGATGAGAACATGGAAAAGAGTTTGATTAAAATGTTAATCCTCTTAAAGTGATGAACTTCTCTTGTATCTCAGCTACACTCTGAACAGAAATGGTTTTCTTCAGCTCCCATTTTGATTTTTCAGATAATCCTTGCTGAATCTCCCCAACAAGTTTTAGAATTGAGTTGGCAACACTTGATTCCCCAGAAGTCAGCTCAACTTTACGCTCTTGCAAGATTTCTAAGGCATCACATATCTCCTTTCGTTTTGATTGAAGGTTCTGAATTTGATCATCAATTTCTTGGATTGCAGAAGTGTTCTTGTCCATTTCAGACTGCAACTGAGCTACTTTGTCTTTGTAGTCACTTTTTAGACTCATAACTTTGCATTTCTTGGCCTCCAAGTCACCCAAGAATTTGTCTGCCTTTTCTACGTTCTCACTGGCCTCATGGAAAGCCACACTGGCTAAGGGAATTTCTTCTACCAATTTTAACTTTGCTATCTGATCAACACTGAGGGTATCATCTTTGCAGATTTGTGATGCAAGCATTGCAACTTCTATCACAGCATGGTTACAAGAAACCAAAGAAGAGAAGTCTCCAGCAAGAAGGGTAGAAAGCTTCTTCTTGCAGCACTCTATCGTTTGATCATCCATAGTTTTGGTGGAAGGAGCCACATGATCTGATGAACTCTGAGAATGAGGCATAACAAGCATGTCCTCCAAGTTATCAAGATAGTCCTCAAAATTCTCTAAAACAGTGGTCACAATGGGATACTTCTTCTCCCCACATATCTCCATGCCAGATCCTTTTTCACAATCCATATTGCCATAAAAAATCTCAGTTGTGTCAGTTTTCACCACTTCATCGTCCAGAATGCATAAATCAAGAATGTCATTTGCATCTTGATCAGGGGCTAAAGACTGACGACCTACACGAACACCTAGTCTGGAAGATTTCCTAGATGATTGACAGCGGATTCGTGGTCTTCGTTTTAACTTCCTATGGGTGCTGATAATCTCTTCTGTGATATCTTCTTCAATCTCCGCTGCCTTCAGTGCAGGGGTAACGGGCGTAGATTGTACAGCTAGAAAAGGTCATATATACATCATTAAATCAGAAACATATACAATGAAGAAAGGAAACATAAGTCGCTAGAATCTGAGCTAAAAGTGAAGTTCTTCAGTAGCATATATAAGAGTATCCCAACTTATTTCACAAACTTGAGACAAAATATTCTTGACTTGCTCATTTTAGGACTAAAATGTTCATCTCGTCACCTTCACTTTGCAAGCAATTCAGAAAGACAACCGACCCACCACCACACATAAAAAAATAAACAGAGGAAATAATCAGAAATAGAAATCATCACTAACATGTCATCCTATTAATCTAGTATTACACAATGTCATCAACAGGAGACTAAGTAAGCCAAGACAGGTAGGTCTTTTATGCAGGAAAAATGGAAGAGAATATAAACACCAGGTTGAAAAGAAAATTGCAAAACCGTAATATGCAGCAAACCTTTTGTGGGAGTTTTCCCAGTAGAGGGTATCTGCCAGCTAAACAAATCAAAGAATGCTTCAATGCTCATGCTAGGAAAATTTGATTCGATGTATCTCTCAATGTCAGGCTTGGTTCTCAAGCTAGGTCTCTTGTTAGAAGGAATCTGAAGAGATTTTGGCGGATAAAGGTGCCTATCTAGAAAATATCCAGCCTTGTTTGTCCTGCTCAACACTTTCCAGCCCCATATATCACCAGGATTTGGCCAACCTTCAGGTGCATACGGCAAACCTTCACCAGAAGAATTAGGTGACACTGGTTGAAGATCAAAGGTTTTATCCTCACAAGAATTGCTTTCAATTGGAGAGCCATTCTCCTTTTCATCTTGGTAACTGCAATAACACAAAACAGCGTCAACTGAAGAATGTATAACCATACACTCACTGCCTTTTTTTCAAATTTCAGCCAACTAATGCAGAGATTATCACAAAATACTGTGTGTATACAAAGGTAGAAAATTGTTGCTTACTTCATTCACCACTTAGGAATTAAGCTAAATATATTAACCATGGCCTCAGTTAAAAAAAGGTGAAAGAATAGCTTTTCAAACTCCAACAAGACAAAATAAAATGTTGAAAGCCCACAATGTGAGAGATGTAATATGCAAAACATATCAAGAGTTTTCAGCAGTTAATTGGTAGGCACAACATTGTCTCATCACTTTCTTGTGTCATGCAGCATCTGCTGAGAATTAGAAGAGTGGAGCCAGTGAACAAGGGTATGTACAGTGTCACTGTGATCAACTTAAACTATGATGTTTAAAACCAAACTTTTTTCAAACAAAAGTCTAGTGGAAATATCTTTTAACAAGTTCAACAACATTTACATGAGCCTTAAAACAAGAAAGTTTTCAATAATCAACATTTTTACATGTAGAAGAAGCAGACATATCTTCAAACATGGGTAACATTTAAGCCTTAAAGGGTAAAGGTTTATGATCTTCACAAGATCTCAGTAGAACACAAATAAATTGATAACAACAACCAAGCCATAATCAACATGGTCAAAAGCCTCAGAAAAACCCCTTCTTGGTTTCCTGACAAACTAGATTAATGTTTTGTCCAAATCACATTGGTATTGTAAATTATCAGCAGGTTTTGTTAACCAAAAAAAAAAGTTGATATTTTTTTAAACAAGAAGAAAAAAATGGAACATTACCAAACATTAGAGAACAAAAACGAAGAACAAAAAGTAAGAAGAAAAAGGTGAAAACTTACCAGATAGGAATGGAAGGGTTTGATGGAGCCATGGGGGAAGATGGAAGGGTCACAAGGCTGACTGAATTGCAACCAATACTGTGTGCATGTGATGATATATATATTTGGTAACATTCCTGCAAAATGGGTCCACCTCACAGTTTTATTTTTTATTAATTAACCTACATGTTTTCTGACAAAGATTTTTAATCCGTCACAAAAATTCAAAACATATGTAAAAATATGTTTTTAACACGGGAGGTTACAACTCATTTTAAGTATTTTAGGTATTAAAAATTGATAATTTTTAAATTTATAAAGAGAAAAAGAGATTAAAGAATAAAATAATAAATATAAGGTGTGTATAAAAATTTATTAAATTTGAAAATAGTAATACCTTACAAAACTTTTGATTTACAAATATCATTTCCTAGGATTTTAATTGGTCAATGATTTTATTTTGACTGTGGTCCTCAAACTTATCCTATAAATTATTTATATTCTATCTTTTCATTACTCATCACATGGCATTTATTTACTTCCAGCTGTATTTTAATTTTAATTATGAATTTTAAAAAATTATAGTCCAAAAAAGACCTTTAATGTCACCCTTTATACGTGTGATATTTGAATATTCAATGTAAAAAAATGATCGGTGGCATTTTTCGTAAATAAAACAACTATTTAGACGTCGGTTACTCATATGCGTCGGCTCCCCCGAATAGACGCCAAAACTAAACGAAAAAGTTAAAAAAAATAATTTTTATTCTATTTAGACCTCTGTTATAGATGGAACCGACTTTTGCAGAACTTTAGACGTCTGTTAATTGGGGAACCGACATCTAAACCTAAACCCAAAAATTTAAAAAGTCACTTTTTGACTCCATTTAGACGTCTGATCCCGCCACTCCGACTTCTGAAGCACTTTAGATGTTTGTTAATTGGGGAACTGACACCTAAACCCTAAATCCAGAAATTTAAAAAGTCACTTTTTGACTCCATTTAAATGTCTGATCCCGCCACTCCAACTTCTGAAGCACTTTAGACGTCTGTTAATTGGGGGAACTGATGACTAGATTTTGGCATTAAAACACCGTAAACGCGAGACAGCCATTACGTGCACTCATTGTTCATCATCTTCGTCGCGTTTTCTCTTTATGGGTTACGCTTTTCAGGTTCGTTTTCTCACTTTTGCACCGTTTAAAATTAATTTTACTCCAATTACATCACTCTTTGATTCATTATCTTTCATTTGAACCAATTAAAATGCGTTTGCGTTGGGTTTTGGTGCAGTTATTCTCATGTCTTTAGGCGGCGTTGTATGGCGGCGATTTCTTGCGTTTTGTACTCCTCCAATTCCCTCCACTACGTTTTTAAAACCATCCAATAAAAAAATGTACAATACATTCTCTTCAACTAAAATATAAAGTTGTAAACTTGAATCACCATGAGGTCAGGAGCAACCTCAGAGACACCTAACTTGTATTGATCGGACGTCTAAATAGATGTCAGACCTATATAGGTCCGACGTCTATAGATACGTCTAAAGTCTTTTTTGTACTAGTGTCATAAAAAGAATAAGTGGTAAGAAGAAATCATTTATCAACATGAATAATAAAGACGGAGTCATATTTTAAAGTACATCTTTAATTTTCCCTTTACTAAAAAATCTTTATTATATAACTTATTTTTTTTTTTTTTTGAAAAAATAAATCAAATTGTATTTTAAAATTAGAGTTTAATTTTTAAACAAATTGAAATCATATAGAACTTCATACAGAAATTATATTTCAAAAGATAAATATTACTTATTTTAAAGAAGAATTAAAAGCAAAAAGTTACTTTAAAAATTTTATTTTTTTCAATAACCATCCGAGTTTTAAAGCATAACTAATTCCTATCGGGTACTTTTCAAAATATTTTCTAAAATACGGTTATTTTTCATAACTTTTTAAATGCTCCTGTAGTGGTAAAAATAGCTCTCTTGTGTCCTTTAATGTTGTTTATTTATCTTCGGATTACCTCTCTACTTAAAAGTTAAAAGATGTATATAAAGAGTAAATAGACCAGTTACAATTTAAAAAAAAAAAACTTTATAAGGAGAAAATAAGTAAATCAACTCTTATAAGTAACTTTCTCAATACAATTTTAATATTTTAATTAGTAAAAAAATAGTTTATTAGGTTTAACAAAGTAATACTTAAAACTAAGTACTATATTCACTAGTGTAATAAAGGAAAACGACATTGGTTATTTTCGTCTATACACAACAATTAATGAATCAAAGTATATCTAGTCGAAACAAAAAAGATAGTTTAATTTTTGTTTCGGTTCTCGGTTCTGAACCAAGACAAAAGGGGGGATCTTTTGCCTCAATTCATACCAACCAAGATAGTAAATCAGGTCTTTTTGCATCGGTTCATAACAAAACAATTATATTAAATCTAGACTCAAATCTAAATTTATTCATTAACTTGGACCTAAGAAGCCTTACTGATTAACGGGTCGCACCGCTCACAAAAGTTGTGCATAAAAGAATGCAGTATAGTTACTAGGAAGTGACTCCTAGGTCGTCTCTCGAGGACCAATTTGTGGTTCAGTCTCAGATTTAACACGAAGTGGGGGGGGTTGTTTTTGGATGTTTGTTTTTGTGCGGTAAAATAAAAAAGGAACTGGAAATTAAATAAAACAAAATTTAAAACACTGAAATAAAATTTAACCACGGTAAAAACTGAACGATAGAAAACAGTAAAAATAGAACCACTTGATCGCAAATAAAATTTATCACAGATTAAAAACGACGTTCGAAATTAAAATAGTAAAAACGAAATTGGTACAATAAAAAATAAATTATAGTAACATGAAACAATAAAAACAAATCCGGGACAGTAAGATAAAAATACAAAAAAAAAAATCATTTCAACATATAAAATAAAATATTTTAAGACAAAGGAATAAAAGAAAATAAAACTTTTTTTACCATGACACATTCATCTACCAAAGAAATTGAAATTGTAAATGCTTTTAAGAAAAGAACTCTTTTGCCGTGACATTCCTATGAGTTGCATCCAAAGAAGATTAAAATAATGGGAATGCCTCCTTAATGAATGGTTCCTTACGTGAATATGGTGCACTTCCAGCATAAATATTTTTTAATCACCATGTGCTCCACCCATTTCCAAAAAGTGAATTGATACCTTTTCTTAAATTTCCACCGTGCAACTACTATTCTTATCTAGTCAAGGTCCATTTTCAAGGAATAAAAGAAATGCATTAAATTGCCATGGGCCACTTCTCCTTTCACGTGAATAACTCCACGGCTCCACCTACTTTAGCTTTCTAAATTGGATGACTTCTTCTTCACATTGCAGCTGCATTCTCCACATGAATAATTCAATTTGTCTCCTTACTAAATAAATGAAAGATGAGCTTCTTTTGCTGCTACAAACTAACGCACGCCCCTTTCAATCTGCTGCTGGACCGTCCCACAACTTGCCGCCTTCCTTCCAACCATGCTTTCCTTTTCTCTATGATTCAATCACCGTTCATTCCTTACCAAGAACCACTTCTCCTCTCCACAAGCGTACCAAATCCTTCTCTTCCTCTCTACGTGTGCTTACCTCCATCAAAGTAAATCAAGGTGTGTGGTGCCTTTTCATCCAGCAAAAATTAATCAACATCCACAAGGTTGCACTTGGTTCATTTCTTCTCTAACCCGTGAGCTCCTTCCTCCAAATTAACAATTTTATTTTGTGTTTTTCTTTAAACGGCAGTTTCACAAATTAAAGGTGAATCAACTCTACACAAGCTACTCTACTATGAAAGCAAAACAAATGAACATGCTATTTGGTTCTACACAAAGCCATGAATCATCTTCCCAAAGGTTACAATATGCTAAGAGATTGTATGGAAATGCAGACAACCAAATGGAAGATATGCAATCAGAATTCAACAAGGAATAAACATCACTCATTCAGTCATCATGAAAATGTTTTCAGTTCTCTCAAAGAACAGATTATTCAAAGTACAAAAACAAAGCAAAGTAAAAAGAAAGAAACTGGTTGCCTCTTGGCCGTGTGCCTCCTTCAAGTATGTGACAGCAGTGGCTTCAATAATCAAACACAGTCTTCCTCCTTCTTTCAGCTCTCTGGACGTGGAACATTTCACACCAGCACCTTCTCTCCCTTCATCAAGCCATGTTCTCTGTAATACTATCTGTCTATTGTCTAGGAAAAAAAATCTCCATCCCGTAAGAGTTCTCTGCTGGAAAAGAAAAAGGTTCCAAGTTCCAACTCTCCGCCGCCTATTCCCCTAAAAAAAAAACGTCCCCTCTTGTTTTTATTTCTTCCCCCATAAAAACCAACGTTCCCCCCAAAAAAAACAAGACAGCCGCGTTCCCAAAGACCAGACAGAGAATTTCAGTTTTCTTCAATCCTGTTTTTGTGCTCCATGTTTTCCGTTCTCTGTCTTTTTTTTTTTTTCATTGACTTCTCTTACCACCGTAAGGTAATTTCTTGAGGGTGGGTCCACACAAGCTGCCAAGTCATCCAGCCATTTTTGGGTTTAATTGCCATATTTCACTTAACCTCTAAATGTTCTAAATTGTATTTCCGAAATTTTTTCTACAATCAACGATGAGAATAATTAGCTCAGATAATTCAAATTAATTAAAATAAGAATTTCTGATCAAATTAAGCACAATTAGAAAAAATGGGGAAATACTAGACGTTTAAACACAACTTCCTGGTTTATTTAAGTGCAATAAACTAAATATAGTTCAAGAATTAACGACTCATCACTTACATTTATCATAAAACCTTGTAATGTATTGCAGCAACACTTTTGGCTCCACTTGGTCTAACAAACCGATCAAATTCCTCTTGACATGGTCAGTTAACTTATGGCATCGCCTGACGAGGAGTCTCGCCCCTAATCCCGCTATAAGAACCTCGTTCAACTCTTACCACCTAGACTACAACACTCTATGTGAGGTTGTAAGTCTAATACTAGTATAAAATGACTTATGCCTAACACGTATCCCTGGTCAATGCATAACACTAAACTAACAAGGATTTGTACTTCTTTCTTAGAAACTAAAACCCTAAACAAACATACAATTCAAATATTTTCTCGTTCCACTCCATTCCTCCACTTTCATACTTATGACAATATCATAGTCCATAGAACACATCTCTTAGCACTAATCATTTCAATTTGTCCATTCCCTTACATCATTATGGAAATTGCATTCAATATAATTCTCAATAAACATTACAAAATGGGTAAACACTATCATAAGAAATAGTCATAGAACAACCTATCACACATAACTCATTTATCACATGTCATGAATATCACATAGTCTCATGCAATCTTAAATCATCACACCATAACAAACAAAGATATCGTAAATCCAAACATATTTATGATTCACAATACATCATCATGCATACATTACTTTTCATGTCACACCATCTTAAGTATATTACACTATAACTTAACATCACATGTGCAAACAAACCGTTGGAGATATAAAATAAAATAAAACAAAACTACAACTTCCACAAAACTCGAAAACTTATGTTCTTACATTCAAATTAAAGATAATTGAATAAAAAATGCAATGCAATGAAAAAAAAAAAAAACTAATTGGGTAACTATGAAAAAAGTTATGCACCAAATAAGCAACAAATGTCAAATGTAACACCCAAATAATTTAAAGGGTATTACTGATAGTAGAGACTAAATTAATTTGATACCTCATATAAACAATCAAACTTTATTTCAATTACTCCAAAGTACAATACCAAACTTACAAACTTTAAACAATATAGTCTTCACCGTTGACATTTCAACTTTTAAATTTTACACAACATAATCTTCCCAATACAAATTTATTCTTTTTACAAAAATCCCTGAAAGGTTTTCCCCGCATCTCTCTCATCTCTAAGCTTTTTCAACCACATCTGCAACATTATCTAATCACATATAACATGAGTTATATGATCATAGCACAAACAAATAAGGGTAAGCCAACCATATCAAATCAATCATTAAATTTGTAATAAGAATAGTTCAATCATTTATTTCTACAATTACTCAAATATCATTACCCCGATGTCATTAATTCATCATTATCAAAATCATCTTCCTCAATTTCATAAACCTTACAATTTATACTATGCTTACTCACGAAGCCTTATGGTCAGACCGCTCTCTGCCTGCTTCCTTAAGCCTCACCTGTATACTATGTCTTACTCTCTGAAGCCTTATGGTCAGACCGCTCTCTGCCTGCTTCTATAAAACTTATGAACCACATATTTATGTCAAAGCCTTATGGTCAGACCACTTGCTGCCTGCTTTCATTAACCTCAGGTGTTACTTTGCTCATACCAAGCTCTCATGGTATAACCGAACATATTACTTCCCGTAGGAAACATCATTTCATAAGCAATAATTTCTTATATCCACTCCAACATTTCATCACATCAACATTTCATACTCTCTTATCCACTCCAACATTTCATCAAATCAACAATTCATAACCTCTTCTCCACATAACTCAATTATGTTCATTCTCTAATCATAATTTGACAATAACTTATTTTGGTGTCAATAAATTAAACATATCGCCAGTTATCATACTTCATATTATAAACTCATTTTTTGACCATAACGAGTATAACTCAACATATTTTCACCAATCAAAGATTCATAGATCAGCCAAAACATTTCATCATATCTTAGCCACTACGTATTAAAGTCTGAGCTTAATGTAACGATAAATAAAATATACATGAAGTTTTTACCATGATAACTTTATACATCTCCAATTAACTTATTTTATTTTAATTTCATCCTATTAGAGATCTTTCTTTACCCCAATTGGTCACCGGAGAGGACCCAGATGTCTGAACGCATCAAACTCACCTTCGACGCCAACACATATGACTAGTCACAACTGACTGGACCAGGCCAGGGCTGCTCTATGATCAGGGATGTGCCAACTCAGGTTTTTAAGGTTCCTCTATCCTACCAACAAAGGGAGGCCTTCAATAATTAACAATTTATTTACTTAAATTATCTACCTTGTTCTCTTATGCCTAATTTTAATATTTTTACTTCCTCTTACAACAACCTCAAATAGTATCACTACATCTATTTAATACTTATTTCCAAGTTATTACAGAATCCTTACTCCAGACCTTCCAACAAGATCAATTTCAGCCAAGAAACTAATTCATGATAGAATTCATACAAGATAACTATAAACAATTAACCATAATAAGATATTACTATAAATGGTCATAGAAGAATACAATATTTGACAATCATAAGAATAATCTTAATATAAAAATTCATGGGAAACAAGAAGTTGAATCTGGCAGAGCCGGTTAGACAACTTCTAATCCATCCAAAAATACAATATAATTAAGTAACAAGAGCAACACATGTCTGGGGAAATAAGAAGTTGAATCTGGCAGAGCCGGTTAGACAACTTCTAATCCTTCCAAAAATGCAATAAAATAAATAAGTAAAACAATAAATAGTTTGGGGAAACAAGAAGCTGAATCTGGCAGAGCCGGTTAGACAACTTCTAATCCTTCCAAAAGTGCAATAAAATAAATAACTGAAGCAATAGAAAGTTTGGGGAAACAAGAAATTGAATCTGGCAGAGCCGGTTAGACAATTTCTAATCCTTCCAAAATACAATAAAAATAAATAAGGAAAACAATAGAATTTTGGGGAAACAAGAAATTGAATCTGGCAGAGCCGGTTAGACAATTTCTAATCCTTCCAAAATACAATAAAAATAAATAAGGAAAACAATAGAATGTTTGGGGAAACAAGAAATTGAATCTGGCAGAGCCGGTTAGACAATTTCTAATCCTTCCAAAATACAAAAATAAACAACTAATAACATATAAGTGGCATAACATAATCAACATTACATTTTACAACTATCACACTTGGATATCAACACAAAAGCATACTCTCATTTAAAATTTAAGATCATACAGAAACAAAATACTCCATATTCAAGATATAAGATCAGAAAAAGCAAAATATAGCATATTCAAGACTCAAGATAATACAAAAGGAAATACTCAAAGTTAGCTCCCCTTACCTCTATTACAGACTTAATCCCCTCGCTCTCTGAAAACTTCCAGAATATCTCCTTTGCAAAATTTGAAATTCTTCCAACTCTTTTCTCTCAAAAATTTTCTAAGTTCTTTGGTGTAAATTTTCAGCCTCCCCCCTTGGCTATTTATAGTAAAAAAATTTACTATTCATTTTTACTATTCATTTTAACTATTCATTTTTTTTATTCATTTTACTATTACAAAAATAATTTTTTATTTGCAATTTGATAAATTCTGATCTCAAAGCTACGTGGAACACTTATCCTTTCCAAATATTTTTTTTTTTTTACTTTTCACGTTTTACTATTCACTTTTTACTATTCACTTTTTACTATTCACAATTTACTATTCACTTTTTTTTTTTTATCTAGTATTTTAACTTACAAATATTTTCAAGGATCTTACATCAAAGATGTCAATAACTTAAAATTTGGGAATATTACACTATATTTCTCTAACTACAAACATCAAACTTAAAATTTAAACGGTCGAAGTGAATATTCATGTGTCTAGAACAATTTGTCAATGTTTTAGCTCCTCCAACGATTAACGAAGAAAAAATCTTAATTTTTCAGAGATGACTTGAACCAGAAAAATAGGGGTAGCTAAAACTCCACGGAACTCACTATCTTAAGAGCGACCGATGGTTCAAAAGTGGCACTCAATGCCATGGACCTCTAGGCTCTTTGACTTACATTTTCAGATGGTGCCCGATGATCTTGTGGTGTTGTCCAAATGTTGTATCAATAGAAACCCAAAACTAGTTCCCCTAAGCAATAACCACAAACAAATAGATAAATCCATCTTAACCAAAATCATGAACATCAACAGTTTAAAACCACAACAACCCATCTCAAATTCATCATTTCAAATAATGGAATCAAAGATGAAGAGGTTATGACTAGCTTTCCTTACCTAAAAAATAGTTGGCCTTAAACAAAACCCTAAGTTTAAGAGATTGACTTGTTCTATGGTAAAAGAAAATTTGGAAAGGATGAAGATCTCCCCCGACATGTGGTTGTACAATGATGGGTGGAATAAAATTTGAAAGTGATGGATCTCTTCTCCTCTAAGGTGTTGTCGTGTTAAGATGAAGAGAGGAAAAACTAGAGAGAAGGGGGCAAGAGGGTGGGGGTAGAGAAAGGGAAAGACAGAATGATAGAAGAGGACGGGTGCGTTTATAGGGTTTATATTATCCCAAACAAAAAAAATTCAATCTCAAAAATTCGCTTATTAGGTAAGAGATAAGGACATAATATCCTTATTTCGCATATAACACCCATCAAGATTCATCTAACCTATTGTACCCCAACACACTTATTAGACTTAAATTATGCCTTTGTGCTATTTAATCTAGTGCTCAAGAGTATAAATTGGCCTAGCCATCGCTTCTAAGGACAATTACTCAACCTCAACTCTATAGTTTGAATAAACCTTTCTGTTTGACCATTAGTTCGTAAATGAATTCATCTCCAAACAGTTCATCATTTATTCTTATAGGATTTGCCAAAATTTAAATATAACCTTAGGTCTCTATCGTAAACATGTTAATTAGTACTTCACACCACCTTACAATATCCTTGATGCACAACTCAACCAACTTGATCATATATAACTTCTAGCACACTAACAAGAAATAGACACTCTTGGTCAACCTATCCATAACAACCCTATAACATCATGTCTCTCTTACTGACTTAAGCCAATGGGCAACAAAGTTCATAACAATGTGATCCCACTTTCAAACTAGAACTTTCAATTTTTGCAACAACAAAACTAATTATGGTACTCCATCTTCACTTTCTAATTCACTAACATGTAACCATCCCTCAACAACATCTTGGTTTAACTCATCACTTGCAAACCTACTAACTACTCCCTTAAACCTGGGAACTTTATCTTCCATCAATCTCGAAATTGTTAACTTAATCATTACCTACTTTCATGGTAAGTCTCAACTAAGATTGTTTGATTATCTTTCCTTAACCATTTTAAGGAACTCATTAGTCGTAGTCAAAGGACTACACTAATGAAGTCTCCACAACTTCACCACAAGCTTAGATAGTTGAACTTTTACACCAACTCTCCCACTTTTTCACCACAAAGGAGACACCATAACTCAAAATAAACTTTTTTTATATTTGATTTTTGTTTAACAAGAAATCATTTTTAATTAAAAATTATCTATAAAATAAATAAAAGCTTCTTCCGATAACATTATAAAAAATATTTATATTTAATAATAACAACAATAATAATTTTGTTACTCGTTATTATCATAAAAAAAAGTAAACACAATGTAGATAGACTATCAATCTTTGTTAAACATGGTATCATCTAGAGATGACAAATAACCTTGTTCTGGTGGATATTATCCTAACACATTTCTTTTATACTAGGAATTGATAACAGTTGAAAAACTGATATTTTTAGACTTAATTTTGACCTTAAAAACAACCTTTATGACTTAGAAACTACCTTGTAATCATGCTTTTGCTTATGTTTTGGAAATAAGAGAGTTTGATGGGTTTTATGCTTGGTTTTCCTTGTTTTTGCAAGTTTTAAGATGAATTGAATGGAAGAAGTGAAGTAGTCAGAAGTTGGACTCAGAAAAAGGAAGAAAATTTGCATAAAAAAGAGTCACAAGTATCGCTCAACGCTACTTTTACCGCTGAGCGGCACTTTGAAGTCTCGCAGTCAACGTTGAGGGGAAAAATTGCAGCTGAGCGTTAAATAGAAGAACCGCACTTACCACTGAGGGGTAATTACCGCTGAGTGCCATTTTATTGGGCCTTGAGCCACTTTTATGTAATTTTTAGAAGGCTATATAAGGTTTTAGTCGAATTATGGTTAGTATCTTTAGGAAGAACGAAGCAAAATCACACTTTCTTCACCCCTTGGAGGAGGATTTTGGATGCTCAAGCTCCACTCTTCAAATTTTTTTTCTAGGGTTCTATCATTATTTTTCATCTAGTTTTATCATGATTATGGTGAACTAAACTTTCATTGTTGTTAGGGAATCAATGTAATCCTTTGAAACTCTCATGTATTGAATTGGTTCTTTAATCTATATGCTTTCTTTCATTAATTGTTAGGGTTTTTCTTCTATACTCTATGCATATTTTGTTTAACTCATTCAATTGCATGATCATGTATGGACACATATAGATAAATATAGAATTGAAGAAATTCTCCCAATAGTAATATTGCCTAGACATAGGGATAGAAAGATTGGTTGCCTTTAAACTTCTGTGCAAATGTAATGCATGCATAATTGCTAGGGAGATAAGACATTGTAAACTAGTGAGGAGTATGCTTTCTTTACCAAGACATCGGTTTTAAGGTAAATTTGAAAGTGGCATTAACATTAATGAAGAAAGATGAGCTTTTGAATACATGAGAGTGGATAGGATGAATTGAAAACCCCAACAACATCATCATTCTATAATTTACATCAATCACTTTTTCTTCTTTTGACCAATACATGCATTCATATTTAATTTTCATTATTTGCATTTAAACCTACAAGAATTCGTTCACAAGTATAATTTAATCATCAAATCACATAACTGTTTAGGTCCTGAGTCCTTTGGGAAACAATATTTGGTCTTACCATTTTATTATTACTTGATACAATTCGGTTACACTTGTCGAGGGTTAACAAGTTTTTGGCGCCGTTGTCGGGGACTCGTGGTTTAACTATTCTATTTGTGTGATTATTGATTAACTTTGACTTGATTTTTATCTTTTTTGTTTATCTTTCTATAATTTTGTTTTTATTTTTTATCTTTCTATCTTTTTAGTTTATCTTTTCTATCTTTTTGTCCTAATAATTCTTTATAGGGTTTTGTGTTCTTGTGTATGCAGGATACAATAAAGATTAGGAGCAAGAAAACTTCGGAACCTCTTCTTGAAGGATTGGACGAAAGTAGAAGAAGAAGGAGGATCTAAACTTATAGAGAACTATTTCCTTCTCCGAAAACACTTCTAAAACCCTCACCACAAAGATCTAACCAAAGCACTGAAGAGATGACATAAGAGAACAATGTTAGATGTGCTCTGGCAGATTACACCAATGTTGTTGGCCCTCATCACTTTAATAGCATTGCTAGGCTGATGGTCAATGCTGCAAACATGGAGGTGAAATTGGCGTTGATACAATTGGTAAAGAGCAACCAATTTAATGGGCTGTCACATGAAAGTCCATATGAGCATCTCACCACATTTAACGAGATTTGCAACACTGTAAAGATCAATGGTGTGTCGGACGAAGCAATAAAGCTTAGTTTATAAAGTTTAATTTAAATTATCTAACTAACAATATTTGTGGGGGTTTTAATTCCTTTCAAGAGAAGTTTATAACCTCTTCAAATAAAAATATATTTTTATTCATCATCTTCTAATTCTTTTACATTTTTCCCTCTAAATATTTTAGACTAAGTTTCATTTTAACAATTCTAAAATTTTATTCCCTCCAGATTTAAAACCCATATGTGCCTAAAACCATTATTTTCCTAAAAGTTAATTTTTCTCTAAAAATCTTCTTACAATTCACCTGAACCCTAGCTCACTCAGCTCACTCAGCTCACTCCGCTCACTCCGCTCACTCCGCTCACTTCGCACACTCCGCTCACTCCGCTCACCTGAACCCTAGGTTCTGCAAAATCCCCAATTCCTAAGGTTTCATCTCCAACATCATCCGCACCTGTGAAATCAGCGGTTCCCAAGGTCTCATCTCCAACATCATCTGCACTTGTGAAATCAGCGGTTCCCAAGGTCTCATCTCCAACATCATCTCCACCAGCTGACTCACCACTATTACCTACTCCAACAGCATCCCCCACACCAGCCGAAGCACCAACAGCGCCAGTACCAGCACCGGCAACACCTAGGTTCTGCAGAATCCCCAATTCCTAAGGTTTAACTCTAACACCAATTGCTTTGGTCGTTTACTCCTAGTTAATTGCTATAAACCTTATCCCAATGATTATGGGTGTACATACCTTGAATTGCCTTACATAAAGCTCACCGATTCTAGTTGAGGAGTGTAGACTAAATTTCTCTTGGTTATCCGTATAGTAATGAAATTCTGTATTTATGTAAGTGCATTGTTAGCAAAATGATGTTCTCCAGTGGTGGCAGTGCTAGTGTCAGTGGGTGGAGAGAGATTAAACTTAGTGAGAATGATAAGAACGCTGTCTTTAGTTCCAACATAATGGTAAATTTTCGGTGGGGTAATTGTAAATTGTCTCTGATAAAATACGCTGCAGTAACAACGACCAATTCAAGAAAAGAAAACAGCAGAATATTTCTTGACTTTTATGCTCATAAGTATTTGCAAAATCCCATTAACTGCATGCAAGTTATTTCTCTTGAATTGAATATTTCATCATGGTGTTCGTCTTTCCAACGCTTCTGTACATGAAGCTAAAACCTTTATCGATGCTTGTTGTATTGTTTTGTGCATTTCCACATTATGATGCTGCCAGTTCTTCTGATTCGGAAGCAAATGCTTTGTTGAAGTGGAAAGGCAGCCTTGACAGCCATAGTCAAGCTTCTCTCTCTCATGGAATGGCACTAATCCTTGCATCTGGCTGGGAATAGAATGTGATGATTCCCGTTCTGTTTCTCAAATAAATCTTACACGTGTTGGATTAAAAGGTACACTTCAAACTTTTCCTTGTCTGGAAGTATTCCTCCACACATTGAACAGTTGTCCAATCTCAACACGTTTGATTTGTCTACCAATCAACTCTCCGATAACATTCCCAAAACCATCTGTAATCTTTCCAAACTAAAGTATCTGAATCTTAGTGTCAATAATCTCTCTGGTTCTATTCCTAATGAAGTGGATCATCTCCAGTCTCTTCTCACATTCAATATATTTACCAACAACCTCTCTGGGTCAATCCCTCCTACCTTAGGAACCTTGCCCCTTTTAGAATCCATTCACCTTTTCGAAAATAAACTCTCTGGATCCATTCCTGCTAGTATTGGGAATTTGTCCAGGCTCACCCTGTTATCTTTATCTTCAAATCAACTCACCGGATCCATCCCTCCCCATATAGGAAATTTAACAAACGCCAAGGTCATATGTGTTATTGAGAATGAACTTACTGCCGAGATTCCAATAGAAATGGAGAAGCTTACTGATGAGAAAATTAAGTAAATTAGGCACGCCTTAATCTTAACATGTCTTATCAATGCCCATTGCCATTTCTCTTTTCTTGGACTCTAGTGTAGCATGCATCATACACGACTAGCTACTCAGTCTTTCAGAGACAACCCCATTTTACATTTCCACACATCACCCAAATCTACATTCTTAATTTCCTTCATGTCCCAATTTTTTTATTCAAAAACAGTTATTATAACACAATTTTTCCTTCAAATTTTATATTCCTTTTACAAATTTCTTATCCATTTTAATTCATGTCGTGGAAATAGGCTCAACTATTAAATTTTAAGTTTTACAAAAATTGTGAAAAGTTAGCACAATTTTATTGGATTTTAATTTTTACGAAAGTCGTCTAAAGCTGAAATAAACTGTGTAAATTGATTGCAACTGAAGTTGTATGTGGTAAGCATGACTTCAATGTAACTTGAATTGGATTGAAATTTGTAGGTTGACAAGACTTTGTTTGATAATATCTATCTTTGAAATAAAAACTATTTTATGTAAAAAATGATGTCATATATTATTACTAATTGTGTATATAAACTTACAATTTATTAAATTTAAAAAGTATTTAGTGCAATTAAAAAAATACATAGGGTTTAGGAATACCGTGTAAATTATATAAGATAACATATTTTAAGATATAGTAAAAATTACTGGGGATATAACAAACTTTTTTTATGTCCTTCCAGACTTGAACTACATTGATCTCAGTCAAAATAATCTTCACGATAATATTTCACCTACTTGGGGAAAATTTCGCAGTCTCACAAGCTTCATGATTTTCAAAAACAATTTGTCAAGTGTTATTCCACCAGAACTAGGTGGGGCAACCAAATTACAGCTGCTTGATCTATCCTCAAACCATCTTACAGGAAACATTCTAGAAGATTTATGCAACTTGACCCTCTTGTTTGATCTGTCAATTAACGACAATAATGTTTCCGGAAATGTTCCCTCCAAAATAGAATCACTGGAGGGACTTAAATTTTTGGAGCTCAGCTCAAATAATTTTACAGGCTTAATCCAGAAAAAACTTGGAAATTTGCACAATTTATTATCCTTGAATCTGAGCTAGAATAAATTTGAGGGAAATTTATTCTAGGAGAACAGAGATATTGAAGATTAATTAAAGTATGCATGCATTATTCAAACTGATAAAAGAATGGGTGTGGGATATAATGATACTTTCATTTGGTAATGTTTACAATACGCATTTTTGTATCTTTTGTTATATGATTGTGTATTTTTTGTTATATTTCGGAATGAAATTGTCACAACAAAAAACTACTTAATTGATGTTGCAGGTTTCTCTTTTAAGTATTGCAATCTCACAGTTATCAAGGTTAGTAGAAACAAGTGTTTAATTTTTTTTAATTCATTATTTGTTTTTATTTTCCATGAATATTGTATTCTTTCTTATGTGTTAGTGTATTTAAGTTTGTTTAGGAATATTTTTGAATGGATAAGTCTTGGATAACTAAGCCTCGAAATACAATTGAATACTCAATTGGTTTAGAAAAATTCTTAGATTTTGCTTTTGAGAATGGAGCTTCTGGAGACACAATTCGATGTCCATGCCCCAAATGTGGGTTTGTGAAATGGCAAACTAGAGGCATAGTTGAAGAGCACTTGATTTTAAAACAATTTCCCATAAATTATGTTATTTGGAATCTTCATGGTGAAAGGCAAAGACAAGATATTTCTAGAAATGAAGATGAGTCACAAGAGGCATTTCATTTTGAAAATGCAATGGAAACAATGTAAATGAAGCATTGGGACATTATAGGCAAGAAGGTACTAATACAGGCAGATCACAACCACTGGGTGAAGATGATGTTAGTAATGAAAGGCCAAGGGAGAATCATAATGAATTTAATGAGTTTCTCAATGACGGAAATCAAATATTGTGTGATGGGAGCAAGTACACAAAATTAGAATTTGTAATCAAATTATATCATATCAAGGTTTTGTGTGGATTAAGTGACAAGGCAATGACTATGATCCTAGATTTGCTAAGAGATGCATTTAGTGAAGCAAAGTTGCCTCTTTCTTTTTATGAGGCTAAGAAAATCATCAACAAACTTGGTCTTAACTATACCAAAATAGATGCATGTCCGAATCATTGTATGTTATATTTTAGAGATGATGAAAAAGATTTGCAAACATGCAAACATTGTGGTACATCTAGATGGAACCCAAAGAAGAAAAAAAAGCAACCTGCAAAAGTTTTACGTTACTTTCCTTTGAAACCAAGATTGCAAAGATTGTTTATGTGCTCTAAGACTGCAGAGCATATGAGATGACATTTTTCAGAGAACAAGGATGGAGTTATAAGGCATCTAAGGGATGGTGAGGCATGGAAGACATTTAGTGTAATGCATCCTGAATTTGCTTTAGATCCTCGAAATGTTCGCTTAGGCCTTGCCAGTGATGGTTTTAATCCTTTTGGCACTATGAGTTCTACTTATAGAATTTGGCCAGTGTTTTTAATTCCATACAATCTTCCACCTTGGCTTTGTATGAAGCACACTTCATTGATCCTGTCCATGATCATTCCAGGTAAGCAGATGCCTGGAAATAGTATTGATGTGTACTTACAACCCCTTGTGGATGAGTTACGTGAGCTATGGAATGATGGGGTGGAGACCTTTGATTCTTCATTGAATGAAACTTTTAGAATGCGAGCAGCTCTTATGTGGACAATTAGTGACTTCCCTGGCCTTGGTATTTTATCTGGTTGGAACACACACACAGGTTTAGCTTGCCCTACTTGTAACTTTGATGCAGAACCTTGTCGTCTTCCTCATAGTAGGAAGTGGTGTTTTATGGGACATCGTCGCTTTTTAAGTAGAAACCATAGATTTAGATTGAATCGTGTTCGCTTTGATGGAAGCACTGAAGAACGGAATCCACCACTAAAATTATTTGGATCTGACATTTTTAGGCAAGTGGAAAATATTAATGTTACATTCGGGAGAGGAATTCATTTGGATGGTAGAGGAAAAAGATGTAGACAAGAAGTTAAACAGTGGAATAAAAGAAGCATTTTCTTTGAACTTCCATATTGGGAGTCTAATTTGTTACGTCACAATTTAAACTTCATGCACATTGAAAAGAATGTATTTGACAATTTAATCTATACTTTGTTGAATGAAAAGCCTAAATCCAAAGACAATCTTAATGCAAGGAAAGATTTGAAGGAAATGGGCATAAGACAGGATCTTTGGCCAGATGATAATGGAAAATACCACCTTGCTTTGTTTTCACTAACTCGTGATACGAAAAAGTTGTTTCTCAAAACTTTGAAAAATGTTTTAGTACCTGATGGTTACTCAAGTAACATTTCTAGATGTGTTGATGATGTTCAACAAAAAATATCAGGACTAAAAAGTCACGATTGTCATATTATTATGGAGCAATTACTTCCATTGGCAATACGTAATTTGTTACCAAACCATGTCACTGCAACCTTGGTGGAGTTTTGCTCATTCTTTAAGGCCTTTTGTAGTAAAATCTTAACTGTTGAAGACCTTGAAATGCTTCAAAATCGTATTGTGGTTACACTTTGCCACTTAGAGATGTTATTCCCACCATCATTCTTCACAGTTATGGTTCATTTAACTATCCATTTGGTAGAGGAAGCAAAGCTTGGAGGTCCAGTTCATTATCGATATATGTATCCTATAGAGAGGTAATTGCTAACTACTTTTAGTTCAAGGTATGATATTATAGTATCCAATTTATTTAATGTAATTATTTATCATTATTATAGGGAATTAGGTCATTTAAAGACCTTTGTACGAAACAAGGCACAACCAGAAGGTTCTATAGCTGAGGGATACTTAGCTGAAGAGTCTCTTACATTTTGTTCTAGATACATTGAAGATATAGAGACAAGGTTCAATAGACAACGACGTGTTTGTGATAACCCAGATGATAATGAGTGTTTTGTTTCATCTATATTCCCACTAGGTGGGAAGGTGGTAGGAGGTTCCTCAATGTTTACTTTAACTCATATGCAAAAGCTACAAGCCCATCGATACGTGCTTTTAAATTGTGCGATAGTCACACCGTTTGTTGAGTAAGTACACTACATTAAGTGTGTGATTTATAGTTCAACAAATTGAACTACATTATTCTTGTATTTTATGCATATAATGTAATTAATTTTTGTAGTGAATTTAGAGATCTAATGAAAAGAAGATCAAGAGGAAGGAGACCTTCAACTACTGAGATAGAAACTAGAGTGTTTAAAGAGTTTGTTGATTGGTTTCAAAGGCGGGTGGGTGATCAAATAGAACACTTTCTCTTACTTAACAAGTTTTCTTTTAATTATATCTAACATTATTTCCTTATTTAGATGATGAATCCAGAAACAATAAATTCAATGTCTTCTGACTTGAAGTTTCTAGCACGAGGTCCATTGGATAATGCTAGAAGATTTACTGTTTACAACATCAATGGGTTCAAATTTCGAACATTGAGTCGTGATGAGGGATTGAGAACACAAAATAGTGGTGTCTTTTTAACATCTAATACAGCTTGTGTTTCAAGTGCTGTTGATAGGAACTTAAGGCAAGCAGGCTTATCCTATTATGGAAAGTTAGAGGATATTATTGAGCTTAATTATTATGGTCGATTCAAAGTTGTTCTTTTCAAGTGTAAGTGGGTAGATACTACACGAGAGAGAGGATATAAAAAGGATCAATGGAATTTTAATTGTGTTAACTTTGATAGACTTATTCATATTGGAAACCGTGAAGAACATGAACCTTATATTGAGGCATCTCAAGCACAAATGGTATATTATGTTGATGATGTGGTTAATGAAGGATGGAGTGTTGCTGTGCATGTAAAGCCAAGAGATTTGTATGAAATGGGAGAAGAGGTACAAGAAGAGTTATATGAAAACGAACCATACCAAGATCAAGAGTTGGACAAATTTTATAGTAATGACGATGAATATGTTCAATTGGCTACAAACCATTTAGACGAGGATATCAATTAGTCAAATGTATAATTGAGTCATGGTTGAATTCTTAAGGTGATGATATGTACCACATGTTTGATTTCTTAGTTTCAGGTTAAGAAGAAGTGACCTTTTCTGAATTGTGACTCTTTATTAGCTTGTTCTCTCATTTGGAAAGGTAATAAGATCCTAACTCATTCATATGTGCTATTGTTTTTTCAGAATTGATTTTCTTGAATCTGATTGCATGAGATGAACTTGTAACTTTTACAAAGTTAATTATCAGTTATTAGATCATTGACAGATATGTGTTAGTGTAGTTTAGGTACTTACAAAGTTACATTTGACAGATCATTGCCAAATATCAATATAAAACATATATTAATATTGGCCAAGTTCAAGTTACATTGATAGAGGGCATCTACATGTTGTTTAGTGCTGTTTTTAAAGTTTCATGCTTCGATGGTTTATGTGAATTTGATGATTTTATGTGGCATCTACATGTTGCTTATTTTGCCGTTTGTTTTCATGTGGCATTTCAGAATAATGCCTGATTCTCTCCATATTTAGAACTCCTTGCATATATTCCCTGTCATAAACCAAAGAGGGTGATAATGAGGCCTCAAATTGACTTTCATTCAAAGTCTGTGATAATGAGGGTGAAGAGTCATGACATATGCAATCTACAGAAGGATTGTGCAGGCTAAAATTTGAACCCATTGATTACCTCTTCTGCTCTCATTGGCTTTCTGTGAACCTCAACATGTTTACCAGGATGTACTAGTTTCAACACCCTTTTCTCTCTTTTGATGCTTCCCATTTGAAAAACTATACAGAATTTTTTGAAAGAGGATGTATAGAAAGAAAGTATATACACTGTTTGTAACACGTATCATATGATGACACAGCAGGTGAAAACTCCTAGGTAATGATCTTTGGAGAAGAGAAATCTTGTTCTAGGCATTGGTCTCATTGGATGATTCACTTTCTTTGTTAATTTCCCTTTTTGTATTTTGTTTCTTTCCGTTTCCTCTCCAAGCATCTTCAATTGGAAAAGACATTTTATAAGGAAACAAATCTTTCCCAAATCTCTTTCATGTTTTTGATATTATTAACGTTAAGATCCTAGTAACAAAACTAAGCTTAAGATGCAGTATATTCATTTTTTGTGTCACGTGCTTAATTAGTTTAACATATTGTTCTGAGATAACTATTTCTTCGGAAGCTCGTGGAAAGTTACAAAGAGTTAGTAAATAATTTCAATATATTGTTTAGCCTTATCGATGGTTGTTTACTACCAGCAGATAGAATATTCCTTTTCCATCCTTTAGGCCCTTACTCCATGTCCCTATATAAAGCTCCCCATCTGCAAATTTATACACTCCAGATCCTTGTTTAAGTCCATTTAACCAACAGCCATAAAAAATATCACCATTAGCCCACTTCATAAACTGTCCCATCTGACCATGTGTACTTTCCTTTTCCATGGGGAAGTACGTCCTTCATTTTACCAATGTAGACATCCCCGTTTGGAAAGGACTTCTCTTCAAACCTATACTTTACAAGACAGAGATAGCATATGCAGACACGCAGAATAGAAAACACTTAATCAGAACAACATAATATACACAACACAAGGGCATAAATGAGGCAGGAGTGTTTATGACTATTACCTTTCACTGTCCTCCTTGTCTACCAGATTTTCACTGATTTATTTGGATAGCTCCAATAAAGATTTTATTTCCCTTAAAAGGTTAAATTTATCACTCACTGATATAATAAGGAAATTCATCTCTGCCTTCAGCACCTTTAGCCACTTTATTGTGTTATTTTTTTTGTTCATGATTGTGTTTTTTATATTTCTTTCTTTTAATATTTGTCATGAATATGTAGCCATGCCAAAGGTCAAGCGATTCCGAAATCTACAAAAATCATCACCTCAACCTGAATCTTTAGGTACTTTACCATCAACAAATGCTACAGTGACTTCTCCGATGATTGAAGACCGATCACCATCAACAAATCCTACATCATCAACAAATCCTACAATGTCTGAATCCATTGAAGTACAACCACATGTTTTAATAAGTCCTTCACCAACAAATGAGACTCATCACATGATTCATTGAACTCAACACCATCGATGCCCACAGAAAACATAGAGCAACCTACAACATCCAAAAAACATGTTGGACGTGAATCTTCATCATATTGGAATGTCGATGCAATAGGTATAAGTCATTTATTTTTCTTCATGCATAATTGATGGACAAATTTATGATCACCAAAATATGATGTCAAAAACTTGTTTTACAATCGGCAAGTATGACCGAATCGTTCAAGTAATAAACTTGGTAAGACCAAGTATCGTTCTCCCAAAGGACTCACGGCCTAGTTTAGTTATGTGATTTGTTGATTAGCTAAGACTTACAAATGAAATAATTGAGATTTTATATGCAAGAAAGAAAATAAACATGTATGCATGAAGTTTTGATCAATGGCAAAAAGCAAAAGATAAACACTTTCAATGAAATTTATGTATGAATATGTTGTTGGGGGTTCAATTTCATCTTATCCACTCTCATATATTTTAGGAATTCAACATTCAAATCATCATTGTTAATGCCACTCTCTAAAGTACCTTTCTAGAAGGCTTCTCCCTAATCACGAGTTCATACAATTCCTAGCATTCCTAATGATCAATTCATAAGTGCAGGAGCTTAATGACAACCAACATAATATTGGGAGAAATTCCCCGGATCTAGACTTCCCCGTACGTTCCCGTATCGACAAAACCAATAATCATGCATCGAATGAGTTAAACAATGCAAGCATTAAGCAAAGAGGAAAAACCCTAACTAATGATGAAAGAAAGCATAAGTCTTAATTAAAAGATGTAAAAACAGGTTCCATATATGAGAGCTTCAAAAGATTACATTGATTCCCCAACAAACATACAGAGTTTAGTTCACCATATTCATGGTGAACCTAGATGAACAGTAATGAAAGAATGAAAGAATAAACCCTAAAAAGGTGAAGAGGTAGCCTGAGCATCCAAGATCCTCCTTCAAAGGGGTGGAAGAGAAAGTGTTTGCCTCGTTTCTGCCAAAGATACAAACCCTAGGACGTCCTAAAGCTTATATACTATTCTAAAATTACAAAAAATCTAGGCCCAAGCCCATAAGTGTGCCGCTCAGCGGTAAAGTACCGCTCAGCGGTAAGTGCGCGTCTCGTTTCTTCCCCTCAGCGGCCATTTTGCCCCTCAGCGGATCTCCCGTGAGCTCCTGAGTGCCGCTCAGCGGTAAACTGCCGCTGAGCGCTGACTTCGGCTTCTCCTTTTGCACTTTTTAATGTCTTTTCTGATTTCATCTCTCTCCTTCTTCACTTCTTTCACCAAATTCACCTTAAAACCTGCACAAAAACACTGAAATCAAGCATAAACCTGTCCAGCTCTCTTATTTCTGAAAATATGAATAAAAGTATGATTTCAAGCTAGTTTCTAAGTATAAAGGTTGCTTTTAGTATCAATTTTAAGCATGAAAATAACAGTTTTTCAACTGTTATCAATAAATTTTTAAATTTTACTTATGGTTGAGTAAGTTTTTTTTATTGTTAAAGACCTAGAAGGAGTTATGAAGAAAATAAAGGTGAAGGTCAGAGAAGTAAATAACTTACCTAATGGGAAACACATCATTGTAGAGTTTGATGAGGTAGGCCTGACTATAGGCGAAGGACAAGGAGTACTTGCGGGATATTGTGGGATATTGGCAACAGATGATAATTTATTTCCAATTAATTTTGAAAGGTGGTCTGGCAAAACAGGCATGCCTAACACCTATTTTTTAGAATGCTTTAAGGAAGTGTTACAGGTATATATATCATTCATGTATTCAAATTCCGCACACTTACTTTTTACTCACTAACCAATGTTTTCTTTTTTTCAAAAGCTTCGATTTTGTTTTAAGACTACTGAAGCTATTGCCCAACGATATTGCAAATTAACTTTGGGTAAGAAGTGGGCTGCACATAGACAAAGTTTATGGAATGAGTTCTATGATCCAACAAAAACAAAAGATCAAATCATATGTAATGTGCCGACCGGAATAGACAGAACTCAATGGGCTCACTTTGTTACATATCGTCTAAAACCGGAGACAATGGTACAAGTTTCATTATTGTTTAGGCTATGAATTGTTTGTGTATATTGTTATTTTGATTGTTATGTCAACTTATAATTGTTTTTTTTTTCATAGGAGATTTGTAAAAAAAATAGAGAAAATCGCAAGAAGCAAGTAATTCCTCATACTGGTGGCTCTAAACCTATCTCAAGAAGAAGACATGAGATGGTATTAGTACACATGACGGTTTTTTGTATTTTTCAAAATTTACTATTGATTTTAACTTATCCTTTTATTTAGCTTTTGGAGAGTGGAGAGTTGCCTAGTCGTGGAATGTTATATATCAAAACTCATAAAAGAAAAGATGGTTCATTTGTAAATGAGGCGGCAAAGGCTATAGCGGTTAGTTTTACTATAATATGATATTTTCAAACATTATGCTTCAATATTTAGATCTTCGACTACAACTTGTTATATGCCTATAGGAACAAATTGAAGTGGGTTTGAGTCAAAGCACTGCTGATGAATCACAGGTTTCCCCTCAAGATGTTGTTGGTAGAGTGTTAGGCCCAGAACATTCTGGGAGAGTGCGATGCATGGGTTTGGGAGCAGCTCCTACTAACTCATTCAGAAATACAAGAATGCGACTTTCAGATTTAAGCATTGGTTCATCTAGTAGTGTCACATCATCAACATCTTCTAATAAGTGGGAACAAAAGTACATGAATTTAGAATCCCAAGTTCAAACCACCTTGGGTGCGTTGAAAGCATATATGATAATGAAGGAAGGAAAGATTCCTAATGAATTGGCTACCTTCTTTGATTCTCAACCACAAGTAAGTTACTAAATAAGTATAAGTAATATGCTTGATTTACTATAATTATTGTGAGCACATGCAATTGAGTTTTGGAAATTAGTTTAATAGATGTTAATAAGTCGTGTTTTTCCAATATATTTTTCATTATTCAAGTTCTGAGTACGATGGTTGCAGTAAGATTTATATGCATAGTGTGAGAATTAGGTAGTTAGTTATTGTCTGTATCTGTGTTGTAGTTAGCTTTATTGATTGTTGTAGTAAGATTTATATGCAGTGTGAGAAGTGCTGGTCCATTGCATTTTATATATGGTGTAAAGTAGTAACTGCTGAGACTGTATGTTCTTTTCATGAAGAACAAGCCATGAAAAGAAACGAAGGATCCTTCTAGGAATTAAGGGTTGGAAGAATATGGATTCTATTCACGTTATTTATGACGTTGATTTTCGAAAATAGATGCTAATAAATTAATATATATTATTTTATATTTTACTGTTTGTGAGATGTGAATCTGACACTGTTTACTGAGTAGTGTTAGTTTTTGTTTGTTAGAGTATACTTTTATCAAATATTAAGTATGAATTTTCTTATAGTTTGGAAGTATTTATGAGTGAGAAATAGTTGGGGATGAAATGCAGGGTTTATTCTTCTGGTAATTATTAAAGCTGCTATTCTGAGAGACATGGGCTTGCTTGCTGCAGCTGAAGCCCTAATGAAAATGATATTCGGAAAGCAGGAGTGATTTGACCAATAAGTTATTATTTGTCTTAACAAAATTGTGAATGATGAATAATGATATATTCAAAATTTTATCTAAACATCCAATCTTTATAACTCATCTAACTTTTTCGTTCTTAACAAGTCTTCTTTGATAAATACTGATTCTATTATGATTTGTGGTACTTTCAGTAGGACAAGGATTATATATAGGCTGAATTGTCCTTTATGATGTTGTGAAATTATACCATTTGCTTTTTAGAAACCCCTTTTTTTATGGGTTTGGTCTGATTGTAGTTTTAATATCAACAAACATTGGCCCAGACATTGTCACTACTTTAACTTGAATTCTATTGTTTATTATATATAACATCGTTCTTTAACTTTCAACTTAGATTACATAAGGACTTGGTTCATGCCACTCCCCTACATCGATCTCACTAACCCTCACTCATTTAATTGGTGCATTATTGTACTTCACAGAATGATCCAAACTAACTGACACATTATTGTACCTAGTGCATGAGCTACACGTCTTGAATTCTATTGTTTATATATTATTTTCAAAATGTGAGCACATGTAATTAAGTTTATTTTATTAATATTTTTTATATTATTTCAGCAAGCTCGTGATGCAAATGAGTCAGAGTCTCCTTTGGGAACAAGACAATCATCTGATGGAAGTAATCTTTAGGAAATTTATGATATTGTTTTAGGATCAAAGTATACTTAGTTTATTATGAATTGGGATCACATTTCTTTCTTTGTAACTATTTCTGCAATAGGATTACATTGACTTCTAGTCTATCCTTCTGTAACATACAATTGTCTCTCAATTTATTTTTCTAAATTCCTTCCTACTCAGGGGTTTTTGTTCTATGATATCAATTTTTTATTCAGAGGAATCATATTTGTTTGGTATTTAATAATTTTAAAAAAAATAAATTTATTTAATTTTCAAATTAAAAAAAAAAAGAAGAAAAGAAAGAAATTGGTGAAAATAGGTAGTTATTATATATGTTAATAATCATTAAACAAAAAACAATATTATATATTTTAATAACCTTTAAATAAAAAAACTGACAAAAATATAGAAAACTTTTGTGATCAAATAGTTGAAAATAAAAGAGGTTAAAACCCCCCATAAAATAATAGTCAGTAATAGAGAAGGTTTCTAACCTTTGCAGAAAAACCTCCGCAAATTGAACGTGATACCAGGGGTCGCAAAAAACCCCCGCAGATAGTTTGTGACGACTCAAACTTCGGCGGTTTGAAAAACCCCCGGAATTTATTTTGCGGAGGGTGAAAACCTCCGCAAATCGAAAAAAAAACCTCTAAATAACTTTTTTTTGTAGTGGATAAGCCTCACAAGAATCTCTGCATTAATTGGATAAATGTATAAATGTGGGTACCTTGGGTATGGTGAGGAAGATGAGTATGTATGGATCTCTTTGTTCTCATCCCAATATCCATCCCCATTCTCATTCTCATACCTCTTTAAACTACTAAAATATCCATAATCTCTTTATGATCGATTGTGTTTCATGTTGTATATTTGGTGTCCATTTATAGAGAAAAAAACTTTGTGATTTTCCAAATCCTTTTTCTCAGTTTAGTAGTTTGTGCTTGTGATTTTTGACCTTCACCATGCATGCATGGGAAAGTCAGTAATGATCCAAATTAATTGTCTGCCTTAGATTCTACTGTAATGAAAACGGAATCTTCCACCGTTTTCTCTTAGTTTGTTCTCAACTGTTTCCTTCAGAACAGACTTATAACTCTACGGAACTATTAAGATCGAAACAATGGACGATTTTGTTGCCATATTTAGAACTGAAAAAAGCATACTTTGACCGTCAACTTACAGCCTATCACTGCCAAAATAAGAATCAATACGATATATATTTCACACTACTGCGACAACAATAAATATATATTTAAAATATGAAATATAGATAAAAAAATATAAATTTGTTTCGACTGGATCCGGGCGGACCCTGTTAAAACACAAACTTGACTGGGCGGACGACTTTTCCTCTAGTTGACGCAAACTGGGCGGACGGACGCTGCTCCCCTCTCCTGGTGCTGCTCCACACTCCCAGTTGGACGGACGTCCTCCTACTCCATGTGCTGCCCCACACTCCCAGTTGGGGAGGGGCCGGGTACCTGCTAAAGGCACTCCGACGCTCAAGTCAGTAATATGACAGAGCGTTATATAATGCATGCATGTGTTGCGTTCTAAGCAATCTGTCGAAGCCCATAAAAGTGCCAGAAAACAAAGTCCAAGCCCATTAAGAATGGCGCTCAGCGGTAAATACCGCTCAGCGGTGACTGCGTGTCTCTTTTCTTCCCCTCAGCGGCCATTTTGCCCCTCAGCGGACCTCCCGTGACCTCCTGAGTGCCGCTCAGCGGTAAAATGTTGCTGAGCGGTGCTTTCGGCTTCTCCTTTTGCACTCTTTGATTTCTTTTCTGATTCCATCTCTCTCCTTCTTCACTTCTTTCACTAAATTCACCTTAAAACCTGCACAAAAACACTTAAATCAAGCATAAACCTGTCCAGCTCTCTTATTTCTGAAAATATGGATAAAAGTATGATTTCAAGCCAGTTTCTAAGTCTAAAGGTTGCTTTTAGTATCAATTTTAAGCATGAAAATAACAATTTTTCAACTGTTATCACAACCCCAAACTTAGAACTTTGCTTGTCCTCAAGCAAACAAAATGTAACTCAATCTCCAACCAATTCATATGATGGTTCACTCATTCAAAAATTCTCTTTTTCAAGATAAGTAACAACTTCACTCAAACTTATGACCAAGAGTTCAACCAAGATGTGCACATGCTTTAGTGTTCACAAAGTCATTTAAATTCCAACAAATGCTATTTTTCATGAATGATCAATCAATTAAGCATGGATGTTCATGTGCTTATGGAATATTTCCTCACTAGGTAAAGTGTTTCACTCAACACACAAGTGTATAAGAGGTAAAGTGTTTCACTCATTCACTCCACTATCACAATGTCACATGAATCAACTTTGCCTTTCATTTTACCACAATCAAAAACATTCACAAACATGCATCATCACAAGGACTTTTCAATGGCTTATAATGTGGCTGGGCTAACAAGAAAATTGGTTTTTCTGGATCACAAAATCCTTGAGTTAAGAGAATCATAACAACACAATTTTTCTTATTCATTCCCAACTTTCTTTTGCATTTGCATTTGCATTGAGCTTTACTTCTTTTTCTTTTCTTTTCTTTTTCTTTGCATATTCTTACTTTTTAGCTCTTAGCTCAATGCTTTTCCTTTTTCATGTTTTCCCAACAACCCCAAACTTGAACATTTAACAATACCACACAAGATCTTCTACTTAACTCAAGGTAAAGATTTTCAATCAAGGGTTTTTAGTGTATGTTCAAGGCTACGGGTTCAAAGGATAGAACACAAAGTGTTTTCTTTTAGTAGGCTAACTTTATGAATTTGGCCAATAAAAAGGGTTCCAACAAACGGCCTTGATCATATGATGCAAAACAAGCAATTGATTCAATCATAGAAAACCTGGGCAAAGTCATTCATGCTTCCAAAGTAATAACATTCAACAATAACAACTCTGGAGCTCAAAACCTCACATATAAGCTCATTCACATTTGACATACACATCCTGCTTAATTTCACAATCACAATCATGATATCATGCATTTGTTCACAAAGCTTGTGAATCACCTGTATAAGCATTTTAATGTGCACATCATCTCAACATCAATCAATCAATAAGCATCATCAAGCATTACTTATCACACAATCACAGTTAATAGCAAACCATCATAAGAAACCAGGTGTTCAATAGAGTACATCAACCCTAATCTAAAACAGAAGTAAATAAGTTCAGAAAACTTAAACCAAACAAAGCATAAGTGATGAGTCAATATTTTCTCAATTTCACTTAGTTTATTGTACTGGAATTAATTAGGGAATTATGCTTAAATGTCCAATATTTTCCTATTTTTCTTAATTGTGTTTAATTTGATCAGAAATTCTAATTTTAATTAATTTGAATTATCTGAAACTAATTATTTATATTATTGAATTCAGGAAAATTGTTGGATAATATTTTGTGACTGAGAGAGAAATTTCTAATCAATTACATGCTAAACTAAAATGAGATTTTCACTTTCCATACGTAAAGAAGCTTATTCCAAATTGAAAATTTTATGATGCAGTAAGTTTTATTTGGTGATGTGGAAGACCGCTAAAAGGAATGGCTTTCACGTGAAAATCAAAGAGGGAGAATTATGAGGATGTGCACATTGGGAGACATTCTCGGCTGGAATGAAAATAAAAAATGCACATGGTAATTCACTTAATGCATATCAGAAAGTCTAAGAAGTAGGCAGCCGTCCCCATCCACCACCATTTGAGAGCAACACGTGAAAGGGCACTAAATTCATCTTTTATTTTGATAAGCACAAATACAGCAAAAGTGGAGGACCCCTTACTAAGCTTTGATTGAAGAAAATTGACAAAGACCATCACACACACGCCTAGTCAGGGAATGATTTTTCTCTCACTCTTTTGGTTGCAGTTCACGTTTTCAGCAAACAATACACCACTTCACGGTTTTCAGTCTAGGAAGGCATTTTGGCAAGAAGCACATGAAAAGAGGGGGCCACGTCAATGAAGCAAATTCATGGCAGCACCAAAATAGGAAATCTTTTTATAAGATGATAAAGGGGACAACCATGGGCCACTTACGGTTTTCTAATGGAAAGTGAGCTTGGAAACAAAAGGGTACACGACATTAAGGGAAATCATGCCACATCAAGATTTTTTGTTGGAAAGAAAGGTTCACGTGATATGTCATTTTGGGAAGTGCAATGCTTATTAATTTTGAGAAAGGGCTTTTCACGTAGGTAACAAATACCAACCAGCAACACACGGACATATGGCCACCTTCTCTTGCTTTTATCAAAAAAATTGATTAAGAAAATGTATAAAGGACAACCAAGTTCAGCATGTTTGGAATAAAAAGTGGGAGCCGAACGTGGTTTCATTTGGAAGAGCTGAGCCACCCATCCTCACGGTTTTATTAGCTGCAACACACACCAGGAAAAAGAAGGGAAGCAACGTCCTTGTTGGAGAAGCTTACGAGCTTCAACATCTAGCAGCTTGGAAGAAACACTTCTCGGTCCAGCAGATGTCCAGCAGCTCACGACCAGCAGTTTGGAGCAGCCACCATTAGAGAAGACCTGCACGGTCCATCAAAGAGAAGGAGGCCATGGCTGAATGGAAAGGAGAAAGGTGTGCCTAACTTCACGTCCAGCAGCGTTCTCGAAGAGAAGTGCTCCAACAGAAACAACAAACAAGCTTTGGAGGATGTCTCGGTTTGGAGCTTGAGGTGACTTCCAGCAAACCCTGAAAGCGTCCAGCAGCTGGTCCAACAACAACATGCAGCAGAGAAGCTGTACTCTGATGGCTAGAAGCAATGCAGGAGGCGCTCTCATTCAGCTCCTGAAGAGCAGCTCACGGTTCGGTCTAGCCAACCTCAATGCACATTCCAGCAGCACACCTTGTTCCAGCAGCTTCTGAATGAGAAGTGAAGAGGCATGGCTGCCACACTCATGCACAGTCCACCAACTTCGGACAGCAGCACCAGCTTTCAACCATAACAGCAGCTTGGAGTGGAGCTCTCGGTTACTCCCATGGCAGTAGAAGCTCACGGCTGTCACATGCTGGAAGAGAAGCTTTGGGAAGAAGTGGTTGCTGGACATGAAGGAAGAAGCGAGCTAGTCCAGAAGAAGAAGACGTCCCAGCGGAAGCACATGGAGACGTTTGGAGAAAAATGAAGGGCTGATTCACGGTAGCAGCAGCATGTTGGAGCTTCACACGCGAACGTCCAGCTTCAACACCTCCACGGCCAGCCACCAGCAGTAGCATGCAGCATTTCACGCACACAGCAGCAATATTCACGGGTTTTGACAGCAGCTTGGAATGTGGGCACCACACTTCAAAAGAATTTGGCAGCAGAGAAGCACACGACACAAACAAATGAAGGGCCCTAGCCTATTTCCTTGGCACATCTAGGAGTGGAAGGGGGAGACAAAAACAAGTCACGGGAAAGGAATTCAGGCTGCCACACAAAAACAAAATGATGAAATGAAGGAGAAGTCACGGGAGGATGCTTATGAGTTTTGGCTATAAAAGAGAAGCAGCGGCAGAGAAGATATGGAGTAGATTTTAGTAGGAGATTTTAGTGTGGATTTTAGGAGTAGTGTAGGAACTACCCACGTCTGGGAGGAGGCTATTGCCTCTTCCTCCTTCAATCAACTCTCTGTATTTTCATTTTCCAAACAGTGCAACAGTGATTTATTTTCTGAAGCGTATAATGTGTTACTGTAATTTTTATTTTCATTGTCCAGGAATTTAATTTCAAGTGTTGAATCTTTGCTAAATTTGATTTCCAATTAAATGCTTTTAATTTTATTGTGTCTTTATTTTACCTTTTAATATTTTTCTGCACCGTTAAATTCTGTCATTATGTTTTACTGGTCATTTATTTTCAAGAGTTGTTTTTACGGTTTATTTTTACTGAAACTATTGGTAAATTTTAATTACAGTGTTGTTTTGTCTTCTGCATATTTACTGTTCTGTGTTTTAATTTCCAACACTGTAATTTTTCCATTGTCTATTTTTACCATCTTTTACTGTTTAGTTTTTACCGTCGTTAAAATTTACTTCAGTGTTTTTAATTCTGTCTTATTTTAATTCCAGTTTTAATTTATTTTTCCGTACCACAAATCACAAAACCCCCCCCCCCTTCGTAAAAAAAAATCTGAGACTGAACCACCAAAAATTGGTCCTTGAGAGACGACCTAGGAGTCACCTCCTAGCACTGTACTGCATTCTTATTTGCAATCAACTTTTGTGAGCGGTGCGACCCGTTGTATCAAAAAATGGCGCCGTTGCCGGGGACCAATGAAGGTTCAGTTTTAGATTTTTGTTCTGTTAATTTTTTGTTTTGTTAATATGTTTGTTTTGTGTGTTTTGTCTTGTATATTTTTGTAGGCGACAACGACACCTTCAGCAAATTTTGGCGGCGTTGTCACTTCAGTTCCAGGTTTTTCGTTTTAGATATTTGCTGTGTTTTTCGATTATGTTGTGTTAATATATGTTTTGTCTTTTATATTTTATTGTGCTGTGTTCTGTATTTAGTTGCTATATTTAAAAAAAAAAATTTAATTTTTTTTTTTTTTACTATTGATGTTCTGTCTTGTGTGTGCTTGTAGCATGTATAAATGTGTTTAGTTTATCTGTTTCGTAATTTTTAGTTTTTAGTTTTTATTTTTATTTTCCATGTCTACCTATTTTAATTTTGTGAATAGTGCTTATTCTACAAGTGCCTGTAATTATGATTCTCTTTCTGCATATTACTCTGATTCTTGTGCTGATTTTAATACTGAGAAAAATATGGATCATCCTCAAATTCCTGAGAGCTCCCTTTGGGAGCCGGTTCCACCAGTTCAGCAATATCAGAGTGAGCAGTATGATGCTCCTACCCAAGTAGCTTCTCAGCCTTCAACTTCTGAACCTACATTGAAGGAGTTATTGGAGCAGATGACCATGCAGAACATTCAGTTTCAGAAAGGGAACATGCAGTTCAAGCAAGAGAGCATGGAAACTCAAGCTGCCATTCAGAAGCTGACTGATCAGATCGGGCAGATGGCCACTCAACACTTTCAAGATGATAGTGGCATCAACATAGAAGATGGGGAGCAAAGCTATGAGTTTACTACTACACCCACTTTCCTACCTTTCTATGATCCCACTCTTGCACCTGAGACTGTTGATGATTATTTTAAGGACCAGGCAGGTACGAGTAACACTGTTGAGACAGGTAGACCATTTTTATCTTCCCCCGTGGAGGTAAACGTACCTCAACTTGAATGTGCAGTTGATGAATTGGAAATTCATGAGAAAATTTATTCTGAACAAAAACATGTTTATTCTGAAACTGAGATTACAAGCTCTTTACCAGATCTGCCTATACATTCAATTGCTTGTGATTTGTTGCACAATGATTCTACAGGTTTTAGGATTGAAACTGATACAGACTTGATTGACAATTCTAAAGTTTTTGATTCAGTATTAGTCTCTGAAACTATGGTATAAATGTTGTGTTGAATGAACATGATTACAGTGATAAATTTTCCATTGATAATAGCTTTGCACTGAATGTGGATTTTGTTGATGATGCATATGTCAATATTGATTTTGAGACAGGAATTTTGCAGTCGCATAACATGATAGAGTTAGAACAAAACATTGATCTGACTCAGTTTTCTGAGAATTGTGAATGTGATTGTGAATCTGGTTCTTGCCCGATTTGTATTGAAATTGATTATGTGTTAGAAACAGATTCTAAATTCATAACAAATGCTATTAATTATGAGTTTGATGACCAGGTTACAAAAGTAAATGAGAATACAGGTACTGACATAGAGGAAATAATGATAGATGAAGGAAAGTATACTGCTTTTTCTCTTATTACTTCGGTGTCACAGACTCAACAACTGCTGGTGGACAGAAGGCTCCTGATTTTGTTGATTCAACAACTTGCTCGGAGAAGAAGGAAGAAAAGTCTTGATTTGAGTGAGAGGGCAGTACTGGGCGAGCTGCTCCTGAAGACATCTTCGCCGGATCCTGAGGTGGAAGATATCTCACTGATAGTCCAGAATTGGCAACTGCCACCATGACCAGGGAGCACTCTTTTTCCTCATTATGTACATATTATTTAGCTTTTCTGATGTGTTTTCATGGTTGTGTTTATTTCATTTTTAAATTGTGAGCATGAATTAAAAAAAAAAAAAATTGTTCAAATTCATAAAAATAAAATAAAGATGTCCGAGGTTCGATCATTATTGATCGTTAATATTACAGTCCAAATAAAAAAAAATTAAAAACATAAAAAATTAAGTGTCCTTATTACAGTACTTGTTCAAATTCTGGCCACACTCGGCCAACAAAAACATAAAAATAAAAAAAAAAGGAAAAAAACATAAAACTTTAAAACTGGAAGAACTCTCGAGCTGGTTGTGGTGGTCTAAGGGAGAGCTCCGTTGAGGGAGCTCTGGTTCGAAAAGTCACGAGCGGAGGCTTTGGTGGAGGAATTTCTCGTTCATTTCTGTCGTCATCGATAATGATCGGAACTGGAAACAAATTCAGCAGCCTCGGTGCCCTCATTATCACCCAGTTGTTTTCTTTCAAACAAAAAAAATAATAATAATAATAAAATAAAATAAAATAAAATAAAACTTGTGTTAATAATAGAAGAGGAATGGAAAATTCAATAGAGGTGTGATCAGAGGTCTTACCGTACATGTATAGCGGCAGTTGTGAAAAGAGTGTGCCTGTGGGGTCTATCTCCGCTTGCCAGCGCCTGACCCGATTGCCATGGTTGTTAAACCAGCAGTGCACGTTGTATTCAGTGGCTTCGCCGAAGGTCCTTAGTCGAGACGCGATCTCGACGACTTGCGCTCAGCTTGGGTGTGTGACCCCATAGTTGTAGATTTTGGTCATCATCGTGATCTGATCATCTGTTGGACGCCATCGTTGACTGGTATATCTCTCTGATTCCATATCACTCATCCTTCCTCTCGTAATATACAAATACATAAATAAAAAATAAATACATATAAAAAGAACAAAAACATAAAAAAAGAAGAAAAACAAAACATAAAAAAAAAAAAACGAAGCATAAAAATATATTAGATTCTTAGTTCAGTATTTTCTTTATTTGTTTGTTTTTGTTTCCTTTTCAGTTTATTTTGTCCGATCAGTCTTTGATATTTCTGTGTCTGGTCTCAGATCTGTTTCACGGTCCTTGCAAAAGGGTCCTAAACGGATCTACGTCCAGTTGTCCTGTTGTCCTTGTTGTTCTTGTAAATTAAGATTTTGTGTTTATTTTTAAGTGGGGTACGTGGCGTTGTTCTACCCGATTGTCTCTGCAATACCTTCAATCGAAGGGAGATTAACGTCTGGTTTCCAGCCTATATACCCCTTAAGTTTTTAGACAGTTGTGTTTTATGTGTTTTTCTTTAAAAAAAATAAAGCAGGAAAAAAAAAAGAAAGGGAGAGCAGGCAAGAGATTAGAGAAGAAAAAAAATGGAAAGCATGAAAAGCGGTAAAGGACGGAAAGAAAGTAAAGCAAGCAGAAAGAAAGGCAGATCCAGGAGCAGAGGACTTACCTGGAGTAGTAGGCTGGCAGAGACGCTCTGCGCAGATCTCAGATCTTCAGCGGACGCGGGGTGGAGAGGCTTCCTCGCAGATCCAGACGCTCGAGAGAGAGCAGAGAGAGTTGAGAGAGCAGAGAGAAGAGAGTAGAGAGAGAGAGTGAGGGATCAGAAATGGCGCTGGACGCGGAGGAGTGACCCTTTTATAGCAGAATTGCTTTCCACTGTAGCAACAGTTCCGGTCTTTGCCACCGAGACTGTTGTCACAGTACCGGTCTCCTTTTTCAGAAAAAAAATAAAATAAAAAAATAAAAATAAAATAAAAATGTTAGCATCTACTGATGGGTGCTAGGTGTTTTAGACATCTGCTGATGGATGTCCCTGATAACATCTGCTGATGGATGTTACTGAAAAATTTCTTCCCATTTTTCTTAACATTTTATTGCACTTGTCTATATTATTTGACTGCTCTGAAATTGATAATCTGATGATTGTAACACACTGAGGACATTGTGTGATTTAAGTGTGGTCTACTGGGAAGAAATTCTGATTTTTCTGTTAGATTTGTATTTTGTGTGTTAAATTTTTTGTTTTTAAGTGTTAAATTTTTTCTGTTTTAAGTTGTTTTAGTGTGTCTTGAGTGCAATAAATTTTACATTTTTCTCTTGATTTCTGGATGATGTTTAAGTTGTAGATTTTTCCTTCACTTACTTAATACTTATAGTTTGTAATCCTTGCTTTTCTCTGCTTGGAAAGATGATTATGTGTTCAAGAGGTTGAATTGATTATAACACGGATACCCTGTGTGAGATTTGAGCCACTTAATGTTCTTTCTTGTGTGATATGACTCTTGATTTCTTGCACATATGTCTTGGCTTGATTCTTTATGATATACTTGATTTATATGCATGTTTAGAAGTGATAAAGGCAATTTTATTCTTGAGCCTCTTTAGCCAAATAAGCCTACCTTGTTATTATCCTTTGATAACCCCTTTGAGCCTATACTGTATATATTTCTTTGTGTTGAAGCTCATACACTGATCCTAAGTGAAAAACAAATGATTACCTTAACCTTAGGAAAGTCTGGAGCTATAGAAGTATTTCGAGAATAAGTGTGGTCTCCTTGGGAATTCTGATGAATTGGTTAGTTGGTTCCTCATCATGTTTTGAAATGATAATTTATATCCTGTTGTGTGATAAAAAAAAAAAAGAAAGAAAGAAGACAGGATAAAAAAAAAATGATGAGAAAAAGAAAAAAAAAAAAAAAAATTGAAAAATAATTTTTGTGAATAATGGAGTCGAGAAGAGGATTGAATTAGAGGTTTGGGTGAGATTTCACTGTGTTTACATTTTTTCCTAGTGCACCTCTATTTCTTCTGAGCTATAGCTACTTATCCAAATTTATCCTCCCCTGTCCTTGGCCCCATTACAACCCAGTAAAGACCTTTTGATCTGAACATGCATATGTTTTAAGTATTGATAATTAGAAACTTGCCAAGTCTACTTGTGTTTGTTTTCTTGAGTGCATTGAGTGACATTGATTTACCTTAAACACTTGAGAGAAACACTCTAGTGCATCTGTGAGGTTTCGTTATTTTTGAATCACCTCTTGAACTGATTAATCATTTTGCTATGTATTGAATTGCTTGGATGATTTCTGTAAGTTTGTGCTTTTCTTGATTTTGTGTTGGAAAATTTCTACTTCTTTTCTCTGTTCAAAATTCTTGAGAACTGTGTAAATTATGTTTATTTTTTTCGTTAGTCTTTGTTTTCTGTCTGCTGAGTTTGTGTCACCATTCCTGAAAGTCCTTTGAACTATTCACTGATTTGCGTCTTAATTTTGCCCAGGAGTGCAAAAGACTAAGTGTGGTCTATTTTGATGAGTCAATATTTTCTCAATTTCACTTAGTTTATTGTACTGGAATTAATTAGGGAATTATGCTTAAATGTCCAATATTTTCCTATTTTTCTTAATTGTGTTTAATTTGATCAGAAATTCTAATTTTAATTAATTTGAATTATCTGAAACTAATTATTTATATTATTGAATTCAGGAAAATTGTTGGATAATATTTTGTGACTGAGAGAGAAATTTCTAATCAATTACATGCTAAACTAAAATGAGATTTTCACTTTCCATACGTAAAGAAGCTTATTCCAAATTGAAAATTTTATGATGCAGTAAGTTTTATTTGGTGATGTGGAAGACCGCTAAAAGGAATGGCTTTCACGTGAAAATCAAAGAGGGAGAATTATGAGGATGTGCACATTGGGAGACATTCTCGGCTGGAATGAAAATAAAAAATGCACATGGTAATTCACTTAATGCATATCAGAAAGTGTAAGAAGTGGGCAGCCGTCCCCATCCACCACCATTTGAGAGCAACACGTGAAAGGGCACTAAATTCATCTTTTATTTTGATAAGCACAAATACAGCAAAAGTGGAGGACCCCTTACTAAGCTTTGATTGAAGAAAATTGACAAAGACCATCACACACACGCCTAGTCAGGGAATGATTTTTCTCTCACTCTTTTGGTTGCAGTTCACGTTTTCAGCAAACAATACACCACTTCACGGTTTTCAGTCTAGGAAGGCATTTTGGCAAGAAGCACATGAAAAGAGGGGGCCACGTCAATGAAGCAAATTCATGGCAGCACCAAAATAGGAAATCTTTTTATAAGATGATAAAGGGGACAACCATGGGCCACTTACGGTTTTCTAATGGAAAGTGAGCTTGGAAACAAAAGGGTACACGGCATTAAGGGAAATCATGCCACATCAAGATTTTTTGTTGGAAAGAAAGGTTCACGTGATATGTCATTTTGGGAAGTGCAATGCTTATTAATTTTGAGAAAGGGCTTTTCACGTAGGTAACAAATACCAACCAGCAACACACGGACATATGGCCACCTTCTCTTGCTTTTATCAAAAAAATTGATTAAGAAAATGTATAAAGGACAACCAAGTTCAGCATGTTTGGAATAAAAAGTGGGAGCCGAACGTGGTTTCATTTGGAAGAGCTGAGCCACCCATCCTCACGGTTTTATTAGCTGCAACACACACCAGGAAAAAGAAGGGAAGCAACGTCCTTGTTGGAGAAGCTTACGAGCTTCAACATCTAGCAGCTTGGAAGAAACACTTCTCGGTCCAGCAGATGTCCAGCAGCTCACGACCAGCAGTTTGGAGCAGCCACCATTAGAGAAGACCTGCACGGTCCATCAAAGAGAAGGAGGCCATGGCTGAATGGAAAGGAGAAAGGTGTGCCTAACTTCACGTCCAACAGCGTTCTCGAAGAGAAGTGCTCCAACAGAAACAACAAACAAGCTTTGGAGGATGTCTCGGTTTGGAGCTTGAGGTGACTTCCAGCAAACCCTGAAAGCGTCCAGCAGCTGGTCCAACAACAACATGAAGCAGAGAAGCTGTACTCTGATGGCTAGAAGCAATGCAGGAGGCGCTCTCATTCAGCTCCTGAAGAGCAGCTCACGGTTCGGTCTAGCCAACCTCAATGCACATTCCAGCAGCACACCTTGTTCCAGCAGCTTCTGAATGAGAAGTGAAGAGGCATGGCTGCCACACTCATGCACAGTCCACCAACTTCGGACAGCAGCACCAGCTTTCAACCATAACAGCAGCTTGGAGTGGAGCTCTCGGTTACTCCCATGGTAGTAGAAGCTCACGGCTGTCACATGCTGGAAGAGAAGCTTTGGGAAGAAGTGGTTGCTGGACATGAAGGAAGAAGCGAGCTAGTCCAGAAGAAGAAGACGTCCCAGCGGAAGCACATGGAGACGTTTGGAGAAAAATGAAGGGCTGATTCACGGTAGCAGCAGCATGTTGGAGCTTCACACGCGAACGTCCAGCTTCAACACCTCCACGGCCAGCCACCAGCAGTAGCATGCAGCATTTCACGCACACAGCAGCAATATTCACGGGTTTTGACAGCAGCTTGGAATGTGGGCACCACACTTCAAAAGAATTTGGCAGCAGAGAAGCACACGACACAAACAAATGAAGGGCCCTAGCCTATTTCCTTGGCACATCTAGGAGTGGAAGGGGGAGACAAAAACAAGTCACGGGAAAGGAATTCAGGCTGCCACACAAAAACAAAATGATGAAATGAAGGAGAAGTCACGGGAGGATGCTTATGAGTTTTGGCTATAAAAGAGAAGCAGCGGCAGAGAAGATATGGAGTAGATTTTAGTAGGAGATTTTAGTGTGGATTTTAGGAGTAGTGTAGGAACTACCCACGTCTGGGAGGAGGCTATTGCCTCTTCCTCCTTCAATCAACTCTCTGTATTTTCATTTTCCAAACAGTGCAACAGTGATTTATTTTCTGAAGCGTATAATGTGTTACTGTAATTTTTATTTTCATTGTCCAGGAATTTAATTTCAAGTGTTGAATCTTTGCTAAATTTGATTTCCAATTAAATGCTTTTAATTTTATTGTGTCTTTATTTTACCTTTTAATATTTTTCTGCACCGTTAAATTCTGTCATTATGTTTTACTGGTCATTTATTTTCAAGAGTTGTTTTTACGGTTTATTTTTACTGAAACTATTGGTAAATTTTAATTACAGTGTTGTTTTGTCTTCTGCATATTTACTGTTCTGTGTTTTAATTTCCAACACTGTAATTTTTCCATTGTCTATTTTTACCATCTTTTACTGTTTAGTTTTTACCGTCGTTAAAATTTACTTCAGTGTTTTTAATTCTGTCTTATTTTAATTCCAGTTTTAATTTATTTTTCCGTACCACAAATCACAAAACCCCCCCCCCCCTTCGTAAAAAAAAATCTGAGACTGAACCACCAAAAATTGGTCCTTGAGAGACGACCTAGGAGTCACCTCCTAGCACTGTACTGCATTCTTATTTGCAATCAACTTTTGTGAGCGGTGCGACCCGTTCGTCAATAAGTCCTGCTCTAGTTATGATAGCATTCATCAGTAAATGCTATCTCAACTCCTCCTCAATCTGAGCTGTCCTCTGTATCCTCCTTCTTCTTGGATCTTATAGTCTTGATTCCTTTTGCCCGATGAGGAGGCCATCCCTGCATCAAACATAATTCACAAAACCAAAAGATACATTGTTAAGCATTAGTAAACCATAATGAAGAAATCAGCCCCTTCAATGATGCTCTCTCCCAACCCCAAACTTAGATGGAAAACTAGTGAGCAAGTGAGTGGAAGGGAGATTTTCTAAAGAGGGATGAGGGAAAAGTTGTAGAGAACCTTTGAAAAGGTATGTAAGAGTGTGTGTGCAGAGAAGAGTCTGAAAAGAGAAACCAAAACGCAGCTTAGGGTATAAAAATACCCTAATGGGCTCGGATCCCGCTAAGGGGAAACTAAAGCCCATCTGCGAGAGTACCGCTCAGCGGTAAGTTGCCGCTCAGCGGCACTTTTGTGAAGTGCTCTTCTCCTTCTTTTCTTAACCTACGTACCTCCTAGACATGCCCCTCACTGGTTCCCTACAATTCAATGCTTAAAATACTTATGCAAACCCTAACTAAAATAAAACAAACAAAAACAATCAATCAACTAGGTTGCCTCCCAGGTAGCGCTTGTTTAACGTCACGAGCCTGACCCAAAATCCACCAACACCCATCGGTAGGTGTTTCAAACTTACCAACACCCATCAGTAGGTGTTACAGACTTACCAGCACCCATCAGTAGGTGCAAAATTTTCTCACCAACACCCATCAGTAGGTGTTACAAACTTAGTATCCTTCAGTAGATACTTAACCACCTAGCATCCTTCAGTAGATGCTGTATCCAACAAAATATTTACAAAATAATGTCCACAAATTAAAAGTTACAAAACCAAATCAAAAGTTTTTAAATCCACTGGGTTGCCTCCCAGCAAGCGCTCTTTTAACGTCATTAGCTTGACCCAGTAAAGCTCAAGTTCCTTCTTCTTTCTCTTCTTTCTACTGAACTTCTTCAGAAATTTGATCAAACCAGGAACCTGTTGCAGTGTCTCAATCATAGGAACTTTAATCTCCAATTTCTTGAAGATTTCCCTAAAGCGCTCAAATTCCTTCTTCCTATGATACTTCTTTGGATGAGGAAGAGGTTTTTCATATGATTCTTTCTTTTTTTTCTCTCGTCCTCTTTTTCTTTTCTCTCACTTTCTTTTTTTCTTTTATTTTTCTACTCACTTTCTCAATCTTCACACAAATTTTCTCTTCTCTCTCTTTTCTCTCTTCTTTTTCCAACTCAACTTTTTCAACATTTGCACTCACTAGCACTTCACATTCCTCTCTGGGGTTAACTTCAGTATTAGCCCCAAAATTTTCATTTTGCCTTTCTTTCACCTGCTTGATGATCTGCCCCATTTGAATCTCCAAATTCTTAATAGCAGCATCAGTGCTCTTTTGAGTGGATTCAATTTTCTGTATAAACTGATAAAGAGTTTCTTCCATCCTTATTGACCTTTCATTAAGCATAGAAAACTGTTGCCATAAGGTGGGTTGCTGCTGCTGCTTATTAAATTGACCAGCTTGCCCAGTTTGCCCTTGACCAAGCTTGGGTGTGGTTTCCACCCTTGATTGTAGTTCCCTTGACGGTGTTGATTGGTCATGTAGTTTACATCCTCCATTGCTTCTACTGAAAAGGCACATTGACCATTGATATGGTCGCCTCCACATAATTCGCACAACTGGGATTGTACCTGTGCAACAGTCTTTAACTCTTGTGGCAATTGTTCAAGTATCTTTGAGAGATTCTCCAATTGTTGAATTATTAACTTGTTCTGAGCTATCAAGGCATCATTGGATTGCAACTGTAGAACACCTTTTTGTTGAATAGGAGCTCCTCTTTCACTGTTCCACTTATTGTTATTAGTAGTCATGTTTTCAATTATTTCTGTGGCTTCCTCTGGAGTCTTCCATTTGATATTGCCTCCAGCTGAGGCGTTAAGCATCATCATGGTTTGTGAACCAAGACCTCCAAGGAAGATTAGGACTACTTCTCCTTCGTTAAATCCATGCGTGGGAGTCTTTCGTAATAGGCTTTTATACCTGTCCCATGCATGCCCCAGTGATTCTTCCATGCCTTGTCTAAATGAAGAGATCTCTTGCTTCCCTTTGTTGATTTTAAAGCTTTGTTGCTGCCATTGTTGTTGTGGTTGGTTCTCAAATTGTCCAGCAGCTTGCTAAAATTGGCTTTGATCCATGCTTGAGTCATGTTCCCACCAGTGGTTGAGATTACTTTGGTAGAATTGAGTGTCTATTAAAGTCTTGTTCGAATTGCATCCTGCAAACATTAGGCACAAAACTCTAGAAAATATTTGTTAGCACAAAAAGATATAGGAGAAGAAATATATTCAGAAGATAAAAGATTCAGAAGATAAAATAAAATAAGATAGAATAAAATAAATTGAAATCTAATCTAATCTAATAAGATAAAATAAAATAAAATCAAATCTAATCTAATCAAATCAAATAAAATAAAATAAAATCTAATCTAATCAAATAAGATAAAATAAAATAAAATAAAAACAGAAAAATAAAAACAGAAATTCAAAATTAAAGTCAAAGATAATCAATAATCACACAAATTAACCAGTTAAACCACGAGTCCCCGGCAACGGCGCCAAAAACTTGATGGACAAATTTATGAGCACCAAAATATGATGTCACAAACTTGTTTTTCAATCGGCAAGTATGACCGAATCGTTCAAGTAATAAACTTGGTAAGACCAAGTATCGTTCTCCCAAAGGACTCACGGCCTAGTTTAGTTATGTGATTTGTTGATTAGCTAAGACTTAAGAACAAAATATTTGGAGTTTAATATGCAAGACAGAAAATAAACATGTATGCATGAGTTTTTGATCAATGGCAAAAGCAAAAGATAAACACTTTCAATGAAATATATGAATGAATATGTTGTTGGGGGTCAATTTCATCTCATCCACTCTCATATATTTTAGGAATTCAACATTCAAATCATCATTGTTAATGCCACTCTCTAAAGTACCATTCTAGATGGCTTCTCCCTAATCACGAGTTCATACAATTCCTAGCATTCCTAATGATCAGTTCATAAGTGCAGGAGCTTAACGACAACCAATATAATATTGGGAGAAATTCCCCGGATCTAGACTTCCCCGTACGTGCCCGTATCGACAAAACCAATAATCATGCATCGAATGAGTTAAACCATGCAAGCATTAAGCATAGAGGAAAAACCCTAACTAATGATGAAAGAAAGCATAAGTCTGAATTAAAAGATGCAAGCATAGATTCCATATATGAGAGCTTCAAGAGATTACATTGATTCCCCAACAAACATACAAGGTTTAGTTCACCATATTCATGGTGAACCTAGATGAAATTCAATGAAAGAATGAAAGAATAAACCCTAAAAAGGTGAAGAGGTAGCCTGAGCATCCAAGATCCTCCTTCAAAGGGGTGGAAGAGAGAGTGTTTGCCTCGTTTCTGCCAAAGATACAAACTCTAGGACGTCCTAAAGCTTATATACTATTCTAAAATTACAAAAGATCTAAGCCCAAGCCCATAAAAGTGCCAGAAAACAAGTCCAAGCCCATTAAGAATGGCGCTCAGCGGTAAATACCGCTCAACGGTGACTGCGCGTCTCTTTTCTTCCCCTCAGCGGCCATTTTGCCCCTCAGCGGACCTCCCGTGACCTCCTGAGTGCCGCTCAGCGGTAAAATGCCGCTGAGCGGTGCTTTCGGCTTCTCCTTTTGCACTCTTTGATTTCTTTTCTGATTCCATCTCTCTCCTTCTTCACTTCTTTCACTAAATTCACCTTAAAACCTGCACAAAAACACTTAAATCAAGCGTAAACCTGTCCAGCTCTATTATTTCTGAAAATATGGATAAAAGTATGATTTCAAGCCAGTTTCTAAGTCTAAAGGTTGCTTTTAGTATCAATTTTAAGCATGAAAATAACAGTTTTTCAACTGTTATCACCATTCAAGATGGGAGTTCGTCCCAAATGGAAATCAGGATGAGCGTCCAGCCATTCAAAGTGGGACGTTCGTCCAAAATGGAAATCAGGCCGAGCGTCCAGCCATCAAGATGGGACGTCCGCCCAGGATGGCATTCAGGAAGCCGAACGTCTTCCAAAAGATAGAGCGTCCGAGATGGCGAGCGTCCACCCGTTGAAGATGGGACGTCCGCCCAAAGATTAGGACCGAGCGTCTAGTCATTCCAAAACCGGACCTTCGCCCAAGGATCAATACCGGACGTCCATTCATTCAAGAACAGTTGTCCGAGCTTTCATGGATCCAGCGGTTTTCCAAATGTCGCCCATCCAGGCGTGGACAAACCCCTTCGCACAATAAAATTATGCTCGGGCTTGGGGGGCTTATGTACTGATAGGTCCTCCCAACATAGCTCGGGCGAACGATTGATATAATGTCGCGCGCTCAAAACCGGACGACCGCCAAAGGTTGGAACGTCCGCCCAATAATATGCACCGAGCGTCCAGATATTCCATAACTGAACGTCCGCCAGAGGTTGGCACGTCCGCCAGGAATCTGGACCGAACCTCCAACCAATAATCTGGACCGAGCGTCCAGATATTCCAAACTAAACGTCCGCTCAAGGTGGCTCGTCCACCCAAGAATACGGACCGAGCGATCAACCAGTCAGAAGCCGGACGTCCGCCCAAGGTGGCACGTCCGTCAAGCAATCTGAACCGAGCGTCCTCAGGAACCGGACATCCGTCCAAGGACGTCTGCTCAAGGTGGCTCGTCCGCCTAAGAGTTCGGACCGAGCGTCTAACGAGCGTCAACCCATTCAGGAACCGGACGTCTACCCAAGATTGAACGTCCGCCCAACAATTAGGACCGAGCGTCCAATCATCCCTAGACTGGACGCCTTCCCAAATGATCCGCACTTACTTGATAGCATGGTTAAAAGCAAAATGGCACATTAAAGTCCTTAATGAAGATTAAGGTATATTGGGCCGTTTCCAGGCCCCCAAAAGGTAAAAGCCCATTACGATCAGTATAAATAAAGGTCTCAGGTATGATTTCTGGACAGATTGCTTAAAACGCAACACATGCATGCATTATATAACGCTCTGTCATATTACTGACTTGAGCGTCGGAGTGCCTTTAGCAGGTACCCGGCCCCTCCCCAACTGGGAGTGTGGGGCCGCACATGGAGTAGGAGGACGTCCGTCCAACTGGGAGTGTGGAGCAGTACCAGGAGAGGGGAGCAGCGTCCGTCCGCCCAGTCTGCGTCAACTAGAGGAAAAGTCGTCCGCCCAGACAAGTTTGTGTTTTAACAGGGTCCGCCCGGATCTAGTCGAAACAAAATTAAAATGTTATCAACTAAACTATGAAAAAGTAACTATTTTTGCACAATGTTAAAATTAAGTTATTAAAAAACAGTTCAGTGTACTATTTGAATTATAGTGTAGAAGTTGGAAAAGAAATACATAATTATCCATTATTCATTCTTGAAGTCAATCTTCCAAATTACATGTCCAGTATTTAAATTTTAGTTGTTAAACATTAATTGTTGTTTCGATATTAAGAATTTATAAAAAGGTATATTAATAACTATATTATATTGTTAAAAAATATAACACGTTTTATGTTCTATTTATTGGAAAAAAAATATACTACTTTAATAAATACAGTATGGGCCTAACACTACTAAAATTCATAATTTTATCATGGGTTATTTTGTATGTTATCGGCGGTTTTAACCCCGTCTAAACCCGCAGTTCCAAAAACCCTTGGGAAAAATAACGCCGGTCATACTTATTTATGATTTTTTGAAAATCGCTACTTTTTCCGGGATGTTTAAAATTGACGGTAATTATCAGGAGTTTTCATAAAACCGTTGATAATTACTGAAGGTTTCCAAAACCGTCGACACTTACAGGAGTTTCTCCAAAATCGCCGAGAATGAAATTTTTTTTTATATTTCAAATATTATGACAAACTATTACTCAAGAGAGTATGACAAAAGATAGAATAAACTTTTAGGGTTAATGTGAAAATTGATCTCTGTTCTATTATTAAACCGTGGAAAACCCTTCCAAAGAAGCTAAATCACACACTTCTCTCGCATATCTCATTCTATACTCTATTCTACTCACATGAGAAGGGTTTCTTGCTATATTATTTTTATTCTTTCATATTAATTGACTCTCATTACTTATTTCTATTTCTACTATAAGTTTAAAGGTATGAGTTTCAATTATCAATGATGAATGACTTTATTTTTAGATAATTTTTTATTTGAACATTATATATGCGTTATTAATGATCTAATTTACATTTATAAATTTCATAAATCTTATTGTATCTAGTTAGTCCCTATGCTTTGAACCAATGACTAAATTATTATTTACTAGTAGCTTTCCAATCCAATCACATAGGAGAGTACTCTATAACATTGATAGTAAGCTTCCTTGCGGCCATATTAACAACCTGGAATTATATATTGAAATCATCAAGTTTTTTATAATATTAGAGCAATACGAGAATTAGCTATCTTCTTTTAAGAGTAAATTTACATCAAATCATTAAAATCCTAACTTGAGGGGTGTTTTATCACTAACAAACATAATCACAAAAATGTAAAAAATTAATGACAATGACAAAAAAGAGTAAAGTTATATCCCTACAAGTGACACAGCCTTACAATGATCACAACTAGAAAAATGATCAAGAAGCAAACATAAACAAAGGCCAAAAATTGACACGGCCTTATACAAAACATCAATACATGATGCATAAATCTATATCCCTACAAGTAAATAGCTACATGTCATTTCCAATACCAACCTAGTTAAATTTCATAAATAGCTACATGGCATTGAGCTGGTGCTAGTTTATCCAGAGGCTTCTTTCCCAAGAGAAGCTCCAACAGAACAACTCCAAAAGCATATACATCATTTTTATCAGTTAATTTGCATGTTTGTAGCATGTTTGTAGATTGGATAGGTAGATTGGATGATTAAAACGTGTATGAATTGCTTGATCTATAATATAGTTGCTTGATCCGTGGGTGGTTTGCTCTGCATCAGATCTGAAATGCGATAGGCATGTATCAGGCTTCATCGGATATCCGATGCAGGCTGTGTATTGATTTTTAAAGGTTTAATGTCTCCGTAGGTCCCTATTTTGGTCATGAATTTCAAATAGGTCCTCTTCATTTTCGGCGTATCAATTGAGTCCTTATTTTTGTAAAATTGAATCAATTACAGGCCTGCCGTTAATTTGGACAAACGGCCGTTACGGTATTGGTTAGGTGGCATGGTTGAGTGCAGTAACTAATCAGACGTGGCATTTAAAACGATTTTTGTATTAAATAATTGGTATGCACGTATGATTATTCAATTTTGGATAAGGGCATACTAGGAAATTTGAAAAAATTAAAGGCCAAGAGGTTTTAATTGACGAATGCACATGAGATTGGGGAAAGAAATTGAGGGTTTTTAATATTAGGGTTTGCGTGAGAGGCCAAAAATAGGATCCTAAGTTCGATCCAAAAATCAGGTGTATCTTTGTTCGATTCGAAGTAGGAGGGTGCGCGTTCTTTGTTGGATTCGAAGTGGGAGGGTGCGCGTTCTTTGTTGGATTCGAAGTTGGAGGGTGCGCGTTCTTTGTTCGATTCGAAGTGGGAGGGTGCGCGTTCTTTGTTCGATTCGAAGTGGGAGGGTGCGCGTTCTTTGTTCGAATAAACATATGTGCATACCAATTATTTAATACAATAATCGTTTTAAATGCCACGTCTGCACTCAACCATGCCACCTAACCAATACCGTAACGGCCGTTTGTCCAAATTAACGGCAGGCCTGTAATTGATTCAATTTTACAAAAACAAGGACTCAATTGATACGCCGAAAATGAAGAGGACCTATTTGAAATTCATGACCAAAATAGGGACCTACAGAGACATTAAACCATTTTTAAATGCGATATCGCACTCCGAAGTCGATGCCTTTTTTTCGTTTTTAATTTTATGTTAGTGTTTTAATTTTATGTTTTGTTTTGTTTTATAATTTGTTCATTTTTATTTGAATTTAATTGTTTTATTTTTAATAGTTTATTATTTATATTAATATTTGAATTAATTATATTTAATTTGAATTAAATAATTTAGTTTATAAATATTTAATATTAATTATATTTTTTTTGAATTTTATAATATTTATTGTTTTTAATTTATAATAATATATTAATGAATTAATTAAATTGATTAAATTTTATTGTTTTCAATTATTTAATGTTTAATTTGTTTCATGGTCTTTTAAATTTTTATAATTTTAAGATATTTTGTTACTCTTTTATATGAAATATTACTAATTTATAATTATTTAAATATTTTAATTAATGAATTTTTTTAATTAAAATTAATTGTTTGTAATTATTTAAAATTTATATAATTTTATAGAGTTGAATGTTTGATTTGTTTTTATGTAAAACCCCAGAAAATGGTGTTTTAGAAGGGGTGGTAGTCTAAAAATAGTGAAACTCGATTATTTTAATATTAAACGGTTTTATTATAAATAATTTTGTTATAAACGAGTTTCATTATTTTAAATCTCTCTAGAAACCACTTTTCTAGAGTTCTCTACCTTCTCTCTAAGAGTTTTTAATCTCAAGTCATCTGTTCGACGATCAGGAAGTGTCTAGGTGATCTTGGCGTTGAGGGCTACAAACCTGACCGATCAATTGGTTGAATCGAGCAGGTAAGTGGTAAACCCCTTTGTTATAAACGAGTTGTAGAGGAATTCTGTTTGCATGGATCAAGAGTCTCTCTTCTTCAATTCTTAACTCAATTTAGGTTGTAAGATTTCTCTCCAATCACCAATCGGTGAGTTGTAGGTTTTTGTAGAGTTTCCTTGCGGTGCAAGCATCGGTCAGAGTTCTCTAGAGCAGTGTTGTGTTTCTCTAAGGTAAGGGAAGCTAGATTTGTTTTGAATTCGAAATTTGTAGTATATGCATGATGAAATTGTGAATATTGAGCTGGTTGATTTGAATTGGATATTTTTAATATATGTGTTGTGTAACTTGAATGTGATAATGTACAAATAGATGATTCGTGTAACTTGAATGTGACAATGTACTTTGGCGCTGAGGGCCCTGTTAACCCTCGGCAAGTGTACCGAATCGTATCAAATAATAATAAAATGGTAAGACCAAATATCGTTTCTCAAAGGACTCACGGCCTAAACAATTGTGTGGTTTCTTGATTAAATAAGACTTGAAAAACCAATTCTTTTAGATTTAAATGCAAATACTACAAAGTAACTATGAATGCATGTATTGATCAATTGGACAAAAGAAGCAAAAGTGATTGATGTAAATTATGGAATGATGATGTTGTTGGGGTTTTCAATTCATCCTATCCACTCTCATGTATTTAAGAATTCATCTTCTTCATTAATGTTAATGTCACTTTCTAATTTACCTTAAACCCGATGTCTCGTGAAGAAAGCCTACTCCTAATCACTAGTTTACAATGCCTTGTCTCCCTAGCAATTATTCATGCATTACATTCGCACAAAAGCTTAAAGGCAACAAATCCTCCTATCCCTATGTTTAAGTAATATTACTATTGGGAGAATTTCTTCATGTCTAGATTTATCTATATGTGTCCATACAAATAAAATCAATGATCATGCAATTGAATGAGTTAAACAAAGCATGCATAGAGTATAGAAGAAAAACCCTAACAATTAATGAAAGAAAGCATATGGATTCAAGAACCAATTCAATACATGAGAGTTTCAAAGGATTACATTGATTCCCCAACAACAATGAAAGTTTAGTTCACCATAATCTAGATGAAAGATAATGAAAGAATGAAAGATAAAACCCTAGAATTTGAAGAGTGGAGCTTGAGCATCCAAAATCCTCCTCCAAGGGGTGAAGAAAGTGTGATTTTGCTTCGTTCTTCCTAAAGATACTAACCCTAATTCGGCTAAAACCTTATATAGCCTTCTAAAAATTATAGAAAAGTGGATCAAGGCCCAATAAAATGGCACTCAGCGGTAATTACCCCACAGTGGTAAGTGTGGTTCTTCTATTTGACGCTTAGTTGCAGTTTTGCCCCTCAGTGTTACTGTGAGACTTCAAAGTGCCGCTCAGCGGTAAAAGTAGTGTTGAGCGGTACTTGCGACTCTTTTTTTATGCAATTTTTCTTCCTTTTCTGAGTCCAACTTCTGACTACTTCACTTCTTCCATTCAATTCATCTTAAAACCTGCAAAAACAAGGAAAACCAAGCATAAAACCCATCAAACTCTCTTATTTCCAAAACATAAGCAAAAGCATGAATTCTACTTCTTCCAAATCATCTCAATTTGTGTTGAAAAACACTGAAATCTAACACAAAGCCATCAAATTCACCTTCAACTCTCTTATTCATCAAAACTATGATTCCAAGGTAGTTTCTAAGTCAAAAAGGGTGTTTTTAGTATCAAAATTAAGTATCAAATAATGGTAATTTCAACCGTTATCACTAAACCATGCCTAAGATTTCTACATTCTTGACCAAATTGGGAGAATTGTTGATCAATAGTTTTCCATTGCTTGGAATCAACTTGATGACGAAGCAACCCGTCAATTTTTCTCTCATCTGCATGGCATCTATGGTTTTTAGCATCTTTTGGATTCGCAAACAAACACTTCAGTCTGGGAACAATTGAAAGGTACCAAACAACTTTCAAAGCAGATCCATTTTTTTCTATTTGACCATTATCTTCACTATTGTTTTTTGACTTGTATCGTGATAACCCATTGGTTAAACGGGTCGCACCGCTCACAAAAGTTGAGTGCACGAAAATAATGCAGTACAGTTACTAGGAAGTGACTCCTAGGTCGTCTCTCAAGGACCAAATTGGGTTCAGTCTCAGATCAAACACGTAGTGGGGGGGGGGGGTTTTGTGAATATTTTTGGATGCGGAAAATTAAACACGACTGAATTAAAAACGTTGAAATAAAATTTAACAACTGTAAAACCAAACGGTACAAGATAGTAAAATCACAAAACGAAAAATTATGCAGTGTTTGAAAATAAAATAAACGCGGAAACATTAAACATGAACAAAACGTAAAACATTAAACGCTAAAGTAAAAACATCAATAAAAATAAACCGTAAAACAGTAAAAAAAAAACAAATTTAAAACTATAAAACTAATTTAAAACAGTAAAAACGAAATTGGTACAGTAAAAACTAAAATACAGTAACACAAAACTGTAAAAATAAATCTGGAACAGTAAAAACGAAAATACAGAAAAACACAAAATACAGAAAATAATAAAAACAGAAAACAGTAAATTTTGGAAAATAAAATTACAGCAGCACATAATTGCAGTAAAATAGTAAATACAGAATTACAGAATCCAAAATAAAAAAATACAGAAATAGTAAAAATGGAATACAGAAATACAGTAAATCAGTAAAACAGAAAACAGTAAATACAGAAAACAGTAAAATTCAAAAACAGTAAAAACAGAATTAAAATCACTGCAGTAAAATACATAAAATAAAATTACAGTAAATGATAAACATGCAAAAATAAAGAAAAAAAAACAGCTGAAATTAAATTGCAGAAATACATAATACAGAAATTAAAATACATCAGAAATTAATTTACAGCAGTAAAATAAAACAGTAAAACAGAATTTAATTTCAGAAACAGAAAATGAAACCAAACTTTGCATTTAATTTAAATTGTGCATGAAATTATTACAACAAAGAAAATTTAAATTTGGAACCTAGTGTGCACACTGTTCAACCGTAGTCTTCCATCTGTACTGTGATTTTCATCTGTTCCAGCCCCTCTACTGTCAGCCGCTGGATTTCTCCCTTGCTGGAAAATGTCCAGCTTCCTCTTCCCACACTCCACGGCTCTCTTACACTTGACTTGTGTCCCTTTTTATCTTGCAGTAAGTGTCGTCTATCTCACTTCTTTAGTGCAATTTTCTTCTAAATAATGATAATATTTCTTTTAGGCTGGAGCACACACCATATTTTGTTATTGAATGACCCACCACCGTGCTTGATTTCTAAAGAAAGAGAATGCCTATTGCTATTTTTTATTGTTGGACGTGACACCTACTCCCATTTAATCAACTTCTTCATTTCTCATACAAATCTCCAAAAACCGTAATGCTTTCTTCACGAGCTCCCAAGCTTCTTCCATATGCTCCAATTTGAATGCATCCCGTGACAGCACCTCTGGACGCATCTCCTGGCCGTGAGTGCACCATTTCCTTTCTTAATAGAAAGAAATCATGGGTCCTCATGCACACCACTTTGAACGTCTCTTTCTTGCCATCCAACATCACTTCTTAGTAGTTTTGTCTTTTAGCAACTTTCTTCATGAATTCTCCACTTTTGTCCTCTCCTACGTACCAAAATTATGCAAGGGACCCTCCATTCTCATATTGATTTCTAAATGAAAATAACTCATCCCAGTGAATCGAAGTGAAGCCCCCTGCTGACTGCAGTACGTGAGTTCACCCCCACACACCCAATATTGAAACACCACTTCTTCATTCCATTAAAGAAAAGAAACTTCTGCTGTTTTCTCTGCCCCGTGTGGACGTGTGAATTAGCAAGCAAGGGAACTCTCCATTCTTTGCAGCATTCCAGCGTGCTCAGCCGTGGTTCTTCAAAGTTGGCTGCATGTGTTGCCATCTGCTTGTGCAACTGCTGCACCGTGCTTCTCCTTCACATGGCTCTTCACTTCTAGCTGGAACAAGGCCGTGAGTGTGGTTATGTTGTGTGCAGCTGCTGCCAAACTGGACCAGCTGCTGGATTCTTCCTTCCACTCGATGTTATCCCCCTCTGTGTTCCATTCCAGCCCCATAAAACCATTAGTCTTCCTCTTTTAAGTGGCAGCTTCAACGCACCAGCTCCAGGCCGAAACACCCTCTTCAAGCTTCATGAACCAAATGAAATTAAGGGGGCCCTCCAATTGTTGTTGCTTCAGCCGTGAGAAGTCTTCCAGTGCTTCTTAAAATTCAATAATAATTGAAGACTTGTTCACCCACCTTCACGTATGCTCTTTTTCACTTTGCTGGATGTAACCCTTTTCCACTAATGAAACACCCCTTTCAAAGAGTAAAATGACCATAATGTCCTCCTTATTGTGGACACTTCTTTAATGGAGAGTCTTTAATTATTTGGCAGCCTTCCAAATGTCCAAAATTATTTTCCAGTAATTCCTTAAAATTAATAATGCAAATAATTAGCCTCAAATAATTCAAATTAATTAAAATAAGAATTTCTGGACAAATTAAGCACAATTAGGAAAAATAGGATAATACTGAACATTAAAGCACAATTCCTTGATTAAATCTGGTACAATAAGCTAAGTGAAATTGAGAAAATATTGACTCATCAAAATAGACCACACTTAGTCTTTTGCACTCCTGGGCAAAATCAAGACGCAAATCAGGGAATAGTTCAAAGGACTTTTAGGAAGGTGACACAAACTCAGCAGACAGAAAAATAAAGACTCACGAGAAAATTAAACAGAATTTACAAAGTTCTCAAGAAGTCTGGACAGAGAAAAGAAATAGAAATTATCCAACACAAATAAAGCAGATACTTATAGAAATCATCCAAGCAATTCAATACATGGAAAAATAATCAATCAGCTTAAGAGGTGATTCAAAAATAACATAACCTCACAGATGCACCAACAGTGTTTCTCTCAAGTGTTTAAGGTAAATCAATGTCACTCAATGCACTCAAGAAAGCAAACACAAGCAGACTTGGCAAGCTTCTAATATCAACACTCAAAACATATGCACGTTTAGATCAAAAGGTCTTTACTGGGTTGTAGTGGGGCCAAGGACAGGGGAGGATAAATTTGGATAAGTAGCTATAGCTCAGAAGAAATAGAGGTGCACTAGGGAAAAAAATGTAAACACTGTGAAATCTCACCCAAACCTCTAATTCAATCCTCTTCTCGACTCCAATATTCACAAAATTATTTTTCAATTTTCTCTTTTTTTCTCATCAAATTTTTTCATCCTGTCTTCCTTTTTTTTTTTTTATCACAAAACAGGATATAAATTATCATTTCAAAACATGATGAGGAACCAACTAGCCAATTCATCAGAATTCCCAAGGAGACCACACTTATTCTCAAAATACTTCTATAGCTCCAGACTTTCCTAAGGTTAAGGTAATCATTTGTTTTTCACTTAGGATCAGTGTATGAGCTTCAACACAAAGAAATATATACAGTATAGGCTCAAAGGGGTTATCAAAGGATAATAACAAGGTAGGCTTATTTGGCTAAAGAGGCTCAAGAACAAAAATGCCTTTATCACGTCTGAACATGCATATCAATCAAGTATATCAAAAAGAATCAAGCCAAGGCATATGTGCAAGCATTCAAGATACATATCACACACAAGAAAGAAAATTAAGTGGCTCAAATCTCACACAGGGTATTTGTCACAATCAAATCAACCTCTCAAACGTATAATCATCTTTCCAGGCAGAGAAAAACAAGGATTACAAACTATAAGTATTAAGTAAGTGAAGGAAAAATCTACAACTTAAACATCATCCAGAAATCAAGAGAAAAATGTAAAATTTATTGCACACAAAACTCGATAAAAATAACTTAAAACAGAAAAAATTAACACTCAAAAACAAAAAAAAAAAATTTAACACACAAAATACAATCTAACAGAAAAATTAGAAAAAACAGAATTTCTTCCCAGTAGACCACACTTAAATCACACAATGTCCTCAGTGTGTTACAATCATCAGATGATCAATTACAGAGCAGTCAAATAATATAGACAAGTGCAATAAAAGTAGAAAAATGGGAAGAAATTTTCAGAAACATCCATCAGCAGATGTGCAAATCACCTAGCACCCATCAGTAGATGCTAATAAAAATTTTTACTATTATTTTTTTTTTCTGAAAAAGGAGACCGGTACTGTGACAACAGTCTCGGTGGCAATGACCGAAACTGTTGCTACAGTGGAAAACATTTGGCTATAAAAGGTCCGCTCCTCCGCGTTGAGCAACATTTCTGACTTCCCTGCTCTCTCTCTACTCCTCTCTTCTCTCTCTCTGCTCTCTTCTCTTTCTATGCTCTCTCAACTCTCTCGAGCGTCTGGATCTCTGCAGGGAGCCTCTCCCCCCCGCGTCCGTGTGCTCTGAAGGTGTACGAGTCCTGCAAGGAGCCTCTGCCACCGTGCCAACTGAAGAGACTGAGATCCGCGAGGAGCTTCTCTGCCAGCTCTACTTCTCCAGGTAAGTCCTCTGCTCCTGGATCTGCCTTTCTTTCCGCTTTTTCTGCTGTTATTACCATCCTGCTTTCCTGCTTTCCATTTTTTCTTCTCTGATCTCTTGTGTTTGTTTTTTTTTTCTTTCTTTTCTGCCCTGCTTTCCTTTATTTATCTTCTCCTACAATTTTTTTTTTCATTTTTTTAAACTTAAAACACTTAAACACATAAAACACAACTGTCTTAAAACTTAAGGGGTATATAGGCTGGAAACCAGACGTTAATCTCCCTTCGATTGAAGGTATTGCAGAGACAATCGGGTAGAACAACGCCACGTACCCCACTTAAAACTAAATAAACACATAAACATAATATACAAGAACAAGGACAACAGGACAACTGGACATAGATCCGTTTAGGACCCTTTGCGAGGACCGTGAAACAGATCTGAGACCAAAAACTGAAACATCAAAGCATGACTGGACAAAATAAATCTAAAAGGAAATAAGAACAAATAAAGAAAACACTGAATAATTTTTTTTTTATTGTTATTTATGTTATGCTTATTTTTCTTGTTTTTGTTCTTTTTACATTTATTTATTTTTTATTAAAGTATTTGTATATTACGAGAGGAAGGATGAGTGATACGGAATCAGAGAGATATACCAGTCAACGGTGGCGTCCAACCGATGATCAAATCAAGATGATGACCAAAATATTCAACTATGGGGTCACACACCCAAGCCGAGCGCAAGTCGTCGAGATCGCGTCTCGACTAAGGGCTTTCGGCGAAGCCACTGAATACAACGTACACTGCTGGTTCAACAACCACGACAATCGGGTCAAGCGCTGGCAAGCGGAGATAGACCCCACTGGCACTCTCTTTTCACAACTGCCGCTATACATGTACGGTAAGACCTCTGATCACACCTCCATTGAATTTTCCATTCCTCTTCTATTATTAACACAAGTTTTTTTTATTTTTTATTTTTTTATTTATTATTTTTTTTTGTTTGAAAGAAAACAACTGGGTGATTATGAGGGCACCGAGGCTGCTGAATCTGTTTCCCGTTCCGATCATCATTGACGATGATAGAGATGAGAGACAAATCCTTCCACCCAAGCTTCTCACATTCCGAACCAGAGCTCCCTCAACGGAGCTCTCCCTTAGACCACCACAACCAGCTCGAGAATTCTTCCAGTTTTAATGTTTTATGTTATTTTTTATTTTTATGTTTTTGTTGGCCGAGTGTGGCCAGAATATGGACAAGGCATGTAATCTGAACAATTATATATTTTTATGTTTTTAATTTTTTTTTTTTTATGTTGTTTTTGTTTTTTATTTGGTTTGTAATATTAACGATCACTAAAGATCGACCCCCGAACATCTTTTAATTTCATATATGAATCTACTGCAATTTCATTTTCAGATATGTTAAATCTCCAATTTTCCATTACTGTAATTTTTGCTCTTATGACCGAATGAAATCTTTCTTAGTCAAATTTTTCAATCAATAATCTGTATGCAAACAACTAAGAAATTATATTTACAGTGAAGGAAAATAAGGAAAAATAAGATCTGAAGTGAAAATTTTTATTGGTATAAAATAATAAGATACTGAGGGTCGAAATAAAATCAAGGAATACGCAAAACAATTTTTGAATTTTTGATTTTTCGAATTTTTTTCTTTTTAGTAAAAACACTAAAAATCACGAAGCAAATAAAACACAGAACACATTTTTTTTTTAAATATATGAAAAATAAATATATGTACATCTCATAACAATTAAATTTGAAAAGAAAAATTTTTGCACACTTAAAAAAAAAATTATCACAAATAAATTTTTTTTTTTTTAAAATAATAACTGGAAAACTAATAAAGAAAAATAAAAGGAAAAATAAACATAAAAGAAAACGAAATTCAGAATCTTCCCGAGACCATACTTAAATTACACTGTCCTAAATGTTTTCTAAGCATAAGATCATCAATTAAAACACTAACAGATAAAGGACAAATGCAATAAAAGTAGGAAAACGGGGAAGAAAGAAAAAGAAAACTCCCCTGGTCAGGGTGGCAGTTGCCAATTTTGGATTTGTAGGGAGATGTTCTTCTCTTTAGGCTCCAGCATGAAATTGTTGAGGACGAACTGCTTCATCCTCCAGATTTGATCAAGCAGTGAAATGTCCTCCACCGCCGGATCTAAGCAGCAAATATTGTTACTAAGCAGATTCAGTAGGTGCCTTTTGATCTTCAAACTATCAGTGTCAGCACCTTTGTTTTCCACTGTGGGTGTATGTTGATCAAATTTATACGTACCTCCTGCAACATGGTTAGTGCAATGTCGCAGTGCAGAAATTTCATGCAGAGGTATAACACCCCATCCCAATTCATCATACTGAGCCTTAGATAAATCCTCATAACATGAATCAATTTCTAAATTGCATGCAATATTAATCATAGACTCAGATTCATGTTCAGTGCATGAAGAATAACCATTCGAATGTGATAGTAAAAAGCGGTTCTCATCATGCACAGAGGAAAAATTAAAATCAGACTCAGCAAGAATATAGTCATTAGCATACCGATCATCATCACAATCAACATAATAATCAAATTGTGGTATGCTTACCTCCTCTTCCTTGAAGATTTCTAGAGTGTGGGAAGGTGAAGGTGGTCTACCTGGTTCAGGATTACTGCTTACTTCTGCCGGGTCCCCAAAATTTTCATCAGTCTCCTCAGGTGCAAGAGTGGCCATCTGCCTGATCTGATCACTCAGATTCTGTATGGCAGCTTGAGTTTCCTGCTGGAACTCCATGCTCTCTTGCTTGAACTGCATGTTCCCTTTCTGAAACTGAATGTTCTGCATTGTCATCTGCTCTAGTAACTCCTTTAATGTAGGTTCAGAAGTAGAAGGCTGAGGAGTTATTTGAATAGGAGAATCATACTGCTGACTCTCATATTGTGGAACTGGCTCCCAAAGAGAGCTCTCAGAAATTGGATGACGGAACATATTGTTCTCATCATAAAAATCAGCAGATTTAAAATCAAAGTAATATGCAGAATAAGAATCATAATCACAGACATTGGCAGAATAAGCATTATTCACAACATTAAAATAGGTAGACATCGAAAAATAAAAACAAATAAAAAGTAAATACTAAAAATTACTAAACAGATAATTCACAACACATTTATACATGCTACAGGAACACACAAAACAACACATAAATTTTTTTTTTTTTAATTTTTTTTTAATTAACAAACAAAATACATATGACACGCATACAGAAAATAGAACATCACATCATAACGCAAGATAAAACACAACACAATTAAACATGCTACAGGCAAAAACAAGATAAAACAATTTTTTTTTAAATAATAACTAAATACAGAACACAACACAATAAAATATAAAAGACAAAACATATATTAACACAACATAATCGAAAAACACAACAAAAATCTAAAACAAGAACCTGGAACTGAAGTGACAACGCCGCCAAAATTTGCTGAAGGTGTCGTTGTCGCCTACAGAAATATACAAGACAAAACACACAAAACACACATATTAACAGAACAAAACTTTATACAACAAAAATCTAAAACCAAACCGTTATTGATCCCCGGCAGCGGCGCCATTTTTGATGAACGGGTCGCACCGCTCACAAAAGTTGTTTGCAGATAAGAATGCAGTACAGTACTAGGAAGTGACTCCTAGGTCGTCTCTCAAGGACCAATTTATATGGTGGTTCAGTCTCAGATTTTTTACGAAGTGGGGGGGGGTTTTGTGGATGTTTTTGACACGGAAAAATAAAATAAATTAAAAACAACTGAATTTAAATAAAACAGAATTTAAATCGTTGAAATAAATCTTAAAGACAATAAAAATTGAACGGTAAAAAAAAAGGTAAAAATGGAACAGTAAATATGCAGAAACGGTAAAATTTAACGATGCATAAAACAATAACCGATAAAATAAAAGAGAAAATAAAAATAAAAACACTGAACTGAATTGAAATTCATCGCAGATTGAAAACTTAAATAAAAATTCTGGACAATGAAGATAATCAAATAAACGAGTAAATTGTTCCAAATACAGTAATACACTGTTACTCACTCATCACGGGCTCAGAAATAAAATTCTATACACTGTTTGAAGTATGAAAATATGGAAAGAGCTTCCTGGAAGAGAAGGCAATGAGAGTCTCTCCCAGGCCTCAGGCCATGACCCTATATCTCATTCACCTACACTACACTCCCTACTGGAGCTCCCCCTTTTGCTTCTCATGCTGCTGATTTTATAGCTAAACTTCTTTGAATTCTTTACTATATTAATCAGCTTTTGTGGTGTGCGTTTCCAGCTAAGGTTCACGAGAATTCTCCATTCCAAACTCTTGTCTTCTTCTTCAATATGATTCGGGTGGGCTCCCTTCTCCTTTCACGTGTGTGCTGGGTTTGAGCTGCTGCTGGTGTTGATGGTGCTGTTGCCGATGCTGCTGATGGAGGACGTTGCTGGAATACCATGAAGCTGCTGGTCCAGCTTCTTCTTCTTCAAGTGATAGGCGTGAGTTACTGCTGGAGCTTCCTTTTCAGAATTCATCACCCGTGGTGACTTGTCGTGACAAGCGGCGTGTGCTCTCCCTTCCAGCCCAAGACCGTGAACTGCTTCCTCAACTCCCTCAACGACCAACAGAAGAACGAGCTCATCCAATTCCACGTCCTGCCCACGTTCGTTTCCATCTCAAACTTCGACACTCTGAGCAACCCCGTCAGAACACAGGCCGGTGATGACCCTGATAGGTTGGCGTTGAACATCACAAGTTCCGGGAACCAAGTGAACTTGACAACCGGCGTTGTTAACACCACAGTCGATGGAAGTGTGTACTCCGATCACCAGCTTGCCATTTATCAAGTGGACAAGGTTCTTCTTCCCAGGGACTTCTTCGTTCCCAAGCCTCCACCACCTACTCCTGCACCTGCAAAGGCTAAGGCTTCTTCTGCTAAGACATCTACAGATGGTCCTGCTTCTGCTGATTCCCACTCTGCTGCCACCAATTTGAAACTCAAAATCTGGTTCTCCCTTACAGTTGCAGCAGCAGCAGTATTCTCACTGTCACCGTGACACCTCCTGTTGTCATCTTCTTCATTCCAAGACACCAACCTTAGCCTCCTCATCTCCCAAGCTACTGGTTTGCTCAACATCGTCCAGCCAAATGGATGCAGAAAACCGTGAGCTTCTTCCAGCAAGGCCGAGACACCCTCTTTTATTCCAAAGTGCTGGATTGCAAACCAAGATAGATCTTCTTGCTGGACCAAGCCAAACCCGTGTGGATGTGTATTGTTTCAAAGGCAATTGTGAAATGAGTGATGGGCATTTTTTCCAACAAAACCGTGAATTTGCTTCCACGTGGTCCCCTTCTCTTTTCCTATTGTCTCTTGGAAATGCTCAAAGGAATGAAAGAGCCGAAACAAATTCAGATTTTTCAAGTGATGGCTCTTTCTTTTGTCCTTTGCTAAATTAATTTGTAGATGGCCTTTCCATAAGTGGTGGCTCCCACTTTTATTCTAACAATATGTAATTTGATAAATGCTTGGGCCATGTAACTTCTTTCTTCAAAACCGTGACTCCTTTCCATTCATGTGTCATACTTTTCTTGAGAACAATATTTCTTTCTATTAGTGGCGGCCCCCATGTGTTTCCTAGCCAAATGCTTGTCAAAACCGTATTCTTCACCATGATTTCCATTGGCAATTGAATGCAAAAGACAAAAGATAAAGGGGCTTTGAACCATTATGCCGTGATACTTGTAGAAGAAAGGAATGAAAATGTGTTTCCTCCATCATTTTATTTGCCAATTACTTCCAGCAACAAAACCAAAACTCAGCTTCATGAACCAAATATCGTAGCTTCTTCCAATTAATACAGTGTATAAATAAATATTGTTCCAAATGTCCTAAAATATATTCAGAATTTTTCCTGCACTCAGTAATGTAAATAATTAGTTTCAGACAATTCAAATTAATCAAAATAAGAATTTCTGATCAAGTTAAGCACAAATAGTAAAAATGGGAAAATACTGGACTTTTAAGTGCAATTCCCTGATTAATTCTAGCACAATAAGCTAAGTGAAGTGAATAAAATATCGACTCATCAGTAACCCTTTTTTAGCCAAATGCATGATTTTAGCCCAATCAAAGAGAGCACAATGTGTTCTATCCTTTAAACCTTTAGCCTTGAATATGATGTGAAAACCCTTTTTGAAAATCTTTACCTTGAGTTGAGTTGAGAATATTTTGTGGTATTGATAAAGGTTCAAGTTTGGGGTTGTTGGAAAGTCTAAAAAGGGAAAACAACAAGCATTGAGCTAAGCACGTGAAAAGCAAAATAAAAAGGAAAGAAAAGAAAGAAAAAGAAAAGCTCAAAGCAAAAGAAATTTGGTAAGAAGTAAGAATGGTTGTGTTTAAATGATGATTCTCTTAACTCATGGATTTTGTGATCCAGAAAAACCAATTTTCTTCTTAGCCCATCGACATTATAAGCCATAGAAAAGTCCTTGCGATGATGCTTGCTTATGAGTGTGTTTAATTATGGTTAAATGAAGGCAAAGTTGATTCATGTGACATTGTGCTAGTAGAGTGAATAAGTGACCTCTATATACACTTGTGTGATTGAGTGAAACACTTTATCTAGTAAGGAATAATTCCATGAGCACATGATTACATCTATGCTTAGTTAATTGATCATTCATGAGAATAGCATTTGTTGGATACTATGTGATTATGTGAACACCACAATGAGTTTGATTGAATCAAAGCATGTGTGCATCTTGAATGAATTCTTTTTGAAGAGCTGATTTGGGTAATTATGTGTCTTGAAAGAAAGAGTTTTTGAATGTATTAAACCATTGTATTGATTGGTGGAAGACTGAGTTACATCTTGTTTGCTTCAGGATAAGCAAAGTTCTAAGTTTGGGGTTGTGATAACGGTTGAAAAATCTTTATTTTTATACTTATTATACAATTATAAAATACAATTATATTATTAAAAATAGTAATAAGTTCAAATAAAATAAAATTCCACTATTAAAAAAAGTCTTAATACTTATTTTGGTCCCTCGATTCGTAACATTTGTTCAAAGTGGTCCTACCTAAGGTCGTATAGGGTATATCGCCTCGGTTATCTACAGAACCGCGGCCAAAAACCCTTTCAAGAACCTAATAGTCCACTCAACTATCTGATGGAAAACTCTATGCAGGGCTTTTGGCCTCAGTTGTCTGCAAAACTGAGGCCAAACAAGAACCTGACAGTCAACATCTACAGTCTGATCCCATAAACGCGGCAGTCATATCGTTAGGGATTTGGCTTCGGTTCTAAGGGGAACCGAAGCCATAAACCCTGACCTGAACAAAATTTAAATATTTAATATGTAGCAGAGGATTTAGCCTCGATTTGGCGCCAAACCGAGGTAAAAATGTTGAAAAAAATTTCAAAATTGCCATTTAATATTAATTTCAATTTTTTTTTACGAGATTAGGCCTCGATTTTCCAAGGAAACTGAGGTCATAGACCCTTTATTGCTTCGATTTTAGTGGGAACCGAGGTAATAACCTTTCATAAGTTAAAAAATAAAAATGTGAAAGGAACGATGTCGTCTTCTCAGCGAAACAATTTGAGCTTTCAATGCATGCATACTCTCGAGAACACCACTACCATCGTCATTTTCTTCCCTTTTTAACCCTTTTTCACCATTTGAATTTGATTTTGCTTGTTGTCGTGCCATCGTCAACATTTAGGAATCTTTTTAACCGATCAAAATCACTCCAAAGGTCTTTCTGATTTGGTTTTTTCGATTCTCCTTCTTAGAAGTAAATTTTTGTGGTTTTTTTTTCTCTCATTTTGATGTTTGATTTTGTTTGTAAAACTAATATTTTCTTGTATATTTATGTAGGATTGAATGTCGCAAAGTTGAATTTTCTACGATTTTGATCGCGGGTTGTCCTTTTTTATTGGCTTTTCACACTATCAAGTTCTTATATTAATGTTTAAAGTTTACTTTTTAATAGGATCATATAATTTTGTATGATTGTATGATTGAATATGTGACTGAATGATCATATAATATGTGTATAATTTTGTAGGATTGAAATATTTTGTGTGATTGTATAATTTTATATGATGGTATGATTTTAAAGTTTAACTTTTTAGTTTTACAATGTTATTTTTAAAAAATTTTATGTTGAATATGTTATTATGTCAATGCTTATTAATTGTAGGGTTGTATGATTGTATGATTGAATTGAATTAACCTTAATTTGTCGTTAAATGATCAATACAAAATTATTTTTTGTATTATAATTTTGTAGAATATTTCAGAATATTTACATATGCATTGTATGGATTGAAATTGGATTAATTTACCATGCATTAGTGTTGAGTACGAGAGAGGGTAGAGAAATTTATACAATTTGCGCAACGTAATGACGGTAGAAGTGATGATGAAGTGAAGTTTAGATGTCCTTGAGTGAACTATTTGAATGGGAGAAAGTTAAACACAACCGAAATTAGGGAACATCTTATCTGTGATGGTTTCCTACGATGCTATACAACATGGATATGGCACGACGAAGAAATGCACTTTCCGACTGTCTCCCAAACTGAAAATGTTATTGATTCCACCATTGAAGAAGACCTACCAGATGAAGACAAATTAGAGGACATGATACGCGATGTTGGCGCAGAAAATTTTGCCAAAGCTCATGTGTATGACACGATGTCGACTGATGTAGAAACACCTTTGTATGTCGGTTCAACTAAGTTCACAAAGTTGTCAGCGGTGTTAAGGTTCATGAATTTGAAGGCGACCAATGGATGGACTGATAAGAGTTTCACACAATTGTTGATGTTGTTGAATGAAATGTTGTCATATGGAAATACACTACCCACTCATAATTATGATGCAAAGACAATTCTTTGTCCGATGGGTATGGAGTATAAAAGGATACATGCTTGTCCCAATGATTGAATTTTCTCAATATTTTAATAATATAATTGTATTTTATAATTGTATAATAAGTATAAAAATAAAGATTTTTCAACCGTTATCACAACCCCAAACTTAGAACTTTGCTTATCCTGAAGCAAACAAGATGTAACTCAGTCTTCCACCAATCAATACAATGGTTTAATACATTCAAAAACTCTTTCTTTCAAGACACATAATTACCCAAATCAGCTCTTCAAAAAGAATTCATTCAAGATGCACACATGCTTTGATTCAATCAAACTCATTGTGGTGTTCACATAATCACATAGTATCCAACAAATGCTATTCTCATGAATGATCAATTAACTAAGCATAGATGTAATCATGTGCTCATGGAATTATTCCTTACTAGATAAAGTGTTTCACTCAATCACACAAGTGTATATAGAGGTCACTTATTCACTCTACTAGCACAATGTCACATGAATCAACTTTGCCTTCATTTAACCATAATTAAACACACTCATAAGCAAGCATCATCGCAAGGACTTTTCTATGGCTTATAATGTCGATGGGCTAAGAAGAAAATTGGTTTTTCTGGATCACAAAATCCATGAGTTAAGAGAATCATCATTTAAACACAACCATTCTTACTTCTTACCAAATTTCTTTTGCTTTGAGCTTTTCTTTTTCTTTCTTTTCTTTCCTTTTTATTTTGCTTTTCACGTGCTTAGCTCAATGCTTGTTGTTTTCCCTTTTTAGACTTTCCAACAACCCCAAACTTGAACCTTTATCAATACCACAAAATATTCTCAACTCAACTCAAGGTAAAGATTTTCAAAAAGGGTTTTCACATCATATTCAAGGCTAAAGGTTTAAAGGATAGAACACATTGTGCTCTCTTTGATTGGGCTAAAATCATGCATTTGGCTAAAAAAGGGTTACTGATGAGTCGATATTTTATTCACTTCACTTAGCTTATTGTGCTAGAATTAATCAGGGAATTGCACTTAAAAGTCCAGTATTTTCCCATTTTTACTATTTGTGCTTAACTTGATCAGAAATTCTTATTTTGATTAATTTGAATTGTCTGAAACTAATTATTTACATTACTGAGTGCAGGAAAAATTCTGAATATATTTTAGGACATTTGGAACAATATTTATTTATACACTGTATTAATTGGAAGAAGCTACGATATTTGGTTCATGAAGCTGAGTTTTGGTTTTGTTGCTGGAAGTAATTGGCAAATAAAATGATGGAGGAAACACATTTTCATTCCTTTCTTCTACAAGTATCACGGCATAATGGTTCAAAGCCCCTTTATCTTTTGTCTTTTGCATTCAATTGCCAATGGAAATCATGGTGAAGAATACGGTTTTGACAAGCATTTGGCTAGGAAACACATGGGGGCCGCCACTAATAGAAAGAAATATTGTTCTCAAGAAAAGTATGACACATGAATGGAAAGGAGTCACGGTTTTGAAGAAAGAAGTTACATGGCCCAAGCATTTATCAAATTACATATTGTTAGAATAAAAGTGGGAGCCACCACTTATGGAAAGGCCATCTACAAATTAATTTAGCAAAGGACAAAAGAAAGAGCCATCACTTGAAAAATCTGAATTTGTTTCGGCTCTTTCATTCCTTTGAGCATTTCCAAGAGACAATAGGAAAAGAGAAGGGGACCACGTGGAAGCAAATTCACGGTTTTGTTGGAAAAAATGCCCATCACTCATTTCACAATTGCCTTTGAAACAATACACATCCACACGGGTTTGGCTTGGTCCAGCAAGAAGATCTATCTTGGTTTGCAATCCAGCACTTTGGAATAAAAGAGGGTGTCTCGGCCTTGCTGGAAGAAGCTCACGGTTTTCTGCATCCATTTGGCTGGAAGATGTTGAGCAAACCAGTAGCTTGGGAGATGAGGAGGCTAAGGTTGGTGTCTTGGAATGAAGAAGATGACAACAGGAGGTGTCACGGTGACAGTGAGAATACTGCTGCTGCTGCAACTGTAAGGGAGAACCAGATTTTGAGTTTCAAATTGGTGGCAGCAGAGTGGGAATCAGCAGAAGCAGGACCATCTGTAGATGTCTTAGCAGAAGAAGCCTTAGCCTTTGCAGGTGCAGGAGTAGGTGGTGGAGGCTTGGGAACGAAGAAGTCCCTGGGAAGAAGAACCTTGTCCACTTGATAAATGGCAAGCTGGTGATCGGAGTACACACTTCCATCGACTGTGGTGTTAACAACGCCGGTTGTCAAGTTCACTTGGTTCCCGGAACTTGTGATGTTCAACGCCAACCTATCAGGGTCATCACCGGCCTGTGTTCTGACGGGGTTGCTCAGAGTGTCGAAGTTTGAGATGGAAACGAACGTGGGCAGGACGTGGAATTGGATGAGCTCGTTCTTCTGTTGGTCGTTGAGGGAGTTGAGGAAGCAGTTCACGGTCTTGGGCTGGAAGGGAGAGCACACGCCGCTTGTCACGACAAGTCACCACGGGTGATGAATTCTGAAAAGGAAGCTCCAGCAGTAACTCACGCCTATCACTTGAAGAAGAAGAAGCTGGACCAGCAGCTTCATGGTATTCCAGCAACGTCCTCCATCAGCAGCATCGGCAACAGCACCATCAACACCAGCAGCAGCTCAAACCCAGCACACACGTGAAAGGAGAAGGGAGCCCACCCGAATCATATTGAAGAAGAAGACAAGAGTTTGGAATGGAGAATTCTCGTGAACCTTAGCTGGAAACGCACACCACAAAAGCTGATTAATATAGTAAAGAATTCAAAGAAGTTTAGCTATAAAATCAGCAGCATGAGAAGCAAAAGGGGGAGCTCCAGTAGGGAGTGTAGTGTAGGTGAATGAGATATAGGGTCATGGCCTGAGGCCTGGGAGAGACTCTCATTGCCTTCTCTTCCAGGAAGCTCTTTCCATATTTTCATACTTCAAACAGTGTATAGAATTTTATTTCTGAGCCCGTGATGAGTGAGTAACAGTGTATTACTGTATTTGGAACAATTTACTCGTTTATTTGATTATCTTCATTGTCCAGAATTTTTATTTAAGTTTTCAATCTGCGATGAATTTCAATTCAGTTCAGTGTTTTTATTTTTATTTTCTCTTTTATTTTATCGGTTATTGTTTTATGCATCGTTAAATTTTACCGTTTCTGCATATTTACTGTTCCATTTTTACCTTTTTTTTTACCGTTCAATTTTTATTGTCTTTAAGATTTATTTCAACGATTTAAATTATGTTTTATTTAAATTCAGTTGTTTTTAATTTATTTTATTTTTCCGTGTCAAAAACATCCACAAAACCCCCCCCCACTTCGTAAAAAATCTGAGACTGAACCACCATATAAATTGGTCCTTGAGAGACGACCTAGGAGTCACTTCCTAGTACTGTACTGCATTCTTATCTGCAAACAACTTTTGTGAGCGGTGCGACTGATAACAGTTGAAAAACTGTTATTTTCATGCTTAAAATTGATACTAAAAGCAACCTTTAGACTTAGAAACTAGCTTGAAATCACACCTTTTATCTTTATTTTCAGAAATAAGAGAGCTGGACAGGTTTACACTTGATTTGAGTGTTTTTGTGCAGGTTTTAGGGTGAATTTGGTGCAAAGAGTGAAGAAGGAGAGAAGTGACATTAGAAAAGACAAGAAAGAGTGCAAAAAGAGAAGACGAAGGCACCGCTTAGCGGCAAACTACCGCTGAGCGGCACTCAGGAGGTTGCGGGAGTCACGCTGAGGGGCAAATGGCCGCTGAGGGGAAGAATTGTGACGCGCAACTACCGCTGAGCGGTAAATACCGCTGAGCGGTACTCTTTGGGCTTGGGCTTTTGTAATCTTTTGTAACTCTAAATTAGTATATAAGGGCTTGCACGTCCTTTAGTTTAGTATCTTTGGCAGAAACAAGGCAAACACTCTCTCTTCCACCCCTTTAAAGGAGGATCTTGGATGCTCAGGCTACCTCTTCACCTTTATTGGGTTTATTCTTTCACTCTTTCATTGTTATTCATCTAGGTTCACCATGACGATGGTGAACTAAACCTTGTATGTTTGTTGGGGAATCAATGTAATCTCTTGAAGCTCTCATATATGGATTTGTTGAGTACATCTTTGAATTAAGACATATGCTTTCTTTCATCATTAGTTAGGGTTTTTCCTCTTTGCTCAATGCTTGCATTGTTTAACTCATTCTAATGCATGATTATTGGTTTTGTCGATACGGACACGTACGGGGAAGTCTAGATCCGGGGAATTTCTCCCAATATTTTACTGACAACATTATATTGGTTGCCTTTAAGCTCCTGCTGTAATGAACTAATCATTAGGAATGCTAGGAATTGTATGAACTATTTGATTAGGGAGAAGCCATCTAGAATGGTACATTAGAGAGTGGCATTAACAATGATGATTTGAATGTTGAATTCCTAAAATATATGAGAGTGGATGAGATGAAATTGACCCCCAACAACATATTCATTCATATAGTTCATTGAAAGTGTTTATCTTTTGTCTTTGCCATTGATCAATTCATGCATACATGTTTATTTTCTGTCTTGCATATTAAACTTTGAATATTTCGTTTCTAAGTCCTAGCTAATCAACAAATCACATAACTAAACTAGGCCGTGAGTCCTTTGGGAAGAACGATACTTGGTCTTACCAAGTTTTATTACTTGAACGATTCGGTCATACTTGCCGATTGTGAAACAAGTTTGTGACATCATATTTTGGTGCTTACAAATTTGTCCATCTAGTTTTTGGCGCCGTTGCCGGGGAATTGGGGATTGAACCCGAGTCCTAGCAACGGCTATTGAAGTGTTGAGGTCCAGCAAGATTAGTGTAATCTGCAAGAGTTCTTCTAACATTATTGCTCTCCATACTTCCTGTGCTATGAACAGAACCTTGTGGTGATGATTGCAAGAGAGTTTCTGGAGAAGGGAAAAGTTCTCTAGACGTTCTGATTCTTCTCCTCCTTCTACTCTCTTCTAGGCCTTCAAGAAGTGGTTCTGTTGTTTTCTTACTCCTATTTCGAATTGCTTCCTGCATGCACAAGAAACAAAACCCTAGAACAGATTTGTTAGCACAAAAAGAATATAAGAGAAGATATATATTCAAAAGATAAAAAGAGAAAAGATTCAGAAGATAAGAAGATAAAAGATTCAAAAGATAAAAAGATAAAAGATAAAATAAAATTTAAAAATAACATAAAATCTAACCTAAAAGATAAAATAAAATAAAATCTAAACTAACCAAATAAAATAAAATCTAATCTAATCTAAAAAGATAAAACATAAAAAGATAAAAACAGAAAATAAAAACAGAAATTTAAAATTAAAGTCAAAGATAATCAATAATCACACAAATTAACCAGTTAAACCACGAGTCCCCGGCAACGGCGCCAAAAACTTGATGACCCAAACTTAATAGCCGTTGCTAGGACTCGGGTTCAATCCCCAATTCCCCGGCAACGGCGCCAAAAACTTGATGGACAAATTTGTAAGCACCAAAATATGATGTCACAAACTTGTTTCACAATCGGCAAGTATGACCGAATCGTTCAAGTAATAAAACTTGGTAAGACCAAGTATCGTTCTTCCCAAAGGACTCACGGCCTAGTTTAGTTATGTGATTTGTTGATTAGCTAGGACTTAGAAACGAAATATTCAAAGTTTAATATGCAAGACAGAAAATAAACATGTATGCATGAATTGATCAATGGCAAAGACAAAAGATAAACACTTTCAATGAACTATATGAATGAATATGTTGTTGGGGGTCAATTTCATCTCATCCACTCTCATATATTTTAGGAATTCAACATTCAAATCATCATTGTTAATGCCACTCTCTAATGTACCATTCTAGATGGCTTCTCCCTAATCAAATAGTTCATACAATTCCTAGCATTCCTAATGATTAGTTCATTACAGCAGGAGCTTAAAGGCAACCAATATAATGTTGTCAGTAAAATATTGGGAGAAATTCCCCGGATCTAGACTTCCCCGTACGTGTCCGTATCGACAAAACCAATAATCATGCATTAGAATGAGTTAAACAATGCAAACATTGAGCAAAGAGGAAAAACCCTAACTAATGATGAAAGAAAGCATATGTCTTAATTCAAAGATGTACTCAACAAATCCATATATGAGAGCTTCAAGAGATTACATTGATTCCCCAACAAACATACAAGGTTTAGTTCACCATCGTCATGGTGAACCTAGATGAATAACAATGAAAGAGTGAAAGAATAAACCCAATAAAGGTGAAGAGGTAGCCTGAGCATCCAAGATCCTCCTTTAAAGGGGTGGAAGAGAGAGTGTTTGCCTTGTTTCTGCCAAAGATACTAAACTAAAGGACGTGCAAGCCCTTATATACTAATTTAGAGTTACAAAAGATTACAAAAGCCCAAGCCCAAAGAGTACCGCTCAGCGGTATTTACCGCTCAGCGGTAGTTGCGCGTCACAATTCTTCCCCTCAGCGGCCATTTGCCCCTCAGCGTGACTCCCGCAACCTCCTGAGTGCCACTCAGCGGTAGTTTGCCGCTGAGCGGTGCCTTCGTCTTCTCTTTTTGCACTCTTTCTTGTCTTTTCTAATGTCACTTCTCTCCTTCTTCACTCTTTGCACCAAATTCACCCTAAAACCTGCACAAAAACACTCAAATCAAGTGTAAACCTGTCCAGCTCTCTTATTTCTGAAAATAAAGATAAAAGGTGTGATTTCAAGCTAGTTTCTAAGTCTAAAGGTTGCTTTTAGTATCAATTTTAAGCATGAAAATAACAGTTTTTCAACTGTTATCAGCGACCCGTTCATCAGTTACCAACAAATGGCCTTGATCATACAACACATACACGCAAGTGATTCAATCATAGAAACCTGGGCAAAGTCATTCATGCTTTCAATGCAATAACACTCAATCATAAAAACTGTGGAGTTCAAAACCTCACACATAAGCTCATTCAACATTCCATCTATTCCCAATACACATCTTGCTTAGCATCATAATCACAATCACAACATCATGCATCTATTTACATAACTTGTGAACAACCACCTGTATATTAGCATATAGTGCACAATCTCAGCATCAATCAATATCGATGCATAAATCACAAACAAACCATCATAGCAGATAAAGTTTCACACTGAGTACATCACAACCTACTCTATGAATAGAAGCAAATAAGTTTAACAGTACAAAAAAGAAGATAGAAAAAATCCTGCTCAAGAGGTGATAGCATCCATCAGTAGATGCTATCTCTGCTCCTCATCAACCCATGCTATCTTTGATCCTCATCAACCCATGCTATCTTTGCTCCTCATCAACCCATGCTATCATCAAAATCTTCCTCCTCTCCTTCTTCTTCAGCATCTTCAAAGTCATCATCATCATCCTCATCATCATCCATAGCTAGAGCTTGAGCTGCTCCAACTCCACTAGCCTGACCTTCCTCCTCTGGCCATGCCACCACACTATTGAATTCATCCATGGTCTACCGATGTCCTGGGGTGTATCATACATACCAATGATCATCTATGCCATGGCCACCTGCCCTATTGATAAGAGTTGAAAAACTGTTATTTTTATACTTAAAATTTACTTCAATTAGAACCTTTATGACTTAGAAATTAGTTTGAACTCATGATTTTGTTGAATTGTTGGAAATAATAGAGTTATACATGTTTCATGCTTGATTTCCTTGTTTTTACAGGTTTTTAGATAAAATTGATGAAAGAAGTGAAAAGGGATAGAGATGGAATCAGAAAAGGACACAAAAAGTACAAAAGAAGAGAAAATGCAAGTACCGCTCAGCTCAAATTACTGCTGAGTGGCACTCTCAAAGACCTATTGGCACCACTGAGGGGAAGAAGTGGTCACGCATTATTACTGCTTAGCGGTATTTACCGATGAGCGGCACTTTTCTGGGCTTGGGCCTACTTTTTTGTATTTTTTTAGAATATTATATAAGGTTTTAGTTAACCTAGGTCAATCATCTCTGGCTAGGACGAAGCAAAAACACACTCTTTCACCCCTTGAAGGAGGATTTTGGATGCTAAGGCTCCTTTCTCAACTTTCTAGGGTTTCATCTTTCATTTTTCTGTTGTATTTCATCTAGTTTCACCATGAATATGGTGAACTAAACTTATTTTGTTGTTAGGGAATCAATGTAAATCCTTAGAAACTCTCTTGTATGGAGTTTGTTCTTCAAGATCATTTTTATGATACATGCTTTCTTTTATTAATAATTAGTGTTTTTCCTCTTTGTTCAAAGCATGCATTGTTTAACTCATTTGATGTCATGATTATTGGTTTTATCGATATGGACACATACGGGGAAATTTAGATCTGGGAATCTCTCCCATCAGTATATTACAAACCTAGACATAGGAGTATGATAATTGGTTGCCTTTAAGCTTCTGTTCATTATAATGCATGATTAATTGCTAGGGAGACAAAACATTGTAAACTAGGGAGACAAGACATTATAAACGTCATCCAGTACTTTGCCAAGGGAGTTAGATCAACTCTCCTGATATGCACAACTACATCATTCCTGTTTCTCTGAAAGTACCCTCCAGGCACACACAACACACTTTCTACATTATCAAAATATGTTCCTTCTTCCATGTTTAGATCAAACTGACACTGCTCAACAACCCATTCTATATTTAGAAACCTGTTAATGGAATCAGGATCATACCAAATGGTTTTTCGTCTGACATAGCTCATATAGTCCTCATTGGGATAATCATCCAATCGCCTTGCATTAGTGTAGAACTCTTTGACGACTGCTATGTTAGCTGGTGCAGGATAAGTGGCTATTTTCTCCCAGTTTCTGTTTTCCATTTGCTCTCCAAATTGTGGAGCAAAGTCAGGTATCCACCCAACCTTCCTTTCCATCAACAGTCTTCTATCTTGAACACTGATGAAATGTTTCTCATGTCTACGGGACATGAACTTGGTGGAATAGGGACGATCTGGTTCCTTCCTCTTGGATCCCAAGGTCTTGATTCTCTTGCCCGATGAGGAGGCCATTCCTACATCAAACACAATTCACAAAACCACAAGAAACATCGTTAAGCATTAGTAAACCACAATCAACTCCCTAAAACACTTCTTATCACTGCTGAGGGCAAAAAAAAACCCCTCAATGCCACCTGTGCAGAGAAACAGTCAACCAAAACACAAAAGACACCATTCTGCAGACATCGCGCTCAGGGAAACTTTCTGCTGAGCGGCGTTTCTATAGATTTGCCGAAATTGCCTAAAAATGCTTCTAATCTCCACCCACATGCATTTTTCCTAGTTTCAGGCCTAAATCAAACAATTTAATCGGTCCAAACAGTGATTAATTCATCTAATTATGCATAAAAATCAAAATCCTTCAGAAATCAAGCTTAGACAACCATGTTCGTACCAATTCATGCTTTCAAAAACCCTAGAATGTAAAGTGCATGTACTTACTTGGGTGGAGATGCTAAATATGTGTAGAATGCTCTAGGAATGTGAAGAAATCAGCCTCTAACAACAATGCTCTCAAACAATCCCAAACTTGGATGGAAACTTGATGTAAAAATGGTTGAAAGAGAGGTTTTGTGAAGGGGGAAGAAGGGGAAAATGGAGAGAACTCTTTGGAGAGTGCTTTAGAGTGTTTGGGAAGATTGGGATCTAAAAGTGGCGGCCAAGATGCGCCCTAGGGTATGAAAAAGACCTAATGGGCCAAATCCCGCTGAGCCCAAATTTTAAAAACCCAAACAGAAAAATCTGCAGCGTTCGCGCTTAGCGGTAGTTTCCGCTAAGCGAAATGCGCGACACCTACTTTCTTCCTTCCTAGCTTGCCCTAAGCATCTTTTTCCAATGCCTCTCAACTTCAACTCTCAATTTTTCAAATCTCAAATATTTTCCATTCAATCTTACTTAACCAATGCACTTAGTCTCTTACACCACTCAAACATTCAAGTCAATCCCTTTAATGCAACTATAGCAGAACCAAAACAAACAAACAAAGATAAAGTCAATCAACTGGGTTATTGATGACAAATTTATGAACACCAAAAAACGGCGCCAAAAACTTGTTTAACAATCGGCAAGTGTGACCGAATCGTATCAAGTAATAAAACTAGGTAAGACCAAGTATTGTTTTCCCAAAGGACTCACGGCCTAGTTAGCTATATGATTTGTTAATTATTTAAGACTTGTTAACAATTGATTGTAGGTTTTAAATGCAAGAGACAATAATTAAACATGTATGCATGAATTTGATCAATGGAAAAGAGGAATTGATGAGTCGTTATTTCTTGAATTATATTTAGTTTATTGCACTTAAATAAACCAGGGAATTGTGTTTAATTGTTTGTTATTTCCCCGTTTTCCGAATTCTGCTTAATTTGGTCGGAAATTTGTAATTATGCTAAATTGGGTTTTCTGAGCTGATTAAGTGCATTTTTGAAGTGCAGGAAAATTTTGGAAATACATTTTGGGACATCAGGAAGAATGCCAAATAAATTCAAGACTCTCCACACAGACATTTTAGAATTAATTAAATTGTAATTCAGTAGTTTAGAATTTCTGTATTAACTTTTACATTTTTGGACAATTTTTGGTAAACTATATTAGACCCAAAAATTAGAAGTTAGTGACTTGGACCTAGGGTTTTATTGTGTTGACCCCATCCCTATTAAAGGGAGGACACACGTCCTTAGAGAGCCAGCCGCCACTTGTTATTTGTTTTCTTTCGGCTTGTGTTCCTAGGAGGGGAGAATGATGTTTACGCGATTTTTCATGATGAATGAGAGAAAAAGCTTCACTTTTATTTTTTGCTGATTATACATGGCCTTTTTATTTTCTTTGGTTCAAACAATTTTTACTTTGAAGAATGTTCACAGCCGCACACGGTGACGTGGAGCTAATGAGGCAAAATATGGTGATTCAGAGTTGAAGAAGTGCAGCACGGTGACTGATTGGATGGAGTGGTGACTCATTCTATGCACGGACAGCAGCAAGAGGAATGGCAGCAGTAGGTGTCACAGCGTGGAGAAACACACGATATTTTGGGTCATGCTGGAAGAAAGGAGAAAGTTTTTTTTTATTTATGAAATGAGAAGCTGATTTGATGGGAGTAAGTGGTGTGCACGGAAAGTGGAGCTCGAAGAAACTCTCGGCTTGGGAGGATGCACACATTCCAATTTTTTTATTAAAGCTATTCAATGCTTCTTTGCTGGAACGGAGAAAGCACCGTGACTAATGCTTGGATGATAAAGTCTAGATGATGGGACATGTGGTAGCAGGAGGTGTAGCAATGTATTTCTTTTATTTGTTTAAGAATGAAGAGGTAGATTAGGTGAAGCAAAGTAGTGCACATGGTCATGGGAATTTATTCCCTTGTCACAGTCAAGTCTGTAATGAAGAAGTAGATTAGGTTGGAGTAGGTGCTGTCAAGTCTTGCAAGCTGCACACGGTCCTGGGAAGAATTTTTTTCATTTATAATTTAACTTGCCTTTAGAAATTCGGTAGCAGAGATGCATTATTAGAGGGAAGCGGTGCACACACATACGGACAATTCATTTTTCTTGTTGAAAATGCAGATTTACTTTGCAATTGTTATATGCACAAGGCTGCTATGTCAAATCCAAATTTGCTTTAAGATAGTTGTAGTCGCTGATTTCATCCAGGGCTTATTTCTTTTTCTTTTCTTTGAGAAACTCACGGTGATGGAGCTGCAATGTGTGCGTGGATGCTGCTGGAATATGCACTTCATTTATTAGTTAAGCTTTGTTTCTTTATTTCCGCTGTATGCATTTTAATTTTAACGCATTGTGTTTTAATTTAAGTAGATGAGTTTTCTTATTTATTTATTGCATTGCACTTAGTTCGCGCACTGATGGACAAATTTATGAGCACCAAAATATGATGTCACAAACTTGTTTTTCAATCGGCAAGTATGACCGAATCGTTCAAGTAATAAACTTGGTAGGACCAAGTATCGTTCTTCCCAAAGGACTCACGGCCTAGTTTAGTTATGTGATTTGTTGATTAGCTAAGACTTACAAACGAAATAATTGAGATTTTATATGCAAGACAGAAAATAAACATGTATGCATGAAGTTTTGATCAATGGCAAAAAGCAAAAGATAAACACTTTCAATGAAATTTATGTATGAATATGTTGTTGGGGGTTCAATTTCATCTTATCCACTCTCATATATTTTAGGAATTCAACATTCAAATCATCATTGTTAATGCCACTCTCTAAAGTACCTTTCTAGAAGGCTTCTCCCTAATCACGAGTTCATACAATTCCTAGCATTCCTAATGATCAGTTCATAAGTGCAGGAGCTTAACGACAACCAACATAATATTGGGAGAAATTCCCCGGATCTAGACTTCCCCGTACGTTCTCGTATCGACAAAACCAATAATCATGCATCGATTGAGTTAAACAATGCAAGCATTAAGCAAAGAGGAAAAACCCTAACTAATGATGAAAGAAAGCATAAGTCTTAATTAAAAGATGTAAAAACAGATTCCATATATGAGAGCTTCAAAAGATTACATTGATTCCCCAACAAACATACAGAGTTTAGTTCACCATATTCATGGTGAACCTAGATGAACAATAATGAAAGAATGAAGGATAAAACCCTAGAAAGGTGAAGAGGTAGCCTAAGCATCCAAGATCATCCTTCAAAGGGGTGGAAGAGAGAGTGTTTGCTTCGTTTCTGCCAAAGATACAAACCCTAGGACGTCCTAAAGCTTATATACTATTCTAAAATTACAAAAAATCTAGGTCCAAGCCCATAAGTGTGCCGCTCAGCGGTAAGTGCGTGAGTCGTTTCTTCCCCTCAGCGGCCATTTTGCCTATCAGCGGATCTCCCGTAAGCTCCTGAGTGCCGCTCAGCGGTAAACTCCCGCTGAGCGGTGACTTCGGCTTCTCTTTTTGCACTTTTTAATGTCTTTTCTGATTTCATCTCTCTCCTTCTTCACTTCTTTCACCAAATTCACCTTAAAACCTGCACAAAAACACTGAAATCAAGCATAAACCTGTCCAGCTCTCTTATTTATGAAAATATGAATAAAAGTATGATTTCAAGCTAGTTTCTAAGTATAAAGGTTGCTTTTAGTATCAATTTTAAGCATGAAAATAACAGTTTTTCAACTGTTATCACGCACTTTTACATTGAATGTTTTATTTTAGTGTTTTCATTTAATTTAGTTACGATGTTAGCTTAAGTGACCAATCATTTTAATTCTGTGTTTATATATGTGTTTACATCCGTGTTTATGTTCGTGTTTTAATTTAGTTCACTTGCATTCTCAAAACTCTTCACAAAACCCCCCACAATGTGTTTGATCTGAGACTGAACCAAATTTGGTCCTTGAGAGACGACCTAGGAGTCACTTCCTAGCACTATACTGCATTCTTTTATGCACAACTTTTGTGGGAGGTGCGACCCTCTCATCAGGAATACAAACACTTTAATGAATTAGATGGATGAGTATGTTGTTGGGGTTATCAATTTCATCTTATCCACTCTCATATACTTTTAGGAATTCATCATTCTTTTCATCAATGCTAATGCCACTCTCTAAATCACCTTGCAAGAAGGCCTATCCTTAATTATGAGTTTATACAATTCCTAGGATTCCTAGTAATTAATTTTGCAAAAGCTTAACGGCAACCAATATGCTATTGGGAGAAATTCCCCGGATCTAGATTTCCCCGTACGTTCCCATATCGACAAAATGAATAATCATGGCAATAAATAAGTTAAACAATGCAAGCTTTAAGCAAAGAGGAAAAACCCTAACTAATGATGAAAGAAAGCATAAGTCTTAAAACAAGATGTTAAAACAAATTCCATATATGAGAGTTTCACAAGACTACATTGATTCCCCAACAACAATACAAGGTTTAGTTCACCATACTCATGGTGAAACTAGATGAACAATAATGGTAGAATGAAAGATAGAACCCTAGAAAGATGAGGAGCTAGCCTGAGCATCCAAGATCTTCCTTCAAGGGGTGGAAAAATGAGTGTTTGTTTCGTCTCAGCCAAAGATACAAACCCTAGGACGTCGTAAAGCTTATATATTATTCTAAAATATAAAGAAAATTAGGCCCAAGCCCAAAATAGTGCCGCTCAGCGGTAAGTGCGTGAGTTGATTCTTCCCCCTCAGTGGTATTTTCACCCCTCAGCGGATCCAACGTGAGTTCCTGAGTGCCGCTCAGCAGTAAACTGCCGTTGAGCGGTAGTTGCGACTTCTCGTTCTGCACTTTTTGATGTCTTTTCTGATTCCATCTCTATCCTTCTTCACTTCTTCACCAAATTCACCTTAAAACCTGCATAAAACACTGAAATCAAGCATAAACCTGTCCAGCTCTCTTAGTTATAAAAGTATGACCAAAAGCATGATTTCAAGCTAGTTTCTAAGTGTTAAAGGTTGCTTTTAGTATCAATTTTAAGCATGAAAATAACAGTTTTTCAACTGTTATCCGTTGCCTCCCAGGTAGCGCTTGTTTAACGTCACGAGCCTGACCCAAAATCCTCCAGCAACCATCAGTAGGTCTAAATCTTACCATCACCCTTCAGTAGGTGTACCTTCTAAGTATCCTTCAGTAAATAGTCACCAACCTAGCATCCATCAGTAGATGCTAAACCCAAATATAACAATGTTCTAAAGTTTCAAATTACATCACCAAAATAAATAAATTCAAAGAAATTAATGTTCTCAAATCACTAGGGTACCTCACAGTAAGCGCTCTTTTAACGTCACTAGCTTGACCCAATAAAGCTCAAGTTCCTTCTTCAATGTTGGTGTTCCTCTTGCTTTCATCACACCAACTCATCAATTGCTTTCGGTCTACCTTCTTGAGTCTCCTTGAATATGGAGCTTCGATCTCTATCACTCCATTCTCTTTGAAATCTTTCACAACCCACAACTTGTTCTTGAATCTTACCGGTGTCCCAAGTTTGAATTGCGCATCCATCAAGTCACCATGAAACCATCCTTCCTTTTCCATCTTTTTCTTCTTCCCTAACCTGTGACAAAAAACAATTTTTACCTTTGGTGACCGGCTTTGCAACTTTAGAGCTAGTCACGGGTGCATCCTTACATGCAGCTTTATGATTAGTCTCCTTCTCTTGAATATGGTGCTCAACTTTGAAGACATTAAAGATCACCTTTTGTTCTCGGTCTTGAAGCACTATCAACCCATCATCCACATTGATGATTACTTTTGCTATTTTCATAAATGACCTTCCAAGAATAATTCGAATCTTCTCATCTTCCTCCATCTCTATCACCACAAAATCCACTAGGAATTTATATTTCTCTATACACACCACAACATATTCCACTACAACATTGATAACAGTTTAAAATACCGTTATCTGTGATGTAATTTTGATACTAAAAGCAACCTTTTTCACTTAGAAGCTTGCTTGGACTCATGCTTTTTCATTAAGTTGTGTGAATAAGAGAGTTGAGGTCGAATTTGATGATTTTATTACTAATTCCCTTTGTTTTGATAGAAAATGAGTTAATACAGGAAGCAAAGATGAAGTGCTAAGGATATAGAGCTCAGAAAGGCCTAGAAAAGCACTAGAAGAGGGAACCGAAAGAAGCTTGGACAAGCTGCAGGAGGTTTGGGCGTGGAAAAATCGACGTTTGTCGCCTGGGCGCCCTCCTAGGCTGCCCATGCGACAAACCCCAAAGCTTGGGCGAACTTGAAGGCTCAAGCCTTACATGAGATCGTCCATCGCCCGGGCACCCTAAATTGGGCGCCCGAGCGTCATGCGTTGCAGATCCGGCCTAGTTTTTGCTTGTTTCGACTCTTTTGGATTAGGCCATGTTTCTACTCTTCTCCAACTTTATTTAAAGGACCCAGGCACTCTAGGTTTGGTATCTCTAGCTAGAGCAACAAAACATCAAACTTTTCTACTCTTTGGAGGCAAATATGGAGGCGGGAGCTTCCTCTTATACTCTTAGGGTTTTACTATCTCATGCTTTTCCATTGTTCCTATAGTTTCTCCATGTCTATGGGGAACTAAACTCTATTTGATGTTGGAGAATGATGCAACCTTGTGAACTCTCATGTATTTGAATTGATTCTTAATTTATATACTTTATTAATTATTTGTTAGGGAATTCACCTATTTCTAATATTTGCTCTATTTAACTCATTTACTGCATGATTTATGAATTGCATGAGTGTTGGGAGGTTCCTTATAAATCAAGTTCTTGTTGAATTCTCCTAAGGGTAATATTTCTCAGGGATGAGGCTATGAGTACTTGGTCGTCTTAAGCTCTTGATCTTCAGACTTAATTCTCTAGGAACACTAGGAATTGCACGAACTAAGAATTATGGGTGGTTTATTGCGCCAAGGGATTGGGTTCTAAGTACTTTAGTGAGTGACATTAACATTAATGCATAAAGAAGAATTCTTATATACATGAGAGGGAACTTGGTGAAATCTAACCCCAATAACATATTCATCTCATATTAAACAACATCCGTTCATCTTTGTGTTACTTTACTATTGATTAATTTGCATTCATATTTAATTTTCTGTCTTTTGCATTTTAAACCAATGATCTCGTTTATTTTAAGTCTTAATTAATTAAGTTATCACACGACTGTTTAGTGCCGAGAGTCCTCTGGGATACGATACTTGGTCTTACCATTTTATATTACTTGTGCGATTTGGTACACTTGACAATCCATTAACAAGTTTTTAGGCACCGTTACTCGGGACTCACGGTTTAAACTATTCTATTTGTGTGATTCTTAATTAATTTTGACTTTATTTTATTTTCGTATCCTTTTTTTTATTTTTATTTATTGTGACTAACAATATTTTCTAGGGTTTTATTTTTGGTTTATGCAGGATACAGTTAGGACTTGAAGCAACAAAAAGTGTTGAACCTCTTCTTGAAGGACTTGAGACTAGTGAAGACCACGGAGAAAGAGACTATCTAGAGTTCCTTCTCTAGAAAGAATTTCACAAGTCCTACAATTTGATCAAGAAAGCTTGGAGAACAATGAGGGCAGGCGTACTTTGGCAGATTATGCAACTATTGTTGGCCCTTGCCATTTTAACAGCATTGCAAAGCCAACGGTCAACGCCACAAGCATGAAGATGAAGCCTGCCTTGATCCATCTGGTAAAAAGAAATCAATTCAATGGACTGTCCAATGAAAGTCCATATGAGCATCTGATACTTTTAATGAGATCTGCAATACTGTGAAGCTGAATGAAGTACTAGATGATGCTATAAGACTGAGTTTGTTTCCTTTTACGTTAGGAGGAAACGCTAAACTATGGTTAAACTCTTTTCCTGAAAACAACTTTAATAGGTCGGAAGATGTGGTTGCTAAATTTTTGAATAAATACTTCCCACAATCAAAGATCAATAAAGGGAAGCAGGGAATCTCTTCTTTCAACCAAGGCATGGATGAATCATTAGGGCAAGCATGGAATAGATATAAAAGCTTGTTGAGAAAGACACCTACTCATGGTTTTGATGAAGAAACAGTAGTCATTCTTTTCCTTAGAGGTCTTTGTTCACAAACAAAATTGATGTTGGATGCCTCAGTTGGAGGCAATACCAAGTGCAAGACTCCAGAGGAAGCTTATGAATTAATTGACAACATGGTTCCTAATGATAATGAGATGCACAATGAAAGAAAAACTTCTTCATAACCTAAGGGAGTTTTACAACTACAATCCTATGATGCCTTGCTTGCTCAAAATAAAATTATCACTCAACAATTAGAGATCTTGACAAAGAAGCTTTCCCAACCAATAAAGGAATGCCAGAATGTTTTACAGGTTCAACAAGAACTTTGTGAGCTATATGATGGTGATCATATTAATGGTCAATGTGCAGTGCCTGAGAATCTGAATGAGAATGTGTACTACATGGGCAACCATTTCTGTCCTAACAACAACAATCAAGGGTGGAAATCTCATCCATGTACAAGACAAAGCCAATTTAGGCAAACTGGTGGACAATTCAACAGACCACCACAACAGCAACAACAATAGTGGCAACAACAACCCTCTTTATCTGAAAAAATTGCAAAGCTTGAGGAGACCCTCCAACAATTCATGCAAGCAACTCTTTCCACTCAGAAAAGCACTGAAGTTGCTATAAGAAACTTAGGGATGCAGATTGGTCAATTGGCCAAAAAGATGGAGGAGAGGCCTAATGGAAATTTTGGGGCTAATACTGAAGTTAACCCCAAAGAAGATTGTAAGGAATAGAAGAGAAAAAGAGAAACAAAAAGTGAGTGAGAAAGAAATAGAAGAGAGAGAGATAAAAGAGAAAGATGAGAAAAAAATTGTGAAAAAAGAAAAAAATCATTGAGTGAAAAAGGAAAAAAAAGAGGAGAGTGAGAGAGAAAAAAAGGAAGAGGTTGACATAAAAAAGAAAAATTAAAGAAAAATCTTAATCACCCTAAAGAGTGCTCGTGAAAAGAAAAAGAAAAGCAATTAAGGTGCATTGATGAAATTTCCAAAAAAATAGGAATAAAAATTCCTGTGACTGAAGAACTGCAACAGATTCCTGAATATGCTGAATTTTTGAAGAAACTCCTCAAAAGAGAGAAATATTTAAATGAGGAAACAATGGAAGTACAGGAAGAATGCAGTGTAATCTTACAAAAGGCATTCCCTTTTAAGCTTGAAGATCTAGGATGTTTCACCATTCCCTGTACTATTGGGAATCATAAAATACGGAAAGCCTTAATTAATTTAAGGTATAGTATTAATTTGTTGCCCTTATCTGTTCTTGAAAGGATTGGTGGTTTTAAAGTCAAACCTGCAAAGATGACCTTGTGTATGTGATGACAAATTTATGAACACCGAAAAACAGCGCCAAAAACTTGTTTAACCCTCGGCAAGTGTGACCGAATCGTATGAAGTAATAAACTCGGTAAGACCAAGTATTGTTCTCCCAAAGGACTCACGACCTAGTTAGTTATATGATTTGTTGATTATTTAAGACTTGTGAACAAATTCTTGAGGTTTCAAATGCAAAAGACAATAATTAAACATGTATGCATGAGTTTTGATCAATGGAAAATAAGAACACAAACACTTTGAACGAAATAGATGGATGAGTATGTTGTTGGGGTAATCAATTTCATCTTATCCACTCTCATATACTTTAGGAATTCATCATTCTTTTCATCAATGTTAATGCCACTCTCTAAATCACCTTGCAAGAAGGTCTATCCTTAATTACGAGTTCATACAATTCCTAACATCATTAATAATTAATTCTGAAGCACAGAAGCTTAAAGGCAACCAACCCTCATATTCCTATGTCTAGGCAATATGCTATTGGGAGAATTTTCCCGGATCTAGATTTCCCTGTACGTTCGCATACCGACAAAATCAGTAATCATGACATCGAATGAGTTAAACAATGCATGCTTTGAGCAAAGAGGAAAAACCCTAACTAATGATGAAAGAAAACATGTATCTCAAATAAGATGTTTAAACACAAATTCCATATATGAGAGGTTCAAAAGATTACATTGATTCTCCAACAACAATACAAAGTTTAGTTCACCATATTCATGGTGAAGCTAGAGGAATAATAATGAAAGAATGAAAGATAGAACCCTAGAAAGATGAGTAGGTAGCCTTAGCATCCAAGATCTTCCTCCAAGGGGTGGAAAAGTGAGTGTTTACTTCGTATTGTGCCAAAGATACAAACCGTAGGACGTCCTAAAGCTTATATACTATTCTAAAAATTACAGAAAATTAGGCACAAGCCAGAATAGTGCCGCTTAGCGGCAAACTACCGCTCAGCGGTAAGTGCGTGAGTTGATTCTTCCCCTCAGCGGCATTTTCACCCCTCAGCGAATCCAACTTGTGTTTTTGAGTGCCGTTCAGCAGTAAACTGGCGCTGAGCGTTAGTTACGGCTTCTCTTCTTTTGCACTTTTTGTGTTCTTTTTTTATTCCATCTCTATCCTTCTTCACTTCTTTCACCAAATTCACCTTAAAACCTGCATAAAACACTGAAATCAAGCATAAACCTGTCCAACTCTCTTATTTCCAAAAATATGAACAAAAGCATGATTTCAAGCTAGTTTCTAAGTGTTAAAGGTTGCTTTTAGTATTAATTTTAAGCATGAAAATAACAGTTTTTCAACTGTTATCAGTATGGCTGATGGATTCACCAAAAATCCCTATGTGCAGTGGAAGATGTGATGATTCAAATTGACAATCTCAAATTCTTTGTGGATTTTGTGATAATGGAGATGGGGAAGATTTGAATATCCCTATTATTCTTGGAAGGCCATTCATGAAAACGACCAAGGTAATCATTAATGTGGATGATGGAACTATAACACTCAAACACCAAGAAGAGGAGGTGATTTTCAATGTCTTCAATGCTGAGCAGTCAATCCAGGTGAAGACTAGTCTTAGGACTTCAAGGGGAAGTACACCAGAGACCATTACAGAAGCTGCCAAGCCAGGTAAGAAAGGTAAAAATTGTTTTTTGTCACAGGTACAGGAGGAAGAAAAAGACAGCAAAGGAGCAAGTGTTCATCAAGATTCTCTGGAAAAACATGAAAAACCGATACCAGGATTACTAGTGAGATTTAACAAAAAGCTTTGGGTTGTGAAAGAACTCAGAGCTGATGGACTAATAGAGATTGAATCTCAAATTTCAAGGAGAACTAAAAAGGTGAACAGGAAATTGTTGAAGATAAATTGGACGTGAAAAGAAAAAGATGACACCAAGATCAAAGATGTGACATAAGCTTATTGGGTCAAGCTAGTGACGTTAAAGAAGCACTTGCTAGGAGGCAACCCAGTGTTTTACAAACTTTTAATTGTTTATTTTTTTAGTTTTTTATTTTTATTTTTTATTTTTATTTTCAATTGTTTTCTGTTTATTTTGTGTTTGCTCTAGGTCAGGCTAGTGATGTTAAAGAAGCGTTTACTAGGAGGCACCCCAATGTTCTTACAAATTTTTATTTTGTTTCTTTCATTTTATTTTATTTATTTATTTATTTATTTTTATTTCTATGTGTGTGATTCTAGTTTGCATACTCTGTAAGAGCTGAATGTTTGAGGGGTAAGGGGAGATTAATGGATTGATCTGAGAGTTATTGTGAGGACTAGGGAAAAGAAACTGAAAAATTTTAGGTCGAATATGAGAACCCAGGGCAGGGAAAAATAGTTTAAATTAAGAGGGAAACCAGTACCGCCCGACGCCCGGGCGCCCCACCTAGCACGCCCAGGCGGCGGCCCTGCAGATTAATTTTTTAAGCTTAAAGCTTGGGCGAACTCAGCCATTTTCACCCTTTTTAACTCCAAGAGTTTCGCCCAAGCCCCCATTGTCTGATTTCCCAGAACCAAGCTCCTCAAATCACCTCTCCCAAGAGATCTCTCCACTTTCCCCCTTTCAATGATTAGGGATGAAATTGATTGATTTTCTTGATTGGGGTGTTGTAAAACTGTTTTGCCTTTGTTTGGACCGATTAAAGTGTGTTAGTTTTGGCTGGGATTGATGATGACAAATTTATGAACACCGAAAAACAACGCCAAAAACTTATTTAATAATCGACAAGTGTGACCGAATCGTATCAAGTAATAAAACTCGGTAAGACCAAGTATCGTTCTCCCAAAGGACTCACGACCTAGTTAGCTATATGATTTGTTGATTATTTAAGACTTGTTAACAATTGATTGTAGGTTTTAAATGCAAGAGACAATAATTAAACATGTATGCATGAATTTGATCAATGGAAAAGAGGAATACAAACACTTTAATGAATTAGATGGATGAGTATGTTGTTGGGGTAATCAATTTCATCTTATCCACTCTCATATACTTTTAGGAATTCATCATTCTTTTCATCAATGTTAATGCCACTCTCTAAATCACCTTGCAAAAAGGCCTATCCTTAATTACGAGTTCATACAATTCCTAGCATTCCTAATAATTAATTCTGAAGCGCAGAAGCTTAACGACAACCAACCCTCATATTCCTATGTGTAGGCAATATGCTATTGGGAGAAATTCCCCGGATCTAGATTTCCCCGTACGTTCCCATATCGAAAAAAATCAATAATCATGGCATTGAATGAGTGAAACAATGCAAACTTTAAGCAAAGAGGACAAACCCTAACTAGTGATGAAAGAAAGCATGTATCTTAAAATAAGATGTTAAAACACAAATTCCATATATGAGAGTTTCACAAGACTACATTGATGCCCCAACAACAATACAAGGTTTAGTTCACCATATTCATGGTGAAGCTAGATGAATAATAATGAAAGAATGAAAGAGATAGAAAAACCCTAGAAAGAGAAGAGGAGAGTCGTCACCATCTCCCAATCTACCCCAAGGGGTGAAAAGTGTGTTTCTGCTTCGTCCCAACCAAAGATACAAACCTTAGGACGTCCTAAAGCTTATATACTATTCTAAAATATACAGAAAATTAGGCGCAAGCCCAAAATAGTGCCGCTCAACGGTAAATTGCCGCTCAACGGTAAATTGTCGCTCAACGATAAATTGCCGCTCAACGGTAAGTGCGTGAGTTGTTTCTTCCCCTCAGCAGCATTTTCACCCCTCAGCGGAGCCAACGTGGTTTCCTGAGTGCCGCTCAACGGTAAACTGCCGCTGAGCGGTAGTTGCGACTTCTCCTTTTGCACTTTTCTATGTCTTTTCTGATTCCATGTCTATCTTTTTTCACTTCATTCACTAAATTCACCTTAAAACCTGCATAAAACACTTAAATCAAGCATAAACCTGTCCATCTCTCTTAATTCTAAAATTATGATCAAAAAAATGATTTCAAGCTAGTTTCTAAGTGTTAAAGGTTGCTTTTAGTATCAATTTTAAGCATGAAAATAACAGTTTTTCAATTGTTATCAGAATCCCAAACTTAGAACTTTGCTTGTCCTCAAGCAAACAAGATGTAACTCAATCTTCTACCAATCAATACAATGGTTCACTTCATTCAAAAATCCTCTTTTCAAGATAAGTAAAAACTTCAATTAAACTCATGACAAAGATTTCAATCAAAACATGCACATGCTCTAGTGTTCACAAAGTCACTTAATATCCAACAAATGCCATTTTTCATGAATGATCAATCAACTAAGCATGGATGTTCATGTGTTCATGGAATATTTTCTCACTAAGTAAAGTGTTTCACTCAAATACAAGTGTCTAAGAGGTAATCACTCATTCGCTCTACTATCACAATGTCACATTAATTGACTTTGCCTTTCATTTAACCACAATCAAATACATTCACAAGCATGCATCATCACAAGGACTTTTCAATGGCTTATAATGTGGCTGGGCTAACAAGAAAATTGGTTTTTCTAGATCACAAAACCCTTGAGTTAAGAGAATCATATAAACACAATCATTCTTACTTTTTCCCAACTTTCTTTTGCATTAAGCTTTGCTTTTTTCTTTCTTTTCTTTCTCTTTTTCTTTCTCTTTTCACATACTTAATTCTTAGCTCTTAGCTCAATGCTTTCAATTTCCCTTTCTATTTTCCAACAACCCCAAACTTGAACATTTGTCAATACCAAAATTTTTTTCTACTGAACTCAAGGTAAAGCTTTTCAACAAGGGTCTTCAAATCATGTTCAAGGCTAAGGGTTCAAAGGATAGAACACATAATGTTCTCTTTTAGTGGCTAATTTCATGAAATTGGCTAATACAAGGGTTACCAACAAATGTCCTTGATCATATGATGCAAACAAGCAAGTAATTCAATCATAGAAAACTTGGGCAAAGTTATTCATGCTTCCAAAGTAATAACATTCATTCACACAAACTCTGGAGCTCAAAACCTCACATATAAGCTCATTCATATTTGACATACACATCCTGCTTAATATCACAATCACAATCACAACATCATGCATTTGTTCACAAAGCTTGTGAATCACCTGTATAAGCAACTAATGTGCATATCTCAACATCAATCAATATCAAAGCATCATCAAGCATTACTTATCCAACAATCATAATCATAAGCAAACCATCATAACAAACAAAGTTTCCAATTGAATACATCACATCCTATTCTAAAACAAAAGTAAATAAGTTCAGAAAAAAATAGAAGATAAAACAAATCCTGCTCTAGGCTGATAGGATCCATCAGTGAATGTTATCTCAATTCCTCATTAACTCATGCTATCGTCAGAGTCTTCTTCCTCTCCTTCTTCTTGGATCCTATAGTCTTGATTCTTTTTGTTCGATGAAGAGGCCATCCCTACATCAATCATAATTCACAAAACCACAAGATACATTGTAAAGCATTAGTAAACAATAATGAAGAAATCAGCCCGTAACAACCATGCTCTCACCAAACCCCAAACTTAGATGGAAAACTAGTGGGAAAGTGAGTGGAAGGGAGATTTTCTAAAAAGGAATGAAAGGAAAAATGTAGAGAACCTTTGCAAAAGTGTTTAGGAGTGTGTGTGCAAAGAAGAGTCTGAAAAGAGAAACTAAGGCGCAGCTTAGGGTATAAAAATACCCTAATGGGCTCGGGTTCCGCTAAGGGGCAACCTGAGCCCAGTTTGCGATACTACCGCTCAGCGGTAGTTTGCCACTCAGCGGCACTTTCGGGAAGTGCTTTTCTTCTCCCTAACTTAACCTAAGTGCCTCCTAAACATACCCCTCACTTTCTTCCTACAATAAAATTCTCAGATTACTCATGCAAAACCCTATTATGCAACTACAAACAAAAATATAATCAATCAACTAGGTTGCCTCCCAGGTAGCGCTTGTTTAACGTCACGAGCCTGACCCAAAATCCACCAACACCAATCAGTAGGTGTATATCTTTCTTACCTTCACCCATCAATAGGTGTAACAAACCTAATATCTTTCAGTAGATACTTAACCACCTAACATCCTTCAGTAGATGCTATACCCAAAATTTTTACAGAAATAATGTCCAACTGATTCAAAATTACAAAACAAAAATAAAAATAAAAAGAAAAAAATGTCCTCAAATCACTGGAATGCCTTCCAGAAAGCGCTCTTTTAACGTCTTTAACTTGACCCAATAAAGTTCAAGTTCCTTCTTGTTGGTTGATGTTCATATCCCACCAACTCCTCAATTGCTTCCGGTATACTGTTTTGACTCTTCTAGAATGTAGAGACTCTATCTCTATCATCTCCTTTTCTTTGTAGCCTTTCACAACCCACAACTTGTTTTTGAATCTCTCAAGTGTACCAAGTTGGAGTCGTTCTTTCATCCAATCATCATGAACTTTTCTTCCTCTTCCAATCTTTTCTCCTTCCTGTACCTGAAACAACAATGTTTACCTTTAACCTTGGGCTTTTCATCTTCAGGGATAGTCATGAGTACATCTTGATATGCAGCTTTATGACTAGCTTTTTCCTCCTGCATCTGCCTCTCTTCTTTGAAGACATCTACAACAACTCTTTCTTCTCGGTCTTGGAGCACCACTATACCTTCATTCACATCAATGATAGCTTTGGCTGTTTTCATAAACGGTCTTCCAAGAATAATGGGTATCTTTTCAGTCTCCATCTTCATCACCACAAAGTCTACCAAGAACTAGAGTTTGCCTACACAAACTATAACATCCTCTGCTATTCCATAGGGTTCCCTTGAAGATCCATCTGCCATTACTAAGTTAACCTTTATAGGCTTCACATCAACATCATCAATTTGCTCCAGTAAAGAATAAGGTATCAAGTTAACACTTGATCCTAAATCAAGTAAAGCTTTTTTTATCCTTTTCTTCCCTATTGTGCATGGCATGGAAAAGCCTCCTGGATCTTTTGCTTTTAGAGGATATGGCTCCTTTTTAACAACTTTATACTTCTTTGTATCATCATCTCTATGTCTTTTCTTTGTAGAGACTTCTTCCTCAGGTTTAGTATAAACTGCAATTTGTTGTAATATCTCCTTCCAAGGTACATCATTGTCCACCATCTTGAATAATTCTGTAAAATCAAATTGTTTCTCTTGATTTATTGGAAAAGGAAAAATATCTTTACTCTTTATCTCTTCTCTCTCCTTTCTTTTTTTTTTCTCTTTTTGTTTTTCTCTTTTTTCTCTCTTTTCTCTCTTTTCTCTCTTTTCTCTCTCTTTTTTTTTTCTGTCTCTCCTTTTTCTAACTCAACTGTCTCATCATTTGTACTCTCCAACACTTTACATTCTTCCCTAGGGTTAACCTCAGTATTAGCCCCAAAATTTTTGTCTGGCCTCTCTTCCAAGTGCTTGGTAATCTGACCCATTTGAATCTCCAAATTCTTGATATCAGCTTCAGTGCTCTTTTGAGTAGACTCAGTTTTCTGTATGAACTGATGAAGAGTTTCTTCCATCCTAATTGATCTTTCATTAAGTATAGAAATTTGTTGCCATAAGATTGGTTGTTGTTGTTGCTTGTTAAATTGCCCATTTTGTCCAGCTTGCCCACTTTGTCCTTGACTAATGCTTGGGTGTGGTTTTCCACCCTTGATTGAAATTCCCCTTACGGTATTGATTGGCCATGAAGTTAACATCCTCTAAGGCTTCTGTTGGAAAGCGCATTGACCATGGATATGGTCACCCCCACATAACTCACACAACTGTGATTGAACCTGTGCAAGAGTCTTTAACTCTTTTGGCAGTTGTGCAAGTGTTTTTGTAAGAGTCTCCAGTTGTTGAGTTAGTATCTTGTTCTGTGCTAGCAAGGCATCATTGGTTTGTAGCTGTAGAACTCCTTTTTGTTGAATAGGAGCTCCTCTTTCACTGTTTAGTTCATCATCACTAGTAGCCATATTTTCAATGATTTCTATAGCTTCCTCTGGAGTTTTCCATTTGATATTTCCTCCAGTTGAGGCGTCAAGCATCATCTTTCTTTGTGAGCCAAGACCTCCAAGGAAGATTAAAACTACTTCCACTTCGTCAAATCCATGCGTGGGAGTCTTTCTTAATAAGCTTTTATATCTATCCCATGCATGACCCAGTGATTCCTTCATGCCTTGCCTGAATGATGAAATCTCTTGCTTTCCTTTATTTACCTTTGATTGTGGATAGTATTTGTTTAGGAACTTTGTCACCACTGCTTCCCACTCTGTAAAGCTTCCTTCTGGAAAAGAATTTAACCAAAGCTTAGCGTTGCCTCCTAATGAGAATGGAAACAGGCTAAGTTTGATTGCTTCGTCCGACACCCCATTTATTTTCACCGTGTTGCAGATCTCATTAAAAGTTGTGAGGTGCTCATATGGCATTTTGTGAGACAACCCATTAAATTGATTACTCTTTACCAGTTGGATTAATGCCGGTTTCACGTCCATATTAGCTGCATTGACTCTTGGTCTTGCTATGCTATTGAAATGCTGAGGTCCAGCTATATTTGTGTAATCTGCAAGAGTTCTTCTGGAATTATTATTCTCCATATTCTCAGTGCTATGGTCAGAACCTTGTGGTGATGGTTGTAACAGAGTTTTCGGAGAAGGAAAAAGTTCTCTAGACGTACGGATTCTTCTCCTCCGTCTACTCTCGTTTAAACCTTCAAGAAGAGGTTCTGCAGTTTTCTTGCTCCTAGTTCGGATTGCTTCCTGCATACACAAGCAAACAAATCCCTAGAAGAATTGGTTAACACAAAAAGATATAAAAGAAGATATAAGATTCAGAGTTAAGAAGATAAAATAAAAACAAAAAATAAAAACAGAAAACAGAAAAAAATAAAAACAGAAAAATAAAATAAAATAAAATAATAACCGAAAAAAACAAAAAATAAAATAAAAATAAAATAAAGTAAAATAAAATAAAATAAAAACAGAAATTCAAATTTCAAAATTCAAAATTCAAGTCAACGATAATCAATAATCACACAAATGAACTAGTTAAACCACAAGTCCCCGACAACGACGCCAAAAACTTGATGACAAATTTATGAACACCGAAAAACGGCGCCAAAAACTTGTTTAACAATCGGCAAGTGTGACCGACTCGTATCAAGTAATAAAGCTCGGTAAGACCAACTATCGTTCTCCCAAAGGACTCACGGACTAGTTAGCTATATGATTTGTTGATTATTTAAGACTTGTTAACAATTGATTGTAGGTTTTAAATGCAAGAGACAATAATTAAACATGTATGCATGAATTTGATCAATGGAAAAGAGGAACACAAACACTTTGAACGAATCAGATGGATGAATATGTTGTTGGGTGATAACAATTGAAAAACTATTATTTTCATGCTTAAAATTGATATTAAAAGCAACCTTTAACACTTAGAAACTAGCTTGAAATCATGCTTTTGGTCATATTTTCAGAAATAAGAGAGCTGGACAGGTTTATGCTTGATTTCAGTGTTTTATGCAGGTTTTAAGGTGAATTTGGTGAAAGAAGAGAAGAAGGATAGAAATGGAATCAGAAAAGACATCAAAAAGTGCAAAAGAAGAAGTCAAAGTTACCGCTCAGCGGCAGTTTACCGCTGAGCGACACTTTTATGGGCTTGGGCCTAATTTTCTGTATATTTTTGAATAGTATATAAGCTTTAGGACGTCCTAGGGTTTATATCTTTGGCAGAGACAAAGCAAACACTCTCTTTTCCACCCCTTTGAAGGAAGATCTTGGATGCTCAGGCTACCTTCTCCTCTTTCTAGGGTTGTATCCTTCATTCTTTCATTATTATTCATCTAGCTTCACCATGAAATGGTGAACTAAACCTTGTATTATTGTTGGTGAATCAATGTAGTCTTGTGAAACTCTCATATATGGAATTTGTTTTAACATCTTATTTTTAAGACTTATGCTTTCTTTCATCATTAGTTAGGGTTTTTCCTCTTTGCTTAAAGCTTGCTTTGTTTAACTCATTCATTGCCATGATTATTGATTTTGTCGATATGGGAACGTATGGGGAAATCTAGATCCGGGGAATTTCACCCAATAGCATATAGGTTGTCGTTAAGCTCCTGCACTTAAGAACTAATTACTAGGAATGTTGGGAATTGTATGAACTCGTAATTAAGGATAGACCTTCTTGTAAGGTGATTTAGAATGATGAATTCCTAAAGTATATCAGAGTGGATAAGATGAAATTGATAACCTCAACAACATACTCATCCATCTAATTCATTGAAGTGTTTGTATTCTGTTTTTCTCCATTCATCAAATTCATGCATACATATTTAATTACTGTCTTTTGCATCTAAACCTACAATCAATTTGTTCTCAAGTCTCAAATAATCAAGAAATCATATAGCTAAACTAGGCCGTGAGTCCTTTGGGAAAACAATACTTGGTCTTACCTTGTTTTATTACTTGATACGATTCGGTCACACTTGCCGATTGTTAAACAAGTTTGTGGCGCCGTTTTTCGGTGTTCATAAATTTGTCATCATTAGGGTAATCACTTTCATCTTTTCATCAATGTTAATGCAACTCTCTAAATCACCTTGCAAGAAAGCCTATCCTTAATTACGAGTTCATACAATTCCAAGCATCCCTAATAATTAATTCTGAAGCACAGAAGCTTAACAGCAATCGACCCTCATATTCCTATGTCTAGGCAATATGCTATTGGGAGAATTTCCCCGGATCTAGATTTCCCCGTGTCAACACCCAATTTCGTCCGGGTAAAGTAAATATTTAAAACATAATAAAAAATAAGAGAATAATAATTAATGGTGGGTAAAAAGGGATAAAATAATAACTTTAATATCAAATTTTTGAAATGTTAGTTTAATATGGTAATAATTCGAATTAATATTCTGCTAATAATTATAAGCAATAACGAAAATAGTATATTAATATAATTTGTTGCATCAGTTGCTTTTAAAGAGGAAAATATGATTTTCTGACAATAATGATAATCAATGTTTTGAATATTATTTAATTTTGTTTTCTGGAAACCATGACATTTCTTTCTTTTTTTACTAGAGCAATTCTTTCCCTTTTTTGTTTTATTATTAATTAATTCACAATTAAGGCAAGATTTCCATATTATTGCAATGTGTGTATATAAATACACACTCCGCCATAGAGAGGGGGGGATCTGAAAAGAAAAGGGGAGAAATATTTTGAAAAAATAGAGAGAGAGAGCAAGGGTACTAAAGCCTATAGAAAAAAGTAAGTTCTCAGGTTGGAGGAACTCTGCCAAAAGAGATCACCAAAGAAGGAAAAAGCTAAAACGGTATGTCATCTCTACACCATTATTTTCCTCTTTTCATTGTACTCTCTAAAGTTTTCTTAAAAATATTTTTTCTTTCTACACACAACTAATGTTTTTTTTAAGTCAAAATTTCTTTTTATAAGTATGTGTCGGCCTATGGTCGGTTTCTTTCTTTTTTCCCACCATTTTTCAAACAAATAAAAAAAAAATACAAAATCTTCAAAAACCAAAAAGAATGTCAATCTTGTTTAAACGAAATCTTTTTCAAATTCATTATTTTCAAAAACATCCAAATCAATCAATAATAATTTTCAAACAAACTCACAAACATTTTTCTACATAAAGAACTATGTGATCCCTGATTGTCCATTATAAATGGATGTACGTAGGACCAAGGTCAATTCTTGTCGGGTTCATAAAACAAAAAAATATTTTTTTGTTTCTTAATACTTTGTTTTATTTTATTTTTATTATTTTGTTTAGGGAAAATTAAACATTTTTGCAAAACCACGTCAACTTTATATATTTAATTAAAGGTACTGCCTTTGGGCAGGCGCGATAGGGTGCTAATACCTTCCCTATGCGTAACCGATTCCCGAACCTGAAAATCTCTTTTCGTAGACCATGTCTTATTTTTTTTTTTGGTTTTCCATAGTTTTTCCATATAAATTATGGTGGCGACTCCAAAACCTTTGTCCCAAACTCGTTTTGTTTTTCGGGTTGCCGTCCCGTCGCGATCGCGGTTGCGACAGATGGCGACTCCACTGGGGACGCTAGAGAATCAGGCCTTCTTAATTAAATGTGCAAAATTGATGTGGTTTGTCTTTATTTTATTTTATTTCATTTTTCCCCTTTATTTATATATGTTTGTCTTTATTTATTTCTGTAATTATTTATATTATTTTCTATTATTATTATTATTACTTTGCATATCATGAGTGGGACCCTATACCCGGGTCTGAGTGCAACATAGCATTAGAGGGATTGCGTAGCGGTGTCACGTCTGGACTACTTCCAGTTTGGCTATCATGAGAATCCCAGCCAGTGTCTGTTCTCTTCACATGTAATTTCACACCTAGTTGCATCTCAACTGTTGTGAAAAATGCTGTGAAAAGGACCATAGCTCTGGTGGCCTTAATTTTAGGTTTAGGAAGCTTTCCCTGTGAGATTGCATATGCAATGCTTAGACTTTAGGACATTGGACCTACCTTAAAAAAAAACATGATGTCTTTTAATTATTTTTTTGGCATAAACATCTTCATCCATCATATGCGTTAGCAGCATTTTCATCTTTTTTTTCCTTCATTTTTCTTTATACATAACAATAAATGTGTCTTATTTTTCTTTAAATAAAAAAAACAAGAACAAAAATGTCATGCTTTAATGCATAAATAAATAAGGCAAAATAAGCACTTTTTCATCAATTGAATTAATTAACTCTTTTTTTGAAGTACGTATGACATGAAATCGCGAAAATAGTTTTCTTCTTCATTTTCCATCACTCATTTTATCCAGAAAAAAAAAATCAATTTATAGGTGGCACTATCCCAAAGTGATCGCAGGCAATCTTTTTAGCAAAAAAATAAAAAAAATTGAAAACGAATAAAAACAAATCAGGGGCAACTTATCTAAGTTAAGATTTTCGAAAATAAGGTGATCATAATGGGAAGATATGTTTCTTCATCAAAAAAAAAAATTATCATTGTTTGTAACATATTTTGAGTCTTAAAAATAAAACTAAAATTGTTTTTGAACAAGTCAGGTTGATATCATGTTATTTAAGAAAGGTTTGTTTTTTTTTGAAAAAATCAAAATTTCAAAACATAAAGACAAATGAAAATGGCAAACTTAATTTTCATTTCACTCTAACAAGAACTTTTTTTAAAAAAAGCCCATTGGGCCCAATTGATAGTTTTCTTCAAATTCAATTTCTTGAAAAAAAAACAAACGAATGTGATAAGAGGAAAATATAAAAAAAATATTTCTCAAAAAGTTTTATCATTTTCATTTCGCAAAAAAAAAAAAACATAGAGGGAAATCATTACATTTTGAGTAATTTATTATCCTACGTTTTTGCGACCAAATTTTTTAAATAACCAATAGCATTTTCTGTTGAAGCATGTGTGTATTGCTTGAAAACACTCATTTTCCAGCCTTCTCCAAAAGAAAAGAGATCGACTCTAACAAATAATAACGCTACCATATACTAGAGCATATTTGTCTTGCCAAAGTTATTCTCGCTTGTGTTATTTGAGAACTCCCTAACTAGCCATGCAAAAGAAAACCAAACCATTTGGGGGCAACCCTTTTTCAGTAAATCCTTTCCATACCTGTTCCCTATCATGAACAAAACCCATGCCTAAAAACTAGGGCAACTTTGACATTCACGGATACATATCTCCGTACTTAATTTACCAAACACCAATATCCTTTTTGTGTGTTGTATCACATATTCACATATTACATGCCAACGTGGCTATTCAGTGTCCTTTAAATCCTTACCACTTTCAACTTTTCTGTGAATTCAAGCATGCACATATCAATGTCAAAAGAAAATGCCAAGCACTGTTTTGAATATCCAACTTCAAATTTTGTGACATTCATTGTTTTCAAATTGACTCCGCAAAAATAAAATAATATTACAGAAAAAATCAATCAGAGGAAGGACATTACTTTTTTTTAAAAAAAAAACTACTTGCATAGTATTGCATCATAAAAAAGTCATAACCATTTATCTGCATAAATAATTATCATGTATAGCTTCGTCGATGAGAAACTTTATTTGGAACTTTCAAATCTCTTTCATTCAAAAATACAAAAAGATTAACATACATCTAGGTTTCCTCTTTCTAGTTAGCCAGGTTTTCTACTAGGCATTGGTCGAAACAAGGTTTTTCATTATAGGTTCGTGCATTCATACATTCAGCATCATGCATGCATCATCATAGGGGTTCAAAGAGAAGAAATAACATAACACACCATGCATCGCCAACTCCAACGAGAATTCATGAATCCGATGTAAATTATTTCAAAAAGTACATTAGTGAAAAGTTCAGAATTAAAAAAAAAGGGGGTGGATGAGGATCTCACCCGAATTTCCACCCATATATCGATACATCAAGCACGCATTACCATGGCGTAGAATGCAGGGAAATACAAAAGGCCAAAAGGTATAGAAAGTAAAAAAAAAAAAAACAACGACGGGACTTCCACGACATCCTTATACGACTTGAGCAAATTCTGAAGTTATGGAAGTTTGAGGAAAAGGAACGTGAAGATGTAAATGCTAATATTAACCAACTAAAGGATCAAATCGGTCAAATCTTGGAAGTTTTGAAAGCCATGAAGGTTACAAGAGAGACTTCATTTGTAAAGGCTGAGGATAAGGCTCATCCTCCGACACATAACGTTGTGGACACACAATTCACGTTTCCAATGTATGGTTTGCCACTAGGTTACACACCACCCATTGGAGATCACTCAATGGCGGAGCACACTTCTTTGGCATTTCCCATAACTAATAGCGTACTAGCACTCAAGGGCCTATCCACACGATACAGACGAAGACATAGAGGAAGCGAAAAGTAAACTTAAAGTGTTGGAAGTCAGGCTAAAGGCCATAGAAGGGTTTGAAAATTATGGATTTTGGTGACATGGTGAAGTTGAGTTTGGCCCCAAGAGTGACAATTCCACACAAGTTCAAGGTGGCAGAATTCTTGAAGTATAAAGGTAACACATGCCTCAAGAACCACTTGACCATGTATTTCCGGAAAATGGTTGCTTACGCTATGACGAAAAATTACTTATCCATTTCTTGCAAGCTTGGCCGAAGGAGCGTGAATTGGTTACAATTACACCACATGGGAAAGAAAGAAGAGGAGTGCATGAAACATCAACAATACCCATGTAGGGAAGTCATGCCCCCACTCATAACTATCACCAAAGCCTAGTTTTCATTCTGGCACCAAAGAACTAAAAAAAAAAAAAAAAAAGGAAGCCCAGTTTTCATCCTGGCACTAAAGCCCAGTTTTCATCCTGGCACTAAAGCCCAGCTTTCATCCTGGCACCAAAGCCCAGTTTTCATCCTGGCACCTAAGCCCAGTTTTCATCCTGCCACCAAAGCCCAGTTTTCATCCTGGCACTAAAGCCCAGTTTTCATCCTGGCACCAAAGCCCAGCTTTCATCCTGACACCAAAGCCCAATTTTCATTCTGGCACTGAAGCCCAGTTTTCATCCTGGCACCAAAGCCCAGTTTTCATCCTGGCACCAAAGCCCAGTTTTCATTCTGGCACCAAAGAATTTAAAAAAAAAAAAAGCCCAGTTTTCATCATGGCACCAAAGCCTAGTTTTCATTCTAGCACCAAAGATTTAAAAAAACAAAATCAAAGGTGATACTCCCTCCACAGCGAGATTAATAGGGCAAGTACACCTCTTAAGCGAAATCAAAGGTGATACTCCCTCCACAGCGAGATTAGTAGGGCAAGTACACCTCTTAAGCGAAATCAAAGGTGATACTCCCTCCACAGCGAGATTAATAGGGCAAGTACACCTCTTAAGCGAAATCAAAGGTGATACTCCCTCCATAGCGAGATTAGTAGGGCAAGTACACCTCTTAAGCGAAATCAAAGGTGATACTCCCTCCACAGCGAGATTAATAGGGCAAGTACACCTCTTAAGCGAAATCAAAGGTGATACTCCCTCCACAGCGAGATTCATAGGGCAAGTACACCTCTTAAGCGAAATCAAAGGTGGTACCCCCTCCACGAGGTTCGTGCGCCTCACCATTTAATTTTACGAGGTTCCTGCGCCTCACCATCAAGTTATACGAGGTTTCCGCCCTCACCATTTAATTATACGAGGTTCCTGCCCTCACCATTTAATTTTACGAGGTTCCTGCGCCTCACCATCAAGTTATACGAGGTTTCCGTCCTGACCATTTAATTTTACGAGGTTCCTGCCCTCACCATCAAGTTATATGAGGTTTCCGCCCTCACCATTTAATTTTACGAGGTTCCTGCCCTCACCATTTAATTTTGCGAGGTTCGTGCGCCTCAGCATCAAGTTATACGAGGTTTCCGCCCTCACCATTTAATTATACGAGGTTCCTGCCCTCACCATTTAATTTTACGAGGTTCCTGCGCCTCACCATCAAGTTATACGAGGTTTCCGCCCTACCATTTAATTTTACGAGGTTCCTGCCCTCACCATTTAATTTTGCGAGGTTCGTGCGCCTCAGCATCAAGTTATACGAGGTTCCTGCGCCTCACCATCAAGTTATACGAGGTTTCCGCCCTCACCATTTAATTATACGAGCATCAAATTATACGAGGTTTCCACCCTCACCATTTAATTTTACGAGGTTCCTGTCCTCACCATTTAATTTTGCGAGCATCAAGTTATACGAGGTTCCTGCGCCTCACCATCAAGTTATACGAGGTTTCCTGCGCCTCACCATCAAGTTATAAGAGGTTCCTGCGCCTCACCATCCAATTATACGAGGTTCCTGCGCCTCACCATCAAGTTATACGAGGTCCCTACGCCTCACCAACAAGTTTTACGAACAAAGTTCATAGGGTGACACACACTCCACAGGTGTCACGGCTTTTCAGCGAGGTCCACAAGGTTGCCACATGCTCTACCAGGTACGCTTCGACGTAATCTCTTTCATTTTCCTTGGACCCAAACGAAATTAGTGTCTTTATCTTTATTTAGCTTTTACAAGGATAACAGAAAAACCATAAGGTTCATGTTATCCAGCAAAATCAAAATAAAGAGGGGCAGCTGTCAACACCCAATTTCGTCCGGGTAAAGTAAATATTTAAAAAATAATAAAAAATAAGAGAATAATAATTAATGGTGGGTAAAAAGGGATAAAATAATAACTTTAATATCAAATTTTTGAAATGTTAGTTTAATATGGTAATAATTCGAATTAATATTCTGCTAATAATTATAAGCAATAACGAAAATAGTATATTAATATAATTTGTTGCATCAGTTGCTTTTAAAGAGGAAAATATGATTTTCTGACAATAATGATAATCAATGTTTTGAATATTATTTAATTTTGTTTTCTAGAAACCATGACATTTCTTTCTTTTTTTACTAGAGCAATTCTTTCCCTTTTTTGTTTTATTATCAATTAATTCACGATTAAGGCAAGATTTCCATATTATTGCAATGTGTGTATATAAATACACACTCCGCCATAGAGAGGGGGGGATCTGAAAAGAAAAGGGGAGAAATATTTTGAAAAAATAGAGAGAGAGAGAGAGAGCAAGGGTACTAAAGCCTATAGAAAAAAGTAAGTTCTCAGGTTGGAGGAACTCTGCCAAAAGAGATCATCAAAGAAGGAAAAAGCTAAAAAGGTATGTCATCTCTACACCATTATTTTCCTCTTTTCATTGTACTCTCTAAAGTTTTCTTAAAAATATTTTTTCTTTCTACACACAACTAATGTTTTTTTTAAGTCAAAATTTCTTTTTATAAGTATGTGTCGGCCTATGGTCGGTTTCTTTCTTTTTTCCCACCATTTTTCAAACAAATAAAAAAAAATACAAAATCTTCAAAAACCAAAAAGAATGTCAATCTTGTTTAAACGAAATCTTTTTCAAATTCATTATTTTCAAAAACATCCAAATCAATCAATAATAATTTTCAAACAAACTCACAAACATTTTTCTACATAAAGAACTACGTGATCCCTGATTGTCCATTATAAATGGATGTACGTAGGACCAAGGTCAATTCTTGTCGAGTTCATAAAACAAAAAAATATTTTTTTGTTTCTTAATAGTTTGTTTTATTTTATTTTTATTATTTTGTTTAGGGAAAATTAAACATTTTTGCAAAACCACGTCAACTTTATATATTTAATTAAAGGTACTGCCTTTGGGGAGGCGCGATAGGGTGCTAATACCTTTCCTATGCGTAACCGATTCCCGAACCTGAAAATCTCTTTTCGTAGACCATGTCTTATTTTTTTTTGGTTTTCCATAGTTTTCTCATATAAATTATGGTGGCGACTCCAAAACCTTTGTCCCAAACTCGTTTTGTTTTTCGGGTTGCCGTCCCGTCGCGATCGCGGTTGCGACACCCCGTATGTTCCCATATCGACAAAATCAATAATCATGACATTGAATGAGTTAAACAATGCATGCTTTGAGCAAAGAAGAAAAACCCTAACTAATGATGAAAGAACGCATTTATCATAAATATGATGTTTAAACACAAAATTCCATATATGAGAGCTTCAAAAGATTACATTGATTCCCCAACAACAATACAAAGTTTAGTTCACCATATTCATGGTGAAACTAGATGAACAATAATGAAAGAATGGAAGAGATAGAAAAACCCTAGAAAGAGAAGAGGAGAGCCGTCACCATCTCCAATTCTACCCCCAAGGGGTGAAAAATGTGTTTTGTGTCTTCTCCAGCTAAAGATACAAACCCTAGGAAGTCCTAAAGCTTATATATTATTCAAAATATTACAGAAAAGTGGGCCTAAGCCCAAAATAGTGCCGCTCAGCGGTAAACTGCCGCTCAGCGGTAAGTGTGTGAGTTGATTCTTCCCCTCAGCGACATTTTCACCCCTCAGCGGAGCCAGCGAGTGTTCTTTAGTGCCGCTCAGTGGTAAACTGGCATTGAGCGGTACTTGCGACTTCTCTTCTTTTGAACTTTTGAGTTCTTTTCTGATTCCATCTCTATCCTTCTTCACTTCTTTCAACATATTCACCTTAAAACCTGCATAAAACACTGAAATCAAGCATAAACCTGTCCAACTCTCTTATTTCCGAAAATATGAACAAAAACATGATTCTAAGCTAGTTTCTAAGTGTTAAAGGTTGCTTTTAGTATCAATTTTAAGCATGAAAATAACAGTTTTTCAACTGTTATCAATGATCAAGTCCATTTTTTGGTACCCTTCTATTAGCCAAATACATGAATTTAGCCCACTAAAAGACTACTATGTGTTCTATCCTTTGAACTCGTAGCCTTGAACATGATTTGAAAACCCTTTTTGAAAAGCTTTACCTTGAGTTAAGTTGAAATTATTCTGTGGTATTGCTAAATATTCAAGTTTGGGGATGTTAAAGAATACAAAGGGAAAATAAAAAGCATTGAGCCAAAAGAGCATGTGAAAAGCAAAAGAAAAAAGAAGAGAAAAGCTCAATGCAAAAGAAAGCTGGGAATACTTAAGAATGGTTGTGTTTAGATGATTCTCTTAACTCAAGGGTTTTGTGATCCAGAAAAACCAATTGTTATTGTTAGCCCAGCCACATTATAAGCCATTAAAAAGTCCTTTTGATGATGCTTGCCTGTGAGTGTTTTTGATTGTGGTTAAATGAAAGGCAAAGTTTGATTCATGTGACATTGTGATAATAAAGTGAATGAGTGAATTTCTCCTATATACTTATGTGTTGAGTGAAACACTTTATCTAGTAAGGATAGATTCCATAAGAACATCTTTGCTTAGTTGATTGATCATTCACGAAAATAGCATTTGTTAGAAATTATATGATTGAGTGAACCGTGACAACATATGCACATCTTGATTGAAGTTTTGTGATGAGCTAAATTGAGTATTTACTTATCTTGAAAGAACGATTTTTGAATGTGGTGAACCATTGAATGGATGGGTGATGAGTGCATATTTATGCCCACATTTATGCTTTAAAATTCAAATTTTTGATGGGATAATTGTGCTTAAATGGTTTATTTTAAGTGAATTTGTGATGATTGAAGGTTTGGGAAATAAAGAGACGTAAAAAGTGAATTTTAGCACATAAATTATTATTGGATGTTCTAACGTTTATTTGTGCAGCTGAAATTATAAGTTCTATTGGTCCAAATGGCAATTCAAGGCCCAAAATCAGATTTTATTTGGAAAATAATGTACAGATGGGCCAAACAGGCAACTTTTATCATTGCACCTCCCAATTTCCCTACACCTTTCTTCTCTTAACCAGGCCCAATACTAAGCCAAACAGTAACCCTATTCTAAATACACCTCCTAAATTTCCCTACCCTACCCCTCCTAAGCCAGACTTCACCAGATCATGCCACGTGTCCAAATCCTTTCAACACAGATCTATCCAACCACATGTTGCCACATCACCTTCCTTGCCACATCATCATCCTCCCTAACAGAGAAACCCTAATTCCCAACCCTAGCTATCAACTGCTGTCGTGCCATTCACCGCCGCAAGCCCCAACGTCGCTCCCACACCGGACATCCACTCGCACCTCAACTCTAATGGCCGCCACTTTCAAAACCCTTTAATCCGGCCACCACAACGCCTCAACCATGGCAGTTTCTCCCTCGCCGTCATCTTCTTCTTCCTCGCGAGAGGCAAACACCATGCCGCACCGCCAGACCATGAACCGCAGCGCCGCAGATCGCAACCTTCAACGTACATCACCATCATCAGACCACGCTTCTCGCCGTCACCACCACGCCGAACCATCCACCTTCATCATGCCATTATCGGCGACGCCACCACCTAAACATCGCTCCACCGAGTTACCGTCGCACCACCAAACTGCGATTCACGTTTATCACCATCAACACCATCGCGAGTTCTTCATCGCCCCAGCAATCGCAATCGGGATTCCGCCCTGGACGCCATCAACGAGCATCATCGCCGCAAGACGTTCATCTCGGATTTTCATTCGCAACCGAACCACATAGCAAAACCCAATCTCCTCCATTGACGCACACCTACAAACAGCAAACGCAGAAAAACCACAACGACGGAAGTGGGAACGTAGGGGCAAGCCCTTTCCCCAAATCTGAAACCCTAATTGGGGAAGGAAAAGGGCAGCCACGTGGCAAGCTCCCATTGGTGCGTCCTCCTCTGGTCAAAGCTGGTCAATAAGCCTTCTCTGGTCAAAGTTTGGTCAACTGAGGGGCTTTCTTGCAATTTCAGAAACTCAGAAGGGGCTAAAGTGCAGATAGAGAAAATTTCCGGGCATTTGTGTAATTTTAGAAAGTTAGAAAAGATAAAAAAATAAAATCCAGTTGTTGAATTAATTTAAATTGGGAATATCAACAGAAAATATCTTCCAAATAATGTTATAATTAATTAAATCTTTTAGATATTTGGAAGATATAAGACAAAAGATTCTATCAACTGAATATTCAGAGTCCAAGCCTAAACAAGCCTATTTAAAGAGACCCAGGGGACTTCACTTAAGGCATTCATTCTCTCATACTCCTCTCACTTTTCTTTCATCTTGTATTCAACTCCATTCATGGAGAGCTAAGCATCTAGGGCAATTATGCTGTAATTCCATTATGGATTCTGAGGTTACGTTCAATTAATGCAATTGTTTATTTTGATTATTGATTTAAGTTATTCTCTCTCTCGATGTCTTTCATCTCTATATCTTGTTAAAAGTAAAGATTTTTGCATCATAATGTGTTTAAATCTACATGCATATTGATGATATGAGTTCTAGGGTTTCTAGGTTTAATTGAGATTCTACTTTGATTTAGTTTAGGAACTTTCATATGATTAAATGGTTTTTACTATCAATTGAGAATGTACTTTGGTTGGTAGTAATAATTTCAACTGTAATCAATTGAGAATTTACTTCGATTGATTAACCTTTAACTTGGTTAGGAGATTTAAGAATAGACATGATTAAACACAATATAATTTGATTGAGAATGTACTTTGGTTGAATTTATTGTGAATAATCTAGAAAGGTTTTGCATTTGATTGAGAATTTTCTTTGGTTAAATGCATGATCATCCTCAAATTAATTAAGAATGTACTTTAATTTATTTGAAACTTAAACAATAATCAATTGAACAATTATCCGTGAATAACCGATGATGAATCTATCTTGGAAAAGCAGTGGAATTAGCCTATTTACTCATAACTGTTTTTAAGTTTATTATTTCTTCTTTAAACATTCTCCAAACATCATTTTTATTCATAAGCATTGCATAGTATAAGAGTCAGATATTCAAAAGCAATTCCGTGTTCGTTGGGAGACGACTCAGGGTTACTTTAACCCTATCTACTTTCTTAGATACTACTTGGCAATACTAAAGTTGCCAAAAGTAGTATTAATTTGATAGCTTCAACGACAGCCTATCAAATTTGGCGCCGCTGCCGGGGAATACGGTTAGTATTTTAAATATTTTGATTCTTATTTTATTTTATTTATTATTTTTATTTTATATTTTATATTTTTATCTTTATCTTTATTTTTTTTAACACACATACATTTAATTTAATTTGAGTTATGTTGTAGCCTTTAGTCATTCTTGTTTTAGAAAAAATCTTTGTTCTTGTTTTTATTAAGAATTTCTTTTGAGAAATACTTGAGTTGGTACTTAAGTTGTCCATTGTGACACACCTCTCTTTCTTGGGAGTGGATCCAACAAGTCTCTCTTATCTCTTATTTGAAATCTTTCTCTAAAGCAAGAACAAAAGAAAAAGAGAAGTCAAGAGAAACAACTTCAAGTAGATTACGTAGTGCATGACCAGAGCTAACCCGAGAGAATTTTATCAAATTAACTCGGAAGTCAAAAGGAATTTGCGTAAGCTATGGAGAAGTTTAAAATTTGGGTGTTCTACTGAGGGAACACTTCCTACATCCGAAGTCATATCACCTTCATTATCTCCCATCACAAACATACCATCCAATCCTTTGCCTAATCCTAACCCAAACAATATGGCACAAAGAACCATCATACAGTTAGCCACCTCCCACAATACAGCTATCCGAAGTAAAATTGAATACCCTAATGAGGACTGGGAGTTGAGACTTGACATGTTAAATGCCTTACCAAAGTTCAATGGGTTATCAAGGGAGAATCCACATAAGCACTTGAGACAATTTCACATGTTCTGTGAAAACTTTAGATCTCCCAGGATCACAATAGAGAGCCTTAAAATGAGAGCTTTTCCTTTTACTCTTCAAGGCGCAGCTCAAGATTAGTGGTATTATCTCTCTACACATATTACAAATTGGGAAACTATTGAAAGACTTTTTCTCGAGAAGTATTTTCCTGCATCTAGATTATCAGCTATCCGCAGAGAAATTCAAGATATAAGACAGAGAGAAAGAGAGAATCTTAGTGAATATTGGGAAAGATTCAAGAAACTATGTTCTTCATGCCCTCAACTCCAAATGGAAGATTTTATTCTAAGCTTTTATGAAGGCTTAAGTTTTACTAATAGGTCATGGGCAGATGCTGCAAGCGGAGGATCTTTCTTAGACAGGTCACCAGAAGATGGTATAGATCTAATTGAACGGAAGGCAGTAGACAATCAACAATATGGCACAAGAGAAAATTCAGTGACTTTGTTGAAGGGAGTGCATGAAATTGATAATGGTGCAGTTGATGGAAAGAGGATAGATGAAAGATTGAATAAGCTAGAAAGAAAACTCGACGAGATTGCAAGTTTGTTTAAAACCTCAACTCCACAAATCGCTAAGTGTGGAATTTGCATTTCAACTAACCATTATACTGATGAATGTCCTAGATTGGTGGAAACCACTGTGGAAAACCCATCTCAAGCTTTTGCTGCAAACATGATTGGAGGAAATAGACCATACCAGAATTATCATGATTCGTGCTCCAATAGGTATCAACAAAATAAATAACCTTATGGTCCACCTCAACAAAGGCAGCAACCTCAACCTGAAATGTCACTACAAGATTTCACGAAAACAATACTTGAGCAAAATTTAGAAATCAAGAAATCAATTGTAGAGTTGACCCAGAGGGTGGAAAAATTAGAGGTTAAGGAGTCAAATAAATTACCTGCACAAACAATGATCAACCCGCAAAATGTAAGTGTTATTACTTTGAGAATGGGTAAGCAGGTAGAAGGCCCTGAAGGAGCCCAAGAGGATGAAGCTAAGGGGAAAGAAGGAGCGCAAATTGATGACAATGGAGGATCACGTGAACCATCACCCGAGACTACCACTGATAAATCCAAGTTAGTATCCTCTAACTCTTCTTCTAAAAATTCTTCTTCATCTTATTCTCCACCTCCTTCATATCCAAATCGGTTGAAGCCGAGAAACAAAGAAAGGGAGGAATTAGACCAAGAGATTTTAAATATTTTCAAGAAGGTGGAGATTAATATTCCTTTATTAGATGTTGTTAAGCAAATTCCTAAGTACGCCAAGTTTTTGAAAGAAATTTGCACAAATAGAAGGCGTTTTAGGGATAATGAGGTTGTGAATTTGGGAAGAAATGTGTCAAGCTTGATTCAGAAACATATTGAAATACCGCGAAAATGCAAGGATCCAGGTATGTTTTCTGTTCCTTGTGTTATTGGAAATTCAAAGTTTGACAATGCCAGGCTAGATTTAGGGGCTTCCATAAATGTAATGCCTTTATCAGTGTTTACTTCTCTATCTTTGGGACCTCTTAAGACTACTTGTGTGGTCATTCAACTAGCCAACCGTAGCACAGTTAACCCTGCAGGTGTGCTTGAGGACGTCCTTGTCCGAGTAGACAAGTTAATTTTTCCTGCAGATTTCTATATCTTGGACATGAAGGATGATGAAGGAATCAGTCCAACAACTATTATCTTGGGAAGACCTTTCATGATGACAGCACGAACCAAGATAGATGTGCATGCAGGATCATTGACAATGGAGATAGGAGACGAGAAGGTGTGGTTCAACGTGTTGGAAGCTGGGAAGCACCAAATTAAAGATCATTCTTTGTTTTGTATTGATTCATCAAGTGATGTTGTAAACAATTTTTCTTTTTGAAATCTGTCGTCCCTAATTTTGGACGAAAAAGGAAACTGTAAAGCAGGTGATATTGAGGACGCGGTATTAATAGATGATACCTCAGTGGCGTCCGAGTGTGATGTTGAGGTGGCTGAGATTACCTTAGGCAGTAAAATTTTGCCATCTGTGGTGCATCCACCCATTTTGGAGTTGAAACCTTTACCATCCCATTTGAAATATGCTTATCTTGAGAGTGATGGGAAGCTCCCTGTTATTATATCTACATTGCTTACTGATGAGCAGGAAAAACAACTATTATAGGTTATCAGAGACCACAAGAGAGCAATAGGTTGGACTTTAGCAGATATTCCTAGTATTAGCCCTTCTTTTTGCATGCATAGAATACTTTTGGAGGAGGATGTTAAACCAGTGAGATAACCTCAACGAAGACTGAATCCTCAACTGATGGGGGTTGTAAAGAAAAAGGACACCAAGTTGCTACAAACAGGTCTTATATATTCAAATTATGACAGCACTTGGGTGGGCACTATACATGTGATTCCCGAGAAATATGGAATCATAATGGTCAAGAACGAGAAGGACAAGTTGACTCCTATTCAAGACAGAAGTGGGTCACATAATTTAGTAGTTGACCATCTTAGTAGGATTGAAAAGGGAAAAGATAACATTCCTATCCAGGATGACTTTTCCAATGAAGTCCTACTAGCATTCCTTCCACCATGAAGGAGGTAAGTTCCCCCATACTTTTTCTTTGCATTTTATATATAAGGAATACATTGAGGACAATGCATAGTTTAAGTGTGTGGGTGTGGGGAAACAATTAATTTTGTTCCCTATTTTGTTTGTTTATTTTGTTTGTTTTTAATAAATATTTGCATTGGATTTAAGAGTTTGAATCAGTAACTGGAATGATCATGAGTTCTAGAGAGAAAAAAAAATGAGTCATGTTGATATGAGTGGATTGCTTTTATGATTTGCTGATTGAGTTGACTTGAGAATTTACTAATTAAATATTTTGTGAAAGAAATTTGAACCATGTGAGTTTTGGACTTAATGTTAAGGATGGACCACCATGTGCCATACCTATTTTTCTTGTGTGATTTGTCCATGTTTCGTTGATACTGTAATAGTTAGCTTAATTCTGTGTTGTGCAATTAATGAGAATATGCATGATTTGATATGATTGAGGCATTTCTTGTTTTAGCTACTTGGCCAAATAAACTTGTCCTAACATTAATCCATTAGAACCCCTTTTGAGCCTTAAGCCTATTTTTCTTGTTTCCAGTCATTGTCAAATGAGAAAAGAAGAAAAATCATATGTTCCTTACCTTAGGAAAGAAGAAGGAGTAATGGATTTTGTTAGAAGTAAAGTGAGGAATAAGTGTGTGGGTGAGTACCTCACCCAAAAAATAAAATAAAAAAGCAAAAAGGAAGATGAAAAGTTGGAGTTTTAACAAGAAAAAAAAAGAAGAAAGAAAAAAAATCTTCCTTGAAAGAAGCAAGAAATAAAGTCGTTTTTAAAATCAAGTATCATTACTCTTTCTATATCAATTTCAAAAACTCAAAAGTTCCAAGAAAATTCCCTACCTTTGCCTTGGCCTCAATAAAACCTTAAAAAGCCCTCATGATCAATAATTGCATGTTTTCTGAAATATGTGAATGTTAGAATCTTGCTAAATATCAAGGGTGTCTACTTTCATGGGTATTTTGAGTGTAAACACAAGCCAAAAACACTTAAGAGAATTGGAGAGAAATAGATACATGTTGACTTGAGTGTTATCTTTCTTATTTGATTTTCTTGGGAATTTAAAAAGGTCAACTCATGTGTGAAGAATAGAGTAATTTCATTTGCATGTTCATGACAAAGTAATTTCTAGATGATTGCTCTATGTCTAGTGCTACTCATTCTTTTGATCCAAATGCAAATATGGAATAAAATGACTCAGAACAAAGTCTTGGAATTAATCAATTTTGCCCAGGAGTGCAAAAGGATAAGTGTGGGGGTGTGATGACTGCATATTTATGCCCACATTTATACTTTAAAATTCAAATTTTTGTTGGGATAATTGTGCTTAAATGGTTTATTTTAAGTGAATTTGTGATGATTGGAGTTGTTGGGTTTGGGAAATAAAGAGACGTAAAAAGTGAATTTTAGCGCATAAATTATTATTGGATGTTCTAACGTTTATTTGTACAACTGAAATTATAAGTTCTATTGGTCCAAATGGCAATTCAAGGCCCAAAATCAGATTTTATTTGGAAAATAATGTACAGATGGGCCAAATAGGCAACTTTTATCATTGCACCTCCCAATTTCCCTACATACACCCTTCTTCTTTTAACCAGGCCCAATACTAAGCCAAACAGTAACCCTATTCTAAATACACCTCCTAAATTTCCCTACCCATACCCCTCCTAAGCGAGACTTCACCAGATCATGCCACGTGTCCAAATCCTCTCCACACACGTCCATCCAACCACATGCCGCCACATCACCTTCCTTGCCACATCATCATCTTCTCTAACAGAGAAACCCTAATTCCCAACCCTAGCCGTCAGCTATCGTCGTGCCGTTCCGCCACCGCAAGCCACAACGTCGCTCCCTCACTGAACAAACACTCGCACCTCAACTCCAATGGCTGCCGCTTTCGAAACCCTTTAATCCGGCCACCACAGCGCCTCAACCATGGCAGTTTCTCCCTCGCCATTATCTTCTTCTTCCTCGCGAGAGGCAAACACCATGCCGCACCGCCAGACCATGAAGCGCAGCGCCGCAGATCGCAACCTTCAACGCACATCACCATCATCAGACCACACTTCTCGCCGTCACCACCACGCCGCAGCATCAACCTCCATCACGCCATTAACGGCGACGCCACCACCAAATCATCGCTCCACCAAGTTAATGTCGCACCACCAAACTACAATTCGCGTTCATCACCATCAACACCATCGCGAGTTCTTCATCGCCCCAGCAATCGCAATCGGGATTCCGCCCTGGACGCCATCAACGAGCATCATCGCCGCAAGACCTTCATCTCGGATTTTCATTCGCAACCGGAAAACATAGAAAAACCCAATCTCCTCCATTGACGTGCACCTGCAAACAACAAACACAAAAAAACCACAACGGCGGAAGTGGGAACGCAGGGGCAAGCCCTTTCTCCAAATCTGAAACCCTAATTGGGGAAGGAAGAGGGCAGCCACATGGCGAGCTCCCACTGGTGCATCCTTCTCTGGTCAAAGCTGGTCAATAAGCCTTCTCTGGTCAAAGTCTGGTCAACTAAAGGGCTTTCTTGCAATTTTAGAAACTCAGAAGGGGCTAAAGTGCAGATAGAGAAACTTTCAGGGAATTTGTGTAATTTTAGAAAGGTAGAAAAGATAAAAAAATAAAATTCAGTTGTTGAATTAATTTAAATTGTGAATATCAACAAAAAATATCTTCCAAATAATGTTATAATTATTTTAATCTTTTAGTTATTGGGAAGATATAAGATAAAATATTTTATCAACTGAATATTCAGAGTCCAAGCCCAATTAAGCCTATTTAAAGAGACCCAGGGGACTTCACTTAAGGCATTCATTCTCTCACACTCCTCTCACTTTGCTTTCATCTTGTATTCAACTCCGTTCATGGAGAGCTAAGCATCTAGGGCTATTCTGCTGTAATTCCATTACGGATTCTGAGGTTACGATCAGTTAATGCAATTGTTTATTTTGATTATTGATTTAAGTTGTTCTCTCTCTATGTCTTTCATCTCTATATCTTGTTAAAAGTAAAGATTTTTGCATCATAATGTGTTTGAATCTAGGTGCATATTGATTATATGAGTTCTAGGGTTTCTAGGTTTAATTGAGAATCTACTTTGATTTAATTTAGGAACTTTCATATGATTAAATGGTTTTTACTATCAATTGAGAATGTACTTTGGTGGGTAGTAATAATTTCAACTGTAATCAATTGAGAATTTACTTTGATTGATTAACTTTTAACTTGGTTAGGAGATTTAAGAATAGCATGATTAAACACAATAGAATTTGATTGAGAATGTACTTGGGTTGAATTTATTGTGAATAATCTAGAAAGGTTTTGCATTTGATTGAGAATTTACTTTGGTTAAATGCATGATCGTCCTCAAATTAATTAAGAATGTACTTTAATTAATTTGAAACTTAAACAATAATCAATCGAACAATTATCCATGAATAACCGATGATGAATCTATCTTGGAAAAGCAGTGGAATTAGCCTATTTAATCATAACTGTTTTTAAGTTTATTATTTGTTCTTTAAACATTCTCCAAACATCATTTTTATTCATTAGCATTGCATAGTATAAGAGTCAGATATTCAAAAGCAATTCCGTGTTTGTTGGGAGACGACTCAGGGTTACTTTAACCCTGTCTCCTTTCTTAGATACTACTTGGCAATACTAAAGTTGCCAAAAGTAGTATTAATTTGATAGCTTCAACGACATCCTATCAATGGGTAGAAGATTGAGTTACATCTTATTTGCTTGAGAACAAGCAAAGTTCTAAGGTTGGGGTTGTGATAACAGTTGAACTCATGATTTTGTTGAATTATTGGAAATAATAGAGTTGGACAGGTTTATGCTTGATTCCCTTGTTTTTTCAGGTTTTTAGATGAAATTGATGAAAGAAGTGAAAAGGGATAGAGATGGAATCAGAAAAGGACAAGAAAAGTGCAAATGAGGAGAAACCTGAAGTACCGCTCAGCACCAATTACCGTTGAGCAGCACTCGCAAGAACCGTTGGCACTGCTGAGGGGAGAAAAGTTGCTGAGGGGAAGAAGTGACTTGTGATACTACCGCTGAGCGACACTTTTATGTGCTTGGGCCTACTTTTCTGTTTTTTTTTAGAATAGTATATAAGCTTTAGGACGTTCTAGGGTTTGTATCTTTGGCTGGGACAAAGCAAAAACACTCTCTTTCACCCCTTGGAGGAGGATTTTGGATGCTAAGGCTCCTTTCTCAACTTTCTCAGGTTCTATCTTTCATTTTTTCATTGTATTTCATCTAGTTTCACCATGAATATGGTGAACTAAACTTATTTTGTTGTTGGAGAATCAATGTAAATCTTTAGAAACTCTCTTGTATGGAATTTGTTCTTCAAGATCATTTATATGATACATGCTTTCTTTCATTAATAGTTAGGGTTTTCCTCTTTGCTCAAAGCCTGCATAGTTTAACTCATTCGATGTCATGATTATTGGTTTTGTCGATACGGGAACGTACGGGGAAGTCTAGATCTGGGGAATCTCTCCCAACAATATATTACCAACCTAGAGATAGGAGTATGATGGTTGGTTTCCTTTAAGCTTCTGTTCACTATAATGCATGATTAATTGCTAGGGAGACAAGAGATTGTAAACTAGGGACTATGATTATGCTTTCTTCATCGAGGAATCGGGTTTAAAGTAATTTAGAAAGTAACATTAACATTAATGAAAAGAATGATGAATTCCTAAATACAAGAGAGTGGAAAAGATGAACTTGATAAACCCCAACAACATATTCATCCATATATCTCAATTCACGCTTTTGTTTCTTCTTGCCATTGATCATCTTATGCATACATATTTACTTTTCAGTCTTTTGAATTTGAAACTTATAACACTTTGTTCACAAGTCTTAATTAATCAATTAATCACATAAGTGTCTAGTCCTTGAGTCTCTTGCGAAACGATACTTGGTCCTACCAGGATTATTACTTGCTACGATTCTGTTACACTTGCCGAGAGGTAAACACCTCATCCCTGAGCAATATTACTCTTGGAAGAATTCAACAAGAACCTGAATTGTAAGGAACCTCCCGAAACTCATGCAATTCATAAATCATGCTATGAATGAGTTAAACAGAGCATGTAATAAGCACAGATGAATTACTCTAATAATTAATGAAAAAACAGGTGTTATTAAGAATCAATTCAAATACATGAGAGTTCCCTAACAACAAATAGAGTTTAATTCACCATAAACATGATGAAATTAGATGAATAATCGAAAAGCATGAGATAGAAAAACCCTAAAAGTAGAGGATAGAAGCTTTCACATCCAAATCCGCCTACGGGAAGTGGAAGAGTGTGCTGTTGTGCTGCTCCAGCCAGAGATACAAAACTTAGGACGTCTGGGTCCTTTAAATAGAGCGAGAGCAGAACAAAAACAAAGCCCAGGCCCAAGTCAGTGGCGCTCAAACGCCCTAAAAGGGGCACCTGGGCGGTGAGCGGTGGTCTTCTGCGCCCAAGCCTAAGATATGACGCTCAAGCTTTGTGCATCCGGCGCTCAAGCGCCTAAAAAGCGGCGCCTGGGCGGTGAGTGACACTCTTCTACGCTCAAGCCTCCAAAAAGGGCACCCAAGCTTTGAGCACTCATCCCTTTTGGTGCTTTTCCAGGCCTTTCTTAGGTCCATCTTCATGGCACTTCATTCCTGCTTTCCATATTATCTCATTTTCTATCAAAACAAGGGGAATTAGTCATAAAATCATTAAATTCAACCTCAACTCTCTTATTCACACAACCTAATAGAAAAACATGATTCCAAGAAAGTTTCTAAGCAGAAGAGGGTACATTTAGTATCAAAATTAAATCACAGATAACGATATTTTCAACCATTATCACAACCCCAAACTCAGAACTTTGCTTGTCCTCAAGCAAAACAGATTGTAACTCAGCCTTTTAGAAGAATCACTCCAATGACTCAACCTTTTTCAAAAACTTTTTCTTTCAGAAAAGCAATTACTTTTATCAACTCACCATACATAAATTATTCAAGATGTGCAGATGCCTTAATTCAATCAAAATCAATGTGATGCTCATATACTTCAACAGATGCTATCCTTCAGAGTGATCAATCAACCAAGCGAAGATGCAATAAGAAATTCCAAGAAATTCCAAGAACTACTCCTCACTAAGGAAAGTGTTTCACTCAAGCACTCAAAAGTGTATAACTCAAGCACTCAGAAGTGTATCACTCAACTCACAGGTGTATAGTGAGGTGTTGGTGTCCCTTTTTCACTCTGCTATCACAATGTCACACAAATTAACTTTGTTTTTCATTTAACCACAATCAAACATACTCACAAGCAAGTTTTCATCACAAGGGATTTTTATGGTTTGTAACTTGGCTGGGCTAAGAAGGAAATTGCTTTTTCTAGTCAGGAAAATCCTTAATTTAAGAGAGAGACACTTGTGATTTCATCATTCAAGTACACAAACTTACTTTCTTTTCCTAGCTTTCCCTTGCATTGAGCTTTTCTTTTCTTTTTTTCTTTTACTTTTGCTTTTTCTTTTCAAGTATTCACTGCTTAACTCAAAGTTTTTTTCTTTTTCCTTTCCCAGTTCTTCTAGCAACCCCAAACTTGAACCTTTATCAATACCTCACAAATGTTCTCAACTTAACTCAAGGTAAAGATTTTCACCAAGGGTTTTTCAAACATACATAAGGTTCAAGGTTCAAAGGTTAGAACAATTTATTATCTTTTTAGTTGACAAATTTTATGTGAAGGCTAAAACAATAAGGGACAACAAAAGAAGGCCTTGATCATATGAAACGTACAAGCAAGTAATTCAATCACAGAAAATTTGTGCAAAATCAATCATGCTTCCAAGGTAATAGCAAAAACACAATCACAGTTGAAACAAAACAGTATAGTTCATTCAAGCAAAGTACAATACAAAACAAATAATTAAAAAGAAAGACAATAAAAACAGAAACAACATAAAGATAACAAATATCCTTTTTGAGTCCTCCTCATCATCTGCATCCATGGCTGAAGCTTTTTTCTTGGACGTTCCAGTGGTGGCCTAGATACATCAATGCTTGCAGCCTCAGAGATGGGTGATCAATGAGGGGTGTCCCACGGGTGCCTTGATGGTCGCACTACGGGCACAACTTTGTATCTCATCAGCTATGACCTGCCCAATGTTAATGTTGAGGCCCTTGAGAACACAGTAGAAGAAGATGGACCTCTGGACAATGATGCCCGAGACATGAGAGCATGCCTGAATGTTGGCATGAGAGAATGCCATCCAATACTTTGCCAGAGGCGTCAGATGGGGTATAATGAGGTGGATGGGTGCCTAGACCTATTCCTATGAAAGTGCCCTCCAGGCACACATAAGGTCCGCTCCACATCCTCACAATCCACTCCTTCCAACATGGATGTGGCAAACTGACACTGCTCCCCTCCCAATCTATACCAAGAAAGCAATTAATAGTATCAGCATCAAAGGCAATCCTCTTACCCCTTACGTAGCTAAAGTACGTCTCATCCTCTCCCCCCAATGCTTTTGCATTTGTGTAGAACTCTTTGACGATGTCAACATTGGCGGGAGAGGGGTAGATTGCCAAGTGGCCCTAGTCTCTGTTATTTAGATCCCTTTCAAATTGAGGAGCTAGGGATGTTATGTTGGCCATCTTTCTTTCCATAAGTTGTCTTCTTCCTTCCACAGCTTGGAAGTATCTCTCATGAGCAGGAGTTTTGAACTTGTTTGAGTAGAACTACTCCTTCTCTTTCCTCTTTGTTCCCTTGTCTTTGGTACCAAGGGTTTTAATCCTTTTTCCTAAAGAAGAGGACATTCCTGCACATAAAGATTCACAAAACAAACCCAAAAATTGTCAAGCATTAGTCCCCAAAAATCAACACTCTTCCCATTCAGGTTGAGGGCCAAACAGAGATCCCTCAGTTCTACATGCATAGGACTAGACAGCCAAAAACAAAACAAACCAGAAAAGCACTAAAACTACCACTGCCGCCTACCGCTTGGGCGCGCCTTAGGGGCTGCTTGAGCGGCGCGCGGTGTAGCTAAGCGTGACCTTGTTGTCTGTTTTACTTTTCAACTCAGTTTCAACTCAGTCCAAACCAAAATTAGCACAATTTAATCGGTCCAATCAGTGGGAAATCATTCATAGACATCAAAAATCAAACCTTTTCATACCTAAAGAACAAACTTTAAAGTGCTTAAACCACAATATAGCAAGACCTTACTTGGTTGGAGACAAAAAACAAAGATTGAAGCTCAAATAAAGTGCACAAATCTGAACCTAGTAGCCACACAATAGAAAAAACCCCAAACTTTGATGCTTGGAAAGTGCAAAGCAAGTGAGAAGTAGGGTTTTTTTAGTGGAAAAGTGAAAGGGAAACTGAAGAGAGGATTTGGGAGAGGTGTTTAAGGAGGCTAGAGTGAGGAAAATCTGAGAGAAGAGGTTTGGGCGAACCCTAGGGCGTGAAAAGAAGAAGTGGGCTAAAATCCTGCTTAAGCCCCCAAGTTAAAAACCCATTATGCACTCGTGCCGCCAAGGCACCCCTTAGAGGGCGCTCAATCGTCGGGCGACACTTTTCCCCCTTTGTTTTTTTTTTGTTTTGTTTTGGGTATTCCTAGCCCTGGGTTCTCATATTCAACTTAGAATTTTCTAGTTTTTTTCCCTAGCCATCACAATAATACTCAGATCAAATAATTAATCTCTCTTCACCCCTCAAAGATTCAATTATTACAGAATAAGCACACTGGAATCAAACAAACATAAAACAAACAAAAATAAAATTCAAAAGCCAAACTAAAGAACAATAAACAAAATAAAAGTTTTTAAAACACTGGGTTGCCTCCCAATAAGCGCTTCATTAACGTCACTAGCTTGACCCAATAGGCTCATGTCACATCTTTGATCTTGGTGTTGTCTTTTCCTTCTCTACACCAACAGTTCTTCAGTAACTTCCTGTTCACCTTTTTTATTCTCCTAGAAATTGGAGATTCAATCTCTATTAGTCCATCAGTCCTGAGTTCTTTCACAATCCACAGCTTTTTGTTCAATCTCACTGGAATGCCTGGTCTACGTTCTTCATAATTCTCTAGTGAGTCTTCATGAGCACTTTTTCCTTTGTTGTCTTTTTCTTTTACCTTTACCTGTGATGGATTTGCCTTTTAGCTTTTCACTTTTAAACTCAATGTTGCATTTTAATTTAGTTCAAGCACTTTTCACTTTAATGTTGTCTATGTCAGAAGCGGCTGCAGCGGATGGGTTAGCGCGGAATAACAAACCAAGAGGGGTTTTTAATACTAACGTGTGCCTTTTAATTTCTACTCAATTAAACTTACTTAGCAATTAATAATAACAATTAAATAGAGTAAGGTTGAGAGAAATTTGCACAGATGATTTTATCCTGGTTCGGATCTTACCAATCCTACGTCCAGTCGCTTATCTCAAAACAAGATAAACAGTTTCACTAACACAAAACAATTACAAACTACAATCACAAAGATACAATTTGTAAGAGTTTAGAAAACACCTCTCTTGATACCACAAGAGATGAAACTACACCTCCTTTGAGTCTTCACAAAGGATGAACACCTCCTCCGAATACTTCACGAAGGATGAACACCTCCTTCGAATACTTCACGAAGGATGAACCTCTTCCGAACACCTCCTCAGACACACCAAGGATGAACCAGCTATTTCCTCTGTCACCGTAGCAGCACTTCACCAGCTCCACAGACAAGAGTTTCACAAGCCGAACAAGAACACACAAGTCTCAAAGAATTCTGAGTATTTGAGCACAAGGGAAGAGTTTCTGTGTCTCTGGATTCCTGACTTGAGAAGAAATGAGAGTCTATTTATAGACTCATCCAAAGGCTCTTCCATTTTTCGTTTTCAGCCTTTCACACTGTGTTAATCGATTAGCTACAGTGGTTAATCGATTAACACCCCAACGGATAGTCCAACGGCTATAAAAACGACTAGTTTTTCAAACGGCTCCTGTGTTAATCGATTAACACCCTCTGTTAATCGATTAACGTTAATCGATTAACACCCTCTGTTAATCGATTAACACTGCAATGCTGTGCTTCGCCATTTGTCTCTAGAACAATCGATTAACAGCCCTTGTTAATCGATTAACGTTAATCGATTAACACCCCTTGTTAATCGATTAACACTGCACAAAATTTTGCTTTTGATTTATTTTTACATCACTTTTGAATGTATACATAAAACTGCTAACTATCTAAGTCCTAGATACTAAACTATAATTATTACAAAAGCTTTCCATAGCAATACAAGTCTTCATAACATCTTGAATCTTGATTTCTCTTGACTTGATTTGGACATCATCAAAACTTCATCTTCATCATTTTGCTAACAATCTCCCCCTTTTTTATGATGATCAAAACCTTCTTGATTTAAAGCTTTTGATAATAATCTGTATTTAAAATACAACTTAAGGAAGAAACAATTGTTAGTAAACTTAGAAATAAGTTTAAGACTTTAAATATTTCTCCCCCTTTTTGATCATTATTAAAAAGTGATGTAGTATAGCTCCCCCTAAATTTATTAGAAAATAAACTCCCCCTTAACAAAAGCATGTATGCATAGAAATAATAAGAAAAGCAACATACATTTTATTAAATTTAAAGAGGCAAGCATACAAGGAAATATAAAGGGCATACACTAATAAAAACAGAAATATAAAGTACCCCTTTAGATATCCCTCCAATTTTGTAATGAGAATCCTCTAGGTTGTTTTCACATTTTGTTTAGATCTTCATCTTGAGGATTGTCATCATTCTTCACTTCATTTGTTGTCTTATATAAATCTTCATCATTGCCTGCATGTTATTTAAATGACTCAAGAGGTTTTGCCTCAAGGTCTACAATTTCATCAAAGACAACATGCACACATTCTTCTATTTCAAATATTTTCCGTTTGAAAACTATATATGCTTTAAAAAATTTCATATTCTTTGAAATAAAAATTTCTTAATTCTTCTTTTCAAATATTTAAAACAAAATTGTTTTAAAGAAATTCTAAATTTTAAACAATAGGTACCCAACTATTTTGTATGGGTCCTTTGGGTTAATTTGAAAATTTGAAATCATTTTACAACCCAAATATATCTACCACTTGGAACACCATAATGCTTAATTTTACATTTGTTAGATGTATGACCCTTTTTCATACAATAAAAGCATGATACAACATTTGTGTTCCTATAAGTTGTTCCTTTTTCTATCCAAGTTCTACGGGTTCTATGATTGTGTTTATTTTTAATTTTAGGAACATACTTATTTTTAACAACCTTATTTTCATTATTCTTACTACATTCTCCTAAGGTTGTTTGTTCTAGTAGTTTCTTAAAATTTTCACAAGAAGCACATTCATCACTACTAGCAAATTTACCCTTTTCAAAAATTAAAACTTTATTTTTCAAATCTTTATTTTCTTCAAAAATATTTTCAAAATTTAATTTTAAATTCTTATTTTCTTCAAGAATATTTTCAAAATCTGATTTCAAATTTTTATTTTCTTCAGAAATATTTTCAAAATTTAATTTTAAATTTTTGAAATCCTTTTTCAATTTCTGATGGGCTTTATCTAATTTTTCAGATTCTACTATTAACGCAGCATAAAATTCATGCAATTCATTTTCACTAATTTGACTAGAATTATCAGAATCGCTAGATGTACTTACTTGGCTTCCAGCGTCGTCGTTCACCACTAAACAGATGTTTGCTTCTTCATCTGAGTAGCTTGAATCTGAAATGGTCTCATTGTCGTCTTCCCATGCAATGTATGCCTTCTTTTTCTTGAAGAATTTCTTTTCTTTCTTTTCTTCACCATTCCTTTGATTTGGGCAGTCTGCTTTTAAATGTCCCTTTTCTCCGCAACCGTAGCATCGGTAATTTGAGGAAGATACTGGATTATCTTTCTTTTCGTATCTAAATTTTCCTTTACCTTTAGACTTCATGAACTTGTTGAGTCTTTTTATCATGAGTCTCAATTCTTCTTCTTCGTCTGAGTCTTCATCTTCCGATTTACCTTTGCTTCTTTCAACCTCCGACTTTAACGCCAAACTCTTCTTGTTGTTTTTGGCTTTTGATTCTTCTTCATCAAGTCTTCCGAGGTCAAGTTCATGCTCTCTCAACTTTCCAAATAATGCAGCCATGGTCATTGTGTTGAGATTTTGTGACTCAGAAATTGCAGTCACTTTTGGTTGCCAAGACCTGTCTAAAGATTTCAAAATTTTTATATTAAGCTCATCAGTATCGAAAGACTTACCTAGTCCAATAAGATGGTTTACGATGTTGGTGAAGCGTTTCTGAACATCTACTATTGTTTCCCCTTGCTTCATCCTGAACATTTCGTATTCCTGGATTAAGGTATTCTTTCTAGCTCTCTTAACATCATCTGTACCTTCATGGGTTACTTTCAGTACTTCCCACATTTCTTGTGCAGTTTTACAAACAGAAATCCTGTAAAACTCATCAACAGTTAAAGCAGATGAAATAATATTACGAGCTTTTACATCATTACCAAATTTTTTCTTATCTTGAGCAGTCCATTGGTCACGGGGCTTTGGTTCCTGCATATTGTTAGTTGGAATAAAAGGACCAAATGCAACAGCATCCCAAATATCTATATCAATAGATTCCATAAATATTTGCATTCTTACCTTCCAGAATGCGTAATTTTCACCTGTGAATAGTGGTGGTCTATTGATAGAAGCACCCTCTGCAAAGGTTTGATGTGATCCTGCCATTTGAATGACTATCAAAGCAAGCTCTGATACCAATTGTCAGAAGCGGCTGCAGCGGATGGGTTAGCGCGGAATAACAAACCAAGAGGGGTTTTTAATACTAACGTGTGCCTTTTAATTTCTACTCAATTAAACTTACTTAGCAATTAATAATAACAATTAAATAGAGTAAGGTTGAGAGAAATTTGCACAGATGATTTTATCCTGGTTCGGATCTTACCAATCCTACGTCCAGTCGCTTATCTCAAAACAAGATAAACAGTTTCACTAACACAAAACAAATACAAACTACAATCACAAAGATACAATTTGTAAGAGTTTAGAAAACACCTCTCTTGATACCACAAGAGATGAAACTACACCTCCTTTGAGTCTTCACAAAGGATGAACACCTCCTCCGAATTCTTCACGAAGGATGAACACCTCCTTCGAATACTTCACGAAGGATGAACCTCTTCCGAGCACCTCCTCAGACACACCAAGGATGAACCGGCTATTTCCTCTGTCACCGTAGCAGCACTTCACCAGCTCCACAGACAAGAGTTTCACAAGCCGAACAAGAACACACAAGTCTCAAAGAATTCTGAGTATTTGAGCACAAGGGAAGAGTTTTTGTGTCTCTGGATTCCTGACTTGAGAGGAAATGAGAGTCTATTTATAGACTCATCCAAAGGCTCTTCCATTTTTCGTTTTCAGCCTTTCACACTGTGTTAATCGATTAGCTACAGTGGTTAATCGATTAACACCCCAACGGATAGTCCAACGGCTATAAAAACGGCTAGTTTTTCAAACGGCTCCTGTGTTAATCGATTAACACCCTCTGTTAATCGATTACCGTTAATCGATTAACACCCTCTGTTAATCGATTAACACTGCAATGCTGTGCTTCGCCATTTGTCTCTGGAACAATCGATTAACAGCCCTTGTTAATCGATTAACGTTAATCGATTAACACCCCTTGTTAATCGATTAACACTGCACAGAATTTTGCTTTTGATTTATTTTTACATCACTTTTGAATGTATACATAAAACTACTAACTATCTAAGTCCTAGATACTAAACTATAATTATTACAAAAGCTTTCCATAGCAATACAAGTCTTCATAACATCTTGAATCTTGATTTCTCTTGACTCTATTTGGACATCATCAAAACTTCATCTTCATCATTTTGCTAACAGTCTATTACGTTCGGTTTGTTGTTTCCACTCATTGTGCTGTCTATTCTGTTCTGTTCGGCTTCTTTATCTTCTTGCATTTCCCAGTTTTAGAAACCTTTCGGTCTCAATGTAGAACCGTGCGATCATCTGTAGGATCGTTCGTTCTTCATGCTTTGTTCATTTATTTTAGTGTTTTCAATTATGTTTGATTGCATTTAATTTTGAATTTTAGTTTAGTTCATTTCAAATCACAAAAACACTTTCAAACCCCCCCAACTACGTGTTTGACCTAAGACTCGAACCACATTTGGTCCTTGAGAGACGATCTAGGAGTCACTTCCTAGCACTGTACTACATTCTTTTATGCAATCAACTTTTGTGTGAGGTGCGACCCTCTCATCACACTCCTACATGAAGTGTTTCTTCATCTGGTTCCTTAAGCTACACTCTGTTGAAGTTCTACAACTCTATCAGTGAAGGTTCTGTTCTGCACTCCCAAAGCCCATTTAGTTCAAGGTTCATGAGACTCCTTGTTCAACTTCTTCACTGTTGCAACTTTTTGTAATTCACTCTTGACACAACACCACCTATAAATGGCAATCAAAACAAAAAAACTGCACAAATCTAATGGTGAGCACAATTCAGATTCAGAACTGAAGTAAGATGTACCTTTAGATGTAGCCACACAAAGCTCACAAACCCAGGTTTCTCTCTGGAAGCTTAAAGCACTAAAATTAAAAGGTTTGGAAGGGAGATTCTTCCTTGGCAGTACAAAGCTGGAGAGTCTTTTAGACCACCACCACCTAAGATGCTACCAAGCACACAAACCTTCTTTCAAATTCCAACAATCCAAAGTGTATAGCTTCTCATTTCAGAAAAGGCTAGGTTAAGCAAAGTAATGGACAATACAAGACAGCCACCAATAATGTAAGCACCAGATAATGAAACTGACTCAAGATCAACTGTAGACCAGATTAATAAAAGCAACAAAAGCTCAATTATGAACAACAAATCAGATTTTACACGTGCAAGACAAAACCAAGACAACCAATAATTGACAAACAAGAAACAAGGCTAGTTAATAAAGGTACGCACAACAAATAGAGCCTAAGGAATAGAACTGGAAATAGATAAAAACACAAGAAAATCACAGTAAGTTGAATCATACATGACCAAACAGATTTGCAATTGAAATAGAATAATGCATTGCCAATTGCTCTAAAATGTTCACTCCAATCCAATTAGATGATGAACTAGAAAAAGGAGAGAAACATTAAGAGTGAAACTGTGTTGTGAATTGCACTTGCCACTTGCCTCTATGTGGTTCTGTCAATACTACTTTTCTAATTACTTTTTCTTTTCAAATCACAAGAACTCATGCTTTTATACTTTCACTTTCTTTTGCTACAATTCACAACATATAATTTGATTTCTATTTCAATTCAACTTCACAAGATATAAGTCATGATGGAAACAAATGATTCAACTAAAAAAAAAACTACAGAATTTTAAACAACACCATATGCAAGACACAAATGGCTCTAGAATTGAATACACCTAATTCCAGCAATGATCTACTACTGAAATGAACAAAAACAAAGCAAATGACTTAAGCAAGGAAATATGCAATTCGGCCAACTACAAATGAGACTCTACTGGAGTTTTCTCAGTGCATCCAAGCTTTGCCAAAGCAATTCATTGCTTATATAGTATGCACGTGGTACTGGCTCAATCAATCAGATGATCTCAATGCCAAATTCTCAGTCAAGTGTAGAAATAACCATAAACAAATTAGGCACTAAATTAATGTTGTGAACCAATGCAAAGCTACCAAGAAACATTAACAGATTCAAAAAAACATGAGATTCATTATCTCTACCACTAAAATCTGCCACCAAGCTCATTAATCCAATGTCATAGCTTATATATGGTGAGCAAAACTTACTCAGTGCAGGCAACTCAAATGAATCACAAAACATAAGCAACAACTAGTTAAGCTCGAATTCAAATGACAATTAAAACAAACCACAAGACTAGAACATGATAGAATAAGATTCACAAAATAAAAGACTCAAACAAATTGGATTCACCGAATAAAATGATATAAGACACAAAGCACAAATTAGACTCAACACAAAATTGAAACCTAAACGAATATGAAGAGATTGAATCAAAGCAAGACAGTGAAGAAAAAATGATGAACAACGCTGAAAACTGAACAAAAATAAACGCAAAATAGAAACACGACTCAGAATCAAATGAAAAAAATATGAAACGCGAAAATGAAAGAAGTTAAATGCACAGCGTTAAACCAGAACAAAAAGACAAACACAGATTACAACAAGCAACACAGGACAACACATGAATCAAGACAAAACGAAAAGAAACAAGGAAAGCAATACTTATCTTTGAAGCGTGAACACAACATAGCTCTGGTGCCAAGTGATGGAAGAACGTCCAAGGAAATGACGAATGTGTGTGTCGCGAGCTCCTTCGAAGCTTCCTCCAAAGATGAACGCAGCGAAAATGATTGGAACACAAGATTAAGAGAAGTGTGATAACCTTCGCAGAAACCATAGACTCTATAGGAAGAGAGAAATTGAAAGAGAGCGGAGAAAATCTGAGAATGAACACGAAGAACCCTAATCTGGATCGAAGGAACCCTAGAAAGGTGCAGAACATCAAAATGAACCGATTAATCGGTTCAAAACAAAGATTGAATGGTGGATAATGAAGATCAAATGGATTAAAAGTGTTTAAACGGTAGAAGAATGGTTTTAATCGGCTAAATAGTGGAAGAACTCTGGAGAGAGGAACAACTCGCGAGGATGGAGACGCGAGAGTGAAATACGAAATGAAGTGGTGCGTATCTGATGCGCGAGAGTGAAGAGAGCTTTGGAGAAAATGCAAATGAAGTTGTGGCTGAGGCGTGATGGAATGAAGAATGTGTTTCTGATGCGGAGACGTGAAAATGTGAGAAGATGACGCATGTACTATGGAGACATGGCTGAGGTGCACACAAGAAGCTGAAGATGTGGTAGTGGAGTAATGGTTTTGAGTGGAGGATGAGAAAAATGTAAGGACTGTGGAAATGGAAAATGGAAGTGAGAGAGGTGCTTGGAAGGTGGCTAAAGGGAGTCTTTGGACTCTCTATCCTGACTTTCAAGAGAGAATAATTTCTATTTCAGAAAGCTTAATTCTCATTAATGTCAAAAGTGCCAATTACAATAGAAAAGTTGGGTATTTATAGTAACCCATGCTCCTTACAAGCTAACCTACGAAAGGTAAAAATACAAAAGAAGGACTACGTCGAACAGGATTACATCAAATGGGCTATCACATGAAAGCCCGTATGAACATCTCACCACCTTCAATGAAATTTGTAACATTGTGAAGATAAATGGAGTGCCAGATGAAGCAATCAAGCTTAGCTTGTTTCCTTTCTCATTGGGAGGCAATGCTAAGTTATGGTTAAATTCTTTTCCAGAAGGGAGTTTTATAGAATGGGAAGTTGTGCTTGCAAAGTTTCTAAATAACTACTTCCCACAATCCAAAGTCAATAAAGGGAAGCAATAGATCTTTTCTTTTAAACAAGGCATGGAGGAGACATTAGGTCAAGCATGGGACAGGTACAAAAGCTTATTGAGAAAGACCCCCATGCATAGTTTTGATGAATGATAACAGTTGAAAAACTGTTATTTTCATGCTTAAAATTGATACCAAAAGCAACCTTTAACACTTAGAAACTAGCTTGAAATCACGCTTTTGGTCATATTTTCATAAATAAGAGAGCTGGACAAGTTTATGCTTGATTTCAGTGTTTTATGTAGGTTTTAAGGTGAATTTAGTGAAACAAGTGAAGAAGAATAGAAATGGAATCAGAAAAGACATCAAAAAGTGCAAAAGGAGAAGTCAAAGTTACCGCTCAGCGGCACTTTACCGCTGAGCGGCACTCAGGAGCTCACGTTGGATCCGCTGAGGGGTGAAAATGTCGTTGAGGGGAAGAAAACAACTCACGCACTTACCGCTGAGCGGCAGTTTACCACTGAGCGACACTTTTATGGGCTTGGGCCTAATTTTTCTGTATTTTTAGAATATTATATAAGCTTTAGGACGTCCTAGGGTTTGTATCTTTGGCAGAGACGAAGAGAACACTCTCTTTTCCACCCCTTTGAAGGAAGATCTTCGATGCTCAGGCTACCCTCTCCTCTTTCTAGGGTCTAATCCTTCATTCTTTCATTATTATTCATCTAGTTTCACCATGAATATGGTGAACTAAACCTTGTATTGTTGTTGGGGAATCAATGTAGTCTTGTGAAACTCTCATATATGGAATTTGTTTTAACATCTTATTTTTAAGACTTATGCTTTCTTTCATCATTAGTTAGGGTTTTTCCTCTTTGCTTAAAGCTTGCTTTGTTTAACTCATTCATTGCTATGATTATTGATTTTGTCGATATGGGAACTGATGGACAAATTTATGAGCACCAAAATATGATGTCACAAACTTGTTTCACAATCGGCAAGTATGACCGAATCGTTCAAGTAATAAACTTGGTAAGACCAAGTATCGTTCTCCCAAAGGACTCACGGCCTAGTTTAGTTGTGTGGTTTGTTGATTAGCTAAGACTTAAGAACGAAATAATTGAGGTTTAATATGCAAGACAGAAAATAAACATGTATGCATGAGTTTTTTATCAATGGCAAAAGCAAAAGATAAACACTTTCAATGAAATATATGAATGAATATGTTGTTGGGGGTCAATTTCATCTCATCCACTCTCATACATTTTAGGAATTCAACATTCAAATCATCATTGTTAATGCCACTCTCTAAAGTACCATTCTAGATGGCTTCTCCCTAATCACGAGTTCATACAATTCCTGGCATTCCTAATGATCAGTTCATAAGTGCAGGAGCTTAACGACAACCAATATAATATTGGGAGAAATTCCCCGGATCTAGACTTCCCCGTACGTGCCCGTATCGACAAAACCAATAATCATGCATCGAATGAGTTAAACCATGCAAGTGTCAGAAGCGGCTGCAGCGGATGGGTTAGCGTGGAATAACAAACCAAGAGGGTTTTTAATACGAACGTGTGCCTTTTAATTTCTACTCAAATAAACTTACCAAACAAATAATAAAGACAAATAAAGCGAGAGTAAGGTTGAGAGAAATTTGCACAAATGATTTTATCCTGGTTCGGATCTTACCAATCCTACGTCCAGTCGTTTATCTCAAACAAGATAAACAATTCACTAATCACAAAACAATTACAAATTACAATCACAAAGAAACAATTTGTAAGAGTTTAGAAACCACCTCTCTTGATACCACAAGAGATGAACCTACACCTCCTTTGAGTCTTCACAAAGGATGAACACCTCCTCCGAATACTTCACGAAGGATGATTCTCTTCCGAACACCTCCTTAGACACACCAAGGATGAACCGGCTATTTCCTCTGTCACCGTAGCAGCACTTCACCAGCTCCACAGACAAGAGTTTCACAAGCCGAACAAGAACACACAAGTCTCAAGAATTTCTGAGTATTTGAGCACAAGGGAAGAGTTTCTGTGTCTCTAGATATTTCTTTTTGAGAGGAAATGAGAGTCTATTTATAGACTCATCCAAAGGCTCTTCCATTCACTAAAAGACAAACTTAACGGCTAGTTTGTCCAACGGCCATAAACGGCTAGTTTGTCCAACGGCCATAAACGGCTAGTTTGTCCAACGGCCATAAACGGCTAGTTTGTCCAACGGCCATAAACGGCTAGTTTCTTCAACGACTAGTTTCTCCAACGTCCGTGTTAAGTGCGATACTCTTACCGTTAACCGTCATTATTCACGTGAATAGTGTTACTATTCATATGAATAGTACTATAGTGTTTTGTTGCAATGATTTACTATAGTAATTTTACAAAACACTTTTCTTTTTTCTAATCTAAGTCCTATACATATTTCTAAGAGTATTACAAAAGCTTTCCATCACAATATAAGTCTTCATAACATCTTGAATCTTGATTTCTCTTGACTTGATTTGGACATCATCAAAACTTCATCTTCATCATTTTGCTAACAGCAAGCATTAAGCAAAGAGGAAAAACCCTAACTAATGATGAAAGAAAGCATAAATCTTAATTAAAAGATGCAAGCATAAATTCCATATATGAGAGCTTCAAGAGATTACATTGATTCCCCAACAAACATACAAGGTTTAGTTCACCATATTCATGGTGAACCTAGATGAATAACAATGAAAGAATGAAAGAATAAACCCTAAAAAGGTGAAGAGGTAGCCTGAGCATCCAAGATCCTCCTTCAAAGGGGTGGAAGAGAGAGTGTTTGCCTCGTTTCTGCCAAAGATACTAACTCTAGGACGTGAGAGTCCTTATATACTATTCTAGAGTTAAAAAAGATTACAAAAGCCCAAGCCCATAAAAGTGCCGCTCAGCGGTAAATACCGCTCAGCGGTGACTGTGCGTCCCTTTTCTTCCCCTCAGCGGCCAGTTTGCCCCTCAGCGGACCTCCCGTGACCTCCTGAGTGCCGCTCAGCGGTAAAATGCCGCTGAGCGGTGCTTTCGGCTTCTCCTTTTGCACTCTTTGATCTCTTTTCTGATTCCATCTCTCTCCTTCTTCTCTTCTTTCACTAAATTCACCTTAAAACCTGCACAAAAACACTTAAATCAAGCATAAACCTGTCCAGCTCTCTTATTTCTGAAAATATGGATAAAAGCATGATTTTAAGCTAGTTTCTAAGTCTAAAGGTTGCTTTTAGTATCAATTTTAAGCATGAAAATAATAGTTTTTCAACTGTTATCAGGAACGTACGGGGAAATCTAGATTCGGGGAATTTCTCCCAATAACATATTGGTTGCCGTTAAGCTCCTGCATTTAAGAACTAATTAATAAGAATGCTAGGAATTGTATGAACTCGTAATTAAGGATAGACCTTCTTGTAGGTGATTTAGAGAGTGTCATTAGCATTGATGAAAAGAATGATGAATTCCTAAAGTATATGAGAGTGGATAAGATGAAATTGATAACCCCAACAACATACTCATCCATCTATTTCATTGAAGTGTTTGTATTCTGTTTTCTGCATTGATCAAATTCATGCATACACATTTAATTATTGTCTTTTTCATCTAAACCTACAATCAATTTGTTCTAAAGTCTCAAATAATCAAGAAATCATATAGCTAAACTAGGCCGTGAGTCCTTTGGGAAAACGATACTTTGTCTTACCTTGTTTTATTACTTGATACAATTCGGTCACACTTGCCGATTGTTAAACAAGTTTTTGGCGCCGTTTTTCGGTGTTCATAAATTTGTCATCACGTTTTTGGCCGGGGACTCGTGGTTTAACTAGTTCATTTGTGTGATTATTGATTATCTTTGACTTGAATTTTGAAATTTGAATTTCTGTTTTTATTTTCTCTTTTTATTTTTCGATTTTTATTTTATTTCATTTTATTTTATTTTATTTTATTTTTCTGTTTTTATTTTTTCGGTTTTTATTTTTCTTCTTATCTCTAAATTTTATATCTTCTTTATATCTTTTTGTGCTAACCAATTCTTCTAGGGTTTTGTTTTCTTGTGTATGCAGGAAGCAATCCGAACAAGGAGCAAGAAAATTGCAAAACCTCTTCTTGAAGGTTTAGACGAGAGTAGACGGAGGAGAAGAATTTGTACATCTAGAGAACTTTTCCCTCCTCCAGAAACTCTGTTGCAACCATCACCACAAGGTTCTGACCATAGCACTGAGAATATGGAGAATAATAATATCAGAAGAACTCTTGCAGATTACATAAATATAGTTGGACCTCAGCATTTTAACAGCATAGCAAGACCAAGAGTCAATGCAACCAACATGGAGGTCAAACCAGCATTAATCCAACTGGTGAAAAGTAATCAATTCAATGGGTTATCTCACGAAATCCCATATGAGCACCTCACAACATATAATGAGATCTGCAACACGGTGAAAATAAATGGGGTGCCGGGCGAAGCAATCAAACTTATATTGTTTCCATTCTCATTAAGAGGGAATGCTAAGCTTTGGTTGAATTCTTTTCCAGAGGAAAGCTTTACAGAGTGGGAAGCAATGGTGACAAAGTTCCTAAACAAATACTTTCCACAATCAAAGGTGAATAAAGGAAAGCAAGATATTTCATCATTCAGGCAAGGCATGGAGGAATCATTGGGTCATGCATGGGACAGATATAAAAGCTTACTACGAAAGACTCCCACACATGGATTTGAAGAAGTGGAAGTAGTCCTAACTTTCCTTGGAGGTCTTGGTTCACAAACCAAGATGATGCTTGACGCCTCAGCAGGAGGAAACATCAAATGGAAAACTCCAGAGGAAGCTATAGAAATCATTGAAAATATGGCTACTAGTGACAATGAGCTAAACAGTGAAAGAGGAGCTCCTATCCAACAAAAAGGAGTTCTACAATTACAAACAAATGATGTCTTGCTAGCACAGAATAAGATACTAACTCAAGAACTGGAGACTCTTACAAAAACACTTGCACAATTGCCCAAAGAGTTAAAGACTGTTGCACAGGTTCAATCACAGTTGTGTAAATTATGTGGGGGTGACTGATGAATCAATATTTTCTACATTTCACTTAGTTTATTGTACCGAATTTAATCCGGGAATTGTGCTTAAATGTCCAGTATTTTCCTATTTTTACTAATTGTGCTTAAATTGACTAGAAATTCGTATTTTGATTAATTTGAATTTTCTAAGCTTAATATTTGCACTATAAATTACAGGAAAATTTTGGATAAAATTAGGGACTAAGTTCTTTTGCGAGGAAATTAATTAGAAGCTGTTGGATTTTAATTTTAATTTGGAAATAAAGAAAAGAATGATGGCATATATGAAATGGTCATTTTAATTTGAAGCCAACACATTAAGGTGAAGTGATCATAAGGTGCGTTTTCTTTTAGTACTCATCAACATAAATATTGAGAAGTGAAATGGCTTGTCACGGCTTTGGAGTTTGAAGGCAGTAGTGATTATTCCTACATGTGGGGCTGCTAATGTCACGATGAGATGAGAACACCAAAAGAGATAAAATTCTTCATGGATTAACAGAATGCAGATGGGCACATGAGAGTGCAACAATTTCTTCAAGTTATTTAATTGGAAGAAACAAAACATCCACCTAAACACATGCCTTTCACGTATGGTTGCCTCCTCCTAAAGACAAAATGGAGAATTCTTTTATTCCTTTTAAAAGGAATTGGGAGACACCAAAGTAAAGGAGGGACCACGTTGAAATATGACTCGGTTTTAGTACTGGAAAAATGTGCTGCCATATTTTCTAAAAAGCACACAGCCCATGCACTAAAAAGCAGCTCCAACACGCAGCAGTAGTCACGGTGGGGGCTGGAAGCAACTCCAGCCAGCAGCTCAACCACACCAATCCATGGTCCAGCAGCGTCCAGAGGAGGAAGCGTGATCCAGCAGCAGCAGATGGAGAGGAAGGCAAACATCCAGCACATCCAGCAGCTGCATGGTGATCGGAGAAAGAAAAAAAGCAAAGCTTTGGAAAGGAGCATCCACCAATCTTCATCACCATCCAGCAAAGTCATCTCCAGCAGCCCCAACGCCGGCCTGTACCACACAAGCATGAAGAAAGTTCACGGTTTTGAGAAGCCATGTCCGGGAAGCAGTTCACGTCAGAATGGAGAAGATTGTCACGGCCCTGGCCCAGTGTTGGAAACGGAAGAAAATATTGAAGCTTGGAGAGCTCATTCCAGCAGCTTGGAGTCACGTGAATTAGCCGGTGATGAAGGTGTGAGGAGATTGAAGGAAGAGTTGCGTTCCAGCTGGAGAAATGGAGGATTCACGGTCCAGCAAGGATTCACTTTGAGGAAGAGTTCACCACGGGGTCTGGTTCAGCTTTGAAAATGAAGAGAAGACACAGCCTGGGTTGGTTCTACGTCCAGCAGGTGGAGAGGAAGACATACCGCACTGTCCAGCTGTGATGGAAAACAAGAGAAGTAAGCCAATAACATGGCCAGACCCGTCCAGCACATTGGCAGCGGCTCACACCCATCACACACGTGAAAGGAGAAGGGAGCCCACGACCAAAACAAAGAAGAAGAAGACAAAGAATGAAATGGTGAAGGGAGCCCACTGGAAGGATATTCACGTATTCATTAGGCTGAATGGATGAGATAAATTTAAAAAGGATGATAGTGGGAGACTCACGGGTGGAAGGACACACAGAGACAAGCATGTCTCTCAATTCCAAAAATGAAAAGGGGGTGCCCTGAGTGTATAAAAGAGGGTAGATTAGTAGAATAAAATTAGATTGTAGTAGTTAGTTTAGGATAGCAGACGGCCTGGAAGAGGCTCTGCCTCTTTCCCTCTCTCGTTCACTGTTTACTTCCAGCACTTTTCATCTTTTGCAGTATAGGATGTTTGAATTTTATTTCTGTAATGTCAGAATGTTTTGGAATAATTTACTCCTTTCATTGTTTATCTTCACGGTCCATAATTTTAATTTAAATGTTGAGTTGAATTTCATTTTCAGTCAAGTTATTTTGTTTTATTGTGTCTTTATTTTACCCTTTAATATTTTTCTGCACCGTTAAATTCTGTCAATGTATTTTACCGTTGAGTTATTTTCAACGTCGTTTTTACTATTCATTTTCACTGTTGCTTTGGGTAAAATTTATTTACACTGCTGTTATGTTTTCTGCATGTATATTCTTCCAGCATTTTAATTTCAAACACTGTTGAATTTTTCATTTTTCACTTTTACCGTCTTTTACCGTTTGGTTTTACCATCTTTTAAATTTATTTCAGTATTTTCAATTTTGTTGTCTTATTTAATTTCCAGTTTTAATTTATATTTTTTCGCATCCAAAAATATCCACAAACCCCCCCCCCACTTCGTGATAAATCTAAGACCGAACCACATAAAAATTGGTCCTTGAGAGACGACCTAGGAGTCAAATCCTAGTTATACTGCATTAATTTCTGCACATCAAATTTGTATGACCGCGACAGTCTTATCAAATTTTGGCGCCGTTGCCGGGGATCAATAACGGTTTGGTTTTAGATTTTTGTTGTATAAATTTTTGTTCTGTTAATATGTGTGTTTTGTGTGTTCTGTCTGTTGTATTTTTGTAGGAGACAACAACACCTTCAACAAATTTTGGCGGCGTTGTCACTTCAGATCCAGGTTCTTGTTTTAGATTTTTACTGTTTTTGTTTTATTATGTGGTTGTAATATATGTTTTGTCTTTTATATTTTTATTGTGTTGTGTTTTGTATTATGTCTGTTAATTAAAAAAAAAAAAATATTAAAAAAAAAAAAAAAAAAAAAAAAATTATGTTCTGTCTTTTATGTGCGTGTAACATGTATAAATGTGTTGTGATTTATCTGTTTCGTAATTTTTAGTATTTAGTTTTTATTTGTTTTATTTTTATTTTTTCATGTCTACCTATTCTGGTTATGTGAATTCTGCTTATTCTGCCAACGTCTGTGATTATGAATCTTATTCTGCATCTTACTCTGATTGTAATTCTGCTGAATTCTATAATGAGAATTATAATGATCCTGAGTGGAATGATCTTAACAACGAATGGTACGATACCCCACAAGATCATTATCTAGAACCACCATTCGAGAGTCCTTTCATGCCTCCACCAGTCCAGCAATATCAGAGTCAGCAGTATAATGCTTCTGCCCAAACAACTCTTCAGCCTTCAACTTCTGAACCTACATTGAAGGAGTTACTGGAGCAGATGACCATGCAGAACATTCAGTTTCAGAAAGGGAACATGCAGTTCAAGCAAGAGAGCATGGAGTTCCAGCAGGAAACTCAAGCTGCCATACAGAATCTGAGTGATCAGATTAGGCAGATGGCCACTCTTGCACCTGAGGAGACTGATGAAAATTTTGGGGACCCGGCAGAAGTAAGCAGTAATCCTGAACCAGGTAGACCACCTTCACCTTCCCACACTCTTGAAATCTTCAAGGAAGAGGAGGTAAGCATACCTCAATTTGATTATATTGATGACTATGTTGTTGAGAGGTATGCTAATGACTATATTCTTGCTGAGTCTGATTTTAATTTTTCCTCTGTGCATGATGAGGACCGCTTTTTACTATCACATTCAAATATTTGTTCTCCATGCACTGAACATGAATCTGAACCTGTTATAGATATTGTTTCTACATTTCAAACTGATTCATGTTATGAGGTTGTATCTAAGGCTCAGTATGATGAATTGGGATTGGGTGTTATACCTCTGCATGACATTTCTGTGGAACCAATTTGCACTAACCATACTGCAGGAGGTACGTATAAATTTGATGAGCAGACACCCACAATTGAGGACAGAGGTGCAAGCACCCAGAACGATTTCAACATCAACAGGCACCTATTGAATCTAGTCATCAACAATAATTGTTTGGATCCAGCCGTGGAAGACATTTCACTGCTTGATCAAATCTGGAGGATGAAGCAGTTCCTCCTCAAAACTTCTGTGCTGGATCATGAAGTGGAAAACCTCTCCCTACAAGTCCAAAATTGGCAACTGCCACCCTGACCAGGGGAGTTTTCTTTTTCTTTCTTCCCCGTTTTCCTACTTTTATTGCATTTGTCCTTTATCTGTTCAGTGTTTTAACTGATGATCTTATGCTTAGAACACGTTTAGGACAGTGTAGTTTAAGTGTGGTCTTGGGGGAGATTCTGATTTTTGTTTTAAGTTTGTTTTTCCTTTTCTTTTTAGTTTTCGAATTATTATTATTATTTAAAAAAAAAAAAAACAATTTAAAAAAAAAAAAAAAAGTGTTCTGTGTTTTATTTGCTTCGTGATTTTTAGTGTTTGTACTAAAAAGAAAAAATAAAAATAAAAATAAAAATTTGTGTTGTGTTTCAAGTATGTTATTTTGTTAATGTATGTTTTGTAAATATATGTTTTGTCTGCTGTTTTTGACATTTGTGTTCTTTCTGCTTTGATATTTTGTGTTCGGTATTAGGTCTTTTGTTTCGTTAATATGTGTTCTGTTTTTATTTATTTAGTTTTTGAAAAAAAAAAATAATAATAAAAAATCAACATAGTGCATAATTAACATGTAAGGGCAGAGAGGTGTAATTTGAGCTAAAACTATCTGAGTACTTTTATTGAAAATACCAAATACACCGAAAACAGTCTGTCTTACACTGATAATAATAAAAATAAAAACAAAAACATAATAAAGATGTTCGTTGTTCGATCATTTCTGATCGTTAATATTACAAACCAAAAAACAAAAAAAAAAACATCATAAAAATAAAAACAACAAAAATATAAGTGTTCATATTACAGCCCATATTCTGGCCACACTCGGCCAATAAAAACATAAAAAAAAAAAAAAAAAAAAAAAAACATAAAACATCAAAACTGAAAGAACTCTCGAGCTGGTTGTGGTGGTCTAAGAGAGAGCTCCGTTGAGGGAGCTCTGGTTCGGAATGCGAGCGGAGGCTTTGGTGGAGGAATTTCTCGTTCATTTCTGTCGTCATCGATGATGATCGGAACTGGAAACAAATTCAGCAGCCTCGGTGCCCTCATTATCACCCAGTTTTTTTCCTTCAAACAAAAAAATAAAAAATAAAAAAATAAAAAACATGTGTTAATAATAGAAGAGGAAGTGAAAAAAAATTTCAATGATGGTATGATGAGAGTTCTTACCGTACATGTACAGCGGCAGTTGTGAAAAGAGAGTGCCAGTGGGGTCTATCTCCGCTTGCCAGTGCTTGACCCGATTGCCGTGGTTGTTGAACCAGCAGTGTACGTTGTATTCAGTGGCTTCGCCGAAAGCCCTTAGTCGAGACGCGATCTCGACGACTTGCGCTCGGCTTGGGTGTGTGACCCCATAGTTGAATATTTTGGTCATCATCTGGATTTGATCGTCGGTAGGACGCCACCGTTGACTGGTATATCTCTCTGATTCCGTTTCACTCATCCTTCCTCTCGTAATATACAAATACATAAATAAAAAAATAAATATAAAAATAAAAAGAACAAAAACATAAAAAAAGAAAAAAATAAACATAAAAAAATAATAAAAAGAACTAAAAAAAAGAGAAGCATAAAAAATTTTTAGATTAGTTCTGTGTTTTCTTTATTTGTTCTTGTTTTCCGTTAAATTTATTTTGTCCTGTCTGTCTTTGATTGTTTTTGTGTCTGGTCTCAGATCTGTTTCACGGTCCTTGCAAAGGGTCCTAAACGGATCTACGTCCAGTGTCCTTGTCCATATTGTTCTTGTATATTCAGTTTCTGTGTTTTAGTTTTAAGTGGGGTACGTGGCGTTGTTCTACCCGATTGTCTCTGCCATACCTTCAAACGAAGGGAGATTAACGTCTGGTTTCCAGCCGATATACCCCTTAAGTTTTAAGACAATTGTGTTTTATGTGTTTTAAGTGTTTAGCAGGTGAAAAATAAAGAGCAGAAAGCTGAAAATAAAGATGGAAAGCAGTAAAGGGAGAGCAGGGCAGAGATGAAAAATAAAGGTAATACAGAGAGAGAGAGAGCAGAAAAAACGGAAAGAAAGGCAGATCCAGGAGCAAAGGACTTACCTGGAGTAGTAGGCTGGCAGAGAAGCTCCTCGCAGATCTCAGACTCTTCAGATGGCACGGTGGCAGAGGTTCCACACAGCTCCAGATGCTCAGAGGAGAGGCTCCCTGCAGAGATCCAGACGCTCGAGAGAGTTGAGAGAGCAGAGAGTCGAGAGAGAGCAGAGAGTTGAGAGAGCAGAGAGAGAGAGCAGAGGAGTAGAGAGAGATTGAGCGTTCAGAAATGGCGCTGGACGCGGAGGAGCAGCCTTTTATAGCCAAAGCTTTCCACTGTAGCAACAGTTCCGGTCATTCCCACCGAGACTGTTGTCACAGTACCGGTATCCTTTTTCAGAAAAAAAAAAAAAAATAATAAATAATAAAATAAAAGAAAAAAAAAATAAAATAAAATAAAAAAAATATTATAGCATCTACTGATGGGTGCTATGCGACTAGACATCTGCTGATGGGTGTCACTGAAAACATCTACTGATGGATGTTACTGAAAAATTTCTTCCCATTTTTCCTAACTTTTTATTGCACTTGTCTATATTATTTGACTGCTCTAAAATTGATAATCTGATGATTGAAACACACTGAGGACATTGTGTGATTTAAGTGTGGTCTACTGGGAAGAAATTTTGATTTTCTGTTAGTTTCTGTTAAGTTTGTATTTTGTGTGTTAAATTTTTTGTTTTTGAGTGTTAAATTTTTTCTGTTTTAAGTTATTTTTATCGAGTTTTGTGTGCAATAAATTTTACATTTTTCTCTTGATTTCTGGATGATGTCTAAGTTGTAGATTTTTCCTCCACTTCATTGATACTTAGTTTGAAATCCTTGTTTTTCTCTGCTTGGAAAGATGATTATGCGTTTGAGAGGTTGATTTGATTGTGACAAACACCCTGAGTGAGATTTGAGCCACTTAATGTTCTTTCTTATGTGAGATATGTATCTTGATTGCTTGCACATATGCCTTGGCTTGATTCTTTTTGATATACTTGATTGATATGCATGTTTTAGAAGTGATAAAGGCATTTTGTTCTTGAGCCTCTTTAGCCAAATAAGCCTACCTTGTTATTATCCTTTGATACCCCTTTTGAGCCTATACTGTATCCATTTCTTTGTGTTAAAGCTCATACACTGATCCTAAGTGAAAAACAAATGATTACCTAAACCTTAGGGAAGTCTGGAGCTATAGAAGTGTTTTGTGAATAAGTGTGGTCTCCTTGGGAATTGTGATGAATTGGCTAGTTGGTTCCTCATCATGTTGTTAAAATATAAATTATATCCTGTTGTGCGATAAAGAGAGAAAGGAAAAGAGACAGGATGAAAGAAAAAAAAATAATAATAATGAAAAAATTTGATGAGAAAAAGAGAAATTTGAAAAATAATTTTGTGAATAATGGAGTCGAGAAGAGGATTGAATTAGAGGTTTGGGTGAGATTTCACTATGTTTACATTTTTTCCTAGTGCACCTCTATTTCTTCTGAGCTATAGCTACTTATCCAAATTTATCCTCCCCTGTCCTTGGCCCCATTACAACCCTGAAAGACCTTTTGATCTGAACATACATATGTTTTAAGTATTGATATTAGAAGCTTGCCAAGTCTACTTGTGTTTGTTTTCTTGAGTACATTGAGTTAAAATTCTTTACCCTAAGACACTTGAGAGAAACACTATGAGTGCATCTGTAAGGTTATGTTATTTTTGAATCACCTCTTGAACTGATTAATCATTTTGCTATGTATTGAATTGCTTGGATGATTTCTGTAAGTATCTACTTCCCATGATTTGTGTTGGATAATTTCTACTACTTTTCTCTGTCCAGACTTCTTGAGAACTTTGTAAATTCTGTTTATTTATCTCTTAGTCTTTATTTTCTGTATGCTGCATTTTGTGTCACCTTCTTAATGTCCTTTGATCTGTTCCCTGATTTGAGTCTTGATTTTGCCCAGGAGTGCAAAAGACTAAGTGTGGTCTATTTTGATGAATCAATATTTTCTACATTTCACTTAGTTTATTGTACCGAATTTAATCCGGGAATTGTGCTTAAATGTCCAGTATTTTCCTATTTTTACTAATTGTGCTTAAATTGACTAGAAATTCGTATTTTGATTAATTTGAATTTTCTAAGCTTAATATTTGCACTATAAATTACAGGAAAATTTTGGATAAAATTAGGGACTAAGTTCTTTTGCGAGGAAATTAATTAGAAGCTGTTGGATTTTAATTTTAATTTGGAAATAAAGAAAAGAATGATGGCATATATGAAATGGTCATTTTAATTTGAAGCCAACACATTAAGGTGAAGTGATCATAAGGTGCGTTTTCTTTTAGTACTCATCAACATAAATATTGAGAAGTGAAATGGCTTGTCACGGCTTTGGAGTTTGAAGGCAGTAGTGATTATTCCTACATGTGGGGCTGCTAATGTCACGATGAGATGAGAACACCAAAAGAGATAAAATTCTTCATGGATTAACAGAATGCAGATGGGCACATGAGAGTGCAACAATTTCTTCAAGTTATTTAATTGGAAGAAACACAACATCCACCTAAACACATGCCTTTCACGTATGGTTGCCTCCTCCTAAAGACAAAATGGAGAATTCTTTTATTCCTTTTAAAAGGAATTGGGAGACACCAAAGTAAAGGAGGGACCACGTTGAAATATGACTCGGTTTTAGTACTGGAAAAATGTGCTGCCATATTTTCTAAAAAGCACACAGCCCATGCACTAAAAAGCAGCTCCAACACGCAGCAGTAGTCACGGTGGGGGCTGGAAGCAACTCCAGCCAGCAGCTCAACCACACCAATCCATGGTCCAGCAGCGTCCAGAGGAGGAAGCGTGATCCAGCAGCAGCAGATGGAGAGGAAGGCAAACATCCAGCACATCCAGCAGCTGCATGGTGATCGGAGAAAGAAAAAAAGCAAAGCTTTGGAAAGGAGCATCCACCAATCTTCATCACCATCCAGCAAAGTCATCTCCAGCAGCCCCAACGCCGGCCTGTACCACACAAGCATGAAGAAAGTTCACGGTTTTGAGAAGCCATGTCCGGGAAGCAGTTCACGTCAGAATGGAGAAGATTGTCACGGCCCTGGCCCAGTGTTGGAAACGGAAGAAAATATTGAAGCTTGGAGAGCTCATTCCAGCAGCTTGGAGTCACGTGAATTAGCCGGTGATGAAGGTGTGAGGAGATTGAAGGAAGAGTTGCGTTCCAGCTGGAGAAATGGAGGATTCACGGTCCAGCAAGGATTCACTTTGAGGAAGAGTTCACCACGGGGTCTGGTTCAGCTTTGAAAATGAAGAGAAGACACAGCCTGGGTTGGTTCTACGTCCAGCAGGTGGAGAGGAAGACATACCGCACTGTCCAGCTGTGATGGAAAACAAGAGAAGTAAGCCAATAACATGGCCAGACCCGTCCAGCACATTGGCAGCGGCTCACACCCATCACACACGTGAAAGGAGAAGGGAGCCCACGACCAAAACAAAGAAGAAGAAGACAAAGAATGAAATGGTGAAGGGAGCCCACTGGAAGGATATTCACGTATTCATTAGGCTGAATGGATGAGATAAATTTAAAAAGGATGATAGTGGGAGACTCACGGGTGGAAGGACACACAGAGACAAGCATGTCTCTCAATTCCAAAAATGAAAAGGGGGTGCCCTGAGTGTATAAAAGAGGGTAGATTAGTAGAATAAAATTAGATTGTAGTAGTTAGTTTAGGATAGCAGACGGCCTGGAAGAGGCTCTGCCTCTTTCCCTCTCTCGTTCACTGTTTACTTCCAGCACTTTTCATCTTTTGCAGTATAGGATGTTTGAATTTTATTTCTGTAATGTCAGAATGTTTTGGAATAATTTACTCCTTTCATTGTTTATCTTCACGGTCCATAATTTTAATTTAAATGTTGAGTTGAATTTCATTTTCAGTCAAGTTATTTTGTTTTATTGTGTCTTTATTTTACCCTTTAATATTTTTCTGCACCGTTAAATTCTGTCAATGTATTTTACCGTTGAGTTATTTTCAACGTCGTTTTTACTATTCATTTTCACTGTTGCTTTGGGTAAAATTTATTTACACTGCTGTTATGTTTTCTGCATGTATATTCTTCCAGCATTTTAATTTCAAACACTGTTGAATTTTTCATTTTTCACTTTTACCGTCTTTTACCGTTTGGTTTTACCATCTTTTAAATTTATTTCAGTATTTTCAATTTTGTTGTCTTATTTAATTTCCAGTTTTAATTTATATTTTTTCGCATCCAAAAATATCCACAAACCCCCCCCACTTCGTGATAAATCTAAGACCGAACCACATAAAAATTGGTCCTTGAGAGACGACCTAGGAGTCAAATCCTAGTTATACTGCATTAATTTCTGCACATCAAATTTGTATGACCGCGACAGTCTTATCAGTGACCATATCAATGGTCAATGCGCCTTTTGATGGACAAATTTATGAGCACCAAAATATGATGTCACAAACTTGTTTTTCAATCGGCAAGTATGACCGAATCGTTCAAGTAATAAACTTGTTAGGACCAAGTATCGTTCTTCCCAAAGGACTCACGGCCTAGTTTAGTTATGTGATTTGTTGATTAGCTAAGACTTACAAACGCAATAATTGAGATTTTATATGCAAGACAGAAAATAAACATGTATGCATGAAGTTTTGATCAATGGCAAAAAGCAAAAGATAAACACTTTCAATGAAATTTATGTATGAATATGTTGTTGGGGGTTCAATTTCATCTTATCCACTCTCATATATTTTAGGAATTCAACATTCAAATCATCATTGTTAATGCCACTCTCTAAAGTACCTTTCTAGAAGGCTTCTCCCTAATCACGAGTTCATACAATTCCTAGCATTCCTAATGATCAGTTCATAAGTGCAGGAGCTTAACGACAACCAACATAATATTGGGAGAAATTCCCCGGATCTAGACTTCCCCGTACGTTCCCGTATCGACAAAACCAATAATCATGCATCAAATGAGTTAAACAATGCAAGCATTAAGCAAAGAGGAAAAACCCTAACTAATGATGAAAGAAAGCATAAGTCTTAATTAAAAGATGTAAAAACAGATTCCATATATGAGAGCTTCAAAAGATTACATTGATTCCCCAACAAACATACAGAGTTTAGTTCACCATATTCATGGTCAACCTAGATGAACAATAATGAAAGAATGAAGGATAAAACCCTAGAAAGGTGAAGAGGTAGCCTAAGCATCCAAGATCATCCTTCAAAGGGGTGGAAGAGAGAGTGTTTGCTTCGTTTCCGCCAAAGATACAAACCCTAGGACGTCCTAAAGCTTATATATTATTCTAAAATTACAAAAAATCTAGGTCCAAGCCCATAAGTGTGCCGCTCAGCGGTAAAGTACCGCTCAGCAGTAAAGTACCGCTCAGCGGTAAGTGTGTGAGTCGTTTCTTCCCCTCAGCGGCCATTTTGCCCCTCAGCGGATCTCCCGTAAGCTCCTGAGTGCCGCTCAGCGGTAAACTGCCGCTGAGCGGTGACTTCAGCTTCTCCTTTTGCACTTTTTAATGTCTTTTATGATTTCATCTCTCTCCTTCTTCACTTCTTTCACCAAATTCACCTTAAAACCTGCACAAAAACACTGAAATCAAGCATAAACCTGTCCAGCTCTCTTATTTCTGAAAATATGAATAAAAGTATGATTTCAAGCTAGTTTCTAAGTATAAAGGTTGCTTTTAGTATCAATTTTAAGCATGAAAATAACAGTTTTTCAACTGTTATCACAACCCCAAACTTAGAACTTTGCTTGTCCTCAAGCAAAACAAGATGTAACTCAATCTCCAACCAATTCATATGATGGTTCAAAAATCCTCTTTTTCAAGATAAGTAACAACTTCACTCAGACTTATGACCAAGAGTTCAATCAAGATGTGCACATGCTTTAATGTTCACAAAGTCATTTAAATTCCAACAAATGCTATTTTTCATGAATGATCAATCAATTAAGCATGGATGTTCATGTGCTCATGGAATATTTCCTTACTAGATAAAGTGTTTCACTCACACACAAGTGTATAAGAGGTAATCACTCATTCACTCTACTATCACAATGTCACATGAATCAACTTTGCCTTTCATTTTACCTCAATCAAAAACATTCACAAGCATGCATCATCACAAGGACTTTTCAATGGCTTATGATGTGGCTGGGCTAACAAGAAAATTGGTTTTTCTGGATCACAAAATCCTTGAGTTAAGAGAATCATAATAACACAATCATCTTATTCATTCCCAACTTTCTTTTTCCTTTGCATTTGCATTGAGCTTTACTTCTTTTTCTTTTCTTTTCTTTTTCTTTGCATATTCTTACTTTTTAGCTCTTAGCTCAATGCTTTTCATGTTTTCCCAACAACCCCAAACTTGAACATTTACCAATACCACACAAGATCTTCTACTTAACTCAAGGTAAAGATTTTTCAATCAAAGGTTTCAGTGTATGTTCAAGGCTAAGGGTTCAAAGGATAGAACACAACAGGTTCTCTTTTAGTGGGCTAACTTTATGAATTTGGCCAATAAAAAAGGTTCCAACAAACGGCCTTGATCACATGATGCAAAACAAGCAATTGATTCAATCATAGAAAACCTGAGCAAAGTCATTCATGCTTTCAAAGTAATAGCATTCAACAATAACAACTCTGGAGCTCAAAATCTCACATATCAGCTCATTCACATTTGACATACACATCCTGCTTAATTTCAATCAAGGGTGGAAACCACACCCAAGCATTGGTCAAGGACAAACTGGGCAAGCTGGGCAATTTAACAAGCAACAACAACAACCAACCTTATAGCAGCAGATTTTTGTACTTAATGAAAGGTCAATAAGGATGGAAGAAACTCTTAATCAGTTTAGACAGAAAACTGAGTCTACTCAAAAGAGCACTGAAGCTGCTATCAAGAATTTGGAGATTCAGATGGGTCAGATCACTAAGCAGGTGGAAGAGAGGCCAAATAAAAATTTTGGGGCTAATATTGAGGTTAACCCCAGAGAAGAATGTAAAGTGTTAGAGAGTACTAAAGATGAGACAGTTGAGTTAGAAAAAGGAAAGACAGAAAAAGAAAAGAGAGAAAAGAGAGAAAAATAAAAAGAAGAGAAAAAAGAGAAAAGAGAGATAGAGAGTAAAGATATTTTTCCTTTTCCAATAAATCAAGAGAAACAATTTGATTTTACAGAATTATTCAAGATGGACAATGATGCACGTTGGGAGGAGATATTCGACAAATTACAATTTATACTAAATATGAGGAAGATGTCTCTACAAAGACGTAGAGATGATGAAGCAAAGAAGTATAAAGCTGTTAAAAAGGAGCCATTCGCTCCAAAAGCAAAAGATCCAGGAGGCTTTTCCATTCCATGCACAATAGGGAAGAAAAAAATTAAAAAAGCTCTACTTGATTTAGGTTCAAGTGTTAACTTGATACCTTATTCTTTACTGGAGCAGATTGGTGATGTGGATGTGAAGCCTACAAAGGTTAACTTAGTAATGACAGATGGATCTTCAAAGGAAACCTATGGAATAACAGAGGATATTATAGCTTGTGTAGGCAAACTCCAGTTCTTGGTAGACTTTGTGGTGATGGAGATGGAGACTGAAAAGATACCTATTATTCTTGGAAGATCGTTTATGAAAACGGCCAAAGCCCTCATTGATGTGAACGAAGGTATAACGGTGCTCCAAGACCGAGAGGAGAGAGTTGTTGTAGATGTCTTCAAAGATGAGAGGCAAATACAAGAGGAAGAAGCTAGTCATAAAGCTGCATTTCAAGATGTACTCATGACTAGCCCTCAAGATGAAAAGCCCAAGGTTAAAGGTAAACATTGTTTATTGTTTCAGGTACAAAAAGGAGAAAAGAATGGAAGAGGAAGAAAAGTTCTTGATGACTGGATGAAAGAAAAACTCCAACTTGGTACACCTGTGAGATTCAAAAACAAGTTGTGAGTGTTGAAAGACTACAAAGAAAAGGAGATGATAGAGATAGAGTCTCCATATTCTAGAAGAGTCAAAACAGTACACAGGAAACAGTTGAGGAGTTGGTGGGACAAGGACATCAACCATGAAGAAGGAACTTGAACTTTATTGGGTCAAGCTAATGACGTTAAAAGAGCGCTTGTTGGGAGGCAACCCAATGATTTAAGAACTTTTGATTTTATTTTGGTTTTGTAATTTTTAATCAGTTGGACATTATTTTTGTAAATACTCTTTTGGATATAACATCTACTAAAGGATGCTAGGTGGTTCAGTATCTACTAAAGGATACTAGGTTTGTTACACCTACTGATGGGTGTTGGTGGATTTTGGGTCAGGCTCGTGACGTTAAACAAGCGCTACCTGGGAGGCAACCCAGTTGATTGATTAAATTGTTTCTGTTTGTTTTATTGTAGTTGCATAATAGGGTTTTGCATGAGTAATCTGAAAATTTAATTGCAGGGAACTACTGAGGGGCATGAGTAGGAGGCACCTAGGGTAACCTAGGAAGAAGAAAAGCACAACACGAAAGTGCCACTGAGCGGTAGTATCGCAGAACGGGCTTACGTTGCCCCTTAGCGGAACCCGAGCCCATTAGGGTATTTTTATACCCTAAGCTGCGCATTAGCTTCTCTTTTCAGACTCTTCTCTGCACACACACTCCTACATACCTTTTCAAAGGTTCTCCAAATCTTTTCGCTCTTCCGTCTTGAGAAAATCTCCCTTTGACTCACTTTTTCACTAGTGTTCCATCTAAGTTTGTGGTTGGAAGAGAGCACCTTAGCTTGAAAGCATTCTCATTTCATCTAGCATCTCCACCCATGTAAGTCAAGCATTTTGTTCATTCTAAGGTTCTTGAGTTTGAATGTGATTGTTAAAGCATGAATATTTAGGGGTTTTGATTTCTATGCATGATTTGATGATGTTTGAACCGATTGAACTTTTTGATTTTGATCTGGAAAACTGAAAACTGCATGTGAGTGGAGTTAGGATAGGTTAAAAAGGAATTTTTCAAAAATCTGCAGAGTTACCGCTCAGGGGTAAATTGCCGCTGAGCGGCACTTTGACAGACATGTTTTTGCTGCATTGTGTTCTGGATTGCTGCACTGGTGGCGCTGAGAAGTGATTTTGACCCTCAGCGGTGGTTTAGCTTTGAAATAAGGTGTGTTCTGTGTTTTACTAATGATTAACAACATGTTTATTGGTTTTGCATCTGTGTTTGATGTAGGAATAGTATCTTCTTCAGGCAAAAGATTGAAGCCCATGACATCTAAAAAAAAAGAAAAGGAACCAGAACAACCCCACTATAGTAGGTTCCTATCTCGCAAACATGAAAAGCACTTCAAGGTGGTCCAAGATAGGAGACTTCTTATGGAGAGAAAGGTTGGAATGATACCTAACTTTGCTCCTCAATTTGGAGAGCAATTGTTAGGGAATGATTGGAGAAGCTAGCCAAATACCCTACACCTGCCAATATAGCTGTGGTGAAATAATTCTACACCAATGCAAGGAAGATTGGTGATTATCCAGCTAAGAACTACCTAGGCTATGTGAGAGGCCATGCTATTAGATATGATCCTGATTCCATCAACAACTTCTTGGATACTGTGTGGACTGGTGAGCAGTGCCAGTTTGCTCTCTGTATGGAAGAAGGCGCTGATTTTGATGATGTGGAGAGAGTTCTATGTGTACCTGGAGGACATTTTCAAAGGAATAGAACTGGCTCTATGGTGAACATTAGGAGGACTGACTTGACTCATCTTGCAAAGTATTGGATGGCGTTTTCTCATGGCAACATTCAGCCATGTTCTCATGTGTCAGACATCTCTCTTAGCAGGGCACTCTTCCTTTACTGTGCAATCAGGAACTTGAATGTTAATATTGGGCAAGTAATAGCTGATGAGATAAGGATGTGCGCTAACACCACAAACAATAAAGCACCATTAGGACATCCTTCTTTAATCACACACCTCTGCAAGATAGCTGGGGTGGATACTTCTGCTCCACCATTTGAAAGGCCAAGGAAAGCAATTGATGAGGCCTATTATAGACAATACTGTGGAGGTGAGGAAGCAGCTCATCCAGTTCCACCACTTCGTACTCGCAGAAAGAGAAGGCAAGCACAGAGTCAGGCATCTGCTGAGACACATGAAGCAGAACCTTTCCAAATGAGGGACATGTACATGTCTCTTATAGGTGCGCAGTTACAGTCTATCCATAGAGGGCAAGTGGCTACTGCTGAGATGATTGTTGGAATGTATGATGCACCTCCAGCTTACAGGTGGACTATGGAGGAGTTTCATAATGTGGTAGCTTGGCTAGAAGAACCGGTATAAGGAGGTAGAGCTGAAGCAGCTGAAGCTTCAGCTAGGGAGATGGATGAAGATGATGTTGCTGATGATGATGATGATGCATTTGAGGATGTTGAAGATGAGGAAGAAGAGGAGGATACAAATGACAGCTCAGATTGATGAGGAGATTGAGATAGCATTTACTGATGAATGCTATCATAACTAGAGCAGGACTTATGCTTTTGTTTGGTTTAGTGTTCTGAACTTATTTACTTTTGTTTTTAGAATAGGGTTTGATGTACTCAATTGGAAACTTTGTCTGTTATGATGGTTTGCTTATGATTGTGATGGTTTGATAAGTAATGCTTGATGATGCTTTGAGATTGATTGATGTTGAGATGTGCACATTAAATGCTTATACAGGTGATTCACAAGCTTTGTGAACAAATGCATGATATTGTGATTGTGAGATTAAGCAGGATGTGTATGTCAAATGTGAATTATCTTATATGTGAGGTTTAGAGCTCCAGAGTTGTTATGATTGAATGTTATCACTTTGAAAGCATGAATGATTTTGCCCAGGTTTTCTATGATTGAATCAATTGCTGGTTTTGCATCATATGATCAAGGCCAAATTCATGAAGTTAGCCCACTAAAAGAAAGCACTTTGTGTTCTATCCTTTGAACCCTTAGCCTTGAACATGATTTGAAACCCTTGATGAAAAGCTTTACCTTGAGTTAAGTAGAAAATATTTTGTGGTATTGATAAATGTTCAAGTTTGGGGTTGTTGGGAAGTTGTGAAAAGGAAATTAAAAGCATTGAGCTAAGAGCTAAGAAATAAGAATGTGAAAAGAAAGAGAAAAAGAGAAAGAAAAGAAAAGAAAAAGCAAAGCCCAACGCAAAAGAAAGTTGGGAATAAGTAAGAAGGGTTGTGTTTATATGATTCTCTTAACTCAAGGGTTTTGTGATCTAGAAAAACCAATTTTTTTGTTAGCTCAGCCACGTTATAAGCCATTGAAAAGCCCTTGTGATGATGCTTGCTTGTAAGTATTTTTTATTGTGGTTAAATGAAAGGCAAAGTTGATTCATGTGACATTGTGATAGTAGAATGAATGAGTGAATACCTCTTATACACTTGTGTTTGAGTGAAACACTATACCTAGTGAGGAAATATTCCATGAGCACATGAACATCTATGCTTAGTTGATTGATCATTCATGAAAAATAGCATTTGTTGGATATTAAGTGACTTTGTGAACACCAAAGCATGTGCATGTCTCGATTTAAATCTTTGTCATGAGTTTAATTGAAGTTTTTACTTATCTTGAAAAAAGAAATTTTGAATGGAGTGAACCATTGTATGGATTGGTAGAAGATTGACTTACGTCTTGTTTGCTTGAGGACAAGCAAAGTTCTAAGTCTGGGGTTGTGATAACAGTTGAAAAACTGTTATTTTCATGCTTAAAATTGATACTAAAAGCAACCTTTAACACTTAGAAACTAGCTTGAAATCACGCTTTTGGTCATATTTTCAGAAATAAGAGAGGTGGACAGGTTTATGCTTGATTTCAGTGTTTTATGCAGGTTTTAAGGTGAATTTAGTGAAAGAAGTGAAGTAGGATAGAAATGGAATCAGAAAAGACATCAAAAAGTGCAAAATGAGAAGTCGAAGTTATCGCTCAGCGGCAGTTTATAGCTGAGCAGCACTCAGGAGCTCACGTTGGATCCGTTGAGGGGTGAAAATGCCGCTGAGGGGAAGAAAACAACTCACGCACTTACCGATGAGCGACACTTTTATGGGCTTGGGCCTAATTTTTCTGTATTTTTAGAATAGTATATAAGCTTTAGGACGTCCTAGGGTTTGTATCTTTGGCAGAGACGAAGCAAACACTCTCTTTTCCATCCCTTTGAAGGAAGATCTTGGATGCTCAGACTACCCTCTCCTCTTTCTAGGGTTTTATCCTTCATTCTTTCATTATTATTCATCTAGTTTCACCATGAATATGGTGAACTAACCCTTGTATTGTTGTTGGGGAATCAATGTAGTCTTGTGAAACTCTCATATATGGAATTTGTTTTAACATCTTATTTTTAAGACTTATGCTTTCTTTCATCATTAGTTAGGGTTTTTCCTCTTTGCTTAAAGCTTGCTTTGTTTAACTCATTCATTGCTATGATTATTGATTTTGTCGATATGGAAACGTACGGGGAAATCTAAATCCGGGGAATTTCTCCCAATAGCATATTGGTTGCAGTTAAGCTCCTGCACTTAAGAACTAATTACTAGGAATGCTAGGAATTGTATGAACTCGTAATTAAGGATAGGCCTTCTTGCAAGGTGATTTAGAGAGTGGCATTAGCATTGATGAAAAGAATGATGAATTCCTAAAGTATATGAGAGTGGATAAGATGAAATTGATAACCCCAACAACATACTCATCCATCTATTTCATTGAAGTGTTTGTATTTTGTTTTCTCCATTGATCAAATTCATGCATACATATTTAATTGCTATCTTTTGCATCTAAACCTACAATCAATTTGTTCTCAAGTCTCAAATAATCAAGAAAGCATATAGCTAAACTAGGCCGTGAGTCCTTTGGGAAAACGATACTTGGTCTTACCTTGTTTTATTACTTGATACGATTGGGTCACACTTGCCGATTATTAAACAAGTTTTTGGCGCCGTTTTTCGGTGTTCATAAATTTGTCATCAATGAAGCAGCAATAGTTCTACTTTTTCTTGGAGGTCTTGGTTCACAAACCAAATTGATGCTAGATGCCTCAGCAGGAGGTAATATTAAATGTAAAACTCCAGAGGAAGCAACAGAATTGATAGAGAACATGGCTGCTAATGACAATGAAATGCATAGTGAAAGAGGAGCCTCTGTTCAACCGAAAGGGGTTCTACAATTGCAGTCAAATGATGCCCTGCTTGCTCAAAATAAAATTATAACTCAATAGTTGGAGAATCTAGCAAAGACACTCTCAATTGCCAAAGGAATAGAAAATTATTCCTCAAGTTCAACAATAGATGTGTGAACTATGTGGTGGTGACCATATCAATGGTCAATGTGCTTTTCCAGTGGAGGCCTTAGAAGATGTAAATTTCATGAACAATCAGTTTCCATACCGCCAAGGTAATTTCAATCAAGGTTGGAAATCTCACCCAAGCATGGGTCAAGGTCAGGGACAAACTGGGCAATCAGGACAATTTAATAGGCCACAACAACAACCATCATTATGGCAACAGATGTCTACATTAACTAAAAAACATACAAAGTTGAAACTCTTAACCAGTTTATGCAGGTAACCATCTCCAACCACAACAACACTCAAGCATCCCTTAGAAATATGGAGATGCAAATTGGACAATTAACTAAGAAGTTGGAGGAAAGGCATGATCAGAGCTTTGTTGGATAGGAGCTCCTCTTTCCATGTTGAGCTCATTGTCACTAATAGCCATATTTTCAATGATTTCTCTAGCTTCCTCTGGAGTTTTCCATTTGATGTTTCCTCCTGCTGAGGCGTCAAGCATCATCTTGGTTTGTGAACCAAGACCTCCAAGGAAGGTTAGGACTACTTCCACTTCGTCGAATCCATCCGTGGGAGTCTTTCGTAACAAGCTTTTATATCTGTCCCATGCATGACCCAGTGATTCCTCCATGCCTTGCCTAAATGATGAAATCTCTTGCTTTCCTTTATTCACCTTTGATTGTGGAAAGTATTTGTTTAGGAACTTTGTCACCACTGCTTCCCACTCTGTAAAGCTTCCCTCTGGAAAAGAATTCAACCAAAGCTTAGCATTGCCTCCTAATGAAAATGGAAACAAACTAAGTTTGATTGCTTCGTCCGGCACCCTATTTATTTTCACCGTGTTGCAGATCTCATTAAATGTTGTGAGGTGCTCATATGGGCTTTCGTGAGACAACCCATTGAATTTATTACTTTTTACCAGTTCGCTGGTTTGACCTCCATGTTGGCTGCATTGACTCTTGGTCTTGCTATGCTATTAAAATGCTGAGGTCCAGCTATATTTGTGTAATCTGCAAGAGTTCTTCTGATATTATTATTCTCCATGTTCTCAGTGCTATGGTCAGAACCTTGTGGTGATGGTTGCAACAGAATTTCCGGAGGAGGGAAAAGTTCTCTAGATGTACGGATTCTTCTCCTCCGTCTACTCTTGTCTAAACCTTCAAGAAGTGGTTCTGCAGTTTTCTTGCTCCTGGTTCGGATTACCTACTGCATACTGATAACAATTGAAAAGCTGTTATTTTTATGCTTAAAATTGATACTAAAAGCAACCTTTACACTTAGAAACTAGCTTGAAATCATGCTTTTATCCATATTTTCAGAAATAAGAGAGCTGGACAGGTTTATGCTTGATTTCAGTGTTTTTGTGCAGGTTTTAAGGTGAATTTAGTGAAAGAAGTCAAGAAGGAGAGAGATGGAATCAGAAAAGAAATCAAAGAGTGCAAAAGGAGAAGCCGAAGTCACCGCTCAGCGGCAGTTTACCGCTGAGCGGCACTCAGGAGGTCACGGGAGGTCCGCTGAGGGGCAAAATGGCCGCTGAGGGGAAGAAACGAGACGCGCACTCACCGCTGAGCGGTACTTTACCGCTGAGCGGCACACTTATGGGCTTGGGCCTAGATTTCTTGTAATTTTAGAATAGTATATAAGCTTTAGGACGTCCTAGGGTTTGTATCTTTGGCAGAAACGAGGAAAACACTCTCTCTTCCACCCCTTTGAAGGAGGATCTTGGATGCTCAGGCTACCTCTTCACCTTTTTAGGGTTTATTCTTTCATTCTTTCATTGAATTTCATCTAGATTCACCATGAATATGGTGAACTAAACCTTGTATGTTTGTTGGGGAATCAATGTAATCTTTTGAAGCTCTCATATATGGAATCTGTTTTTACATCTTTTAATTAAGACTTATGCTTTCTTTCATCATTAGTTAGGGTTTTTCCTCTTTGCTTAATGCTTGCATTGTTTAACTCATTTGATGCATGATTATTGGTTTTGTCGATACGGGAACGTACGGGGAAGTCTAGATCCGGGGAATTTCTCCCAATATTATGTTGGTTGTCGTTAAGCTCCTGCACTTATGAACTGATCATTAGGAATGCTAGGAATTGTATGAACTCGTGATTAGGGAGAAGCCTTCTAGAAAGGTACTTTAGAGAGTGGCATTAACAATGATGATTTGAATGTTGAACTCCTAAAATATATGAGAGTGGATAAGATGAAATTGACCCTCAACAACATATTCATCCATATATTTCATTGAAAGTGTTTATCTTTTGCTTTTGCCATTGATCAAAACTTCATGCATACATGTTTATTTTCTGTTTTGCATATTAAACTTCAATTATTTTGTTCTTAAGTCTTAGCTAATCAACAAACCACACAACTAAACTAGGCCGTGAGTCCTTTGGGAGAACGATACTTGGTCTTACCAAGTTTATTACTTGAACGATTCGGTCATACTTGCCGATTGTGAAACAAGTTTGTGACATCATATTTTGGTGATCATAAATTTGTCCATCAAGTTTTTGGCGCCGTTGCCGGGGACTCGTGGTTTAACTGGTTAATTTGTGTGATTATTGATTATCTTTGACTTTAATTTTGAATTTCTGTTTTTATTTTTTCTGTTTTTATTAGATTTTATTTTATTTGATTAGATTAGATTTTATTTTATTAGATTAGATTTTATTTTATTTGATTATATTAGATTAGATTTTATTTTATTTTATTTTATTCTATCTTATTTTATTTTATCTTCTAAATCTTTTATCTTCTGAATATATATCTTCTCTTATATCTTTTTGTGCTAACCAAATCTTTTCTAGGGTTTTGTATTCTTGTGTATGCAGGAGGCAATTCGAACTAGGAGCAAGAAAACAACAGAACCTCTGCTTGAAGGTCTAGACGAGAGTAGACGGAGGAGAAGAATCAGAACGTCTAGAGAACTTTTCCCTTCTCCAGAAACTCTCTTACAATCATCACCACAAGGTTCTGTTCATAGCACAGGAAATATGGAGAACAATAATGTTAGAAGAACTCTTGCAGATTACACCAATATTGCTGGACCTCAGCACTTTAACAGCATAGCTAGACCTAGAGTCAATGCAGCTAATATGGAGGTCAAACCAGCACTGATTCAACTGGTGAAAAGTAATCAATTTAATGGGTTATCTCATGAAAGCCTATATGAGCACCTCACTACCTTTAATGAGATTTGCAACATAGTCAAGATTAATGGGGTGCCAGACGAAGCAATCAAACTTAGTTTGTTTCCTTTCTCATTGGGAGGCAATGCTAAGCTTTGGTTGAATTCTTTTCCAGAAGAAAGTTTCACAGAGTGGGAAGCAGTGGTCACAAAATTTTTAAACAAGTACTTCCCACAATCTAAGGTGACTAAAGGCAAGCAAGAGATTTCTTCATTTAAGCAGGGCATGGAAGAATCACTAGGGCATGCATGGGACAGGTATAAAAGCTTGTTACGTAAAACGCTCATGCATGGCTTTGAAGAACAGGAAGTAGTCTTAACTTTCCTTGGAGGGCTTGGTTCACAAACCAAGATGATGCTGAACACCTCAGCAGGAGGCAATATTAAATGGAAAACTCCAGAGGAAGCAACTGAAATTATTGAAAATATGGCTACTAGTGACAACGAACTCAATATTGAAAAAGGAGATCTTAGTCAGAAGGAGTTGTTACAATCAAATGAGGCTTTGCTTATCCAAAATAGAATTATCTCTCAACAGCTTGAAGAAGTAACCATGAAACTTTCTCAAATACCACAGGAAATACAACAGGTTTCAATGGTTCAAGCGCAACAACAACAATGGCAGATGCAATTTACTCCAGTTGAGAAAACAACAAATCTTGAAGAGACTTTCCAAAGATTCTTGAAGACGAATGCATCTTATTGTCATAATGTGGATGCTGCATTTAAAAAAATGGAGGTTTATGTTGAGAGAATAGTTGACGAGATGAAACATGATAATCTTGGAAAGGAGTGTAAAACTGTTGTGACTAGAAGTGGTAGAGTGTTAGAGGAGAGACAAAAAGAGAGAGAGGAGAAAGAAAATGAGAGTGAAAAAGAAACATGTGAGTGGAAAGAAAGAGTTGAGAGAGAGAAAAAGAAAAAAGAAGAAGAGGAGAGGAGAGAAAAAAAAGAGAGAGAAGAGAGACAGAAAGAAAAAGAGTATGAAAAGCCACTTCCTTATCCAAAGGGTTATTCAAGGAAGGAGAAAGAAAAGCAGTTGGAAAGATTCATGGAACTGTTTAAGAAGTTGGAGATTACTATACCATTCTCTGAAGCATTGCAACAGATGCCAGCATATGCAAAATTTTTGAAGGAACTTCTCACAAAGAAACACAAGTACATTGAGAAGGAAACTATCAATATACAGGGTAATTGCAGTGCAATCATACAGAAACTACCTCCTAAACTTAAAGACCCAGGAAGCTTCACTATTCCATGCACCATAGGAGATGTGAAAGTTGGAAGAGCATTGATTGATTTGGGAGCTAGCATTAATCTAATGCCGCTATCTATGTGTAGAACAATTCAGGGGCTGGAAATTAAACCAACCAGAATGGCTCTTCAATTGGCAGACAGGTCTCTTAAATATCCATATGGAGTGGTTGAAGATGTTCTAGTGAAGGTCGACAAATTTGTATTTCCAGTAGATTTCATTGTGATGGAGATGGAAGGAACTAGTGATGTTCCTCTTATTCTTGGGAGACCTTTTATGAAGACTGTTAGAGTTTTGATTGATGTAGAGAATGGTAAGCTTAAATTGAGAGTTGATGATGAAGAAGTCACTTTTGATGTATCCAAGGCCATGACATATCCAAATGATGACAAAACATGTTTTCAATTTGATGAACTTGATGAAGTTTGTATGCTTCAAGAAAGAATGGTGCGAAATATTTCTCCATTGGAAAAAACTCTCATTGATGCATGTGAAGATTTAGATGAAGAAGAAGAGAAATTGATTGATGAATGTCTGATGGACTTGGAAACATTGAAAAAGAGTCCAGAGGAAGATCCAATATTCGAAATAATTGATAAGGAAGAAACAATCAAAGCACAGTCGCCAGAATTAAAAAGATTGCCATCACATCTGAAATATGTGTTTTTAGAAGATGGAACAAAGCCAGTTATCATCAGTAACTCTTTATCTCTACAAGAAGAAGAGCAATTGATAGAAATTTTGAAAGCTAACAAAGAAGCAATTGGATGGTCAATATCAGATCTTAAAGGTATTAGCCCAACTTATTGCATGCACAAAAGTTTTATGGAAGAAGATTATAAACCAAGTGCTCAACCACAGAGAAGGTTAAATCCTGTGATGAAGGAGGTGGTCAGAAAAGAAGTGTTGAAACTGCTAGAAGCTGGTATCATCTATCCAATTTCTGACAGTGAATGGGTGAGTCCAGTACAGGTGGTTCCAAAGAAAGATGGGATGACAGTAATTTATAATGATAAGAATGAACTTATTCCTACTCGGACAGTCACTGGTTGGCGTATGTGCATTGATTACAGGAAGCTTAATAAAGCTACTAGGAAAGATCATTTTCCTCTTCCCTTCATGGATCAGATGCTAGAAAGGTTATCAGGGCAGGCTTTCTATTGTTTTCTAGATGGATATTCTGGATATAATCAAATTGTGGTAGATCCAAAAGACCAGGAGAAGACGGCTTTTACTTGTCCTTTTGGTATCTTTGCGTATAGAAAGATGCCTTTTGGATTATGTAATGCTCCAGCTACGTTTCAGAGGTGTATGCAGGCAATCTTTGCGGATCTTTTAGAGAAATGCATTGAAGTATTAATGGATGATTTCTCAGTTTTTGGAAATTCTTTCCAAAGATGTTTAGCTAATTTGAACACTGTTCTCAAAAGATGTGTTCATACAAATATGGTTTTGAATTGGGAGAAATGTCATTTCATGGTAACTGAAGGAATTGTATTGGGGCATAAAATCTCTGCTAAAGGAATTGAGGTAGTAGACAAAGCTAAAGTAGAAGTTATTGAGAAACTACCTCCACCAACAAATGTAAAGGGATTACAAGTTTTCTTGGTCATGCTGGGTTTTATAGAAGATTTATCAAAGATTTCTCAAAAATTGCTAAACCATTGAGTAATCTTTTGATGAAGGATGCTCCTTTTGTGATGAATGAAGACTGCCTGAAAGCTTTTGATATATTGAAGAAGAAGCTAGTGTCAGCTCCAGTAATTGTAGCACCAGATTGGAATCAAAATTTTGAATTAATGTGTGATGCAAGTGATTATGCAATAGGAGTTGTCCTTGGCCAAAGGAAAGAACAAAAGTTTCATCCAATTTATTATGCTAGCAAGGTGCTGAATGATGCTCAATTGAATTATGCTACCACAGAGAAAGAGTTTCTTGCCATTGTATATGCTCTAGAGAAATTTAGACCTTATCTTATTGGGTCTAAGGTGATTGTCTATACAGATCATGCAGCTATCAAATATTTGTTGACAAAACCAGATTCTAAGCCACGTCTGATTAGATGGGTACTATTATTGCAAGAATTTGATGTAGAAATCCGTGATAAGAAAGGAAGTGAGAACTTAATTGCTGATCATTTGTCACGGTTAGTCAACAATGAGGTCACTAGCAAGGAGTATGAAATCTGGGAATCTTTTTCAGATGAATCACTCATGTATATTCAGCAGAGGCCCTGGTTTGCTGATATGGCGAATTTCAAAGCTGCAAGAGTCATGCCGGAAGACTTAACTTGGCAACAGAGAAAGAAATTTCTGCATGATGCCAAGCAGTTTGTGTGGGACGATCCGTATTTGTTCAAAATTGGAGCAGATAATCTTCTAAGAAGATGTGTTACAAATGAAGAAGCAGAAGGAATTCTCTGGCATTGTCATGATTCACCTTATGGAGGACATTTTAATGGAGAAAGAACAGCAGCAAAAGTCCTTCAATCAGGGTTTTATTGGCCAACTTTATTTAAAGAGGCCCATAATCATGCTAGGAATTGTGATAAATGTCAAAGAGTATGGACAATTACTAAACGTCATGAGATGCCTTTACAAGGTATTTTAGAGGTTGAGGTTTTTGATTGTTGGGGTATTGATTTTGTTGGACCTTTTCCTCCATCTTTCAATAATGAATACATTCTGGTAGCAGTGGATTATGTGAGTAAGTGGGTGGAAGCATTAGCTTGTCCTAAAAATGATGCTAGCACGGTAATTAAATTCCTGAAGAGACAAATATTCTCACGCTTTGGCACTCCAAGAGTGTTGATCAGTGATGGAGGATCTCATTTTTGCAATTATCAGCTAGAGAAAGTACTCAAACACTATGGAGTAAAGCATAAGGTAGCTGCACCTTATCATCCACAAACCAATGAACAAGCTGAGGTGTCTAACAGGGAGATAAAAAGAATCCTGGAAAAAACCGTGACTTCATCAAGAAAGGACTGGTCTCTCAAATTGGATGATGCTCTTTGGGCTTATAGGACAGCAATGAAGACGTCTATGGGATTATCACCATTTCAATTAGTCTATGGGAAAGCATGCCATTTGCCAGTCGAATTGGAGCATAGAGCATTATGGGCTTTGAAATTCTTGAATTTTGATCCTTATGAAACTCAATGCACACGCAGAAGGCAGATTTTGGAGCTTGAAGAAATGCGGTTACATGCGTATGATTCATCCAAGGCTTACAAAGACAAGATTAAATTTTATCATGACAGGAAGTTGGTGAATAGAGTTTTTAATCCAGGACAACATGTACTATTGTTCAATTCAAGATTGAAGATATTTCCTGGGAAGCTGAAGTCAAAATGGACAGGACCATTTGTGATTAAAGAAGTGCATCCGCATGGAGCAATTGAAATATTTAATCCATCTGCTGATGATCCACAGAGAAGTTGGGTGGTAAATGGTCAACGTCTCAAGCCCTATCTAGGGGGAGAGGTGCAACAATTTTCCATAATGATTTTGTTGGTTGATCCTTGAAAGTTTGGGTCAGGCTCGGGACGTTAAACAAGCGCTTACTGGGAGGCAACCCAGTATCTTGTAAGTATTTTTTGTTTATAGATTAGGGTTGATGTACTCTATTGAACACCTGGTTTCTTATGATGGTTTGCTATTAACTGTGATTGTTTGATAAGTAATGCTTGAATGATGCTTATGATTAATTGATGTTGAGATGATGTGCACATTAAAATGCTTATACAGGTGATTCACAAGCTTTGTGAACAAATGCATGATATCATGATTGTGATTGTGAAATTAAGCAGGATGTGTATGTCAAATGTGAATGAGCTTATATGTGAGGTTTTGAGCTCCAGAGTTGTTATTGTTAAATACTATTACTTTGAAAGCATGAATGATTTTGCCCAGGTTTTCTATGATTGAATCAATTGCTTGTTTTGCATCATGTGATCAAGGCCATTTGTTGGAACCCTTTTTATTGGCCAAATTCATAAAGTTAGCCCACTAAAAGAGAACACTTTGTGTTCTATCCTTTGAACCCTTAGCCTTGAACATACACTGAAAACCTTTGATTGAAAATCTTTACCTTGAGTTAAGTAGAAGATCTTGTGTGGTATTGGTAAATGTTCAAGTTTGGGGTTGTTGGGAAAACATGAAAAGCATTGAGCTAAGAGCTAAAAAGTAAGAATATGCAAAGAAAAAGAAAAGAAAAGAAAAAGAAGTAAAGCTCAATGCAAATGTAAAGGCAAAAGAAAGTTGGGAATGAATAAGATGATTGTGTTATTATGATTCTCTTAACTCAAGGATTTTGTGATCCAGAAAAACCAATTTTCTTGTTAGCCCAGCCACATTATAAGCCATTGAAAAGTCCTTGTGATGATGCATGCTTGTGAATGTTTTTGATTGTGGTAAAATGAAAGGCAAAGTTGATTCATGTGACATTGTGATAGTGGAGTGAATGAGTGAAACACTTTACCTCTTATACACTTGTGTGTTGAGTGAAACACTTTACCTAGTGAGGAAATATTCCATGAGCACATGAACATCCATGCTTAATTGATTGATCATTCATGAAAACTAGCATTTGTTGGAATTTAAATGACTTTGTGAACACTAAAGCATGTGCACATCTTGATTGAACTCTTGGTCATAAGTTTGAGTGAAGTTGTTACTTATCTTGAAAAAGAGGATTTTTGAATGAATGAACCATCATATGAATTGGTTGGAGATTGAGTTACATTTTGTTTGCTTGAGGACAAGCAAAGTTCTAAGTTTGGGGTTGTGATAACAGTTGAAAAACTGTTATTTTTATGCTTAAAATTGATACTAAAAGCAACCTTTACACTTAGAAACTAGCTTGAAATCATGCTTTTATCCATATTTTCATAAATAAGAGAGCTGGACAGGTTTATGCTTGATTTCAGTGTTTTTGTACAGGTTTTAAGGTGAATTTAGTGAAAGAAGTGAAGAAGGAGAGAGATGGAATCAGAAAAGAAATCAAAGAGTGCAAAAGGAGAAGCCGAAGTCACCGCTCAGCGGCAGTTTACCGCTGAGCGACACTCAGGAGGTCACGGGAGGTCCGCTGAGGGGAAGAAACGAGACGCGCACTCACCGCTGAGCGGTACTTTACCGCTGAGCGGCACACTTATGGGCTTGGGCCTAGATTTTTTGTAATTTTAGAATAGTATATAAGCTTTAGGCCGTCCTAGGGTTTGTATCTTTGGCAGAAACGAGGCAAACACTCTCTCTTCCACCCCTTTGAAGGAGGATCTTGCATGCTCAGGCTACCTCTTCACCTTTTTAGGGTTTATTCTTTCATTCTTTCATTGAATTTCATCTAGATTCACCATGAATATGGTGAACTAAACCTTGTATGTTTGTTGGGGAATCAATGTAATCTTTTGAAGCTCTCATATATGGAATCTGTTTTTACATCTTTTAATTAAGACTTATGCTTTCTTTCATCATTAGTTAGGGTTTTTCCTCTTTGCTTAATGCTTGCATTGTTTAACTCATTCGATGCATGATTATTGGTTTTGTCGATACGGGAACGTACGGGGAAGTCTAGATCCGGGGAATTTCTCCCAATATTATGTTGGTTGTCGTTAAGCTCCTGCACTTATGAACTGATCATTAGGAATGCTAGGAATTGTATGAACTCGTGATTAGGGAGAAGCCTTCTAGAAAGGTACTTTAGAGAGTGGCATTAACAATGATGATTTGAATGTTGAACTCCTAAAATATATGAGAGTGGATAAGATGAAATTGACCCCCAACAACATATTCATCCATATATTTCATTGAAAGTGTTTATCTTTTGCTTTTGCCATTGATCAAAACTTCATGCATACATGTTTATTTTCTGTTTTGCATATTAAACTTCAATTATTTTATTCTTAAGTCTTAGCTAATCAACAAACCACACAACTAAACTAGGCCGTGAGTCCTTTGGGAGAACGATACTTGGGTCTTACCAAGTTTATTACTTGAACGATTCGGTCATGTTGGCTGCATTGACTCTTGGTCTTGCTATGCTGTTAAAATGCTGAGGTCCAGCTATATTTGTGTAATCTGCAAGAGTTCTTCTGATATTATTATTCTCCATGTTCTTAGTGCTATGGTCAGAACCTTGTGGTGATGGTTGCAACAGAATTTCCGGAGGAGGGAAAAGTTCTCTAGATGTACGGATTCTTCTCCTCCGTCTACTCTTGTCTAAACCTTCAAGAAGTGGTTCTGCAGTTTTCTTGCTCCTGGTTCGGATTACCTCCTGCATACACAAGAAAAACAAAATCCTAGAAAAATTTGTTAGCACAAAAAAAAATATAAAAGAAGATATACGATTCAGAGATAAGAATAAATAAAAACAGAAAATAAAATAAAATAAAACCGAAAAATAAAAACAGAAATTTAAAATTCAAGTCAAAGATAATCAATAATCACACAAATTAACTACTTAAACCATGAGTCCCCGGCAACGACGCCAAAAACTTGATGACAAATTTATGAACACCGAAAAACGGCGCCACAAACTTGTTTAACAATCGGCAAGTGTGACCGAATCATTTCAAGTAATAAAACTCGGTAAGACCAAGTATCGTTCTCTCAAAGGACTCACGACCTAGTTTAGTTATGTGATTTGTTGATTATTTCAGACTTAAGAACAAATTTATTGTAGTTTTATATGCAGAAGACAGTAAAAAAACATGTATGCATGAATTTGATCAATGGAAAAGACAAAATACAAACACTTTAATGAATTATATGGATGAGTATGTTGTTGGGAGTTATCAATTCCATCTTATCCACTCTCATACTTTAGGAATTCAACATTCTTTTCATCAATTGTTAATGCCACTCTCTAAATCACCTTGCAAGAAGGCCTATCCTTAATTACGAGTTCATACAATTCCTACCATTCCTGGTAATTAGTTCTGAAGTGCAGGAGCTTAAAGGCAACCAATATGCTATTGGAAGAATTTCCCCGGATCTAGATTTCCCCGTACGTTCCCATATCGACAAAATCAATAATAATGGCAATGAATGAGTTAAACAAAGCAAGCAATAAGCAAAGAGGAAAAACCCTAACTAATGATGAAAGAAAACATAAATCTTAAAAGTAAGATGTTAAAACAAATTCCATATATGAGAATTTCATAAGACTACATTGATTCCCCAACAACAATACAAGGTTTAGTTCACCATATTCATGGTGAAACTAGATGAATAATAATGGAAGAATGAAAGATAAAACCCTAGAAAGGTGAAGAGGTAGCCAAAGCATCCAAGATCTTCCTTCAAAGGGGTGGAAAAGAGAGTGTTTGCTTCGTCTCTACCAAAGATACAAACCCTAGGACATCCTAAAGCTTATATACTATTCTAAAAATACAGAAAAATTAGGCCCAAGCCCATAAAAGTGCCGCTCAGCGGTAAGTGCGTGAGTTGTTTTTCTCCCCTCAGCAGCCATTTTACCCCTCAGCGGATCCAACGTGGGTTTCTAAGTGCCGCTCAGCAGTAAACTACCGCTGAGCGGTACTTGCGGCTTCTCCTTTTGCAGTTTTTGATGTCTTTTCTGATTCCATCTCTATCCTTCTTCACTTCTTTCACCAAATTCACCTTAAAACCTGCATAAAAACACTGAAATCAAGCATAAACCTGTCCAGCTCTCTTATTTCTAAAAATATAACCAAAAGCATGATTTGAAGCTAGTTTCTAAGTGTTAAAGGTTGCTTTTAGTATCAATTTTAAGCATGAAAATAACAATTTTTCAACTGTTATCAGAAGCAACTGGTGAGTTGGTGTGATGATAGAAAGATAGACATCAACATTAAAGATGGAACATGAGCTTTACTGGGTCAAGCTAGTGACATTAAAAGAGCACTTTTCTGGGAGACACCCTAGTTGATTTAAAAACATTATTTTAATTGTTGATATTGGTTGTAATTCTTGGACATTATTCTTATGTTGAAACTTTCGGAGTTAGCATCTACTAATGGATGCTAGGTGGTTAAGTATCTACTGAAGGATACTAGGTTTATTGACAGGTTTTTTACACCTACTGATGGGTGTTGGTGGATTTTTTATGAGTCGTTATTTCTTGAATTATATTTAGTTTATTGCACTTAAATAAACCAGGGAATTGTGTTTAATTGTTTGTTATTTTCCCGTTTTCTGAATTCTGCTTAATTTGGTCGGAAATTTGTAATTGCGCTAATTTGGGTTTTCTGAGCTGATTAAGAGCATTTTTGAAGTGCAGGAAAATTTTGGAAATACATTTTGGGACATCAAGAAGAATGCCAAATAAATTCAAGACTCTCCACACAGACATTTTAGAATTAATTAAATTGTAATTCAGTAGTTTATAATTTCTGTATCAACTCTTACATTTTGGGTCAATTTTTGGTAAACTAGATTAGACCCAAAAATTAGAAGTTAGTGACTTGGACCCTAGGATTTTATTGTGTGGACCCCACCCCTATTAAAGAGAGGACACACGGCCTTAGAGGGGGCAGCCGCCACCTTCATTGGAGTTTTTCTTGGAGCATATTTTTAATTTGTAAAAATGGGTAACATGCTGTTACGGGATGATGGATGAAATTGAGAAGCACTTTTACTTGTTCCATAGGCTAGACGCACATAGCTATTTACTTCTTGGTGATTCATGTTTTCTTTCAATTTGAGAAGCAAGCTTGTTCCTTTTCTTTGCTGGAGAAGCGGTGCTCAGGGGTCTCGGTTTTTTTTTATAGCAGCACAAATTAGATTAGACGGTGCTTTACTTTGAGGGGGGGGGGGGGGGCGTGACCCAACCGCCACTCTCTCGGATTGTTAACGCTGTTACATTTTCAATTTGGAGAAAAACATTTAAGTTTTCTTTTATTGAGTAAAACACGGTCTTGTGTAGAACTAGGGAGCACATTGAGTTTTATTTAATCTGGGTCCAGCAGCGTTGAGTAAGCACACGTTACGGGAGTCTTCAAGCTGTCGCTGCCCTATCCAACACTCTTTTGGACATAACACGATATGGGGTGCACGTGAATATGACCTGCAAGCTGCTGGAACGGTTGGAAGCGCTGATTCCAAGAGTATGTTTGGAAAGGAGTAGGTGTCACGGATGGGGAGCAGCTGTACACGCACATGGAGTGCAGGAGCACGTAGAAAAGAATGGAGAATGAATTGTTGGATGGTGATTTAATTTTGGGGGAAAACGCTGATTTCAATTTGGAGTGCACGCAATTTTATTTTGGTGATGCAACACGGGGCAGAGTGCACATGGTGATGTGCTGGAATGGAGAGTTTCAAAAGCAAAAGCAAGAGTTTATTTTAGCTGCATGGTGACGTCCTCGCATGGAAGATGTGCTTATATAGGTGCTGGAAGGAGGTGGGCATTTCACTTTGCTGGAAGGGAAAAACGTGGACTTTAATTGGAGAAAGCAACCCGGTGCTGGGATTTATTTTTGGAGCCACTTATTTTCTTTCTTCCAGAAGAGATGCACTCGGTCACGTCCAGCCAGCAAGCATTGATTTCAGCTTGGTGCGCTTACGGTTCTTTAGATTTTGGGTGAAGAGGTGTCACGGCCTAGCTAGATGCATTTTATTTTTTTGCAGTGTCATTATCACATTAAGCGTTGGAGATTTGTCTTTTATTTTGCTTTAGCTCTAAAAGGTTTCTTTATATTGTGTTGGTGCTTGAATCAGTGGTGATTTTGTTTTACAATTTCCAAGCTTTATTTCAATACAATTTCCAAGCTTTATTTCAATGTGCATTTAATTTGTTAGTTCAACATTGCAATTTAAGAGCATTGATGCATTTTGTTATTTATTTCTTGCATGTTAATTAGTTCACACATCTTGCTTTAGTACCGTTCAATTTAATGTTTTTGTTGACTATGCTACTGTCTATTTTGTTTGACTTCTTTATCTTCCTGTATTTCAAATTTCCTCACTTGCTTTAGAGACGGTTCGATCTCAATGTAGAACCGTTCAGTCATCTGTAGGATCATTCGTTCTTCATGCTTTGTTCATTTATTTCAGTGTTTTCAATTATGTTTCCAATTTTAGTATAGTTCACTTGCATTCTCAAAATTCTTCACAAACCCCCCCACAATGTGTTTGATCTGAGACTGAACCAAATTTGGTCCTTGAGAGACGACCTAGGAGTCACTTCCTAGTTTATACTACATTAATTTTGCAATCAATTTTTGTGTGAGGTACGACCCTTTCAACAAAATAGTGTCGTTGCCGGGGACCAACGGTTCAGTCTTAGGTCTTTTTGTTGTATCAGTGTGTGTTGTGTTTTTTCTTGTGTTGTGATGTGATGTTATGTTTTCCGTGTGCGTGGTGCATGTATAAATGTGTTGTGTTTTATTTGTTTCGTAATTTTTAGTATTTTTCTTTTTCCATGTCTACCTATTATGGTTATGTGAATAGTGCTTATTCTGCCTGTGCCTATGATTATGATTCACCTTCTGCATCTAACTCTGAGTATAGTCTTCATGTATATTCTGCTGATTTCTATGTTGAGAAAAATATGACTCATCCTCTAACTTCTGAGAGTGCTCTTTGTGAGCCGGTTTCACTTAATGAGGATGATATTCATTGCGATCTCACCTTTGGACTGATACATTTGCTGCCTAAGTTTCATGGTTTTGCAGGAGAATGCCCACACAGACATTTGGAGGAGTTCCACATCATGTGCTCTTCAATGAAGCCTCCAGATGTCCCTCTTGATCACATTTTTTTGAGCGCATTTCCGCATTCATTACAAGGAGCAACTAAGGATTGGAAAGACTCTCTTCCTCTAAGATCCGTTACCAATTGGGGATATCTTGAGCATCAGTTTCTAAGTAAATTCTCCCCTGTGCAGTATGGTTACAACAATAATCTTGGATGGAATGAGACTAACTTGGGATGGCAAGGTACCCCACAACATCATTATCAAGAACCACCATTCCAGAGTACTTGTATGCCTCCACCAGTCTAGCAATACCAAAGTCAGCAATATGATGCTCCTACCTAAATAGCTCCTCAGCCTTCTACTTCTGAGCCTACATTGCAGGAGTTGTTGGAGCAGATGACCATGCAGAACTTTCGGTTTCAACAAGAGAACATGCAGTTTCAGCAAGAAATAGGAGCTGCCATTCAGGGTATGACTGATCAGATAGGGCAGATGGCCACTCAACTCACTGAGGAACAGTCTCAAGATTCAGAGTTACCATTTCAGACTGTTCAGATCCTAGATGATGTTAGTGTCATTCGCATAGGAGATGGGGAGCAGAGTCATGAGCTTACTATTGCGCCACCTACTTTCCCATCGCCCTATGTCCCCACTCTTGCACCTGAGGAGACTGTTGAAGATCTTGAGGACCAAGCAGGTATAAGCAGTAATTCTGAACCAGGTAGACCACCTTCATCTTCCCACACTCTACCAATCTTCAAGGAAGTGGAGGTAAACATACCTAATTTTGACTATGTTGTTGATAGGTATGTTGATGATTCTATTGTTGATGAGTCTATTTTTAATTCTCCCTCTTTGCATGATGAGAAACAATGGTTGCCATCCTATCTGAATACTTCTTATCCATGCATTGAACATGAATCTGAGTATGTTGTTGATATTGTTTCTAAACTTGAAAGTGATTCATGTTCTGAGAGTATGTTTGAGGTTTAGCCTGTTACACTGGGATTGGGTGTTATACCCCTGCATGTAATTTCTGTAGAGCCACATTGCACTAACCATGTTGCAAGAGGTACACATGAATTTGACCAACATGCACCCACAGTGGAAGAAAAAGGTGCTTACATACACAACAGTTTCAACTTCAATAGGCACCAGCTGAACCCGCTCATCAACAATTCTTCCTTCTTAGATCCAACTATGGATGATATCTCCCTGCTAGATCAAATTTGGAGGATGAAGCAATTCTTCCTCAAAACTTCCTTGCTGGATCCAATGGTGGAAGACATCTCCCTACAAGTCCAACATTGGCAACTGCCACCATGATTAGGGGAGTATTTCTTTTCTCTTCCCCCTCTTTTTCCTACTTTTATTGCACTTGTCCATGATATGTTTACTGTTTTGATTGCTGATCTTAGGCTTATGACACATTGAGGACACTGTGTAGTTTAAGTGTGGTCTATTGGGGAAGATTCTGATCTTTCTTTGCTAGTTTTTGTCTTCTTGGTTAATTTTTTTCTTTTCTAGGTAGTTTTTATTTTGTTTTGTGTACAGTTTTACATGTTTCTCTTGATTTCTGGACTTTGTTTAAGTTGTAGACTCGTCTTTCCCTTCACTTCATTGATTCTCTAATTAGTTTGAAATTCTTGCTTTTCTTTCCTTGGGAAGATGATTATGATGTTTGAGAGGTTGAATTGATTGTGACAGAATTACCCTGTGTGAGATTTGAGCCACTTTATGTTCTTTCTTATGTGTGATATGTCTCTGGATTGCTTGCACATATGCCTTGGCTTGACTCTTTTTGATGATTCTTGATTGATGTGCATGTTTGGAGTTGATAAAGGCATTTTTGTTCTTGAGCCTCTTGATGGACAAATTTATGATCACCAAAATATGATGTCACAAACTTGTTTTACAATCGGCAAGTATGACCGAATCGTTCAAGTAATAAACTTGGTAAGACCAAGTATCGTTCTCCCAAAGGACTCACGACGTAGTTTAGTTGTGTGGTTTGTTTATTAGCTAAGACTTAAGGACGAAATAATTGGATTGTATTATGCAAAAGACGAAAATAAACATGTATGCATGAGGTTTTGATCAATGGCAAAAGCAAAAGACAAGCACTTTCAATGAAATATATGTATGAATATGTTGTTGGGGGTCAATTTCATCTTATCCACTATCATATATTTTAGGAATTCAACAATCAAATCATCATTGTTAATGCCACTCTCTAAATTACCTTGTCAAGAAGGCATATCCCTAATTACGAGTTCATACGATTCCTAGCATTCCTAATAATTAGTTCTTGTAGCACAGGAGCTTAACGACAACCAATATATTATTGGGAGTAATTCCCCGGATCTAGACTTCCCCGTACGTTCCCGTATCGACAAAATCAATAATCATGCATTGAATGAGTTAAACAAAGCAAGCATTAAGCAAAGAGGAAAAACCCAAACTAATGATGAAAGAAAGCATAAGTCTTAGATTAAGATGCAAGCACAAATTCCATATATGAGAGCTTCAAAAGATTACATTGATTCCCCAACAAACATACAAGATTTAGTTCACCATATTCATGGTGAACCTAGATTAACACTAATGAAAGAATGAACGATAAAACCCTAGAAAGGTGAAGAGGTTGCCCAAGCATCCAAGATCCTCCTTCAAAGGGGTGGAAGAGAGAGTGTTTGCTTCGTTTCTGCCAAAGATACAAACCCTAGGACGTCCTAAAGCTTATATACTATTCTAAAATTACAGAAAATCTAGGCCCAAGCACATAAGTGTGCCGCTCAGCGGTAAAGTGCCGCTCAGCGGTGAGTGCGCGTCTCGTTTCTTCCCCTCAGCGGCCATTTTGCCCCTCAGCGGACCTCCCGTGACTTCCTGAATGCCGCTCAGCGGTAAACTGCCGCTGAGCAGTAACTTCGGCTTCTCCTTTTGCACTTTTTAATGTCTTTTCTGATTCCATCTCTCTCCCTCTTCACTTCTTTCACTAAATTCACCTTAAAACCTGCACAAAAACACTGAAACCAAGCATAAACCTATCCAGCTCTCTTATTTCTGAAAATATGGATAAAAGTATGATTTCAAGCTAGTTTCTAAGTATAAAGTTTGCTTTTCATGTCAATTTTAAGCATGAAAATAACAGTTTTTCAACTGTTATCACCTCTCTAGCCAAATAAGCCTACCTTGTTCTAAACCTTTGAAAACCCTTTTTGAGCCTATACTTTCCTCATTTCTTTGTTTTGAAGCTCATACACCAGCCCGAAGTGAAAAACCATGATTACCTTAACCTTAGGGAATTTTGGAGCTTTGGAAGTGTTTTGGAAACAAGTGTGGTCTCTTTAGGGATTCTTATGAGTTGGCTAGTTGGTTCCTCTTACTGTTTTGTTTTTGTAAATCTTGTCTTTTACAGTTTTGTTTTGAAAAGAAAGAAAAGAAAAGAGACACGATGGAAAAAAATGAATAAAAAAAATTGTGAATAATGGAGTCAAAAAAAGGATTGAATTAGAGGTTTTGGGTGTGATTTGACTGTGTTTACACTTGTTCCCCATTGCTCCTTTATTTCTTTTGGTTTATAGCTTCTCATCCATATGTTATCCTCCCATGTCCTTGGCCCCATTACATCCATAAAGGACCTTTTAATTTGAACATGCATATGTTTTGAGTGTTGATATTAGAGGTTGCCAAGTCTGTTGTTGTTTGCTTTCTTGAGTGCATTGAGTTGATATTCTTTACCTTAGACACTTGAGAGAAACACTAATAGTGCATCTGTGAGGTTTTGTTACTTTTGATTCACCTCTTGAGCTGATTGATCATTTTACCGTGTTTGAAATGCTTGGATGATTTCATGAGTATCCGCTTTCTTTGATTTTGTGTTGGATATTGTCTACTTCCCTTCTTGGTCCAGTTTTCTTGAGGACTGTGTAATTCTGTTTGTTTTCTCATGAGTCTTTGTTTTCTGTGTCACCTCCCTGATGTTTGAGTAGTTCCCTGGTTTTTTCGTCTTGGTTTTGCCTAGGAGTGCAAAAGACTAAGTGTGGTCTATTTTGATGAGTTGTTATTTCTTAAATTGTATTTAGTTTATTGCACTTAAATAAACCAGGGAATTGTGTTTAATTGTCTGTTCTTTTCCCGTTTTCTGAATTCTGCTTAATTTGGTCGGAAATTCGTAATTGTGCTAATTTGGATTTTCTGAGCTGATTAAGTGCATTTCTGGTTGCAGGGAGAATCTTGGAGATACATTTTGAGACATCAGGAAGAATGCATTTAAATTCAAGACTCTCCACATAGACATTTTAGAATTAATTAAATTGTAATCAGTAGTTTAGACTTTTTTGAATCAACTCTTATATTTTGGGTCAATTTTTGGTAAACTAGATTAGACCCAAAATTAGAGGTTAGTGACTTGAACCCTAGGGTTTTATTGTGTGGACCCCACCCCTATTAAAGAGAGAGACACGACCTTTAGGTAAGCCGCCACACTCATACGATTCTTTGGGGGGCTGTGACGGGAAATGGAGAGCTAGCCGCCGACCGTACGGTTTTCTTTTCTTTGAACGTTTTATTTTTATTTCTTTTTCAATGGTAGAAATTGTGCAACTGTTACGTGATTGAGGAATGAAATTCTAATTTTTATTCCAACCTCACGCACAAGAATTTAGTTTTTCTTCCTTCAGACAATGCTTTTATTTTGCTTCCAGCGTTGCTTTTAATCATGGATGGGTTCGGTCTCGTTTTTTTTCTTCTTCATGCTTGAATTAGAATTCCATTTTCATATTCTATAATTTAAGTTGCTATTTCATTTGAAAAGAAGTGTGTGGTGTCACGGAAGGGGAAACACACGCTACTGCTGCCACATCCAGCTTCAAGAATTGGAACGCTGCTTTCATAGTGAGCACGGTGCACACAAACGGTGATTTTTATTTTGGAAGAAGATGCGCGGGACCGTGGAAGCATAGAGGAGAAATGGCACGGTCAAGCAAAGTAGAAGCAGCTGTCACGGCTTGGCTGTGAGAAATCATTTTTTTTATGGATGTTGGAACAGCCACCGAGAGGGAGAGAATGGCGTGCACGTGAATGTGACCTACAAGCTGCTGGAACGGTGATGGAGTTCGAAAGGAGGTGTCATGGTTTGGCTGGAGAGAACCAAGCTGTTGAACACGTCTAGCTTGGTTGGAGCGGTGCAGCCACCACCCTTTAGAAATTCAATTTAATTGATTTGCTTTTAGGAAATGGAAAACGCTGATTTCAATTTGGAGTGCACGTGATTTTATTTTGGTGATGCAGCACGGGGCAGAGTGCACATGGTGACGTGCTAGAATGGAGAGTGTCAAAAGTAAAAGCAAGAGTTTATTTTAGATGCACGGTGACGTCCTCGCATGGAAGATGTGCTGATGTAGGTGCTGGAAGGAGGTGGCCATTTCACTTTGCTGGAAGGGAAAAACGTGGACTTTAATTGGAGAAAGCAACACGGTGCTGGGATTTATTTTTGGAGCCACTTATTTTCTTTCTTCCATAAGAGATGCACTCGGCACGTCCAGCCAACAAGCATTGATTTCAGCTTTGTGCGCTCACGGTTCTTTAGATTTTGGGTGAAGAGGTGTCACGGCCTGGCTGGAATCTTCATGGCTATTCTTCTAGGAAGATGCATTTTATGTTTTTGCAGTGTCATTATCACATTAAGTGTAACATCCCAAAATATAGTAATTACCATAGATCAGAATTAATTACAATTAACAGCATAATAAACAGTTTTTAATATTAAGAACTCAATGGTTCAAAGCCGAACAGCGTCAGGGCAAAGTAACGAGCGTATCAAAGTAACAGGAAATAAAACGGAACGAACGGTTTTACAAAAGGGTTAACCGAACGACCAAAACGAGCTAACATTTACAGCCTAACATCTACGAGCGCTCTAAGGCTCGGCTTTAACTTCAACTTCCACCAGATTTGCGTCATCCAAATTTTCCTCTTCCAGCATTTCTACATGGGACGCACCACCATCTGCTCACATCCACAACGGATGATCATTGCAAGACAGGACGAACGTACATGGACAATTGACAACCCAAGGAAAACGAAAGGGTAAGCTTATAATATTTAATTCATACATTCAACATACACATTCAACATTTCAATGCACACGCACAACATACAATTTAACATAAAGTAACATAGTAATTTATATGTATACTAGACGACTGTCCGGACTGTATGAACCGTGTAGCTACAGGCGTCCTTGCACCCGAGTGGTGTAGTAACTGGGATACCCTCAACAGCTGCCACTCGAGGTTAATCTGTCGTCCATACTAAGCGATGAACGAGGACCTCCTGCCATTCCCACACATGACTACCCCCTTCTACGTGAAGATGAGTATCACGGAATATCAGGATGGACCAAGCCAGCATTAGCTATCCACAGTCATACTCTACAAATCAAATATTCAACATATGTGAGACGTTCCTCCCTGGAACGCTCGTCCAAAATTCACAACCGTTTATTCATCTCATATAATGTTCATCTTTCATAATCTTTCACTTTTACTTTCATTTTTGTCTTACAGTCCAAGTACATAAAATCACGATCTCTCTATAACGAGAACAATTGTGAGGGACGACACCGAAGAATTTGCCCCATTCCAAAATAAAGTAATACCGACTACAAGATAGATGGACGACCTATATTACAAGGTGGCTCGACACGGTCGGTCGACCCAGATGGACGACCCACATTAAGAAGGGTGCTCGATACTGTTGATCGACACAGATGGATGATCTGTATTGACAAGGGTGCTCGACACTGTTGGTCGACACAGATGGATGATCGGTATTAACAAGTGTGCTCCATACTGTTGGTCGACACATATGTATGATCTGTATTAACAAGGGTGTTCGACACTGTTGGTCGACACAGATGGATGATCTGTATTAACAAGGGTGTTCGACACTGTTGGTCGACACAGATGGATGATCTGTATTAACAACTGTTGGTCGACACAGATGTATGATCTGTATTAACAAGGGTGTTCGACACTGTTGGTCGACACAGATGTATGATCTGTATTAACAAGGATGTTCGACACTATTGGTCGACACAGATGGATGATCTGTATTAACAAGGGTGTTCGACAGTGTTGGTCGACACAGATGGATGATCTGTATTAACAAGGGTGCTTGACACTGTTGGTCGACGCAGATGTATGATCTGTATTAACAAGGGTGTTCGACACTGTTGGTCGACACAGATGTATGATCTGTATTAACAAGGTGTTCGACACTGTTGTTCATGAGCTCTAAGTAGAAGATCGACACAACTCATCCTCAACCAAAATTCTTCCCAAATGAAAGAGTTCAACTATTTCAAAGGAGTTACTGAGAATACCGATCGGTCAAAGACCGTTTTCGATAACGAATTTATCATAGTAAGAATTATCATATCCAGAATTTTTCCAACTATCTTAACTCCATATTTCTCATATAATTCATACTTTAAAATTTCATATCAACATAATTTTCTAGACTTTATTAATTCACATTAATCATTCATATTCATACATATCAAACATGCTCATACATCACAGCCAACATATACTCTATTCATGTAGTTCAACAACACTCATTCATGCATCCTAAATCAACATCGTTCTCATACATACAGTTCATATCATACGTTCATGATTCATACAAGTATAAATTAAATTTATAAGCTTCCCTTACCTGGATAGCAGTGTACGCCCTAAGAGTATGACTTTCACACGTTCAACTACAGCTCTTCTACACTCAATAGTCACTTAAGTTTCTTCCACTAAGATCTAACCAAAGAAAACTCAGAAACTCAGTTTATGTCCTTGCATGCAACTGAAACAGGGTTCGTAGTAACTCCAGAACTAGGGTATGGTTTGAAAACTTACCGTTTACAGAATCAAAAAGGATTCGGATCAATATGAAGCTCACTGCTGGACGAACGTTACTACGGTTTTGAAATGGAATTCGGAGAAAAGCTTGGTGAGTTACAGTAGAGAGATGTTTACTGGTTTTAGAGAGAAGTTGGAGAAGATGAAGGGTTTGTTTTCTGGGGAAGAAGTTGAGTGGTGCAGGTGGGAGAGGGTTTTCGAAAATCTGTTTTTGTTAAACTCACGTTCGTTTGAACGAACGTGTCTCAAGCCGACACCTGCACACCAAACTTTGATTTGGAAACTTCTTCCGCAACACGTGGCGTGTGTGCATGCAAAGATTTGTGCGTTTTTAATGTTGCAGAGAAATGATGGGCGCGGTTTTTCGTGCACGTCAGAGAGGAATGGGATCAGATTAGGGAGTGGGTTTTAATGGCTGAGAATGATGTGGCATGCATTAATGGTGAGGTGTCAGAATTAATTTAAGCTAATTATTAAGGGTTTCACATTCTCCCTAACTACAAAAATTTTTGTCCTCGAAAATTTAGAACTTACCCGCAAATAAGTGTGGATACAAGTCCCTCATTGCACTCTCCGCCTCCCACGTGGAATCTCCAGTCTTAGCGTCCCACACTACCTTCACTAAACGAACGTCCTTCCCTTTGTGTAGCTTTGTGCGAACGTCTTCAATGCGGACTGGTTGTAACTCCAACGTTCGGTCTTGGCGAAGTTGAATGTTCTCCAGCTCCAAGACATGAGAAGGATTGGCTATATACTTCCTAAGTTGAGACACATGGAAAACTGGATGAAGATTTGATAGCTGGGGAGGCAAAGCAAGTTCGTAGGCTACTGGTCCAATCTTCTTCAAAATTTGATACGGTCCTATGAACTTAGGAGACAGCTTCTTTGGACGAATGATTCTGCCTACTCCAGTGATCGGATTGAGTCTCAAAAATACGTGTTCTCCAGTAGCAAACTCCAAGGGTCTTCTCCTCCTGTCCACATATGATTTCTGCCTGCTCAGGGACGTTTTCAATCTATCTTGGATCAATTTAACCTTCTCGGTTGTTTGCTGGATGAGCTCAGGTCCAGTTAGCACGTCCTCTCCATCTTGAAACCAGCAAAGTGGCGTTCGGCATTTTCTTCCATAAAGAGCTTCAAACGGCGCCATACCAATGCTTGCTTGAAAGCTGTTGTTGTAAGTGAATTCCACCAGTGGCAAGACTTCATCCCATGCACCTAAGTGATCTAGGACGCACGTCCTCAGCAAATCTTCTAGCGTCTGGATAGTCCTTTCCGATTGGCCGTCCGTTTGCGGATGATATGCTAAACTCATTTGCAGTCTGCTTCCTAATTCACCTTGTAAAGATTGCCAAAACCAAGATGTGAATCTCGTGTCTCGGTCAGAAATTATGCTTGAAGGCACTCCATGAAGACGAACGATCTCTTTGATGTACAACTTAGCCAAATTTGTCATTGACATCTTCAAATTTACTGCTAGGAAGTGGGCGCTCTTCGTTAGTCTATCCACAATCACCCAAATTGAGTCATGATTCCTGACCGTGTGTGGTAGATGGGTCACGAAATCCATAGAAATGCTGTCCCACTTCCATTCGGGAATCTCCAATTGTTGAAGTAGGCCGCCTGGTCGTTGGTGTTCTGCCTTTGCACGCTGACACGTTAAACAAGATGCCACAAAACGAGCGACATCATTCTTCATTCCAGGCCACCAGAACGAGCGTCTAAGATCTTGGTACATCTTAGTCATACCGGGGTGTATGCTAAGACGACTATGATGTGCTTCCTCCAATATGATCCGCTTCAGCTCGCCATCATTAGGAACGCACGTCCTATCCATGTAAAGCAATAGGCCGTCCGCACCTGTATTAAATTCTTTGGCTTGATCCGAACCGAGCATGCTAAAAATCTTCACCAAGTCTTGTCCTCGCGTTGCTTCATTCTGATCCGATCAAAGATGTTGCTAGATATTCTAAGGTTACAGCACTTGATGCTGTTCGAATCTAATTCGAACTGCAACCTTAGATCTCTGAAGCTTTCAACCAAATTCAGCTCTCTAACCATCATCACCGAGACATGAACTGCCTTCCTGCTTAGTGCGTTCGCCACTACATTGGCCTTCCCAGGGTGATAGAGTAGTTCAAACTCATAGTCTTTCAAGAACTCCAGCCAACGCCTCTGCCTCATGTTCAACTCCTTCTGATCAAATAAATATTTGAGGCTCTTGTGATCGCTGAAGACTTGGAATGTTGATCCGTATAGATAATGCCTCCAAATCTTCAACGCAAAAACGACCGCTGCCAATTCCAGGTCATGCGTGGGGTAATTTCTCTCATGAATCTTCAATTGTCGAGACGCGTACGCTACGACTCGCTTCTCTTGCATGAGTACACAACCCAACCCTTGATGAGACGCGTCACAATGTACTTCAAAGGGCTTGGACGTGTCTGGAATAATTAAAACTGGAGCACTCGTCAACTTCTCCTTCAGCTCCTGGAAACGTTCTTCACACAGATCAGTCCACGCGAACGGTTGGTCTTTCCTGGTAAGCTGCGTCAGCGGTGCTACTATCTTAGAAAATCCTTCGATGAAGCGCCTATAATAACCCGCAAGACCTACAAAACTCCTCACTTCCGTGACCGAACGCGGGCTTTTCCAATCCAGCACTGCTCTCACCTTAGATGGATCCACGGAAATACCTTCAGCCGAGACCACATGGCCCAAAAACTGTACCTCCTTCATCCAAAATTCACACTTGGACAGTTTTGCATACAACTCCTTTTCTCTCAACACACTCAACACTGCCCTCAAGTGTCCTTCATGTTCGGTTTGTGTCTTAGAATAGATGAGAATATCATCTATGAAGACGACCACAAACTTATCCAAATAAGGTATGAATATTCGGTTCATGTAGTCCATGAAGATGGCTGGTGCGTTCGTCACACCAAATGGCATCACTACATATTCGTAGTGTCCATAACGAGACCTGAATGCTGTCTTCTGGATGTCGTCCTCCTTCACCCTGATTTGGTGATATCCCGAACGTAGATCAATCTTAGAGAACACTATTGCTCCATGTAGTTGATCCAACAAGTCATCAATCCTTGGCAACGGGTATTTATTCTTGATGGTCAGCTTGTTCAGTTGTCTGTAATCTATGCACAAACGAGAGCTGCCATCCTTCTTTTTCACCAAGAGCACAGGCGCTCCCCAAGGTGATACGCTCGGCCTTATAAATTGCTTCTCCATTAACTCTTCAATCTTCTTCTTAAGTTCAACTAGCTCTGCAGGCGCCATACGGTATGGTTGAACGGAAATAGGTGCAGCTGTCGTCACCAAATCAATGGTGAATTCAACTTCACGAACAGGAGGTAGTCCATGGATCTCTTCTGGAAAAACATCAGGGAATTCGTCCACTACCTTGGACGATCGTCCTTCATCCGCATTCCCAATTCCCCTGTCGTCGTGCGTCATGATGAGGAAACAGCTGGCGCCTTCCATAATATCTTCTTTAAGTTGGCCGAACGTTATTGATAACACTACTTCTTCTTTATCCGGAAAAATCAATTCCTTCCTACCGCAATCTATGAGAATGTGATTGGTGGTCAACCAATCCATCCCTAGAATCACCTCCAAACCTTGAAGAGGTAAGCAAATCAAATTCACCTTATAACCACGCCCCTCAACCACAATAGGACATCTAATGCATACAGTAGACGTCCTAATCTCTCCAGCTGCCGGGGTAGAAACCACCAGGTCGAACTGCATATTCCTCTCCACTATTCCCAATTTCTCAACACACGCCTTCGAGATGAAGGAGTGAGTCGCCCCCGAGTCAAACAACACATGACAGGATACTCCATACAGCAAGCATTCACTGGTTATAAGGTTACCTGAGTTAGTTGCTTCCGCCCAGTTATTGCATACACGCGACCCACTGCTTGTGCTCTACCACCTCTCGGTTGATTCCTTCCAGCAACAGGTGGTCTCGTCACTGCACATCCGCTCAAATTGCACTCGTTATCTGAGTGTCCGTTCCTTCCACAAAGATTGCAGTGCTTTCCTCCAGTTAGTTGAGGGCATGCATTCCTATAATGTGGCCCTCCACACTGGTAACAAGTAACATTCCCTTATCCAGACTGTCCGACAGGAACGATCGCTTGTGATCCGCTTGCATGAGATGGTTGACTAGGGCGAGCGTAAGGAGTCCTTCTCTGCACCATACCTCCCCTGGACACTATCGGTCCCCTACTCACTTGTTGCTGTTTCTTGTGTCGTTCAGCTTCCGCCATGTTCTTCTCCAACACCTTGGCCCTCTCAACCATGGCCGGAAACATTCTTATGCATAAGCTTGAAATCAGAACCTTCAAATCACTTCTTAGACCGTTCTCAAACTTCCGACATTGCCACTCTTCACTGGTGGCCATTGTATTGAACCGTACAAGGTGCTTGAACTTGTTGGTGTACTCTGAAACGGACATACTGCCTTGTACGAGCTGTAGAAATTCAACTTCCTTTGCAAAACGGACACTGTTAGGGAAGTACTCTTCATAAAATTTGTTCCTGAAAATCTCCCAAGTGACTGGTTGTTGAGCGTCCGTCAGGATGGCTCTCGCGCTCGCCCACCAGTGGCTTGCTTCTCCAGTTAATAAATATTCAGTGTATGCCGAGCGGTTCTCATCCGGACACCTTTTGGCATTGAAGATCCTCTCCATATCCCTTAGCCACTGGTCCGCGTCATCAGGGAGGCCCTTCCCATTGAATTTAGATGGATGATGCTGGAGAAAACTCTCCAAACTCCATTCAGCATTTGGTTGGGCAGCAGGTTGAGTGGCGTTTGAAGAAGAAGCTCCAGGCGTACCTCTAGTGGCAGCAAGGATCTCCATTAATTGTCTTTGGGTGGTTTCAGCTGTGACACGAGAGGCCTCTAAACCCTGCATAGCCTCCCGGTTTTGACGCATCAAAGCAGTGTTCTGCTCCATTAAGGTTGTATTCTGTTGTTGAAGTCTATCAATTACTGTTTCCAACAACCTAGCATTGTTGGACGTGTCGGGCTCATTAGGTTGTGGTGGAGGAGGTAATCTAGGTGCCATTCGTTCTATGAATCATAGAGAAAACGAACGTCAGAATTTTGTAAGAGTTAAAACAATAACTCATTCAACACACAATAAGCACACAGCAAAAACGCAAGGCACTCATAACCTACAGTGTCCCTTTTAAAAGAACAAAACTGCTCTGATACCACTAATGTAACATCCCAAAATATAGTAATTACCATAGATCAGAATTAATTACAATTAACAGCATAATAAACAGTCTTTAATATTAAGAACTCAATGGTTCAAAGCCAAACGGCGTCAGGGCAAAGTAACGAGCGTATCAAAGTAACAGGAAATAAAACGGAACGAACAGTTTTACGAAAGGGTTAACCGAACGACCAAAACGAGCTAACATTTACAGCCTAACATCTACGAGCGCTCTAAGGCTCGGCTTTAACTTCAACTTCCACCAGATTTGCGTCATCCAAATTTTCCTCTTCCAGCATTTCTACAAGGGACGCACCACCATCTGCTCACATCCACAACGGATGATCATTGCAAGACAGGACGACCCAGATGGACGACCCACATTAAGAAGGGTGCTCGATACTGTTGATCGACACAGATGGATGATCCGTATTGACAAGGGTGCTCGACACAGTTGGTCGACACAGATGGATGATCGGTATTAACAAGGGTGCTCCATAGTGTTGGTCGACACATATGTATGATCTGTATTAACAAGGGTGTTCGACACTGTTGGTCGACACAGATGGATGATCTGTATTAACAAGGGTGTTCGACACTGTTGGTCGACACAGATGGATGATCTGTATTAACAAGGGTGTTCGACACTGTTGGTCAACACAGATGGATGATCTGTATTAACAAGGGTGCTTGACACTGTTGGTCGACACAGATGTATGATCTGTATTAACAAGGGTGTTCGACACTGTTGGTCGACACAGATGTATGATCTGTATTAACAAGGATGTTCGACACTGTTGGTCGACACAGATGGATGATCTGTATTAACAAGGGTGTTCGACAGTGTTGGTCGACACAGATGGATGAACTGTATTAACAAGGGTGCTTGATACTGTTGGTCGACGCAGATGTATGATCTGTATTAACAAGGGTGTTCGACACTGTTGGTCGACACAGATGTATGATCTGTATTAACAAGGTGTTCGACACTGTTGTTCATGAGCTCTAAGTAGAAGACCGACACAACTCATCCTCAACCAAAATTCTTCCCAAATGAAACAGTTCAACTATTTCAAAGGAGTTACTGAGAATACCGATCGGTCAAAGACCGTTTTCGATAACGAATTTATCATAGTAAGAATTATCATATCCAGAATTTTTCCAACTATCTTAACTCCATATTTCTCATATAATTCATACTTTAAAATTTCATATCAACATAATTTTCTAGACTTTGTTAATTCACACTAATCATTCATATTCATACATATCAAACATGCTCATACATCACAGCCAACATATACTCTATTCATGTAGTTCAACAACACTCATTCATGCATCCTAAATCAACATCGTTCTCATACATACAGTTCATATCATACGTTCATGATTCATACAAGTATAAATTAAATTTATAAGCTTCCCATACCTGGATAGCAGTGTACGCCCTAAGAGTATGACTTTCACACATTCAACTACAGCTCTTCTACACTCAATAGTCACTTAAGTTTCTTCCACTAAGATCTAACCAAAGAAAACTCAGAAACTCAGTTTATGTCCTTGCATGCAACTGAAACAGGGTTCGTAGTAACTCCAGAACTAGGGTATGGTTTGAAAACTTACCGTTTACAGAATCAAAAAGGATTCGGATCAATATGAAGCTCACTGCTGGACGAACGTTACTACGGTTCTGAAATGGAATTCGGAGAAAAGCTTGGTGAGTTACAGTAGAGAGATGTTTACTGGTTTTAGAGAGAAGTTGGAGAAGATGAAGGGTTTGTTTTCTGGGGAAGAAGTTGAGTGGTGCAGGTGGGAGAGGGTTTTCGAAAATCTGTTTTTGTTAAACTCACGTTCGTTTGAACGAACGTGTCTCAAGCCGACACCTGCACACCAAACTCTGATTTGGAAACTTCTTTCGCAACACGTGGCGTGTGTGCATGCAAAGATTTGTGCGTTTTTAATGTTGCAGAGAAATGATGGGCGCGGTTTTTCGTGCACGTCAGAGAGGAATGGGATCAGATTAGGGAGTGGGTTTTAATGGCTGAGAATGATGTGGCATGCATTAATGGTGAGGTGTCAGAATTAATTTAAGCTAATTATTAAGGGTTTCACATTCTCCCTAACTACAAAGATTTTCGTCCTCGAAAATTTAGAACTTACCCGCAAATAAGTGTGGATACAAGTCCCTCATTGCACTCTCCGCCTCCCACGTGGAATCTCCAGTCTTAGTGTCCCACACTAGGAGTCACTTCCTAGTTTATACTGCATTAATTTTTCAATCAATTTTTGTGTGAGGTGCGACCCTCTCAACAATTTTGGGTCAGGATCGTGACGTTAAACAAGCGCTACCTGGGAGGCAACCCAATTGATTTACTTTGTTCTTACTGTTTATTTTGATTATGCTTTAGTTACATGATAAAGACTGAATATGTGAGTGATTTGAGAACTTAAATGCATGAAGGGAGTGAGAGGCATGAGTGGAATGCACCTAGGGTAAGCTAGGAAGCAAGAAAAACATTTCACGCAGGTGCCGCTCAGCACAAAATTCCGCTGTGCGGTAATTATGCAGAATGATTTTTTCGGGTTGCCCTTAGCGGGCCCCGAGCCCATTAGGATATTTTTATACCCTAGGGCGCGATTTTGGGTTCATTCTCAGATTTATTTCTTCTCACACACTTCTAAATACTTTTCTAAGAGTTCTCTACATCTTTCCCTTCATTCCCCTTCACAAAATCCCTCTTCCACTCACTTTCTCACTAATTTTCCATTTAAGTTTGGGGTTTGGAGAGAGCATTGTTGTTGGGACTGAGTTCTTCGTATTGGTAGAGCATTTTCTACTCATCTAGCATCTCTACCCAAGTAAGTCAAGCATTTTTCATTCTAGAGTTCTTGAAAGTATGAATTGGTATGAATTAATTTGAATGTTCAAAGCATGATTTTTAGGAATTTTGATTTCTATGCATGATTTGATGAATTAATTGAAGATTGAATCGATTAAAATGCTTGATTTTGGTCTGGAAGTATGAAAATTGCACGTGGGTGGAGTTAGGAAGCATAAAAATTGAATTTTTCAAAATCTGCACAATCGACGCTCAACGGAAATTTCCGTTGAGCACGACTCTGAAGACTTGTTTTTTGGCTTCTTTGTCTTGCTGGCCTGGTGCACTGGTTGTGCTGAGGGGTTCTTTTGGCCCTCAGCAGTGGTTTAGATAAATTTGAGGTATTGTTCAGGGTTTACTAATGATTAACAACATGTTTTGTGGTTTTGTAATTTATGTTTGATGTAGGGATGGCATCCTCTTCAGGCAAGAGATTGAAAACCATAGCCTCCAAGAGAAAAGACAAGGAACCTAAACAACCTCATTCTAGTAGGTTCCTATCTCGCAAGCACGAGAAGCATTTTAAGATTGTGTAAGATAGGAGACTCCTGATGGAAAGGAAAGCTGGAATGATACCCAACTTTGCTCCTCAATTTGGAGAGCAACTGATGGGAAGAAACTGGAGGAAATTGGCCACATACCCTACACCAGCCAATATAACAGTGGTGAAGGAATTTTACACCAATTCCAGAAAGATAGATGATTATCCAGCTAAGAAGTACCTAGGCTATGTTAGAGCCCACGCTATTAGCTATGATCCTACCTCTATCAACAACTTTTTGGGGACTGAATGGGTTGGAGAGCAGTGCCAGTTTAGTTTATATATGGAGGAAGGTACTGATTTTAATGATGTGGAGAGTGTTCTATGTGTACTTGGAGAACACTTCCAAAGGAACAGAAATGGGGTAGTGGTGAATATCAGGACGACTGATCTGACTTCTATTGGGAGAAATTCCCCAGATCTAGACTTCCCCGTACGTTCCCGTATCGACAAAATCAATAATCATGCATTGAATGAGTTAAACAAAGCAAGCATTGAGCAAAGAGGAAAAACCCTAACTAATGATGAAAGATGTCAGGAGCGGCTGCAGCGGAATGGTTAGCGTGGAATAACAAACCAAGAGGGTTTTTAATACTAACGTGTGCCTTTTAATTTCTACTCAATTAAACTTACTTAGCAATTAATAAAGACAAATAAAGCAAGAGTAAGGTTGAGAGAAATTTGCACAGATGATTTTATCCTGGTTCGGATCTTACCAATCCTACGTCCAGTCGCTTATCTCAAAACAAGATAAACAGTTTCACTAACACAAAACAATTACAAATTACAATAACAAAGATACAATTTGTAAGAGTTTAGAAACCACCTCTCTTGATACCACAAGAGATGAAACTACACCTCCTTTGAGTCTTCACAAAGGATGAACACCTCCTTCGAATACTTCACGAAGGATGAACACCTCCTCCGAATACTTCACGAAGGATGATTCTCTTCCGAACACCTCCTTAGACACACCAAGGATGAACCGGCTATTTCCTCTGTCACCGTAGCAGCACTTTACCAGCTCCACAGACAAGAGTTTCACAAGCCGAACAAGAACACACAAGTCTCAAGAATTTCTGAGTATTTTGAGCACAAGGGAAGAGTTTCTGTGTCTCTGGATACTTAAACTTGAGAGGAAATGAGAGTCTATTTATAGACTCATCCAAAGGCTCTTCCATTTTCGCTTTTAGACTTTCTGACTGTGTTAATCGATTAGCTACAGTGGTTAATCGATTAACAACCCAACGGATACTTCAACGGCTCTAAAAACGGCTAGTTTTTCAAACGGCTCCTGTGTTAATCGATTAACAGCCCTTGTTAATCGATTAACGTTAATCGATTAACACCCCTTGTTAATCGATTAACAGCTCAATGCAGTGCTTCTTCATTTGTCTCTGGAACAATCGATTTACACCCTGTGTTAATCGATTAACACTGCACAGATTTTGCTGTTTGGCATATTTTTACATCACTTTTGAATGTATACATAAAACTACTAATTATCTAAGTCCTACATATTAAACTATAATTATTACAAAAGCTTTCCATAGCAATACAAGTCTTCATAACATCTTGAATCTTGATTTCTCTTGACTTGATTTGGACATCATCAAAACTTCATCTTCATCATTTTGCTAACAATCTCCCCCTTTTTGATGATGATCAAAACCTTCTTGATTTAAAGCTTTTGGTAATAATCTGTATTTAAAATACAACTTAAGGAAGAAACAATTGTTAGTAAACTTAGAAATAAGTTTAAGACTTTAAATATTTCTCCCCTTTTTTGATCATTATTAAAAAGTGATGTATAATTGCTCCCCCTAAATTTATTAGAAAATATACTCCCCCTTAATAAAAGCATGTATGCATATTAAGGAAAAACAATATATATTTTATTGAATTTTTTAAAGAGGTAAGCATGCAAGGAAATATAAAGGGCACATACTAATAAAAACATAGAATCATAAAGCACCCCTTTAGATATGCCTTCAATTTCAAATGAGAATCCTCTAGGTTGTTTCCACATTTTGTTTAGATCTTCATCTTGAGGATTGTCATCATTCTTCACTTCATTTGTTGTCTTCCACAAATCTTCATCATTGTCTGCATGTAGTTCAAATGACTCAAGAGGTTTTGCCTCAAGGTCTACAATTTTATCAAAGATAACATGCACACATTTTTCTATTTCAATTTGTTTTCCGTTTGAAAATTATATATGCTTTGTATCAAAAAAATTGTTTCATATTCTTTAAAAAAAAATTTCTTAATTTTTGTTTTCAAATATTTAAAACAAAATTGTTTTAAAGAAATTCTAAATTTTAAACAATAGGTACCCAACTATTTTGTATGGGTCCTTTGGGTTAATTTAAAAAAAATTGAAATCATTTTACAACCCAAATATATCTACCACTTGGAACACCATAATGCTTAATTTTACATTTGTTAGATGTATGACCCTTTTTCATACAATAAAAGCATGATACAACATTTGTGTTCCTATAAGTTGTTCCTTTTTCTACCCAAGTTCTACGGGTTCTATGGTTGTGTTTATTTTTAATTTTAGGAACATACTTATTTTTAACAACCTTATTTTTATTATTCTTACTACATTCTCCTAAGGTTGTTTCATCTAGTAGTTTCTTATAATTAACACAAGATGCACATTCATCACTACTAGTATATTTACCTTTTTCATAAAATAAAATTTTATTTTTCAAAATTTTATTTTCTTCAAAAATATTTTTAAAATTTGATTTTAATTCTTTATTTTCATCTGCTATTGATTTTTCAATGTTATCAACTTTCAATTTATGTTTATCACAAAATTTACACTCAGCAGATATATTTGTATCATTTTCTACATTTGAAATTTTACTATTTAAAGTTTCTATTTCTTCTAAGGATTTTTCATATTTCTTTTGTAATTCTTTAAAATCCTTTTTCAATTTCTTATGAGCAAGATCTAGTTTTTCTGATTCTATCAATAATTCTCTATAAATTTCATGTAATTCATCTTCATCAATATGATCAAAATCATCAAAATCGCTAGAGGTACTTACTTGGCTTCCAGTGTCGTCGTTCACTACTAAACAGATGTATGCTTGCTCATCAGAATCACCCATACTTGATGTTGTGCTTGATGAAGAGCTTAAACTATTCTCTTCCATGATTAAAGTATTCGTTTTAGCACACCTGATTTCATCTCCGCCTTCATGAGTTACTCTTAAAGTTTCCCACATTTCTTTAGCGTTTTTGCAGACAGAGACCCTGTAGAACTCATCAACAGTCAACGCTGATGCAATGATATTCCGGGCTTTTACATCATTCTGAGATCTTCTCTTTTCTTCAATGGTCCATTGGTCACGGGACTTTGGTTCCTGCATATTGTTAGTTGGAACAAAAGGACCAAATGCAACAGCATCCCAAATATCTATATCAATAGATTCCATAAAAATTTGCATTCTGACCTTCCAGAATGCGTAATTTTCACCTGTGAATAGTGGTGGTCTATTGATAGAAGCACCCTCTGCAAAGGTTTGATGTGATCCTGCCATTTGAATGACTATCAAAGCAAGCTCTGATACCAATTGTCAGGAGCGGCTGCAGCGGAATGGTTAGCGTGGAATAACAAACCAAGAGGGTTTTTAATACTAACGTGTGCCTTTTAATTTCTACTCAATTAAACTTACTTAGCAATTAATAAAGACAAATAAAGCAAGAGTAAGGTTGAGAGAAATTTGCACAGATGATTTTATCCTGGTTCGGATCTTACCAATCCTACGTCCAGTCGCTTATCTCAAAACAAGATAAACAGTTTCACTAACACAAAACAATTACAAATTACAATAACAAAGATACAATTTGTAAGAGTTTAGAAACCACCTCTCTTGATACCACAAGAGATGAAACTACACCTCCTTTGAGTCTTCACAAAGGATGAACACCTCCTTCGAATACTTCACGAAGGATGAACACCTCCTCCGAATACTTCACGAAGGATGATTCTCTTCCGAACACCTCCTTAGACACACCAAGGATGAACCGGCTATTTCCTCTGTCACCGTAGCAGCACTTTACCAGCTCCACAGACAAGAGTTTCACAAGCCGAACAAGAACACACAAGTCTCAAGAATTTCTGAGTATTTTGAGCACAAGGGAAGAGTTTCTGTGTCTCTGGATACTTAAACTTGAGAGGAAATGAGAGTCTATTTATAGACTCATCCAAAGGCTCTTCCATTTTCGCTTTTAGACTTTCTGACTGTGTTAATCGATTAGCTACAGTGGTTAATCGATTAACAACCCAACGGATACTTCAACGGCTCTAAAAACGGCTAGTTTTTCAAACGGCTCCTGTGTTAATCGATTAACAGCCCTTGTTAATCGATTAACGTTAATCGATTAACACCCCTTGTTAATCGATTAACAGCTCAATGCAGTGCTTCTTCATTTGTCTCTGGAACAATCGATTTACACCCTGTGTTAATCGATTAACACTGCACAGATTTTGCTGTTTGGCATATTTTTACATCACTTTTGAATGTATACATAAAACTACTAATTATCTAAGTCCTACATACTAAACTATAATTATTACAAAAGCTTTCCATAGCAATACAAGTCTTCATAACATCTTGAATCTTGATTTCTCTTGACTTGATTTGGACATCATCAAAACTTCATCTTCATCATTTTGCTAACAAAAGAAAGCATAGGTCTTAAATATAAGATGTAAACACAAATTCCATATATGAGAGTTGCACAAGACTACATTGATTCCCCAACAACAATACAAGGTTTAGTTCACCATATTCATGGTGAAACTAGATGAATAAAAATGGAAGAATGAAAGATAAAACCCTAGAAAGGTGAAGATGTAGCCTGAGCATCCAAGATCTTCCTTCAAAGGGGTGGAAGAGAGAGTGTTTGCTTCGTTTCTGCCGAAGATACAAACCCTAGGACGTCCTAAAGCTTATATAATATTCTAAAATTACAGAAAATTCAGGCCCAAGCCCATAAGTGTGCCGCTCAGCGGTAAAGTGCCGCTCAGCGGTGAGTGCGTGAGTTGGTTTCTTCTCCTCAGCGGCCATTTTGCCCCTCAGCGGATCCAATGCGAGCTTCTGAGTGCTGCTCAGCGGTAAACTGCCGCTGAGCGGCAGTTGCGGCTTCTTCTTTTGCACTTTTTGATGTCTTTTCTGATTCCATCTCTCTCCTTTTCCATTCTTTCACTAAATTCACCTTAAAACCTACACAAAAACACTGAAATCAAGCATAAACCTGTCCAGCTCTCTTGTTTCTGAAAATATGAACAAAAGCATGATTTCAAGCTAGTTTCTAAGTGTTAAAGGTTGCTTTTAGTATCAATTTTAAGCATGAAAATAACAGTTTTTCAACTGTTATCAGGAGACAAGAGATTGTAAACTAGTGATTATGATTAGGCTTTCTTCGTCAAGGAATCGGGTTTAAAGTGATTTAGAAAGTGGCATTAACATTAATGAAAAGAATGATGAATTCCTAAATACAAGAGGGTGGAAAAGATGAACTTGATAAACCCCAACAACATATTCATCCATATATTTCAATTGATGCTTTTGTTTCTTCTTGCCATTGATCATCATATGCATACATATTTACTTTTCAGTCTTTTGCATCTGAAACTTATAACACTTTGTTCTCAAGTCTTAATTAATCAATTAATCACATAAGTGTCTAGGCCTTGAGTCTCTTGGGAAATGATACTTGGTCTTACCGAGATTATTACTTGCTACGATTCGGTTACACTTGCCGAGAGGTAAACAATAAAAAATTAAAGATAAAAAATAAAAAGATAAGAAGATAGAAAGATGAAAAGATAGAAAGAAAAAGATATATAAAGATGAAAAGATAGAAAGATGAAAAGATAGAAAGATGAAAAGATAGAAAGATATAAAGACAGAAAGATGAAAAGATAGAAAGATATAAAGAAATAAAAAGATTAAAATTAAAGATAAACTCTAATCGATTAAGAATCTTACAAATAGAATAGTTGTACCACGAGTCCCCGACAACGGCGCCAAAAACTTGATAAACAAATTTTTAATCCCCGAAAACAGAGTCAAAAACTTGTTATAACCTCGACAAGTGTACCGAATCGTATCAAGTAATAATAAATGGTAAGACCAAGTATCGTTTCCCAAGAGACTCACGTTACTAAACAGTTATGTGACTACTCAACTAATAAAGACTCTGAAGAACAAATTTTGGGGTTTTTGAATGCAAATGCAATAAAATAAACTTGAATGCAATTTGATCAATTGAGGTTAAACACAAGAATGAATGGATGAAGTTGATGATATTGTTGTTGGGTTTAGATTTCACCTAATTTGCTCTCATGCATATTTGAATTCATCTTCTTCATTAATGTTAATGACACTTTTTAATTTACCTTAAACCCGATGTCTCGGTGAAGAAAGCCTACTCCTAATTACTAGTTCACAATGTCTTGTCTCCCTAACAATTAATCATGCATTACATTCACACAGAAGCTTAAAGGCAATCAACCCTCATATCCATATGTCTAAGCAATACTGCTTTTGGGAGAATTTCTCCAAATTTAGATTTCCCCGTATGTGTCCATATCGACAAAATCAGTGATCATGCAATTGAATGAGTTAAACAAAGCATGCATTGAGTGTAGAGGAAAAACCCTAATAGTTAATGAAGTAAAACATATATAATCAAGAATCAATTCAATACATGAGAGTTTAAGAGGTTACATCTTTCCCAACAACAAATAAGGTTTAGCTCTCCATTATCATGGAGAAACTAGATGAACAATGAAATGAAAGAATGGAAGAGATAGAAATACCCGAGAAAGAGAAGAGCAGACTCCCGCATCCCCAAATCTACCCCCACGGGGTGAAAAGTGAGTTTTTGTGCTCAAGCCATCAAAAGATATCATCCCTAAGACGTGCAAGTCCTTAAATAGCACATAAAAGTAATAGAAAACAGGTCCAAGCCCATAAAAATGGCGCTCACAGGCACTTTTGTCGCTCAGCGGTAACTGCGGCTCTTCAGAATGAAGCTCAACTGCATTTTTAGCCTTCAGCGGTGATTTCGGCACTTCAAAACTGCCGCTCAGAGGTAATTACCGCTCAGCGCAACTTTTTCTGCACTATGATTGATTGTTCTGCATTTTGGTTGACTTTTCTGGTTGACTGATGGACATTTTTGGTTAACTAGTTAAATCTTCTGCATTCTGGTTGATTTTCTGCATTCTAACCATTTGGTACTTTAACTCTTCTTTCAAATCATTCCAATAGCCTACAAAATCAAGGGATTCTAGCACAAAACCATTAAATTCACCTTCAACTCTCTTATTCATAAAACTAAAGCAAAAACATGAGTTCAAGCAAGCTTCTAAGTCAAAAAGGGTGTTTTTAAATATAAAAATTAAGTATAAAAATAAAGGTTTTTCAATCGTTATCAAAGGACACCTTGTTATACCCTCTTTCTGAATAATAAGAGTTGTGATTTTTGGGAACTAATGCTTGATGATTTCTTGGTTTGTCTGTGACTTTTTCTATGCAAGAATGACATATTCTTTAGGCAAAAGGATTAAAACCCTTGGTTCCAGAGAAAAGGGAACAAAGAGGAAGGAGAAGGAGCAGTTTCACTCAAACAAGTTCAGGACCCCAGCTCATGAAAGATACTTCCCACAAGTGGAGGGGAAAAATTGCTAATGGAAAGGAAGGTGACCTTCATACCATCCTTAGCTCTCGAATTTGAAAGGGAGCTGAACAATAGAGATTGGGGCCACCTAGCAGTCTACCCCTCTCCTGCCAATGTTGACATAGTCAAAGAGTTTTACACAAATGCTAAAGCATTGGGGGGAGAAGATGAAATGTACTTCAACTACGCGAGGGGTAAGAGGGTTATTTTTTATGTTGATGCTACTAACTGATTCCTTGGTATAGAGTGAGAGGGGGAGCAATGTCAATTTGCCTCATCCATGCTGGAAGGGGTGGATTATGAGGATGTGGAGCGGACCTTATGTGTGCCTAGAGGTCATTTTCAGAGGAACAGGTTTGGGGCACCTATCCACCTTACTAGTCCCCATCTAATGCCTCTAGCGAAGTATTGGATGGCATTCTCCCACGTCACCATCCCAAAATCTACCCCCAAGGGGTGAAAAGTGTGTTTTTGTGCTCAAGCCATCAAAAGATGCAATCCCTAGGACATGTGATGTTGACATGGGAGAATGCCATCCAATACTTCGCTAGAGGCATCAGATGGGGACTAGTAAGGTGGATAGGTGCCCCATGCTTTCTGACATCATTGTTCATAGCGCTATCCTCCTCTATTGTTTTATCAGGGGCCTTAACATTAACATAGGGCAGGTCATAGCTGATGAGATTCAGAGTTGTGCCCGTGGTGCAACCAGCAAGGGACCCTTGTGAAATCCTTCATTGATCACTGATGAACAAATTTTCAATCCCCGAAAACGGAGACAAAAATTTGTTAACCCTCGGCAAGTGTAATCGAATCGTATCAAGTAATAAAAAATGGTAAGACCAACAAGTATCGTTTCCCAAGAGACTCACGGCACTAAACAGTTATGTGATTACTCAACTAATTAAGACTCTAAAGAAATATTTTAGGGTTTTTGAATGCAAATGCAATAAAATAAACATGAATGCAATTTGATCAATTGAGGCTAAACACAACAATGAATGAAGTTGATGACATTGTTGTTGGGTTTTAGATTTCACCTAATTTACTCTCATGTATTTATGAATTCATCTTTCTTCATTAATTGTTAATGCCACTTTCCAAATTACCTTCAACCCTATGTCTCGACGAAGAAAGCCTAATCATAATCACTAGTTTACAATGTCTTGTCTCCTTAGTAATTAATCATGCATTATAGTGAACATAAGCTTAAAGGCAACAAACCATCATACTCTTATGTCTAGGTTTATACTACTATTGGGAGAGATTCCCCAGATCTAAATTTCCCCGTATGTGTCCATATCGAAAAAATCAATAATCATGACATCGAATAAGTTAAATAATGCATGCTTTGAGCAAAGAGGAAAAACCCTAACAATTAATGAAAGAAAGCATGCATCTTAAAAAATACCTTGAAGAACAAATTCAATACATGAGAGTTTAAGAAGGTTACATCTTTCCCAACAACAATATTGGTTAACCCTCCATCGTCGTGGAAAAACTAGATGAACAATGGAATGAAAGAATGGAAGAGATAGAAAAACCCAAGAAAGAGAAGAGGAGAGTCGTCACCATCCCCAAATCTACCCCCAAGGGGTTAAAAGTGTGTTTTTGTGCTCAAGCCATCAAAAGATACAATCCCTAGGACTTGTGATGTTGACATGGGAGAATGCAATCCAATACTTCGCTAGAGGCATCAGATGGGGACTAGTAAGGTGGATAGGTGCCCCATGCTTTCCGACATCATTGTTCATAGCGATATCCTCCTCTATTGTTTTATCAGGGGCCTTAACATTAACATAGGGCAGGTCATAGCTGATGAGATTTAGAGTTGTGCCCGTGGTACTACCAGCAAGGGACCCTTGTGAAATCCTTCATTGATCACTGATGAACAAATTTTCAATCCCCGAAAACGGAGTCAAAAACTTGTTAACCCTCGGCAAGTGTAATCGAATCATATCAAGTAATAAAAAATGGTAAGACCAACAAGTATCGTTTCCCAAGAGACTCACGGCACTAAACAGTTATGTGATTACTCAACTAATTAAGACTTTAAAGAAATATTTTAGGGTTTTTGAATGCAAATGCAATAAAATAAACATGAATGCAATTTGATCAATTGAGGCTAAACACAACAATGAATGAAGTTGATGACATTGTTGTTGGGGTTTAGATTTCACCTAATTTACTCTCATGTATTTATGAATTCATCTTTCTTCATTAATTGTTAATGCCACTTTCCAAATTACCTTAAACCCTATGTCTCGACGAAGAAAGCCTAATCATAATCACTAGTTTACAATGTCTTGTCTCCTTAGTAATTAATCATGCATTATAGTGAACATAAGCTTAAAGGCAACAAACCATCATACTCTTATGTCTAGGTTTATACTACTATTGGGAGAGATTCCCCAGATCTAGATTTCCCCGTATGTGTCCATATCGAAAAAATCAATAATCATGACATCGAATAAGTTAAATAATGCATGCTTTGAGCAAAGAGGAAAAACCCTAACAATTAATGAAAGAAAGCATGCATCTTAAAAAATATCTTCAAGAACAAATTCAATACATGAGAGTTTAAGAAGGTTACATCTTTCCCAACCACAATATTGGTTAACCCTCCATCGTCATGGAGAAACTAGATGAACAATGGAATGAAAGAATGGAAGAGATAGAAAAACCCAAGAAAGAGAAGAGGAGAGTCGTCACCATCCCCAAATCTACCCCAAGGGGTTAAAAGTGTGTTTTTGTGCTCAAGCCATCAAAAGATACAATCCCTAGGACATGCAAGTCCTTAAATAGAACATAAAAATAGCAGAAAACAGGTCCAAGACCACTTAAAATGACAGAAAACAAGTCCAAGCCCACTTAAAATGGCACTCAGCGGAATTTCGCGCTCGACGGTAACTGCGACAATGGTGCTTAGCGGAATTTGACACTCAACGGTGATTTCGGCACTTCAAAACTGCCGCTTAGTGGAAATTACCGTTCAGCGCAACTTTTTCTGCACTCTGGTTGACCTTTCTGCATTCTGGTTGATTAGTTGACTTTTTTGGTTGACAGGTTGACTTTTTTGGTTGACTAGTTGACTTTTTTGCATTCCAACCATTCAGTACTTTAACTCTTCTTTCAAATCATTCCAATAACCTACAAAATCAGAGGAATATAGCACAAAACCATTAAATTCATCTTCAACTCTCTTATTCACAAAACTAAAGCAAACACAAGAGTTAAAGCATGTTTCTAAGTCAAAAAGGGTTGATTGATTATCAAAATTAAGTATAAAAATAACGGTTTTTCAACCGTTATCACAACCCCAAACTTGAAACTTTGCTTGTCTTCAAGCAAAATGTACCGTGGCTTAAACAAAATACTCATACTACAATGGTTTAGCACACCAAAAAGCATTTTCCTCTAAGACAAGTAAATCACTCATGTTTGCTCATCAGAGAAAAATCAGTCAAGATAGAATGATGCTTTAGCCAATCAAGCTTCAACTACGGTGCTCACATAATCAAGACATACACAACAGATGCAAACCTCATGAATAATCAACAACCAAGCAAGAATATTATCATAGAGTGCATGGAAGTATTTCTCACCAAAGATAGTGTTTCACTCAAGCACTCAAAAGTGTTTCACTCAACTTAAAGGTGTATAGTGAGGTGTCACTCTTACACTCTACCATCACAATGTCACATGAATCAATTTTCCTTTCATTTAACCACATATAAAACACACTTACAAACAAGTTATCATTACACGGACTTTTCAAGGCTCTTGTACTGAGGTTAGGCTAAGAAGAAAATTGGTTTTTCTGGACATCAAAATTCCCTGAGTTAAGAGAGTGCATAATTCATTCATTCACATTAACAATAATCTCTCTTTCTCCTTTTTTATGTGAGAAACCAATATTCAACTCATTCCCAAACTTTACTTGCATTGAGCTTAACCTTTTCTTTTCTTCTCTTTTGCTTTTTTTTCTTTTGCCCAATGGTCTTTAATAAATTTCACAAAGTTCTTTTCCGTTTCTCACCACCCCAAACTTGAACCATTCTCCATTACCACAAAAACATACTCCACTTAACTCAAGGTAAGGATTTCAAAAAGGGTTTTTCCACTTTTCAAATTTAGGGTCAAGGTTCAAAGGTTAGAGAAAACATTGATCTTTATTGGGTTCACCTATTGGCATTGGCTCTAAGGGAGAAGAAAACATGGCCTTGATCATATGTAACAAGCAAGTAAGTGGTTCAATCATACAAAATTGGGCAAAATCAATCATGCTTCCAAAGTAATAACACTCAATCAATCAAAAACTATGGAGCCTAATCTCTCACAAGTTAACTCAAGTTCCATAATTTGATAAACATCCTGCCCAGCATATTAATCACAATTGAAATCAGGCATTTGTTTCAAATAATTATGAGAAACCACCATTTGTGCTTAAGAACTAAACAATCATTATCTCAACATGCATCATAGAATAATAGAGCAAACACAAGAATATTACTCATCACTAAACAATTTATCACATCATACCAACCATCGCAGCACAATTCATGAAACCAAGTACATAAACAAAAAAAATAGATTGAAATAAAAAAATCCTCATCCTGTAGAATCCATCAGTAGATGCTAATCTTTCTCATCTTCATCGACATCCATCAGTAGATGCCTTCAGTAGCATCCATCAGTAGACGCTTAATCACATAGCATCCATCAGTAGATGTTGTGCTTCTTCTCATGATGATCTTGTGCTCCTAGTACAGATTTTTGAATTCGATCCAGCAAACACTAAAGAACACTACACTAGAGCACCCAATTAGCACAAAAGATAAAAATTAAAAATAAAAAGATAAAAAGAGAAAAAGATAGAAAGAATAAAAAATAAAAAGATAAAAAAACTAAAAAGGTAAAAAGAAAAAAAATTAAAAATAGAAAAAGATAAAAAGATAAAAAGATAAAAAGAAAAAAATAAAAAGATGGAAAGATAAAAAAATTGAAAAGATGAAAATATAAAAAGATAAAAACAGAAAAAAATAAAAGAAATAAAAAGAGAAAAATTTAAAAAGATAAAAAGAAAAAATAAAAAGAGAAAAAGATAAAAAGATAAATGGATGAAAAGATAGAAAGATAAAAAGATAAAAAGATAAAAAGAAAAAAAATAAAACATAAAAAGATAAGAAGATAGAAAGATGAAAAGAAATAAAAAAAACTAAAGATAAAGTCTAATCGGTTAAGAATCACACAAATAGAATAATTATACCACGAGTCCCCGGCAACAGCGCCAAAAACTTGATGAACAAATTTTCAATCCCCAAAAGTGAAGTCAAAAACTTGTTAACCCTCGACAAGTGTAACCGAATCGTATTGAGTAATAAAAACTGGTAAGACCAAGTATCGTTTCCCAAGAGACTCACGACATTAAACAGTTATGTGATTACTTAACTAATTAAGACTCTAAAGAAATATTTTAGGGTTTTTGAATGCAAATGCAATAAAATAAACATGAATGCAATTTGATCAATTGAGGCTAAACACAAGAATGAATGAATAAAGTTGATGATATTGTTGTTGGGGTTTAGATTTCACCAAATTTACTCTCATGTATTTATGAATTCATCTTTCTTCATTAATTGTTAATGCTACTTTCTAAATTACCTTAAAGCCGATGTCTCGGCGAAGAAAACTCATAATCACTAGTTTACAATGTCTTGTCTCCCTAGCAATTAATCATGCATTATAGGGAACGGAAGCTTAAAGGCAACCAACCATCATACCCCTATGTCTAGGTTTATACTACTATTGGGAGATATTCCCAGATCTAGATTTCCCCGTATGTGTCCATATCGATAAAATCAATAATCATGACATCGAATGAGTTAAACAATGCATGCTTTGAGCAAAGAGGAAAAGCCCTAACAATTAATGAAAGAAAGCATGTATCTTAGAAAAGATCTTAAAGAATGTTAACCCCTCGGTAAGTGTAACCGAATCATATCAAGTAATAAACCTGGTAAGACCAAGTATCGTTCTCCCAAAGGACTCACGGCCTAGACAGTTATGTGATTTATTGATTAATTAAGACTTGTGAACAAATTGTTGTAAGTTTCAAATGCAGAAGACTGAAAAGTAAATATGTATGCATGTGATGATCAATGGGCAAGAAGAAACAAAGCACGTGAATTGAAATATATCGATGAATATGTTGTTGGGGTTTATCAATTTCATCCTATCCACTCTCTTGTATTCAGGAATTCATCATTCTTTTCATTAATGTTAATGCCACTTTCTAAATTACTTTAAACCTGATGTCTCTACGAAGAAAGCCTAATCATAATCACTAGTTTACAATGTCTTGTCCCCCTAGCAGTTAGTCACGCATTATAGTGAACAGAAGCTTAAAAGCAACCAACCATCATACTCCTATGTCTAGGTTTGTAATATACTGTCCGGAGAGATTCCCCAAATCTAGAATTCCCCGTATGTGTCCATATTGACAAAACCAATAATCATGACATGGAATGAGTTAAACAATGCATCCTTTGAGCAAAGAGGAAAAACCCTAACAATTAATGAAAGAAAGCATGTGTCTTATAAAAGATCTTGAAGAACAAATTCAATACATGAGAGTTTCAAACGGATTACATTGACTCCCCAACAACAATAAAAGTTTAGTTCTCCATCACCATGGAATGAAAGAATGGAAGAGATAGAAAAACTCGACAAAGAGAAGAGGAGAGTTGTCACCATCTCCAATTCTACCCCTAAGGGGTGAAAAATGTGGTTTTGCTTCGTTCCAACCAAAGATGACTGACCTAGGTTAACTAAAACCTTATATAATTGATAACGGTCGAAAAACTGTTATTTTTATGCTTAAAATTGATACCAAAAGCAACCTTTAAGACTTAGAAACTAGCTTGAACTCATATTTTTGCTTTAGTTTTATGAATAAGAGAGTCGAAAGTGAATTTAATGGTTTTGTGCAAGATTCCCTTGATTTTGTAGGCTAATTGAATGATTTGAAAGAAGAATTGAAGTACCGAATGATTGGAGTGCTGAAAAGTCAACCAGAAACCAGAAAAGTCAACCAGTCAACCATAAAAGTCAACCAGTCAACCATAAAAGTTAACCAGTCAACCAGAAAAGTCAACTAGTCAACCAGAATGCAGAAAAAGTGTGACCGAGTGGCGCTGAGCGGTAAAATACCGTTGAGCGGCACTTTTCAGGTGCCAAAATCACCGCTGAGGGAAAAAACAGCAGTTGGGGGCAAAATGGATCATGCACTATTACCGCTCACCGCTAAAATACCGCTGAGCCCCATTCTAAGTGGGCTTGGACCGGTTTTCTTTTGTTTTTATGGGCTTGGGCCTAATTTTCTGTATTTTTAGAATAATATATAAGCTTTAAAACGTCCTAGGGTTTTTATCTTTGGCTGGGAGGAATCAGAAACACACTTTTCACCCCTTGGGGGTAGATTGGGAGATGATGACGACTCTCCTCTTCTCTTTCTAGGGTTTTTCTATCTCTTCCATTCTTTCATTATTGTTCATCTAGTTTCAGCATGAATATGGTGAACTAAACCTTGTATTGTTGTTGGGGAATCAATGTAGTCTTGTGAAACTCTCATATATGGAATTTGTTTCAACATCTTATTTTTAAGACTTATGCTTTCTTTCATCATTAGTTAGGGTTTTTCCTCTTTGCTTAAAGCTTGCTTTGTTTAACTCATACATTGCCATGATTATTGATTTTGTCGATATGGGAACGTATGGGGAAATCTAGATCCGGGGAATTTCTCCCAATAGCATATTGGTTGCCGTTAAGCTTCTGCACTTAAGAATTAATTACTAAGAATGCTAGGAATTGTATGAACTCGTAATTAAGGATAGGCCTTCTTGCAAGGTGATTTAGAGAGTGGCAATAGCATTGATGAAAAGAATGATGAATTATGAGAGTGGATAAGATGAAATTGATAACCCCAACAACATACTCATCCATCTAATTCATTAAAGTGTTTGTAATCCTCTTTTCCATTGATCAAATACATGCATACATATTTAATTATTGTCTTTTGCATTTAAACCTACAATCAATTTGTTCTTAAGTCTTAAATAATCAACAAATCATATAGCTAAACTAGGCCGTGAGTCCTTTGGGAAAATGATACTTGGTCTTACCTTGTTTTATTACTTGATACGATTCGGTCACACTTGCCGATTGTTAAACAAGTTTGTGGCGCCGTTTTTCGGTGTTCATAAATTTGTCATCAATAATATTCTAAAAAATACAGAAAAGTAGGCCCAAGCCTAGAAAAGTGTCGCTCAGCGGTAGTAAGCGTGTGATCCATTCTTCCCCTCAGCGTCATTTCTCCGCTCAGTGGTGCCAACGGGTCTTTGAGAGTACTGCTCAATGGTAATTTGCGTTGAGGGGTACTTGCGATTTTTCTTCTTTTGCACTTTTTGTGTTCTTTTCTGATTCCACATTTATCCCACTTCACTTCTTTCATCAATTTCATTTCAAAACCTACAAAAACAAGGAAATCAAGCATAAAACCTGCCCAACTCTGTTATTTCCAACAATTCTACAAAATCATGAGTTTAAGCTAATTTCTAAGTCATAAAGGTTGTAATTGAAGTAAATTTGTATAAAAATAATAGTTTTTCAACTGTTATCAAAGAACAAATTCAATACATGAGAGTTTAAGAAGATTTCATCTTTCCCAACAACAATAAGGGTTAGCCCTCCATCGTCATGGAGAAACTAGATGAACAATGGAATAAACGAATGGAAGAGATAGAAAAACACGAGAAAGAAAAAGGGAGAGTCGTCACCATCCCCAAATCTACCCCCAAGGGGTGAAAAGTGTGTTTCTGTGCTCAAGCCATCAAACGATATAATCCCTAGGACGTGTAAGTCCTTAAATAGGACATAAAAATAATAGAAAATAGGTCCAAGCCCACTTAAAATGACAGAAAATAGGTCCAATCCCACTTAAAATGGCGCTCAGTGGTAACTATGACACTGGCGCTCAGCAGAATTTGGCGCTCAGCGGTGATTTCGGCAAATCAAAATTGCCGCTCAGCGGAAATTACCGCTCTGTACAACTTTTTCTACACTCTGGTTGACCTTTCTGCATTCTAGTTGACTGGTTGATTTTTTTGATTGACTGGTTGACTTTTCCTGTTGACTGGCTGACTTTTCTGCATTCCAACCATTCGGTACTTTAACTCTTCTTTCAAATCATTCCAATAACCTACAAAATCAAAGGAATCTAGCACAAATCCATTAAATTCATCTTCAACTCTCTTATTCACAAAACTAAAGCAAAAACACGAGTTAAAGCAAGTTTCTAAGTCAAAAAGGGTTGATTGATTATCAAAATTAAGTATAAAAATAACGGTTTTTCAACCGTTATCACAACCCCAAACTTGAAACTTTGCTTGTCCTCAAGCAAAATATAACTTGGCTTAAACAAAATACTCATACTACAATGGTTTAGCACACCAAAACGCATTTTCCTCTAGGACAAGTGAATAACTCATGTTTGCTCATCATAGAAAAATTAGTCAAGATAGAATGATGCTTTGGCCAATCAAGCTTCAACTACAGTGCTCACATAATCAAGACATACACAACAGATGCAAACCTCATGAATAATCAACAACTAAGCAAGAATGTTATCACAGAGCGCATGGAGCTATTCCTCGCCAAAGATAGTGTTTCCCTCAAGCACTTGATAACAGTTGCAAAACTGTTATGTTCATTCTTAAAAGTGATACTGAAAGCAACCTTAAACACTTAGAAACTAGCTTGAAATCATGCTTTTGGTCCTATTTTCATAAATAAGAGAGCTGGACATGTTTATGCTTGATTTCAGTGTTTTATGCAGGTGTTAAGGTGAATTTGGTGAAAGAAGTGAAGAAGGATAAAAATGGAATCAGAAAAGACATCGAAAAGTGCAAAAAGAGAAGTCGCAATTACCGCTGAGCGGCACTCAGGAACTCGCGTTGGATCCACTAAGGGGTGAAAATGCCGATGAGGGGGAAGAATCAACTCACGCACTTACCGCTGGGCGGCAGTTTACCGCTGAGCGGCACTTTTATGGGCTTGGACCTAATTTTCTGTATTTTTATAATAGTATATAAGCTTTAGGACGTCCTAGGGTTTGTATCTTTGGCTGAGACGAAGCAAACACTCACTTCTCCACCCCTTGAATTAAGATCTTGGATGCTCAGGCTACCTCCTCCTCTTTCTAGGGTTTTATCTTTCATTCTTTCATTATTATTCATCTAGTTTCACCATGGATATGGTGAACTAAACCTTGTATTGTTATTGAGGAATCAATGTAGTCTTGTGAAACTCTCATATATAGAATTTGTTTTAACATCTTATTTTAAAACTTATGCTTTCTTTCATCATTGGTTAGGGTTTTTCCTCTTTGCGTAAAGCTTGCTTTGTTTAACTCATTCATTGCCATGATTATTGATTTTGTCGATATGGGAACGTACGGAGAAATCTAGATTTGGGGAATTTCTCCCAATAGCATATTGGTTGCCATTAAGCTTCTGCACTTAAGAATTAATTACTAGGAATGCTAGGAATTGTGTGAACTCGTAATTAAGGATAGGCGTTCTTGCAAGGTGTTTTAGAGAGTGGCATTAACATTGATGAAAAGAATGATGAATTCCTAAAAGTATATGAGAGTGGATAAGATGAAATTGATAACCCCAACAACATATTCATCCATCTAATTCATTGAATTGTTTGTATTCTATTTTTCTCCATTGATCAAATTCATGCATACATATTTAATTATTGTCTTTTGCATCTAAACCTACAATCAATTTGTTCTCAAGTCTCAAATAATCAAGAAATCATATAGCTAAACTAGGCTATGAGTCCTTTGGGAAAACGATACTTGGTCTTACCTAGTTTTATTACTTGATACGATTCGATCACACTTGCCGATTGTTAAGCAAGTTTTTGGTGTCGTTTTTCGGTGTTCATAAATTTGTCATTAGCACTCAAAATTGTTTCACTCAAGCTTATGTGGCATGGCCTGCTGACCCAACACAAGAGGGTGGTAGAACTGAAGCAGCCAAAGCTTCAGCCATGGATGAGGATGATGAGGATGAGGATGATGAAGTTGAGGCTGAGGATGAGGACTCTGATGATGAGTGATGATTTGTGTTGAGAGGGTCACACCTCCCACAAAAGTTGTGCATAAAAGAATGCAGTATAGACTAGGCAGTGACTCCTAGGTCGTCTCTCAAGGACCAATTTGTGGTTCGAGTCTCAGATCACACACGTAGTTTTGTGAATGCAGATGAACTAAATTAAAACTGAAAATTAAACACAATCAAACATAATTGAAAGCATTAAAGTGCATGAAAAGATTAAAGTAAACAATGAAATAGATAAATATCCAAAGCAATTAAGGCTACTAAAATGCAACGCTTGAGCTAAAAGTGAAATTGCGTTTTTAACTTGGAAATTGTAAAATAAAATCACCACCGGTTGAAGCATAAGGAAAATATATAAAAAGAAAACCTATTGGAGCTTTTTTTTTCTCCCTGGACACAACCGTGCACCTTCATTCAACTAATCAGCGTTTTATACACTGCTCCAAGCTGGACATGCTTTCCAACATCACATTTCCGTGCACACCTTTCTCTAAAATAAAATAATCATTTCACTTCCTCCTCCCGTAACGTGTGCTTCCAAAGAAAAGGAAATGAAATGGCTTCTCGTTGTCTGTGCCTTCTCTAATTGAATTAATATGCTTTTCTTGTTTCTAAAAACCAAAATGAAAAATGTGCTTCCTTTATTCAAGTCAGCCAACCGTGACAAGGGGAATAAATTCCCCTGATGTGACCATGTGCTCTCTGCTGCCAGATTTTCTTCGTCCTAAAATCACCATCCCGTGAGCTTCTCTTCCTTGCTCCACATCACGGACAACACTCCGTTTCTTCATTCATTCTCGGACAACGTGCATGATGAGTCGTTATTTCTTGAATTATATTTAGTTTATTTCACTTAAATAAACCAGGGAATTGTGTTTAATTGTTTGTCATTTCCCCGTTTTCCGAATTCTGCTTAATTTGGTCGGAAATTTGTAATTGTGCTAATTTGGGTTTTCTGAGCTGATTAAGTGCATTTTTGAAGTGCAGGAAAATTTCGGAAATACATCTTGGGACATCAGGAAGAATGCCAAATAAATTCAAGACTCTCCACACAGACATTTTTGAATTAATTAAATTGTAATTCAGTAGTTTAGAATTTTTGAATCAACCCTTATATTTTGGGTCAATTTTTGGTAAATTAGATCATACCCAAAACTAGAAGTTAATGACTTGGCACCCTAGGGTTTTTGTGTGGACCCCACCCTTATTAAAAGGGAACTCACGGCCTAAGGAAAGCGGTCAGCCGCCACTTGTTATTTGTTTTCTCTCAGCTTGTGTTCCTAAGAGGGGAGAATGATGTTTACGCGATTTTTCATGATGAATGAGAGAAAAAGCTTCACTTTTATATTTTGCTGATTATACATGGCCTTTTTATTTCTTTGGTTCAAACAATTTTTACTTTGAAGAACGTTCACAGCCGCACACGGTGACTGATTGGAGAAGAAGTAAGCACACAGCTACCACGGCCTGGTGCACAACAAAATGGAAGTAGCGCTGATTCACTTTAGAGGAATGTTGGTGCACGGGAATGAGCTGGAGGTGAAGAGGTGTGCAAGGTGACGTGTTGGAAGATAGAGCGTGGGCACGTTTTTCATCTTGAGAAGATCGTTGTACATTTCTATTAGGAAATATTCAACTTTGGTTTGTTAAAGCTCACGGGATGGTGACTCCTGGACGCGGAGAATGAGATGGAAGCATTGTGTGCACGCTGATTTATGCCACTTTCATTTTTGGGATTAAATAATTTCAAATTTTTTTTTCCCGAGAAATGAAGAAGTGATTATAAGAAGGAGCATGTTGATTGGATGGAGTGGTGACTCATTCTATGCACAGACAGAAGCAAGAGGAATGGTAGCAGTAGGTGTCACAGCGTGGAGAAACACACGGTATTTTGGGTCAGACTGGAAAAATGGAGAATGGTTGAGCTGGAAGGAATATGAATGAAGGGGCTGTAACGTGAATGGGGTCCAGCCGCCACGGGCCATTTGGGAGTCTCTCCTCTCAGAATTTTTGGCTCTCAACAGTTCTGAGTGTTCCATCTTTTGTCATCTTCTTCTTCTATGAGAGAAAAACGTAAGAGTGCAGACAACATGGCTGGAGAATAAAGAAGAAATGGTGCAGGGGTGAGAGGCTTGACAGAAGAAAATTTAGAGATGATCCTAAGTAGAAAAATACCACATTCAGAGAGCTGGAAGAAGGAAGCAAACTTATGTTACGTTTTGGAAGGAAGCACACGGCCAAGAGGCAGCAGCTACCACTTGTTTGTTCCTTTTACTTTGAGTATTTTTACTTCAAGAGAACTGTACAATATTTCTGATGATGAATGAATTGGATGTTGTTTATTCCTCTTGTTGAATCATGATTGCATCTTTTCATTTGGATTTTTGCACTATTTTACAATCTCTTCTAGCATTCTGTAATTTGTGGAGAAAGGGTACACGATTTTGTGTGGAACCTTAGAGAGAGTTCATTTATTTTGGTTTAGAAGTAGAGTAGCACTTTGTCATCACCTAGCAGTAGAAAATAAACTCACAAAGAAAAGTTGTTTTTTTGAAGAGGGAGTTCTCGGTTTCTTTCAATTACAAAAGCAAGGTTTTACTTCTTTTAATTCCTTAGATGATAGAGAAGAGAAAGATGCTATCACTTAAAAGAAATGAACCCAAAAAAATTGTCAAATTTGAGAAAGAGCTCTCGGTGTAGTGGAGAAGAGAACCATGTTCAACCTTGGAGGTGTTGATTTGTTTTTGCTGGTTTTCTTTGTTGGAAGTAAGCACAAGTAGAGAGGAGGAGAAGGATTTCTTACGAAGAGGAGAAGATAGTTTTGGTGAGAATAGAATGGTGATTGAAAATGGAGAAAAGAAGTAAATGGTTGGAATGAAGGCATAAGTGGACGACACTTTGGAATGGAACTTTGGTTTCCAGTAGCAAAGAGAGGAAGCACATATCTTATTTAGAAGATAGAGATTGATTTATGTATGAGGAGTATGCAGCTGCTGCCATGTGTACAAGAATCCAATTTAAGAAGCAAAAGTGGAAGAATGGTTGTTGATTCACGTGAAAAGGGAAGTGGCCCATGGCCATGATGCATTTCTTTTATTATTTAATGATGGACAACTTGATGAGTAGTAGCTGCACGGTGATAGACATCAACTTAATTGCTTTAGATTGCTTTTGGAAAGTGAGTGGAGTATGTGTGTAGAAGATTGAAATTCACGTCTGGAAGGAAGAGGCAACCAAATTGTTTTGACATTTTTTTTTCTTTGCTTGCCAATGATGTCACGGCCAAGGAGTGGTTTCCCTCTTTAAGCATCAATTTTTAATTTCTTTTAGTAGATGAATTGGTCACAGTTCATAGTAGAGAAGTTTTACTGTTTTGAAATTTTAATTCGACGCTTTTTAATTTCATCCGCAAAAAAAAATCTTCACAAAATCCCCACACAATCTGTTTGATCTGAGACTGAACCCAATTTGGTCCTTGAGCGACGCCCTAGGAGTCACTTCCTAGTACTGTACTGCATTAATATCTGCAATCAACTTTTGTGGGAGGTGCGACCCTTTATTCAAGTCAGCCAGCCGTGACAAGGGGAATAAATTCCCCTGATGTGACCATGTGCTCTCTGCTGCCAACTTTTCTTCGTCCTAAAATCACCATCCCGTGAGCTTCTCTTCCTTGCTCCACATCACGGACAACACTATGTTTCTTCATTCATTCTCGGACAACGTGCACACCAACTCTGGACCATCCATTCAGCTTACTACTATTCTTAAAGAAAAATAAAGACTTCATTCGTGCTGCTCCCATGAATCAAAACTTCAATTGTCCCAAGCATCATGAATCAGCATCCGTGCACTCCTTGCTGGACTTGACAACACCTACTCTCACCTACCACTTCTTCATTCTCTCAAGTACATCACCTTCCTATTCTCTGACTAAAAATAAAACCCAGAGTTGCTACAATAGAAAAACCGTGGACAACAAAATACTAGATTGAAAACTTCAATAAAAACAAAATGCTTGAACACAAAAAATGAAAAGGGCAATGTGTAATCTGCAACATGAAAATAAAGTAAAATTTTTCCAAACACCGTAACATCATTCACATCTTTTTCTTCAAAAATAAAAACGTTCCAGCAGGCCAATATACCACTCAAAATGACTCATCTCCATGTGCCCTCCTTTCTCTCGGTGGTTCTCCATCCATTTGAATGAAACAAATACAAACTGAAATGTAACCTCTCTTTCAACATAAGAATCAGCACAATAAAGGAAGGGTGCTTTTCTCATTCAAAAATGTTCAACGCCATCCCCCAGTAGCAAACGTAAGTGGCGGCTGGAGCACACCTCAACCATTCTCCATCCCGTGACCTTCTTTTCCCCCAATCTCCACTGGACTACTGGAATTGAAGGCTTGTTGGACGCTATTGGATGCACCGCTACTGTGGAGCTTGCTGCCGTAGCTGCTGGACCAAGGCCGTGGACGTGCGTGTAGCTGCTTGTTGGATGCACCCCTGTACTTCCCATTTCCTGGATGGACGCCCACCTCATGCTTCCAGCCACACACATTTCTTGCTGGACCGTTCTGCTTTTGACACCCCTTCACGTGTTTCTGCTTATCACACCTCAAGTTTGCTGAATGCGTGAAGTGCTGGACACTCCCCAATTCAAATTGCTGGAGCTACTGGATGCCACCTCTTTTTACTGGACGTGCAACACCTCTTCATGCCCTGTTGGATGCCTTGCTTCACGTGGTTGAATGTGCTGGAAGCCAAACCCGTGTGCTACTGTTGCTGGACTCCAAAGTTGCTGTGTGTCACACCCTTTCTCCAATGCATACACCACTCCCATGTGCATAAAAAAAAAATGAAACCCACACCTCTCTTTCATTTTAGTTTAAACAAAATTGATGTCACATCTTCTTTTTGACCTCCAAAATGTCCCAAATCTTATCCAACAATTTTCCTATAATTAATATTAAAAATAATTAGCTCAAATAATTCAAATTAATTAAAATAAGAATTTTTGGTCAAATTAAGCACAATTAGCAAAAACGAAAAAATATCGGACATTTAAGCACAATTCCTTGATTAATTCTAGCACACTAAACTAAGTGAAGTGAATAAAATATTGACTCATCAATTTGTATTGGGCATCTACTAGTGGATGACATATTTGTGTTAAGACAGGATATTTGTTATTTTTCTGTTTTTATTTGCTTTACTTCTATTTTGTTTCTATTTTTATTGTTTGTTTTTAATCAATTGTTTGTTATCATACTTTGCTTGAATGAACTACACTGCTTTGGTTCAACTATGTTGTATTTTGTGATAAATATTGCTCTGTGATATTCTAGTGTATTGATTTGTGTTGAGATGATGCATGATGTGCTGATATACAAGTGATGGCTCACAGTGTATGAAATAGGTGCTTGAGGTAAAATTTGATTGAGATACTGAGCAGGTTGTTTTTCTGAGTTCTAGGACTTGAGAGTTTACCTGTGTGAGTTTTGGGCTTTAGATTTTTTGATAAATAATTGCTATCACTCTGGAATCATGAATGATTTTGCCAGAATGTTCTGTGATTGAACTACTTGCATGCAGGTTTCATATGAGCAAGGCCATCTATTGTTATCCTTGATAACGGTTGAAAAACTGTTATTTTTATACTTAATTTTGACATAAAAAACAACCTTTATGACTTATAAACTAGCTTGGAATCATGTTTTTGCTTATGTTTTGGAAATAAGAGAGTTGGATGGGTTTTATGCTTGGTTTTTCTTGTTTTTGCAGGTTTTAAGATGAATTAAATGAAAGAAGTGAAGTGGCCAAAAGTTGGACTCAGAAACGGAAGAAAAAGTGCACAAAAGAAGAGCCACAAGTACTACTCAGCGCCACTTTTATTGCCGAGCGGCACTCTAAAGTCCCGTAGTCAACGCTGAGGGAAAAAACTACAGCTGAGCATCAAAATAGAAGAATCGCAGTTACCACTGAGCGCCATTTTATTGGGCCTTGGGCCAATTTTCTGTAATTTTTAGGAAGCTATATAAGGTTTTGGCCGAATTAGGGTTAGTATCTTTGGACAAAACGAAGCAAAATCACACTTTTTTCACCCCTTGGAGGAGGATTTTGGATGCTCAAGCTCTATTCTTCACCTTCTAGGGTTCTATCTTTCCTTCTTTCATTATTTTTCATCTAGTTTCACCATGTCTATGGTGAACTAAACCTTCATTATTGTTGGGGAACCGATGTCATCCTTTGAAACTCTCATGTATTCAATTCGTTCTTTAATCTATATGCTTTCTTTCATTAATTGTTAGGGTTTTTCTTTTATACTCTATGCATGCTTTGTTTAACTCATTCAATTGCATGATCATTGATGTTATTTGTATGGACACATATAAGTAAATCTAGAACTGAAGAAATTCTCCCAAGAGCAATATTGCCTAGACATAGGGATAGGAGGATTGGTTGCCTTTAAGCTTCTTGATGAGTCAATATTTTCTCAATTTCACTTAGCTTATTGTACCAAATTTAATCAGGGAATTGTGCTAGAATGTCCAGTATTATCCCGTTTTGCTAATTGTGCTTAACTTGGCCAGAAATTCTAAATTTTGATTAATTTGAATCATCTGAACTAATTAGTTGCATTAGTGATTGCAGGAAAAATATTGGAAATACAATTTGGGACATTTGGAAAAATATTCATTTACACACTGTGTTTGGGAAGAAGCTGCACTGTAGTGATTTAATCTGTGTGTTGTATGTGATGAAATATTTTTGTTGAATTTGTAGAAGTAAAATTGGTCATTAAGTGGAGAAAACCACACGGCTTTAAGCTTAAGCAACCAGCCAAGGAATCTACTTTCTTGCTTTGTAAATGGAAGAAGTGGATCACATTTAAGCAAAAGAATGCTCACGGTTTTTATCATGGATTGATTTTGCTGTTTTGAATGGCTTAAGCATTATTGGCATAAAAGAGAAAGGGCCACCATTTGAAAATCTGAATTCCTTTTTAAAAGAGGAGACAACATATAATGGAGAGGGACCATTTCCAAAGTGCAGCCCACGGTTTTGGATACACGGCCCCATGGAAAATTCATTTTCTAAAATGGCTTAAGCATTATTGGCATAAAAGAGGGGCCACACTTCAAAGCTCACGTCCTGGGAAGGAACACATACTCACATCTAACAACTTCTTTTCATTTCAGCATGGTTCACTTACGGTGCATTCCATTTTAAAGCACACTACACATTCACTTCATTTGGAGGAAATGACATGTTGAAGGAGAAGAAGCCTACAGATCCAATGCTCACAGTTTTTACATCTCTTTGGAGAATAATATGTGTTGTTTTAGAAAAAGGTGTTTATACAAAAGTAAATTCCAGTTAGCACCCTGAAAGCGTCCAGCAGCTGGTCCAACAACAACATGAAGCAGAGAAGCTGTACTCTGATGGCTAGAAGCAATGCAGGAGGCGCTCTCATTCAGCTCCTGAAGAGCAGCTCACGGTTCGGTCTAGCCAACCTCCATGCACATTCCAGCAGCACACCTTCACGCATCCAACACACCTTGTTCCAGCAGCTTCTGAATGAGAAGTGAAGAGGCATGGCTGCCACACTCATGCACAGTCCACCAACTTCGGACAGCAGCACCAGCTTTCAACCATAACAGCAGCTTGGAGTGGAGCTCTCGGTTACTCCCCATGGCAGTAGAAGCTCACGGCTGTCACATGCTGGAAGAGAAGCTTTGGGAAGAAGTGGTTGCTGGACATGAAGGAAGAAGCGAGCTAGTCCAGAAGAAGAAGACGTCCCAGCGGAAGCACATGGAGACGTTTGGAGAAAAATGAAGGGCTGATTCACGGTAGCAGCAGCATGTTGGAGCTTCACACGCGAACGTCCAGCTTCAACACCTCCACGGCCAGCCACCAGCAGTAGCATGCAGCATTTCACGCACACAGCAGCAATATTCACGGGTTTTGACAGCAGCTTGGAATGTGGGCACCACACTTCAAAAGAATTTGGCAGCAGAGAAGCACACGACACAAACAAATGAAGGGCCCTAGCCTATTTCCTTGGCACATCTAGGAGTGGAAGGGGGAGACAAAAACAAGTCACGGGAAAGGAATTCAGGCTGCCACACAAAAACAAAATGTTGAAATGAAGGAGAAGTCACGGGAGGATGCTTATGAGTTTTGGCTATAAAAGAGAAGCAGCGGCAGAGAAGATATGGAGTAGATTTTAGTAGGGAGATTTTAGTAGATTTTAGCATTAGTTTAGAAGGAGTTTAGGATAGAAGCCACTGCCTGGAGGAGGCTCTTGCCTCTTCCTCTTTCAAATAACTCTCTCCATTTTCATTTATAGTGCACAAATGTAAAATTTTATTTCTGAAACGTGTAGTGTAATAGAAGTGTTTCACGGTTGCTCATTTCCTTTTCATTTTCATTTTCTTTCCAAGTGTTGAATTTTAATTGAAGTGTTGAATGCATGATAAATTTTATCTTCAGTTAAGTGTTTTATTTTTGTTGTCTCTTTTATTTCTAAACTGTTAAATTCTATCATTGCATTTTATCGTTCATTTTATTTTCAACCTTTTCTATTTCTACCGTCTTTTATCGTTCAGGTTTTATTGTTTTAAAATTTATTTCAACGCTTTTAATTCCAGTTTTTACTTTTATTTTCCGCACAAGTCCCTGTCCTTAAGCTGATTGATTATTTTTCTCTGTGAGCATTGGATCTGTAATGGGGCCAAGGACAGGGGAGGATAAATTTGGATAAGTAGCTATAGCTCAGAAGAAATAGAGGTGCACTAGGAAAAAATGTAAACACAGTGAAATCTCACCCAAACCTCTAATTCAATCCTCTTCTCGACTCCATTATTCACAAAAATTATTTTTCAATTTTTTTTTTTCTTTTTCTCATCATTTTTTTTTATCCTGTCTTCTTTCTTTCTTTTTTTTTTATCACACAACAGGATATAAATTATCATTTCAAAACATGATGAGGAACCAACTAGCCAATTCATCAGAATTCCCAAGGAGACCACACTTATTCACAAAATACTTCTATAGCTCCAGACTTTCCTAAGTTTAAGGTAATCATTTGTTTTTCACTTAGGATCAGTGTATGAGCTTCAACACAAAGAAATATATACAGTATAGGCTCAAAGGGGTTATCAAAGGATAATAACAAGGTAGGCTTATTTGGCTAAAGAGGCTCAAGAATAAAATTGCCTTTATCACTTCCAAAAATGCATATAAATCAAGTATATCAAAAAGAATCAAGCCAAGGCATATGTGCAAGCAGTCAAGATACATATCACACAAGAAAGAAAATTAAGTGGCTCAAATTCTCACACAGGGTATTCGTCACAATCAAATCAACCTCTTGAACACATAATCATCTTCCCCGGCAACGGCGCCATTTTGATGAACGGGTCGCACCGCTCACAAAAATTGTGCATAAAAGAAATGCAGTATAGTTTACTAGGAGGTGACTCCTAGGTCGTCTCTCAAAGACCAATTTGTGTCGGTTTAGTCTCAGATTTTATACATGAAGTGGGCGGGTTTGTGGATGTTTTTGAGATTGTGCGGAAAATAAAAGTAAAAACTGGAATTAAAAGCGTTGAAATAAATTTTAAAACAATAAAACCTGAACGATAAAAGACGGTAGAAATAGAAAAGGTTGAAAATAAAATGAACGATAAAATGCAATGATAGAATTTAACAGTTTAGAAATAAAAGAGACAACAAAAATAAAACACTTAACTAAAGATAAAATTTATCATGCATTCAACACTTCAATTAAAATTCAACACTTGGAAAGAAAATGAAAATGAAAAGGAAATGAGCAACCGTGAAACACTTCTATTACACTACACGTTTCAGAAATAAAATTTTACATTTGTGCACTATAAATGAAAATGGAGAGAGTTATTTGAAAGAGGAAGAGGCAAGAGCCTCCTCCAGGCAGTGGCTTCTATCCTAAACTCCTTCTAAACTAATGCTAAAATCTACTAAAATCTCCCTACTAAAATCTACTCCATATCTTCTCTGCCGCTGCTTCTCTTTTATAGCCAAAACTCATAAGCATCCTCCCGTGACTTCTCCTTCATTTCAACATTTTGTTTTTGTGTGGCAGCCTGAATTCCTTTCCCGTGACTTGTTTTTGTCTCCCCCTTCCACTCCTAGATGTGCCAAGGAAATAGGCTAGGGCCCTTCATTTGTTTGTGTCGTGTGCTTCTCTGCTGCCAAATTCTTTTGAAGTGTGGTGCCCACATTCCAAGCTGCTGTCAAAACCCGTGAATATTGCTGCTGTGTGCGTGAAATGCTGCATGCTACTGCTGGTGGCTGGCCGTGGAGGTGTTGAAGCTGGACGTTCGCGTGTGAAGCTCCAACATGCTGCTGCTACCGTGAATCAGCCCTTCATTTTTCTCCAAACGTCTTCATGTGCTTCCGCTGGGACGTCTTCTTCTTCTGGACTAGCTCGCTTCTTCCTTCATGTCCCGCAACCACTTCTTCCCAAAGCTTCTCTTCCAGCATGTGACAGCCGTGAGCTTCTACTGCCATGGGGAGTAACCGAGAGCTCCACTCCAAGCTGCTGTTATGGTTGAAAGCTGGTGCTGCTGTCCGAAGTTGGTGGACTGTGCATGAGTGTGGCAGCCATGCCTCTTCACTTCTCATTCAGAAGCTGCTGGAACAAGGTGTGTTGGATGCGTGAAGGTGTGCTGCTGGAATGTGCATGGAGGTTGGCTAGACCGAACCGTGAGCTGCTCTTCAGGAGTTGAATGAGAGCGCCTCCTGCATTGCTTCTAGCCATCAGAGTACAGCTTCTCTGCTTCATGTTGTTGTTGGACCAGCTGCTGGACGCTTTCAGGGTGCTAACTGGAATTTACTTTTGTATAAACACCTTTTTCTAAAACAACACATTATTCTCCAAAGAGATGTAAAAACTGTGAGCATTGGATCTGTAGGCTTCTTCTCCTTCAACATGTCATTTCCTCCAAATGAAGTGAATGTGTAGTGTGCTTTAAAATGGAATGCACCGTAAGTGAACCATGCTGAAATGAAAAGAAGTTGTTAGATGTGAGTATGTGTTCCTTCCCAGGACGTGAGCTTTGAAGTGTGGCCCCTCTTTTATGCCAATAATGCTTAAGCCATTTTAGAAAATGAATTTTCCATGGGGCCGTGTATCCAAAACCGTGGGCTGCACTTTGGAAATGGTCCCTCTCCATTATATGTTGTCTCCTCTTTTAAAAAGGAATTCAGATTTTCAAATGGTGGCCCTTTCTCTTTTATGCCAATAATGCTTAAGCCATTCAAAACAGCAAAATCAATCCATGATAAAAACCGTGAGCATTCTTTTGCTTAAATGTGATCCACTTCTTCCATTTACAAAGCAGGAAAGTAGATTCCTTGGCTGGTTGCTTAAGCTTAAAGCCGTGTGGTTTTCTCCACTTAATGACCAATTTTACTTCTACAAATTCAACAAAAATATTTCATCACATACAACACACAGATTAAATCACTACAGTGCAGCTTCTTCCCAAACACAGTGTGTAAATGAATATTTTTCCAAATGTCCCAAATTGTATTTCCAATATTTTTCCTGCAATCACTAATGCAACTAATTAGTTCAGATGATTCAAATTAATCAAAATTTAGAATTTCTGGCCAAGTTAAGCACAATTAGCAAAACGGGATAATACTGGACATTCTAGCACAATTCCCTGATTAAATTTGGTACAATAAGCTAAGTGAAATTGAGAAAATATTGACTCATCACTTCTGTGCGAATGTAATGCATGAATAATTGCTAGGTGATGACAAATTTATGAACACCGAAAAACGGCGCCACAAACTTCTTTAACAATAGGCAAGTGTGACCGAATCGTTTCAAGTAATAAAACTCGGTAAGACCAAGTATCGTTCTCCCAAAGGACTCACGGCCTAGTTTAGTTATGTGATTTGTTGATTATTTAAGACTTAAGAACAAATTGATTCTAGTTTTATATGCAAAAGACAGTAAATAAACATGTATGCATGAATTTCATCAATGGAAAAGATAGAATACAAACACTTTAATGAATTATATGGATGAGTATGTTGTTGGAGTTATCAATTTCATCTTATCCACTCTCATATACTTTAGGAATTCAACATTCTTTTCATCAATTGTTAATGCCACTCTCTAAATCACCTTGCAAGAAGGCCTATCCTTAATTACGAGTTCATACAATTCCTAACATTCCTAGTAATTAGTTCTGAAGTGCAGGAGCTTAAAGGCAACCAATATGCTATTGGGAGAATTTCCCCGGATCTAGATTTCCCGTACGTTCCCATATCGACAAAATCAATAATCATGGCAATGAATGAGTTAAACAAAGCAAGCAATAAGAAAAGAGGAAAAACCCTAACTAATGATGAAAGAAAGCATAAGTCTTAAAAGTAAGATGTTAAAACAAATTCCATATATGAGAGTTTCACAAGACTACATTGATTCCCCAACAACAATACAAGGTTTAGTTCACCATATTCATGGTGAAACTAGATGAATAATAATGGAAGAATGAAAGATAAAACCCTAGAAAGGTGAAGAGGTAGCCTAAGCATCCAAGATCTTCCTTCAAAGGGGTGGAAAAGAGAGTGTTTGCTTCGTCTCTGCCAAAGATACAAACCCTAGGACGTCCTAAAGCTTATATACTATTCTAAAAATACAGAAAAATTAGGCCCAAGCCCATAAAAGTGCCGCTCAGTGGTAAGTGCGTGAGTTGTTTTTCTCCCCTCAGCGGCCATTTTACCCCTCAGTGGATCCAACGTGGGTTTTTGAGTGCTGCTCAGTGGTAAACTATCGCTGAGCGGTACTTGCGGCTTCTCCTTTTGCACTTTTTGATATCTTTTCTGATTCCATCTCTATCCTTCTTCACTTCTTTCACCAAATTCACCTTAAAACCTTCATAAAAACACTAAAATCAAGCATAAACCTGTCCAGCTCTCTTATTTCTAAAAATATAACCAAAAGCATGATTTCAAGCTAGTTTCTAAGTGTAAAAGGTTGCTTTTAGTATCAATTTTAAGCATGAAAATAACAGTTTTTCAACTTTTATCAGTAGCGCTTGTTTAACATCACGAGCTTGACCCAAAATCCACCAACACCCATCAGTAGGTGCAAATCTTTCTTACCAACACCCATCAATAGGTGTACAAACCTAGTATCTTTCAATAGATACTTAACCACCTAGCATCCTTCAATATATGCTATAACCAAAACTTTATAGAAGTAATATTCAAATTTATAATGATTTATAAAACTGAAATAAAATCAAAAGAAAAATTGTCCTCAAATCACTGGAATGCCTTCCAGCAAGCACTTTTTTAACGTCACTAGCTTGACTCGATAAAGCTCATGTTCCTTCTTCATGGTTGATGTTCATATAACACCAACTCATCAACTGCTTCCGGTCCACTTTTCTGACTCTTCTAGAATATGGAGACTCTATCTCTATCACCTCATTTTCTTTGTGGTCTTTCACAACCCACAACTTGTTTTTGAATTTTACAGGTTTTCCAAGTTGCAGTCGTTCTTTCATCCAGTCATCATGGACCTTTCTTCCTTTCCCACTTTTTTCTTCTAGTTGTACCTGAAACAAAGAAAAATGTTTACCTTTAACCTTTGGCTTTTCATCTTCAGGGCTAGTCATGAGTTCATCTTGATATGCATCTTTATGACTAGCTTCTTCCTCCTGCATCAGCCTCTCTTCTTTGAAAACATCTATAACAACTCTTTCTTTACAGTCTTGGAACACCATTACACCTTCATCTACGTCAATGATGGCTTAGGCCGTTTTCATAAACGGTCTTCCAAGAATAATAGGTATCTTTTCACTCTCCATCTCCATCATCACAAAGTCCGCCAAGAACTGTAGCTTGCCTACACAAACTATAACATCCTCTGCTATACCATAGGGAATTTTTTAGGATCCATCTGCCATTACTAAGTTAATCTTTATAGGCTTCACATCAATATCACCAATCTGCTCAAGTAAAGAATAGGGCATCAAGTTAACACTTGATCCTAAATCAAGTAAAGCCTTCTTTATCCTTTTCTTCCCTATTATGCATGGAATAGAGAAACCTCCTGGATCTTTTGCTTTTGGAGGGAATGGCTTCTTTTTAACAAGTTTATACTCCTTTGTCTCATTATCTCTACGTCTTTTCTTTGTAGAGACTCCTTCATCAGGCTTTGTATAAACTGTAATATGTTGTAATATCTCCTTCCAAGGTACATCATTATCCACCATCTTGAATATTTCTGTAAAATCAAATTGTTTCTCATGATTTGTTGGAAAAGGAAGAATCTCTTCACTCTTTATCTATCTTATCTCTTCTTTCTCTTTTCTCTCCTTTTTCTTTTTCTCTTTCTTTTCTCTCTTCTTTTTCCTTCTCTCTTTCTAACTCAACTGTTTCAACATTTACTTTCTCCAACACCTTGCATTCTTCTCTGGTGTTAACCTCAGTATTAGTCCCAAAACTTTTTTCAGGCCTTTCTACCAACTACTTAGTAATCTGACCCATTTGCATCTCTAAGTTATTAATAGCAGCTTCAGTGCTCTGTTGAGTAGACTCAGTTTTTTGTATGAATTGTTGAAGAGTCTCTTCCAGCCTTATTGATCTTTCATTAAGTATAGACATTTGTTGCCATAAGGTTGGTTGTTGTTGTTGCTTGTTAAATTGTCCTGCTTGTCCAGCTTGTCCACTTTGTCCTTGACCAGTGCTTGGGTCTGGTTTCCACCCTTGATTGAAATTCCCCTAACGGTATGGAAATTGATTGGCCATGAAGTTAACATCCTCTAAAGCTTCTGATGGAAAGGTGCACTGACCATTGATATGGTCACCCCACATAAATCACACAGTTGTGGTTGAACCTGTGCAACAGTCTTTAACTCTTTTGGCAGTTGTGCAAGTCTCTTTGTGAGATTCTCCAGTTGTTGAGTTAGTATCTTGGTCTGACCTAGCAAGGCATCATTGGATTGCAACTGTAGAACTCCTTTTTGTTGAACAGGAGCTCCTCTTTCACTATTCAGCTCATTATCATTAGTAGCCATGTTTTCAATTATTTCCATGGCTTCCTCTAGAGTCTTCCATTTGATATTGCCTCCAGTTGAGGCGTCAAGCATCATCTTGGTTTGTGCACCAAGACCTCCAAGGAAGATTAGGACTACTTTTACTTCGTCAAATCCATGCGTGGCAGTCTTTCTTAATAGGCTTTTGTATCTATCTCATGCATGACCTAATGATTCCTCCATGTCTTGCCTGAACGATGATATTTCTTGTTTTCCTTTATTTACCTTGGATTGTGGGAAGTATTTGTTCAAGAACTTTGTCACCACAGCTTCCCACTCTGTAAAGCTCCCTTCTGGAAAATAGTTCAACCAAAGCTTAGCGTTGCCTCCTAATGAGAATGGAAACAAGCTAAGTTTGATTGCTTCGTCAGGCACCCCATTTATCTTTACTGTATTGCAAATCTCATTAAAAGTTGTCAGGTGCTCATATGGGCTTTCATGAGACAACCCATTAAATTGATTACTCTTAACTAGTTGGATTAATGCTGGTTTCACCTCCATATTAGCTGCATTGACCGTCGGTCTTGCTATGCTATTGAAATGTTGAGGGCCAACTACATTTATGTAATCTGCAAGAGTCCGTCTGACATTATTATTCTCAATCTCCTCAGTGCTATGGTAAGAACCTTGTGGTGATGGTTGTAAGAGATCTTCCAGAGGAGGGAAAAGTTCTCTAGATGTACGGATTCTTCTCCTCCGTCTACTCTGTCTAAGCATTCAAGAAGAGGTTCCGAGGTTTTCTTGCTTCTAGTTCGAATTGCTTCCTGTAAACACAAGAAAACAAGTCCCAAGAAAAATTTGTTAGCACAAAAAGATATAGAAGAAGATATAAAATAAGAGTTAAGAAGATAAAATAAAAACAGAAAAAATAAAAATAGAAAAATAAAATAAAATAAAATAATACCTGAAAAAATAAAAACAGAAAATAAAATAAAATAAAATAAAATAAAAACTGAGAAATAAAAACAGAAATTCAAATTTCAAAATTCAAAATTCAAGTCAAGGATAATCAATAATCACACAAATAAACTAGTTAAACCACGAGTCCCCGACAACAGTGCCAGAAACTTGATGACAAATTTATGAACACCGGAAAACGGTGCCAAAAACTTGTTTAACCCTCAGCAAATGTGACCGAATCATATCAAGTAATAAACTCGGTAAGACCGAGTATCGTTCTCCCAAAGGACTCACAACCTAGTTAGTTATATGATTTGTTGATTATTTAAGACTTGTAAATACATTGTTGAGGTTTCAAATGCAAAAGACAATAACTAAACATGTATGCATGAGTTTTGATCAATGGAAAATAAGAACACAAACACTTGAACAAATTAGATGGATGAGTATGTTGTTGGGGTAATCAATTTCATCTTATCCATTCTCATATACTTTAGGAATTCATCATTCTTTTCATCAATGTTAATGCCACTCTCTAAATCACCTTGCAAGAAGGCTTATCCTTAATTATGAGTTCATACAATTCCTAGCATCCCTAATAATTAATTCTGAAGCACAGAAGCTTAAAGGCAATCAACCCGCATATCCCTATGTCTAGGCAATATGCTATTGGGAGAATTTCCCCGAATCTAGATTTCCCCGTACGTTCCCATATCGACAAAATCAATAATCATGACATCGAATGAGTTAAACAATGCATGCTTTGAGCAAAGAGGGAAAACCCTAACTAATGATGAAAGAAAGCATGTATCTCAAATAAGATGTTTAAACACAAATTCCATATATGAGAGCTTCAAAAGATTACATTGATTCCCCAACAACAATCACTACAAGAAAAACTAAAATTACCTACCGATATTTATATACGGATTCTAATTCGTATGTAATATAAGTATTACATACAGATTTTATATACGGACTTAAAAAAATAAATTATATATAGATTTTATATATGATTTTTATCTACCTATCATTCGTATGTGGATATGTAAGTAAGGCGCGTTGTGGCGGGAAAGATTTATAAAGACTGAAGTTTATGTAATGGCCCCCAATGTGTGTATAATTAAAAGTGAATCTTTCCTACCAAAACTAGATACGGATCTGGAAAAGATTTTATTAAAAAAAAATTATATAGTATTTGTATTAAGAAACCCTCTTGCCCCAGGTCTTAATTTCCTCTGCTCTCTCAACGAAGAACCCTCTTTATAGAAGACGCTCCTTGGACTTCTCGAAGCTTCTTCTACGAGTTAACAGTGAGACCACGACCGGATTCAATGAAGGGCCTTAGCAAAAGAACTCGAAAGAGGAGGAACGCGCCTGGAAAACCCTAGGTTCGCGATGATACTCCAGGAGCGGAAAGGATTCAAAGCGGAGTGAAAAATAGGAAGATTGTTCGGTGAGAAATGCGATTTAGGTCACGTGTTCGGTGGAAAAGGACGATTCAACGACTGAATCGATGAAACAGTGCCAAAATGAGGATGTAATCGATGGAAAAGGTTGTAACGAGGACAAATGAAGTCGCAAAATATGATTCGGTGATGTCAATCACGATAATGAAGGCTCTGTGAGAGTGATGAGGTGAGGACATTCGCGAGCTCGAGAAGAAGCTAGGTTGAGGTTGTTGGACTCGTGAAAGCTTAAACCGTAGTCGCTGTGTGACCGGGCTATTGTTCCATAACCACCATTGCATCTTCTCACCTCCTACGAGGGTTTCCAAGGTTAGTGCATTCATATTACGTTTAGTAAATTACTTTGTTAAATATGGTTTGGATTGGGCATGTTTTTGGAAAAGGGTTGTTTGGGACCTATAAGTATAAAAAATAAAGCCACACATAATGGGGTTATCAAACTGATGTTCCTTTGATACCATACTTTAAGTATAATCTTATCTCAGTTTCGAAGCTTGTTTCTCCAAACATGTTTCTCATTCAGAAGTAATTTTTTTTTACTAATGATGGTTATTTTGTCCAGGATTTGAGAGTGGAGGCAACGGAAGGGGATAAGTTGAGAGTGAGATGTTCAAAATTAAAGCTAGAAGTGTTTTCATTTTAGTTTTACATAATTTATTCACTTTTTTTTTCTACTGTCATTGTTATCATTGTGTTTTGACTAACAATATTTTTTTTCTTTGGTTAATAATATGACTTATTGTTTACAATAAGTTGAGTCTTATATTTTTATCATAATATCTATAGGTTGTTTACCTTTTTCAGCCTTACTTGATATCTGTGCCTTATTTTCTTTAGTCCATTTCAAGTATAAGTGTATCTAACTACCTATCTACTACTATCCATTAGGTGTTTCAGGGGAATACTTGAACTTCTACAAACAGATCAAAGTTTCATGTAAGTTTTGATAATGAAGCTTTAAATGTAATTTTGAAGCCTTTTTCTTTAATAAAATTGAAAGAATGCTATTGGATTGCTATACTGTAGGTTAGCACTACAACCTGTACCAATCATATGTTGCATTCTTGATAAAAGGAAAAGAAAAAAATACAAAAGTGGGAGCACTAATTATGAAACCTTGATTGAGAACTTTACAATGGACGATTTGGAACTTTTGTTGAAAAGAGTACTCAAGTAATGATTCTGTCACTTGAGATAACTTCTCTTTGTTTGTTAGACTAAGGCTTTGATATGAACTGAGGATGGTGCAAATGATTATGTGTTGATTATGAAATAAATCTTTCACTAGCTGGTGATGGATTTGACACTGTGATCAAAGCCAAGGCTGTAGTCAACAGTGTACCTGGCTTCCAGAATAAGGTTTCCTGTTCTGACATTTTGGCAATGGCAACTAGGGATGCCATAACTCTGGTAATTATAATAAGCTATATCTTTTGCAATACAACTTCTAATCAAAATTAATAATTTGTATCGGTTGTAAAGTAAGTTCAATCCTAGTATAACATTTGTCTATACAATAAGTAACAATACTATATAAAGGTCACCAGAGACATAGCAAGAAGAGTTTATTACATTGTATAAAGGAAGAACGGGAGATTTAAGAGGGCAATTATTGTTACTTTTGGGATTGAATTAGACAAGTATTTTAGGAAGATTAGGATCCCTGCATAATCCGTAGAGTATGATATTTTCTTTGATTTGTCTTAATAGTTCTTTTCTGGTTATGTGGAAAATAATGTTTGACATTTTGTTCTTTGTACAATTAGCTGAACATAAAATGAACATTCAGTTGCTTTTAAGCAGGAGGACCATCTTATGCAGTAGAGCTGGGAAGGCCGGATAGGAAAGTTTCAAGAAAATTATGTGTTAGATACCATATACCTCATCCTGATTTCTAAGACCATATTCTCTTGTAAGTTGTGAAAAATTTCAAGAATAAAGCTTTTGAAGATTACTTTAAATTTAATTTATGCCTTTTCTGGTTGCTTTTAAATATTGCAAGTGCATGAATCATCTGATATTTGGATTGCTCTGTTTGCATTAATGGTCCTGTTAAGTTTTTTTTATTATAACCACTTATTAGTTATGAACCTGTTTGGAACAATGCAAATATGTTTATGTCATTTATTGTTTAGTTTAGAACATCTTACTCACATGCAACTTCTAATCTTGCTACCAAATCCATGATTTGACCACACAATTTATAATCCTACTACATTTTTGGTCTTCTAAATCAGGTTTAGTATAGTCTGTTTGTAATAAGTTGGAGCTTGCATACTTCAAATTGGGAATTCGAGAGCTTAATCTATATTCTTGGTGTTTTATATATATATATATATATATATATATATATGATCATAAAGTCTAATTGCATTCTCCAATAATAACTACAATTTTATTATTGTTGGATGAAACTCCAATTCTCTAATCCTTTTTAACATAGATAATGGCATTAAATTGATATGTTGTACTAAGTCAAAAATTGTCTTACATACTGTCAAAAATTGCTTTACCCATTATGATAGGAAACATATAGGAGGGAAATAGAAAGTTTTCTAACCTATTTTCTCTCGTCAATGTTAACCCTATTTGGATCTTGCGACAGGTAATTAAACTTCCAAAACTCATTAAAATTTAGAAAAATGAAAAGTTATACTCACTTGGCTCTTTAAAATTTAGAAAATGAAAAGTCACACTCATTAAACTTTTGATACATTAATCTTATTTTTTTTCTTTTATCATGCTCAATCCAAACCATGTGTTAAGTTCATTTCTAATTCACATTCACTATATCAAATTTTAATTTTAATTTTACAAGTTCTATCTATTCCCTTAATCTTTAAAATTATTTTACAACTTTTATTTCAATGTAAAAGATATATAAGATTTAAAGATTAAGAGTCTGGTTGAGAGATGTTTTAATTAGAAATTTTTTACATGGTTTATATTTAACCTTTTATATTTTATAATACCTTTCTATTTCCCTCCTACATTTCCTATCATGTCCCACTCCCTCTTAACATGCAAACTGATACCTAAACAAAGGACTCATACCACCAAGTAATCAAAATACCTTTGTGCAGATTGCAATTGTATTTATTTACATACTGTTGTATAGAAGGGCCTCCAACAACATTTAAATCACATTCTAGTAGATTAGGTTACTGTGCATTAATCTTGGTTTCATTCTTCTTATCCTAACACAATGTAAAAAACCTTTTATAATGTTATGAGTTTTTTTAAATTCATCTTAATGTTCTTCAATGTTTTGACCATCTTAATTATTTAATAGAGTTTGTCAACTTTATGTATGACCATCCAATTGCATTTATTTTTGTCAGAACATGGCATCTAGTGGTTCTGACCCACCTCCTCCACTCTCAGCACAATCTAATAAGGAGAAGGGAAAAAGCAATATGTGGTGAAGTTGTTATCATGGTGATGGAGTGCAACAAGATCAACGCCCAGATGAAGAAAATCCTTAGTGATTGATTATTAGGAAACTCTAGACTTGTCATTCTATGTTGTTTGACATCTTATGAATTGTAAAATTTATTGATTGCATATTAGGAAACTCTACACCTATCATTCTATGTTGTTTGACATCTTTTGAATTGTAAAATTTATATTGTTTTGCATCTTAGGAGCAATACAATCTATTTATGAATATATTAGACATTTTGTAAACTTATTTTGATAATGATTTTTATGTCATATATATCTCTTTTAAATATGAAATGTTTGATATGGTGTTGAAAAAAAGTTATTGTGATTACTAGTTATATGTATATTACAAGTTTATGATTAATGTATGTGTAAGTGCTGAATAATTTTTTTTTTCTGTAAAAAATGTTACATACGGATTTATATATGGATTTTTTCGTATGTAATTATATACGGATTTTATATATGGATTTTTCCGTATGTAAATTACATACGAATTTTTTCGTATGTAAATTACATACGGAAAAATCCGTATATAAATTATATGCAGATATATCCGTATATAATTTATCTACGACAGTTTTATATACGGATTTTTGTCCGTATATAAGTCGTATGTAACTAAGTGTTATATACGGATTTTGGACCTTATATACGGATTTTGGCTGTATTTAATTCTATTTTTTCTTGTAGTGAGTACAAAGTTTAGTTCACCATAATGAAAGAATGAAAGATAGAACCCTAGAAAGATGAGTAGGTAGCCTTAGCATCCAAGCTCTTCCTTCAAGGGGTGGAAAAGTGAGTGTTTGCTTCCTACTATGCTAAAGATACAAACCCTAGGAAGTCCTAAAGCTTATATACCATTTGAAATATTACAGAAAAGCGAGCCTAAGCCCAAAATAGTGCCGCTCAGCAGCAAACTACCGCTCAGCGGTAAGTGCGTGAGTTGTGTCTTCCCCTCAGTGGCATTTTCACCCCTCAGCGGATCCAACGTGTGTTCCTGAGTGCCGCTCAGCGATAAACTGGCGTTGAGCGGTACTTGCGGCTTCTCTTCTTTTACACTTTTTGAGTTATTTTCTTATTCCATCTCTATCCTTCTTCACTTCTTTCACCAAATTCACCTTAAAACTTCCATAAAACAGTAAAATCAAGCATAAACCTGTCCAACTCTCTTATTTCTAAAAATATGAACAAAAGCATGATTTCAAGCTAGTTTCTAAGTGTTAAAGGTTGCTTTTAGTATCAATTTTAAGCATGAAAATAACAGTTTTTCAACTGTTATCATGCGTCGTTTTTCGGTGTTCATAAATTTGTCATCAGGAAGCAAGAGATTTCTTCTTTTAGACAAGGCATGGAGGAAATGCTAGGTCAAGCCTGGGATAAGTACAAGAGCTTGTTGAGAAAGACGCCCACTCATGGCTTTGACGAAGCAACAATAGTCATTCTTTTCCTTGGAGGTCTTGGTTCACAAACCAAGTTGATGTTAAATGCCTCAGCTTGAGGTAATATTAAATGCAAGACTCTAGAGGAAGCCACTGAATTGATTGACAACATGGCTACTAATGATAATGAGTTGCATAATGACAGAGGAGCTTCAATTCAACAGAAGGGAGTTCTACAATTGCAATCAAATGATGCCTTTCTTGTGCAGAACAAAATCATAACTCAATAGTTGGAGAATTTGATAAAGACACTTTCTTAGTTGCCAAAGGAGCTAAAGTATGTTGCACAGGTTCAACAACAACTTTGCGAACTATGTGGTGGTGACAATATCAATGGTCAATGTGCTTTTCTAGTGAAGGCTTTAGAAGACGTAAATTTCATGGCCAATGAATTTCCATACTGCCAAGGTAACTACAACCAAGGGTGGAAACCTCACCCAAGCGTGGGTCAAGGTCAGAATAGACAAGCTCGACAAGAAGGACAATTCAATAAACAACAACAACAACCATCAATATGGCAACAAGTATTTTCATTGAATGAGAAATCATCAAAGCTTGAAGAAACTCTTCAACAATTTATGCAGGTAACAATCTCCAACCACAAGAGCACTGAAGCCGCCGTTAGAAACTTGGAGATGCAAGTTGGCCAATTAGCTAAGAAGTTAGAGGATATGCCTGATAAGAGTATTGGGGCTAATACTGAGGTTAATCCTAGGGAAGAGTGTAAAACTATTGTAAGTGCAGATGATAGAGGATGGATGAGAAAAAAAGTGTTGAGTTGAGAAAAAGAGAAGAAAAAGAAGAGATAATAAGTGAGGATGAGTGATAACAGTTGAAAAGCTGTTATTTTCATGCTTAAAATTGACACAAAAAGCAACCTTTACACTTAGAAACTAGCTTGAAATCATGCTTTTATCCATATTTTCAGAAATAAGAGAGTTGGACAGGTTTATGCTTGATTTCAGTGTTTTTGTGCAGGTTTTAAGGTGAATTTGGTGAAAGAAGTGAAGAAGGAGAGAGATCAAATCAGAAAAGACACCAAAAAGTGCAAAAGGAGAAGCCGAAGTTACCGCTCAGCGGCAGTTTACCGCTGAGCGGCACTCAAAAGCTCACGGGAGGTCTGCTGAGGGGAAGAAACTACTCACGCACTCACCGTTGAGCGGTACTTTACCGCTGAGCGGCACACTTATGGGCTTGGGCCTAAATTTTCTGTAATTTTAGAATAGTATATAAGCTTTAGGACGTCCTAGGGTTTGTATCTTTGGCAAAGACGAAGCAAACACTCTCTCTTCCACCCCTTTGAAGGAGGATCTTGGATGCTCAGGCTACCTCTTCACCTTTCTAGGGTTTTATCCTTCATTCTTTCATTCTTGTCCATCTAGGTTCACCATGAATATGGTGAACTAAACCTTGTATGTTTGTTGGGGAATCAATGTAATCTTTTGAAGCTCTTATATATGGAATTTGTGCTTGCATCTTAATCTAAGACTTATGATTTCTTTCATCATTAGTTAGGGTCTTTCCTCTTTGCTTAATGCTTGCTTTGTTTAACTCATTCAATGCATGATTATTGATTTTGTCGATACGGGAACGTACGGGGAAGTCTAGATCAGGGGAATTACCCCCAATAGTATATTGGTTGTCGTTAAGCTCCTGTGCTAGAAGAACTAATTATTAGGAATGCTAGGAATCGTATGAACTCGTAATTAGGGATAGGCCTTCTTGACAAGGTAATTTAGAGAGTGGCATTAACAATGATGACTTGAATGTTGAATTCCTAAAATATGAGAGTGGATAAGATGAAATTGACCCCCAACAACATATTCATATATATATAATTCATTGAAAGTGGTTGTCTTTTGCTTTTGCCATTGATCAAAACCTCATGCATACATGTTTATTTTCGTCTTTTGCATAATACAATCCAATTATTTCGTCCTTAAGTCTTAGCTAATCAACAAACCACACAACTAAACTAGGCCATGAGTCCTTTGGGAGAACGATACTTGGTCTTACCAAGTTTATTACTTGAACGATTCGGTCATACTTGCCGATTGTAAAACAAGTTTGTGACATCATATTTTGGTGATCATAAATTTGTCCATCAATGAGAGAAAAGAGAAAGATAAGAAGAGAGGAGAGAAAAAAATTGAGAAAAATGAAAAAATTCTTCCGTATATCCTAAGGGGAGTGAAAAGATTGAAAAAGATAGAGAATATGGGCGCTTTGAAGATATCTTCAGGCAATTAGAGATTATTATACCTTTGAATGAAGCATTGCAACAAATTCCAGCTTATGCAAAGCACATGTACCAAGTCTCCACAGAGAAGAGATATCTAGATGAAAAGGGAGATTGCAGTGTTATTGGGAAGAAGCCACTTCCTCCAAAAGTGAAAGATTCAGGAAGTTTTACTATTCCTTGCATCATTGGGAAGGAGAATATAAAGAAAGCTCTATATGATTTAGGGTCAAGTATTAATTTGATGCCTTTATCTCTGCTTGAAAGGATTGGATCTTCCAAGAAACCTTATGGTGTGGCGGAAGATGTGGTGGTTTGCATAGACAAACTAAAATTCCTCGTAGATTTTGTGGTGATGGAGATGAAGGAGGATGAGAAGGTCCCAATCATTCTTGGAAGACCGTTTATGAAAACGAAAAAAGTAATCATCAATGTGGATGATGGGATGATAATGCTTCAAGACTGAGGAGAAAAGGTGATCTTTAGTGTCTTCAAAGTGGAGCAGCAGATTCAAGAGAATGAGGCTAGTCATAAAGTTGCATGTAAGGATGCACCTGATTAGTGCATATTTATGCCCACATTTATGCTTTAAAATTCAAATTTTTTATGAATTCATGTGCTTGAATGGGTGATTTAAAGAAGATTTTTTATGATTGGATATATTGTGTTTGGAAATAAAAGGGACTTACAAAGTGATTTTAATTGCATAAATTATTCTTGGAAATTCTTACGTTTATTTGTGCAGCTGAAATTATAAGTTTTATTCGTCCAAATGGCAATTCAAGGCCCAAAATAAGATTCTGTTGCAATTTTGGAGAATGCTGAAGGGGCTAAAGTGTAGATAGAGAAAATTTCAGGGCATTTGTGCAATTTTGAAAAGTCAGAAAAATTAAAAGATAAAATTTAGTGTTGAAATAATTTAATTTGGGAATATCAACAGAAAATATCTTCCAAATAATTATCTAAATCTTTTATTTGGGAATATCAATAGAAAATATCTTTCAAATAATTATCTAAATCTTTTATTTGGGAATATCAATAGAAAATATCGTCCAAATAGTTATCTAATCTTTTAGTTATTTGGAAGATATAAGATAAAAGATTTTGTCAACTGAATATTCAGAGTCCAAGCCCAATCAAGACCTAGATAAAGAGATCTAGGGGGAACTTCACTTCATTCATTCTCTTATACTCCTTTCACTTTTCTTTCATCTTGTATTCAACTCCACTCATAAAGAGTTAAGCATCTAGGACTATTCTGCTGTAATTCCATTATGGATTCTGAGGTTAGATTGAGTTAATGCAATTGTTTATTTTGATTATTAATTTAAGTTGTTCTTTCTCTATGTCATTCATCTCTCTATCAAATTAAAAGCAAAGATTTTTGTATCATAATGTGTTTGAATCTACATGCATATTGATTATATGAGTTCTAGGGTTTCTAGGTTTAATTGAGAATCTACTTTGATTTAATTTAGGAACTTTCATATGATTAAATGGTTTTTACTATCAATTGAGAAAGTACTTTGATTGATTAGTAATAATTTCAACTATAATCAATTGAGAATTTACTTTGATTGATTAACTTTTAATTTGGTTAGGAGATTTAAGAATAGACATGATTAAACATAATAGAATTTGATTGAGAATGTAGTTTGGTTGAATTTATTGTGAATAATCTAGAAAGGTTTTGCATTTGATTGAGAATTTACTTTGGTTAAATGCATGATCGCCCTCAAATTAATTAAGAATGTACTTTAATTAATTTGAAACTTAGACAATAATCAATTGAACAATTATCCGTGAATAACCGATGTCGAATCTATCTTGAAAAAACAGTGGAATTAGCCTATTTCATCGTAACTGTTTTTAAGTTTCTTATTTGTTCTTTAAACATTCTCCAAACATTACTTTTATCCATAAGCATTGCATAACATTCGTAAGAGTCAGATATTCAAAAGTAATTTCGTGTTCATTGGGAGACGACTCAAGGTTACTTTAACCCTATCTACTTTCTTGAATACTACTTGACAATACTGAAGTTGAAGTTGTCTTAAAAGTAATATTAATTTGATAACTTAAACAACAACATATCATATAAATATATATATATATATATATATATATATATATATATATATATATATATATATATATATATATATATATATATTTCTATGCTTTGTCTAAATTTGAAACCATGTAAAGTTTTTATTAAGAAAAAAAAAATGTATACTCGAAAAACATCACTTGTATTAAAGAAGTAACATGCATACTTACACGATATACCCCTTTTGCCAATTGTCAAATGTTGAAGGTCCTCACTTCTTCACATTCAAACACGTTTCTTCACAACGTCATTTTCAATGTCTTCACCCCCACCGAATGCATAATCAATGCATTGCCTTTCTCACTCTTTCACTTCTTCTTTTACTTTTTCTTCACAATACTTTCTTAAACATAAATGGAAACACTTAATAAAACTATAACTTTTAAATATATATACTCTTTCAAAAATATATTTACAGTTTCATAGTTATATTATACGTCCCAACTTAAATTATAGTAAAATTTATACATTTCTCTCTCTCGCGCGCGCACACATATATATATCACGACTATAAAATTTACAATGTTTTCTTTTTCATAAACAACTTTTTTAGGTGTTATCTATTTAAATATTATTTACAACACTTTTAAACAACTCTTATTTAAAAAAATATATTTATTAATATTTATTAATAGATAGTGTTTGTTTGAAGTAGTAATACGATACAAATTATGTATTAAAATACATACATATGTACAAATTCGGTATCTATTTTTAATCTCACATAAATTCGATTCAGTAAAAAAGAAGAAAAAGAAAAAACAGTTTTACAAGTTTATGATAGTCAATTTTTAGTTTTTAATTTTTTGGAATAGTTTTTTTTCAATTCTTATTCTATTAGATCGATTTACTAACATTTCCAAGAAGACATTTGTAACTGTCGCATGAACATTAACGGTTCAGTTTTCAAGAAATACATATTATTATTATTTTATTATTATTATTATTATTATTATTATTGAAATTTATTTTTAACTTTATTATTATTAATATGTAGGACCATTGAAGCCTTGTCTGGATTGCACCGCACCGCGTATTAGCGCGAACCCAACGCAGTCCCGCATTTCTCTTCTTTTAGACTCAATATTACCTATAAGTTACTACTTAATTAATTGCAAAAAATTGTTAGTTTAAAAGATAAATTTTAAATTATTTAAAAGTTCAAATTTAATAACTATAAGCATAAATAAGTTTTGAGATTAAACCACTGGCTTTTATATATTAGACTTACATAAAATGAACCTTCATAAACAATATTTAGGTTTCATTTCACATAAATTTATAAATTGTTTGAGACTTTGTTTGCATCGATCGAGGAAGTGGATTTGTGTGAAGCGGTGGATTTAGTGCAGGGACTAGGAAATTTGTTATGTGACAGAGTGAGTGATGTTACAGATGGAAAACAAAATGGATAACATTTTTTTATCACAAGTTATGTTTTCGAACTCATGCATGACATGGTCATGGACATAGACGATGTTATTTATCCTCAGTAACATCAAATTTCAAGGACAACTTCAAATTATGAAACTATAACTAGCTAGGGTTTGAAAAAGTCCATACATATCATGACAAAAGAAACGCGAAAGCATCTTTATGAAACCACTATTTCGGATTGAAACGTGCAAAACTATATATTTCATATTTTCAGTGCAGAACTTCTTTTCATGTTTCATTACATTTATGTAGAAAACACTTTGCTGCTGAGTTAAGGACAATATAGTTCGTTATATTTGATTAAATTGTACCCACCTACTCTTAAATTCAAGAAAAAAATGAGTATAAACTATTGAAAAATTTACATCCACAAATATTAAAACACAGGTCATATATAGGTTATAATTAGACCACAAAGTCCTAGTGCCACGTGGCTAGCACCCATGTTTTTGTGCTTTCTTAAGGTGGCTATAAATCATCGTCCCACAGCACCAACCCATGCAACTCATCACAATACTATTCATTGCTCTCTAGCAGAAAAAGAAATGGCTACTTATGCCACCACCGCCACCGCCTTGTTTCTCATCCTTGGCATGGCCACCACCACCCTTAGCCTCCAAGAAAAGGGTGTCCTCCAAATGGCTCAGAATCATGTTTCTCAAGCCAAAAACTGGGTTGCAAACGCTTTGACATTGCATGGCTTTGAAAGCCTAAGCCTAAGCTTTTCTGATCACCAAACAAGTGTTATAGCCCTCAGAGACTGTTCCAAGCTCTATGAGGAGAGTGAGTCTAGGCTCTCTCACATGATGTCTCAGAACAACACTTACACCAGAGAAGATGCACTCACATGGATAAGTGCTGTGATGACGAATCACAGGACCTGTTTGGATGGTCTGCAAGAAAAAGGGTATCTTGAAGCTCAGATTCTGGATAGAAACCTGACCATGTCGCTTAAACAAGCTCTTATTTTGTATTCAAGAAATAAAGTCATAGCCAAAGGTAAATACAATTAAGTTACTTGCTCTCTCTCTCTCTCTCTCTCTCTCTCTATATATATATATATATATATATATGTATGATACAAAGATGGATATTTTAACAACAGTTTGCCAATAGATTTACTGGTTATAGATTAGTGTCGTACATTTTAATCGGACCCATCACAAACTAATATGTATCAGTATGTGCATGGAATCTTCATATATGTATGTAACAGTCTATCAACTTTGGCATAAACAAAGCATTATTCATATTCTAGCCATTGCACTGAATGTTTTACATGAATGAGTGGTGTCATCGAATTTTTTAAATAAGAGTTGACACTGTCTTTCAACAAGGATATATATATATATATATATATATATATATATATATATATATATATATATATATATATATATATATCATACACGTGCATGTGTCTTTTTATAAATATAACTTTTAAGTTTTATTATATGTTATTTCACAAGTGCAATTGTTTTGTTTATTTTTCTAATACTCCAATTTTCAAAATTTCAATACAATTCTTATTATTATTTAAATTATTGTACAGTTGGTGCTAGATTTGAAATTTTCATATTGTTCATTTAGAACATCACCAATTTATCACTTTAGCATAAATCTGACAGATTTCAGGTCAGATAAAAATTTATCAGCACAGTCAAAATCAGAATCACATTTTTTTACTGATGGGACATTTAGAAATTAATTAAGGTGTGGGTTTTGAAACTTTGTGACATCAATTTCTTAATAAAAGTTTTCTTACTCCTTTCATGTATTTTTTACGCATAAATTTCATCTGATTTTTGACCCTTTATAGAAACTACATGTGTGAGCTTATCTCCTCCAACATTTCCTAAAGGATATATACAATTTAATTATTTTTCTTCTGCAAAAGAACTTAGAAGATTGTCTTTGTTACGGAAGGTCAGAATAAGGTCAGAATATTGTCCTTTAGTACATGAAACAAAAAAAATCAAAGAACGGTGACAGTGATATGCAATAATTAAACTCATTCATTTGGTCTCCCTAAGTATAAGTAAACAAAAGTGATTATTAACTGGTACTTAAGATGTTTTGTTACACTGTCACTAACTATTTGGTTTCTTCTCCCTTTAAGATAAAAGCTAATATTCTCTGTCATCCAATACACCAACTTTTCCAATTTGATGCTCTTTTGAAATAATTTGACACAATTTAAAAAATATAATCAATATTTTAAATTCAATAAAAATATTATATATATTTTTATTATATTGTAGATCTCTCTTTTAATTACTCTTAATGCTTTCAATATACTCTTAAATCCTTGAAATATCGATCAAGGGTATAATTATAAAAAAATAATTTACTATATGTTCTTAATGATAAACCAATATTTATTAATTAGTATAAATGCTTGCAAGAGTAGTTCAGATTTTAATCATATAAATTAATAAATTGTGCTGGAATAGAAACACTGATTAGGACTAAATCATAATTCATTTTGTGGTCAATGGTTTATGGAATAAATCATTCAATTTTTAGCATTACATAACTAACGTCTTGAATATTGAGCAAGGGTAGTTCTAGAAAACATATTTAAAGAATCATTGATCTATAAAATGAGATTTTAAGATGAAACAATGATTTTTAAAAAGTAATATAGAAGAAGACGATAGATATCAGAGAGTAATTTATAGCAGTATCTTACTTTTTCTGTTATACTGATATTTTAATTGTTTGTTCAGGACCACCACTTCAGGGAACAATATCCAAAGGTTCTGGTATTTTAGAATCATGGAGTGAAGCAAGCTATAAGCCAGATTTCACAGTGGCTCAGGATGGTTCAGGGACACACAGAACAATCCAAGCAGCAGTGAATGCACTTTCTGCAATGGGAAATAACCGTCCTGCAAGAGCAATCATATACGTAAAATCAGGGGTCTATAACGAGAAGGTGAATATTGGACAGAAACTGCATAATGTGATGTTTGTAGGAGATGGCATAGACAGAACTGTTGTTACTGGGAACAGAAATGTAGTTCAAGGATCCACCACTCTGCGCTCAGCTACATTTGGTAAGACTGATAATTTTGGCTAAACAAAAAAGTAATATCAGTACATCTTAAGCTTAACTATATGCTGAAAAAGGTATAAAACATTTTTGTAACGGAATTTGGTACATGAACCAGATGTATCAGGAGATGGATTTTGGGCTAGAGACATAACATTTGAGAACAGTGCAGGTCCAGAAAAGCACCAAGCAGTGGCACTGAAGGTTAGTTCAGACTTATCAGTGTTCTACAGGTGCAGCTTCAAGGGCTACCAAGATACTCTTTACGTGCTCTCGAACCGCCAATTCTACCGTGATTGTGAAATCTACGGCACCGTAGATTTCATATTCGGGGATGCTGCAGTGGTGCTACAGAACTGTGACATCTTAGTGAGGAAGCCGTTGAGCCAGCAATCGAATTTTATAACAGCACAAGGAAGAGATGACCCTAACAAGAACACGGGGATTGCAATGCAAAGTTGCAGAGTTAGAGCAGCATCAGATTTTGCCAGCCTTAAGAATTCCCAGAAGACATTCCTGGGAAGGCCATGGAGGAAGTACTCAAGGACCGTGTTCATGAAGAGTGAATTGGATGGCATGATTGAGCCAAAAGGGTGGGGTGAATGGAGTGGAAGTTTTGCACTTTCAACCTTGTTCTATGGAGAGTATATGAACACAGGAGGTGGTGCTTCTACAGCAAATAGAGTGAGATGGCCTGGTTTTCATGTGCTGAGCAGTGCTACTGAGGCATCACCTTTCACAGTGAGACAGTTTGTGCAAGGAGAAAGGTGGATTCCTGCTACAGGGGTGCCATACTCTTCTGGAATATGAGTATATGTCATCTGTGTTGCTGTCAATTAATTAATAATGAATATGCTTGCAGACTGTGGCACAGTTTGCAATGCATATCAGATATACTGCCTTTTAAAAAAATCATGCTCCCAGATTCCCAAAAGCTTCGTCCATATCAATCTATCTTGTAATGGTCTATATACGGAAGAGATAACATTATATATCCATGAATCAGTAACACCGTATATTGTGATCTAAAATTGGTATAAATATTTGTGAGAAATAAATAAATAAATTTATGAACTTATTTATAAAGTAATTTATAAAAATTACGATTGATTTTTAAAAGTTAATATGAATTGTTAACTGTTAGTCGAATTTATTTCTAGTATTATTTCTTATATCAAATATATATATTTATATTTATAGTATTATTTATAGTATAACATAATTCTAAGCAAATAAACATAGGAGTGAACTTTAGTGTGGTATAAGTTTATTATATCAGGTTTTTATTATATCAGGTTAATAAAAAAGGAGGATATAGGTTTCGAATAGTATAGACTCAGTTGTTAAGTAAATCGAACCACAAATTAATTCAAAAATATTTTAAATATCCTATTTTGAAATTCAATTCAGAAAATGAAAAATATTTGAAATTTGAATAAAAAAATACGGAAATAGGTTTCAATTCTTCTCATAATAATTTATATTATGAGTATATGTTTTTGACTCTTTAAATAATTGATTGAAGTCTATTGGTGTTAAAAGAAGTTTTGGTGTTAAAGAAGTTTCTTAGTATAACTTAAGTTTTATTGTCGGTTATTAAATATTTTCACTTTTTAAATAATTGAAATCTATTGGTGTTAAGAAGTTTTTCGTGTAACTGAATTTTATTGTAATTATATGTTTTGATTTTGATAATAATGGAAACTTATTTTTTATCATATGTTTTGCATTGTGTTATAATTTAAGCCTATTATTATTATTATTATTATTTTAATATAACTTTTGTTCTTCTTCTGCCTACATAATAATGTAACTAGACAAAAAGGAAAACACATCAAGTACAATCAAAAACCAAAACAAATAGGTAACAATTTTAGCAAAATACTTTAAATAATATATAAAGTATATCTCAAACACGATCAAATTATTGCACATTTATACTATATATAGTTGGCAATGTCTTACATATAATATTAAATTATCATACACTAGTGCAGTAAAGAGATACGACATCGGTTGTTTTTGCCTATAGGCAGCGGTTCTGGAACCGAAGCATATACGAGCGAGGTACAAAGTCTACCCCTTTTACCTCAGTTGTGGACCGAAACAAAAATAATAGGATTTTGCCTCGGTTCTCTTTTGAATCGAGGTAATATCTTGGGAAATTCAATAAAAAAAAAGATGTTATTGTGACACTTACATTCATCCTAGCAAAGTCCTTCTTCTAGTGCTCTACTTTAGATCTTAAATAAATTAATATAACATATTGACGAACGGGTCGCACCGCTCACAAAAATTGTGCATAAAATAATGCAGTATAGTTACTAGGATTTGACTCCTAGGTCGTCTCTCAAGGACCAATATTTGTGGTTCGGTCTTAGATTTAACACGAAGTGGGGGGGTTGATTGGTTGTTGTGCAGAAAAATACGGAAAGCAGTAAAATTAATTGACTGTAAAAACAAGATTAAGCAGTAAAATTCCGAAAACGGTAAAAACGAAATTTTGACAGAATTAAAATTGCAAATCTGAATTTCATGAACTGAAAATAATTGCATTCAAAATCTTAAACGTGAAAACGGATGTAGTGCGTAAATAAAAATCAAATCCAACAACATCAATTGGAAATTGCAGCATGAGATTACAATTAACATTCAATCCTTAAAACTGAAATTCTGGAAACTGGAATTTGAATCAAACACAGAACCTCCCCCAGAGGGGAGGAGGAAAAATGAACACTCAAAATAAAAAAAACGTCCGTGATTGCTCTCCCTAAAACTACTCCTAAACTCTAATTAATTTTCTTTCTCTGCCTGCTTGCAATTTATAACCATTTCTCTGGACCAACTCTTGTGCAATTTTCCTTTATTTCAGCCTTGGTTGTTTTGTCTTATCTCCAATTGGCAGCCCGTGAATTCCTTCCAGCTTTTCACTTCCTCTACTGCCACGTCCGTGAATCAACACTCCATTTACCAATTTAAATTCCAAAACTTCTCTATTCATGTGGGCCATGATGTTTGCCAACCTTTCTACAATTCCAGAGAAACCGTGAACTCCTCTCCTTAGTTCCTCATCTCCCAAGCTTTTCCACTCCATAGAAGCTTTTGCTTCACCGTGCATCTCTCCCTTTTCTTCTCTCAAGTGGCTGCTGGTTGCTCATGCTTCTTTGGTGGCTGGACCGTGTGCTCTCCAAGGGTGCTGGATTGCAAACCAAGAGAGGTCTTCTTGCTGGAACAAGTTTGCTGCCTCCAAACTGCTGGAATACCATGTTGCTACTGGATGAAGATCTTCCTCTCGGTGGCAGCTGGATGTGCTTCTTCCCTTGCTTCTCTGAACCAGCTGTTGCACTCTCTTTTCATGGACGTGACAAAACTGCATGCGGGGAGTGGTGGCTGGTGTGCTTAAGGTCGTGTGGTGTATGAGTTCCAAGAAGACCTCTGCAACGTGCCATGTGTTTGTCCAAGAAAAATATATTGAATATTCCACTTTCTTTCTAGTAAATGAGTGACTCTTCGTTATCTTTTCGATAGCTACTCTGCTGACTCCTCTTTCTTCAAATAATTGCTAGATGTGCCAAAAGCCATGAGGGCCCTCTTTTGTTGCAAAAGTTTATTCCTCTTTAATAGTACCGGTTGTGTATTGCTTCTAAACCATTTCCACGTGAAATGGGTCATCAAATAGGCCACAAAACCATTTTAAATATGTTTCTCCCAAAATAAGTGGTCGTGGCATGCTAAGTGAATTACCATAAAACTTCTCCAAAATGTAACGTGGTCCCCTCCATTGTTGGATGAAAACCTTGGAATGTGACTTAACAAAATGAAAGGACCGTAAGCATATTTCAACGTGGCCCCTCTTTTCTTTTATTCCATCATGTGATGCCAAAACCAATGGGTCGTATGTTTCTTGCAAAATTCTTCAATTAATTTAGCCAAAAGTAAGACAATGTGTATTGGTTCCAAGCTTACGTTCTTGCACCACCTCATGCCACATGCCATCTTCTCCTTTCCATGTAGACTTTGTAGCTTTCACGTAGAGTGCAGCACCATTCATTTCAATTCAAATGTGCCGTGAGTGCTTCATTCTTTTAAGAATTCAAATTCCATTTTTTTTTCATTTTGTGGCTGGTTGCAATGGCCTTGTGGTGTAATGATCCCAAGCCAATTTTTCTTCTTAAAATTTAAGAAATGAAGGACTTGCTTAAGAGTGTTGGTAGGTCTTAGCATCGTCCAATGATTAATTCCAGCAACCACAAGTACCAAACAGCAAGCAAACAATGCAAACAGATTAGAAATCACTCAAACAGTAATCACTAGACTGACATAGTGGAGTAAAAACAATACTGGGAACAACACAGAATGAATTTGAACAAAGTAAAAACTATACATTAAAATAGACATCCAGACGAAACTATGAAAAAAAATTGCATGGAAAACGGATAAGAATTGAACTAAAACGAAAACACACAAGTTGACACAACATTCACGCGGCAGCCAGCGAAAATAAAAAATGGCTAAGATGCATTGGCTCAATTGCCATTTCTCATTTAGCCTTCAAATGTCCCAAAAAGTTATCCAAAATTTTCCCGTAATTAATAATGCAAAATAATAAGCTCAGATAATTCAAATTAATTAAAATAAGAATTTCCGATCAAATTAAGAACAATTAGGAAAAACAGGAAAATACCGGACGTTTAAGCATAGTTCCCCGACTAATTCTAGCACATTAAACTAAATGAAGTGAGGAAAATATTGGTTCATCACATATAAAAGAGAACAACAATGAAACAATAAAACACGTAAGGAATAGGTGTCTCCTTTGTAATTGTGGAATATGGAGATGAAATCACCCATCTAAAATTTGTCAGTTTCCACTGAAATAAGATTAGTTTAGATTGAAAATATGTTTGAGTAGTGCAATGATCATCAATATCAAATATTGCCAACCTCTTCAAACAGAAGAAACAAGGGATAATCTTTTCAATCAAGCCATCAGATAAATCACCATGATGCAAAATATATCCTCCTAGACTATCACGACTCATCACGAAATGGCATTGCCCTATTTCTATGAAGTACAAATGGCAAGAACAATGTCACAAAGATGTCCATCAGTGATGGAGACTAATCCCAGCTGGAATCATGCAGGCAGAAGCTCCAGACCAGAAGAAATCAGCAGTGCAAGAAGGTGCAGTGGAATGATGAAAACAGTGCAATGTTTGAAATGTTTTAATGGAGGAGAGGTGTATGGGTGAAGCCTCACAGCTCAGAGGGCCTTCCTACAGAGGAAGGAAGCTTGAGGAAGGGAGAAGAAGTAGTAAATCAGAGGTGACTTAAGAGCACAAAAGCTGGAAAGCAAATTCTGCAGCATATCATTAAGCTCAAAAGTCCTTTACATGGTGAAAGAGGTCTCTTATTTATAGGGAAATAAGAGCCTCAGATTTGAAATGAAATTCAAAATGAAATGACAATTAAATTGAAATGAATGGCGCCAATTTTGGTTTGGGCAGCAGCTCACACAGCTCATGTGAAATCTTGGGCAGCAAGTTGGAAAGCGCCAAATTCTATTTTGGTGGTTTTGGCCAGCAGCACACATGTAAAACACCTTTGTTTGATAGCTTGGGCAATAAGCTTTTCCCCCAAGTCTTTATGTTGGTAGCTGCTTTTTATTAATCTACAAAGCAAGGAAAAATGTGCTTTTAATTGTGGGAAAAAGAATCAATGTAAATTACCTTCCATAAAAGCAAAATGGTAGGTGATCCTTCTTCCTCTTGAATCCTGTTTGCCATGGCTCTAGTAAGAGGTCCAATGTGTGTCTTAGATGGTCTTCCATCAATCAGCTTCCTTACCCACAAGCTTCATCTCCAAAGCTTCATCTCCCTCAACTATTTCTCTACCTCAATTCCATGACCAAAACAAATGTACATAGCAAGGAGCCTTTCATGAACCACTTCATATAGTGATGGGCTGTCATCTTGTATTAGCCAATTGGACAACCGCACTCCCTGAACCAGTAGCAAAACTCTGTAAAAAATTGAACAATATTTTCAATGGTGTTGGTGATGTCTACAACCACAAAACGACAACGATCAAACCCAAAACAATTGATAAAGAAAGAACGAACCCGGCCTACGTGGGTCTCCTCTTGGGGCACGAACCCAGGCCAGAGGTGCGCGTGGCGGAACGAACTTGTCGAGCTTGGGGGGCGGAGACGACATGTCCTTGTTGTCGTGATTGATGACAGCGATAGACTAAAGCAAGGAAGTGGTGCCATAATTTGGCATTTATGCCTCGGTTCAAGGGGAACAGAGGCCTATAAGTTCATTTAAATTTCAAAAATGCCACCGTCTTTACATATACTTTGGTTTTCTGAAAACCGCGATGTATTACCCGCCTTTTTTTCCGCGTTTTGTACTAGTTATAGTTGAACAATTATTTCAATTAGTACAGAGAAAACTTGAAAAATACTTTAAATAAATTAAATTATTACTGTTTCGGTTGAATTGGTCCGAACGTCGGTCATCCTTCCTTGTTATGCTCTCTTTTGATCTTCAATTCTCTCCGAGAACGCGATCCACTTCAGTGGGTTATTAACCTGCAGAAGACACTCTGACGCTCAAGTCAGATATGCTTCATAAATAGATCTATAAATTTTATTATGATAGAAAAAAATGATTATACCTAGACATCAATTGTATATTTATAGGACTTGTGACAGCTAAGTACATTAATTAACCATTAGTGCAATATATTTTTAGGCAATCAAACCCAATAATATCGTATATTTGTAAAGCGTAAGGCAATTTGACCTATTAATACCTGTTAATTGTCCATGGTTTGAGGGTCAGTCGTCCTTCCTTGTTCTGCTCTCTCTTTTGATCTTCAATCCACTCCAAGAATGTGATAACGGTAAAAAACCCATTATTTTTATGCTTAAAATTGATACCAAAAGCAACCTTTAAGACTTAGAAATTAGCTTGAACTCATATTTTTGCTTTAGTTTTGTGAATAAGAGAGTTGAAGGTGAATTTAATGGTTTTGTGCAAGATTCCCTTGAATTTATAGGCTAATTGAATGATTTGAAAGAAGAATCGAAGTACCGAATAATTGAAATGCTGAAAAGTCAACCAGTCAACCAAAATGCAAAAAAGTCAACAGTCAACCAGAATACGAAAAAAGTCAACAAGACGAGTTTTGGGCCAGTTTTCTGCGATTTTATGATCTGTTTGGGTCTGGACCCGTTTTCTTTTATTTTTGTGTCCTATTTAAAGACCTAGATGTCTTAGGGTTTGTATCTTTGGCAGAAACGAAGAAAACACTCTCTCTTCCACCCCTTTGAAGGAGGATCTTGGATGCTCACGCTACCTCTTCACCTTTCTAGGGTTTTATCTTTCATTCTTCCATTATTATTCATCTAGTTTCACCATGAATATGGTGAACTAAACCTTGTATTGTTGTTGGGGAATCAATGTAGTCTTGTGAAACTCTCATATATGGAATTTGTTTTTACATCTTATATTTAAGACCTATGCTTCCTTTCATCATTAGTTAGGGTTTTTCCTCTTTGCTCAATGCTTGCTTCGTTTAATTCATTCAATGCATGATTATTGATTTTATCGATACGGGAACGTATGGGGAAGTCTAGATCCGAGGAATTTCTCCCAATAGTATATTGGTTGTCATTAAGCTCCTGCACTCAAAGAACTAATTATCAGGAATGCTAGGAATTGTATGAACTCGTAATTATGGATAGGCCTTCTTGCAAGGTAATTTAGAGAGTGGCATTAACAATGATGAAAAGAATGTTGAATTCCTAAAGTATATGAGAGTGGATAAGATGAAATTGATAACCCCAACAACATACTCATCCATATATTCCATTGAAGTGTTTGTATTTTGTTTTAGCCATCGATCAATTCATGCATACATGTTTATTTTCTGTTTTTTGCATATTAAACTCCAATTATTTTATTCTTAAGTCTTAAATAATCAACAAATCACATAACTAAACTAGGCCGTGAGTCCTTTGGGAGAACGATACTTGGTTTTACTGAGTTTATTACTTGAAACGATTCGGTCACACTTGCCGATTGTTAAACAAGTTTGTGGCGCAGTTTTTCGGTGTTCATAAATTTGTCATCAAGTTTTTGGCGCCGTTGCCGGGGACTCATGGTTTAACTAGTTCATTTGTGTGATTATTGATTATCTTTGACTTGAATTTTGAATTTTCTGTTTTTATTTTTTCTGTTTTTATTTCATTTTATTTTATTTTTCTGTTTTTTTTATTTTATTTTATTTTTTTCTGTTTTTATTTTTTATGTTTTTATTTAATCTTCTTATCTCTGATTCTTTATCTATCTTCTCCATCTTTTTGTGCTAACAAATATTTTTTAGAGTTTTGTGCCTAATGCTTGCAGGATGCAATTCAGACAAGAATTTAACTATATGGGCACTCAATTCTATCAAAGTAATCTCAACCATTGGTGGGAACCTCACTCAAGCATGGATCAAAGTCAATTTTGGCAAGCTGCCGGAGAATTTGAGAATCAACCACAACAACAATGGCAACAACAACCCTCTCTATCGGCAAGAATGCCAAAATTGGATGACACCCTTCAACGATTTTTGAAAAATTCCGACTCTATTCAGAAAAGCATTGAAGAATCATGTAAAAGGATGCACCTTCGTTACATTAGTCAGAAATTGAACGTTAAGGTTAATACTGAAGTTAACCTTAAGGAGGAAGGTTAAGCCATTTGTCACTGAAAGTGAAAAGATTTTTGCTGAGAAAAAAATAAGGAGAGATGAGGAAAAGATAGAAAGAGAAGAAAAAGAAGAGTTGAGTGAGAAAGATAAAAATGAAGAAAAAGAAAAAAAAGTGGTTGAGAGAGAAGAGAGAAAGAAAATTTATGTGAAAATAAAGAAGTTGAAAAGAAAAAGAGAAGAGAAAAAAAAAATAAGAGAAAAGAAAAAGAGAAAATTTAGGGAGAGGAAAAGTAAGAAAAAGAAGATGAGAGGAAAGAAGAAGGAATCATATAAAAAACCCCATCCTCATCTAAAGAAGAATCATAGGAAGGAAAAGAAATTTAAGTGCTTTATGGAAATCTTCAAGAAATTGGAGATTAAAGTTCCTATGATTGAGACACTGCAACAGGTTCCTGGTTTGATCAAATTTCTGAAGAAGTTCAATAGAAAAAAGAAAAAAAAGATGGAACATGAGCTTTATTGGGTCAAGCTAGTGACGTTAAAAGAGCGCTTGCTGGGAGGCAACCCAATGATTTAAGAACTTTTAATTTTTGGTTTGGTGATGTAATTTTTGAACTTTTGGGTATTTTTGTTTTTGTTATAAGTTTGTTACAGGGTTTACATCTACTGATGGATGTTAGGCAGAAGAGTATCTACTGAAGAATACTATGTTTGTATACACCTACTGATGGGTGTTGGTAAGAAAGATTTGCATCTACTGAAGGGTGCTGGAGGATTTTGGGTCAGGCTCGTGACGTTAAACAAGCGCTACCTGGGAAACAACCCAATTGATTGATTTTATCTGTCTTGTTTGTTTTGGTTCTGCTTTAGTTGCATGATAGGGATTGAATGTTTGAGTGATCTGAGAACTTAATTATAGGGAGCAAGTGAGAGGCATGAGTAGGAGGCACCTAGGTTAAGCTAGGAAGAAGAAGAAAACTTCCCGAAAGTGCCGCTGAGCGGCAGTATCGCATATTGGGCTTAGGTTGCCCCTTAGCGGAACTCGAGCCCATTAGGGTATTTTTATACCCCAAGCTGCATTTTAGTTTTTCTTTTCAGAATCTTCTCTGCACACACACTCCTACATACCTTTTCAAAGGTTCTCCACATCTTTTCCCTCTTCCCTCTTGAGAAAATCTCCCTTTCACTCAATTTCTCACTAGTTTTCCATCTAAGTTTGGGGTTGGGAGAGAGCATCATTGAAGGGTGATGAGCGGGTCGCACCACTCACAAAAGTTGTTTGCAGATAAGAATGCAGTACAGTACTAGGAAGTGACTCCTAGGTCGTCTCTCAAGGACCAATTTATATGGTTCAGTCTCAGATTTGACACGAAGTGGGGGGGGTGTTTTTGTGATTTTGTTTGAATGCGGTAAATAAAATTAAACGGTAAAAATGGAACAGTAAATATTCAAAAACTGTAAAATTAAACGTAGAAATAAAAACATCAGTGAAAATACATTGACAGAGAATAAACCGCAAAAATAACGTTTGAAAATAAAATGAACAGAAAAATACATTGACAAAATTTAACGATGAAGAAAACAATAAACGGTAAAATAAAGAGACAGTAAAATTAAAAGCACTTAATTGGAAATCAAATTTAGCAAAGATTCAACACTTAGAAATTAAATTCCTGGACAGTAAAAATAAAAATTACAGTAACACACTACACTCTTCAGAAAATAAATCACTGTTGCACTGTTTGGAAAATGAAAATACAGAGAGTTAATTGAAAGAGGAAGAGGCAGTAGCCTCCTCCCAGACGTGGGTAGTTCCTATACTACTCCTAAAATCTAAAAACGGATACCCCTTCTTTGCTGCTTGTGGTGGTTTTATAACAAAACATCTGAACCCGTGAGTCTCTCCTTTTTCCAACTAATATTTTTCCTCTTCTCCCAACTTGCTTCTCTTCATTTTGCTGCTTCTAGTTTCAAGCTTTCAAGCTTCAAGCTGCTGTGCATCTTTCAGCCACCTTTATGCCTTGCTTCTATGTAGATGGTGCTGTTAGAATATGAAACCAAACCAGGCTATGACAGCATCTAGGCCGTGAGCTACTTTGTGGAAAACACTTCAAAAATTCTGCACCAAACTTCTCAAAGCCGTGAACTCATTGCATATATGCAAGCCAATTTTCGTTTTAGGAAAGAAGTGTGGTGTGTGTTGTTTCTGAAGCAATTGTGAGATGAGTGCAAAGTGGGCCATAATGTATTTTCTACCATCAATACCATGAGCTCCATTAAGTGGTTTGTTGGCTTGGCAAAACATATCAGTAACACCACTTCCCTTAATAATATAAAATTCAAATTTTTGCAAGCTTCTCCCGTGAACTTGAACAAAGTGGTGGCCCCTCTTTAATTCAACATATGTGGTGAATGCTTTGCCCAAAATAATATGGGGCATGTGTTTATGAAGAATTAAAAGCATAGCATTTTGGAGCTCTTACACCTTCACGTAAACTTTTCAAAGTGGTGGCTCCCATGTTGTCTAGCCAAAAACAAATGGAGATAAAAACAAACCATTCACCATTCCATTTTTTCAAGTGTTGGACGTTAGCTTCAACCATGGTGGCCCCAACTTTCCATTTTAAATGCTTGCCAAAGAATAAGCTAATTTTGCAAATGGCCTTTCCTTTTGTGTATATTGCCGTGTGCACTTCATCATGAAATTCCAATGTATTGGCTTGACAAGATGAATGGCTGTGAATGCTGAAGACTTATGGCAGCCACTTTCTTCAAAAGCCAGTGAGTTGCAACCTGGTTTCCAAACAAACCAATATTGCTTATAAAATGTGTCAATATGAGTGTTGAATCCTTGAGTGTTGGGAGGTCTTAGCACCGTTCAATTATCAATTCCTAACCACCACAAGTATGAAACAACAAGCAAACAATGCAAACAAATTAGAAGCCACTTAAACAGTATGAACTTGACTGACACAGGGGAGTAAAACAATTACTGGGAACAACACAAAATGAATTTGAACAAAATAAAAACTATACTTGAAAATAGACATCTAGACGAAACTATGAAAAAAAATTGCAAGGAAAACGGATAAGAATTGAATTAGAACGAGGACAAACAAGTTGACACAAAATTCACACAGCAACCAGCGAAAATTGAAGTGGCTGAAATGCATTGGGCTCAATTGTCATTTCTCATTTAGCCTTCAAATGTCCCAAAAAGATATCCAAAATTTTCCCATAATTAATAATGCAAAATAATAAGCTCAGATAATTCAAATTAGTTAAAATAAGAATTTCTGATCGAATTAAGCACAATTAGGAAAAATAGGAAAATAACGGACGATTAAGCACAATTCCCTGATTAATTCTAGTACAATAAACTAAGTGAAATTGAGAAAATATTGATTCATCAAAATAGACCACACTTAGTCTTTTGCACTCCTGGGCAAAATTAAAACACAAATCAGGGAATAGTTCAGAGGACTTCTAGGAAGGTGACACACATTCAGCACACAGAAAACAAAGACTCAAGAAAAATAAAAAGAATTTACAGAGTTCTCAAGAATTATGGACTGATGAAAGAAGTGGAAATTTTCCAACACAAAATCAAGAAAAGCACATACTTACAGAAATCATCCAAGCAATTCACAGTATGGCAAAATAATTAATCAGCTCAAGAGGTGATTTAAATATAACATAACCTCACAGATGCACTAATAGTGTTTCTCTCAAGTGTTTAAGGTAAATAATTCCAACTCAATGTACTCAAGAAAACAAACACAAGTAGACTTGGCAAGCTTCTAATATCAACACTTAAAACATATGTATGTTCAAATCAAAAGGTCTTTCAGGGTTGTAATGAGGCCAAGGACAGGGGAGGATAAATTTGGATAAGTAGCTATAGCTCAGAAGAAATAGAGGTGCACTAGGGCAAAAATGTAGACACAGTGAAATCTCACCCAAACCTCTAATTCAATCCTCTTCTCGACTCCATTATTCACAAAATTATTTTTCAATTTTTCTCTTTTTCTCATCAAATTTTTTCATCCTGTCTCTTTTATTTTCTCTCTTTATCACACAACAGGATAGAATTCATATTTTCAGAACAAGATGAGGAACCAACTAGCCAATTTATCAGAATCCCCAAGGAGACCACACTTATTCACAAAACACTTTTATAGCTCCAGACTTTCCTAAGGTTAAGGTAATCATTATTTTTCACTTAGGGATCAGTGTATGAGCTTTAAAACAAAGAAATGAATACAGTTAAGCTCAAAAGGGGTATCAAAGGGTAATAACAAGGTAGGCTTATTTGGCTAAAGAGGCTCAAGAACAAAAATGCCTTTATCACGTCTGAACATGCATATCAATCAAGTATATCAAAAAGAATCAAGCCAAGGCATATGTGCAAGCAATCAAGATACATGTCACACAAGAAGGAACATAAAGTGGCTCAAATCTCACACAGGGTATTCGTCACAATCAAATCAACCTCTCAAACATTATAATCATCTTCCAAGCAGAGAAAAGCAAGGATTTCAAACCATAAGTATTAAGTAAGTGAAGGAAAAATCTACAACTTAAACATCATCCAGAAATCAAGAGAAAAATGTAAAATTTATTGCACACAAAACTCGATAAAAATAACTTTACAGAAAAAATTAACACTCAAAAACAAAAAATTTAACACACAAAATACAATCTAACAGAAAAATCAGAAAAATCAGAATTTCTTCCCAGTAGACCACACTTAAATCACACAATGTCCTCAGTGTGTTACAATCATCAGATTATCAATTTCAGAGCAGTTAAATAATATAGACAAGTGCAATAAAAAGTTAAGAAAAATGGGAAGAAATTTTTCAGTAACATCCATCAGCAGATGTTATCAGGGACATCCATCAGCAGATGTCTAAAACACCTAGCACCCATCAGTAGATGCTAATAATTTTTATTAAATTTTTTTATTTTATTTTATTTTATTTTATTATTTTTTTTTTTTCTGAAAAAGGATACCGGTACTGTGACAACAGTCTCCGTGGCAACGACCGGAACTGTTGCTACAGTGGCAGAATTTTGGCTATAAAAGGGTACCTCCTCAGCGTCGAGCAACATTTCTGACTTCCCTGCTCTCTCTCTACTCCTCTCTTCTCTCTAATCTCTCCCCGCTCTCCTCTCTTCTCTGCTCTCTCTGCTCTCTACTCTCTCTCGAGCGTCTGGATCTGCGAGGAAGCTCTGCCACCGTGCCATCTGAAGAATCTGAGATCTGTGAGGAGCCTCTGCCTCAGCGCCTTCGAAGATTCTGAGATCTGCGTCAAGCTTCTGTAAGCCCTACTACTCCGGGTAAGTCATCTGCACCTTGGATCTCCTTTCTTTCGGCTTTTTCTGCTGTTTTTTACTTTTCCTGCCTTCCAGTCTTTCCCTTTCAGTATTTCCTTTTTCTGCCCTGCTCTCTTTATTTTTCTCTGCTTGTTCTCTTTCCCTCTTACAGCTTTCAGATCTATCATTTTTTTTTCTTTTTCCTGCTTTCAGTCTTCTTTCTGCTTTGATCTCTTGCCTGCTCTCCCTCTTTATTTCCTGCTTTCCTGTTTCTCCTTTTCCTGCTTTCCAGATCTTTCATTTTCATTTTTTTTTCTTTTTCTTATTCTGCTTTCTTTTTCACCTGCTAAACACTTAAAAAACACATAAAACACAACTGTCTAAAAACTTAAGGGGTATATCGGCTGGAAACCAGACGTTAATCTCCCTTCGTTTGAAGGTATGGCAGAGACAATCGGGTAGAACAACGCCACGTACCCCACTTAAAACTAAAACACAGAAACTGAATATACAAGAACAATATGGACAAGGACACTGGACGTAGATCCGTTTAGGACCCTTTGCAAGGACCGTGAAACAGATCTGAGACCAGACACAAAAACAATCAAAGACAGACAGGACAAAATAAATTTAACAGAAAACAAGAACAAATAAAGAAAACACAGAACTAATCTAAAAATTTTTTATGCTTCTTTTTTTTTTTTTTTTTAGTTCTTTTTATTATTATTTTTTTTTTATGTTTAGTTTTTTCTTCTTCTTTTTTTTTTATGTTTTTGTTCTTTTTATTTTTTTTTATTTAAGTATTTGTATATTACGAGAGGAAGGATGAGTGATACGGAATCAGAGAGATATACCAGTCAACGGTGGCGTCCTACCGACGATCAAATCAAGATGATGACCAAAATATTCAACTATGGGGTCACACACCCAAGCCGAGCGCAAGTCGTCGAGATCGCGTCTCGACTAAGGGCTTTCGGCGAAGCCACTGAATACAACGTACACTGCTGGTTTAACAACCACGGCAATCGGGTCAAGCGCTGGCAAGCGGAGATAGACCCTACTGGCACTCTCTTCTCACAACTGCCGCTGTACATGTACGGTAAGACCTCTGATCACACCTCCATTTTTATTGAAAATTTTCACTTCCTCTTCTATAATTAACACAAGTTTTTTTTATTTTTTATATTTTTTTTTTTATTTTTTGTTTGAAAGAAAACAACTGGGTGATAATGAGGGCACCGAGGCTGCTGAATTTGTTTCCAGTTCCGATCATTATCGATGACGACAGAAATGAACGAGAAATTCCTCCACCAAAGCCTCCGCTCGTGACTTTTCGAACCAGAGCTCCCTCAACGGAGCTCTCCCTTAGGCCACCACAACCAGCTCGAGAGTTCTTTCATTTTTAGTGTTTTATGTTTTTATTATTTTTATTATTTTTTTTTTTATGTTTTTGCTGTTGGCCGAGTGTGGCCAGAATTAAGGACTGTAATATGAACACTTAAGTTTTTTTTTATGTTTTATGTTTTTAATTTTTTTTTTTTATGTTGTTTTTGTTTTTATTTATTATGGTGTGTAAGATTAACGATCAGACATGATCGACCCCTGAACAACCTTATTTTCACATATGAATCTACTGCAAATTTTATTTTCAGATCTGTTCAAGCTCCTATTTTCCATTACTGTAATTTTGCTATTATGAATGAAATATCTCTTAGTCTAAACAAAATTTTCAATCAAAGATCTGATGAAACAACTAAGAAATTATTTTACAGTGAAGAAAAATAAGGAAAAAAATGAGATCTGAAGTGAAAATTTTTTTTTTTTTAATGAATTATTGGTAAGAAACTGAGGGTCGAAATAAAATCAAGGACTACGCAAAACAATTTTTGAATTTTTTTTTTTTGAATTTTTTTGAATTTTTTTTTTTTTTTTAAGGATAACAATTTGAAAACTAAGAAGAAAAGGAAAAACAACTTAAACAAAATGCAGAATCTTCCCGAGACCACACTTAAACTACAATGTCCTAAACGTGTTCTAAGCATAAGATCATCAATTAAAACACTAAACAGATAAAGGACAAATGTAATAAAAGTATGAAAACGGGGAAGAAAGAAAGAAAACTCCCCTGGTCAGGGTGGCAGTTGCCAATTTTGGATTTGTAGGGAGATGTCTTCTTCAGGATCCAAGACGGAAATTTTGAGGAAAAATTGCTTCATCCTCCAAATCTGATCAAGCAGAGAAATATCCTCCACCGCCGGATCTAAGCAGCAAATATTGTCACTGAGCAGATTCAGTAGGTGCCTTTTGATCTTCGAACTGTTGTATGTACTGGCACCTTTGTCTTCCAGCGTGGGTGCATGCTGATCAAATTTATATGTACCTCCTGCAATATGGTTAGTGCAAAATGGTTCCACAGAAATATCATGCAGAGGTATAACACCCAATCCCAATTCATCATACCGAGCCTTAGATACAACCTCATAACATGAATCCGTTTCAAATGTAGAAACAATATCTATAACAGGTTCAGATTCATGTTCAGTGCATGGAGAACAAATATTTGAATGTGATAGTAAAAAGCGGTCCTCATCATGCACAGAGGAAAAATTAAAATCAGACTCAGCAAGAATATAGTCATTAGCATACCGATCATCATCACAATCAACATAATAATCAAATTGTGGTATGCTTACCTCCTCTTCCTTGAAGATTTCTAGAGTGTGGGAAGGTGAAGGTGGTCTACCTGGTTCAGGATTACTGCTTACTTCTGCCGGGTCCCCAAAATTTTCATCAGTCTCCTCAGGTGCAAGAGTGGCCATCTGCCTGATCTGATCACTCAGATTCTGCAAGGCAGCTTGAGTTTCCTGCTGGAACTCCATGCTCTCTTGCTTGAACTGCATGTTCCCTTTCTGAAACTGAATGTTCTGCATTGTCATCTGCTCTAGTAACTCCTTTAATGTAGGTTTAGAAGTAGAAGGCTGAGGAGTTATTTGAATAGGAGAATCATACTGCTGACTCTCATATTGTGGAACTGGCTCCCAAAGAGAGCTCTCAGAAATTGGATGATGGAACATATTGTTCTCATCATAAAAATCAGCAGATTTAAAATCAAAGTAATATGCAGAATAAGAGTCATAATCACAGACATTGGCAGAATAAGCATTATTCACAACATTAAAATAGGTAGACATGGAAAAATAAAAAATAAAAACTAAAAACTAAAAATTACGAATCAGATAAAACAAAACACATTTATACATGCTACAAGCACACACAAGACAGAACATCAATAGTAAAAATTTTTAATTAATTTTTTTTTTTAAATTTTTTTTTAATAACAACTAAATACAGAACATAGCACAATTAAACACATATATACACAATATATATTAACACAGTAAAAATCTAAAACAAAAACCTGGATCTGAAGTGACAACGCCGCCAAAATTTGCTAAAGGTGTCGTTGTCTCCTACAAAAATACAAAACACAAAACACACAAAAGACACATATTAACAGAACAAAAATTTACACAACAAGAATCTAAAACCAAACCGTCTTTGGTCCCCGGCAACGGCGCCATTTTGATGAGCGGGTCGCACCACTCACAAAAGTTGTTTGCAGATAAGAATGCAGTACAGTACTAGGAAGTGACTCCTAGGTCGTCTCTCAAGGACCAATTTATATGGTTCAGTCTCAGATTTGACACGAAGTGGGGGGGGTGTTTTTGTGATTTTGTTTGAATGCGGTAAATAAAATTAAATGGTAAAAATGGAACAGTAAATATTCAAAAACTGTAAAATTAAACGTAGAAATAAAAACATCAGTGAAAATACATTGACAGAGAATAAACCGCAAAAATAACGTTTGAAAATAAAATGAACAGAAAAATACATTGACAAAATTTAACGATGAAGAAAACAATAAACGGTAAAATAAAGAGACAGTAAAATTAAAAGCACTTAATTGGAAATCAAATTTAGCAAAGATTCAACACTTAGAAATTAAATTCCTGGACAGTAAAAATAAAAATTACAGTAACACACTACACTCTTCAGAAAATAAATCACTGTTGCACTGTTTGGAAAATGAAAATACAGAGAGTTAATTGAAAGAGGAAGAGGCAGTAGCCTCCTCCCAGACGTGGGTAGTTCCTATACTACTCCTAAAATCTAAAAACGGATACCCCTTCTTTGCTGCTTGTGGTGGTTTTATAACAAAACATCTGAACCCGTGAGTCTCTCCTTTTTCCAACTAATATTTGTCCTCTTCTCCCAACTTGCTTCTCTTCATTTTGCTGCTTCTAGTTTCAAGCTTTCAAGCTTCAAGCTGCTGTGCATCTTTCAGCCACCTTTATGCCTTGCTTCTATGTAGATGGTGCTGTTAGAATATGAAACCAAACCAGGCTATGACAGCATCTAGGCCGTGAGCTACTTTGTGGAAAACACTTCAAAAATTCTGCACCAAACTTCTCAAAGCCGTGAACTCATTGCATATATGCAAGCCAATTTTCGTTTTAGGAAAGAAGTGTGGTGTGTGTTGTTTCTGAAGCAATTGTGAGATGAGTGCAAAGTGGGCCATAATGTATTTTCTACCATCAATACCATGAGCTCCATTAAGTGGTTTGTTGGCTTGGCAAAACATATCAGTAACACCACTTCCCTTAATAATATAAAATTCAAATTTTTGCAAGCTTCTCCCGTGAACTTGAACAAAGTGGTGGCCCCTCTTTAATTCAACATATGTGGTGAATGCTTTGCCCAAAATAATATGGGGCATGTGTTTATGAAGAATTAAAAGCATAGCATTTTGGAGCTCTTACACCTTCACGTAAACTTTTCAAAGTGGTGGCTCCCATGTTGTCTAGCCAAAAACAAATGGAGATAAAAACAAACCATTCACCATTCCATTTTTTCAAGTGTTGGACGTTAGCTTCAACCATGGTGGCCCCAACTTTCCATTTTAAATGCTTGCCAAAGAATAAGCTAATTTTGCAAATGGCCTTTCCTTTTGTGTATATTTCCGTGTGCACTTCATCATGAAATTCCAATGTATTGGCTTGACAAGATGAATGGCTGTGAATGCTGAAGACTTATGGCAGCCACTTTCTTCAAAAGCCAGTGAGTTGCAACCTGGTTTCCAAACAAACCAATATTGCTTATAAAATGTGTCAATATGAGTGTTGAATCCTTGAGTGTTGGGAGGTCTTAGCACCGTTCAATTATCAATTCCTAACCACCACAAGTATGAAACAACAAGCAAACAATGCAAACAAATTAGAAGCCACTTAAACAGTATGAACTTGACTGACACAGGGGAGTAAAACAATTACTGGGAACAACACAAAATGAATTTGAACAAAATAAAAACTATACTTGAAAATAGACATCTAGACGAAACTATGAAAAAAAATTGCAAGGAAAACGGATAAGAATTGAATTAGAACGAGGACAAACAAGTTGACACAAAATTCACACAGCAACCAGCGAAAATTGAAGTGGCTGAAATGCATTGGGCTCAATTGTCATTTCTCATTTAGCCTTCAAATGTCCCAAAAAGATATCCAAAATTTTCCCATAATTAATAATGCAAAATAATAAGCTCAGATAATTCAAATTAGTTAAAATAAGAATTTCTGATCGAATTAAGCACAATTAGGAAAAATAGGAAAATAACGGACGATTAAGCACAATTCCCTGATTAATTCTAGTACAATAAACTAAGTGAAATTGAGAAAATATTGATTCATCAAAGGGGCTGATTTCTTCATTGTGGTTTACTAATGCTTAACAATGTATCTTTGGGTTTTGTGAATTATGTTTTATGCAGGGATGGCCTCCTCATCATGGTAAAAGAATCAAGACTATAAGATCCAAGAAGAAGGAGAGGAAGAAGATACAGATGATAGCTCAGATTGATGAGGAGATTGATGTAGCATTTACTGATGAATGCTATCATAACTAGAGCAGAACTTATGCTTTTGTTTGGTTTAGTGTTCTGAACTTATTTACTTTTGTTTTAGACTAGGGTTTGATGTACTCAATTGGAAACTTTGTCTGTTATGATGGTTTACTTATGATTATGATTGTTTGATAAGTAATGCTTGATGATGCTTTGATATTGATTGATGTTGAGATGTGCACATTAAATGCTTATACAGGTGAGTCACAAACTTTGTGAACAAATGCATGATATTGTGATTGTGATTGTGAGATTAAGCAGGATGTGTATGTCAAATGTGAATGAGCTTATATGTGAGGTCTTGAGCTCCAGAGTTTTATTGATTGAATGCTATTACTTTGAAAGCATGAATGATTTTGCCCAGGTTTTCTATGATTAAATCAATTGCTTGTTTTGCATCATATGATCAAGGCCATTTGTTAAACGATTCGGTCTTACGGAGTTTATTACTTGAAACGATTCGGTCACACTTGCCGATTGTTAAACAAGTTTGTGGCGCCATTTTTCGGTGTTCATAAATTTGCCATCAGAATGCAATCCACTTTGATGAGTTGCTGACCATTAGAAGACACTTTGACGCTCAAGTCAGATATGTTTCATAAAGAGAGATCACTATTTTATTATGATAGAAAAAGATGATTGTACCTAAACATCAGCTGTCTACTTATAAGGCTTGTGACAACCACGTTCATTGATTAACCATTAGTGCAATATGTTTTAGGTAATCAAACCCAATAATTAATCATTAATTCCGTATATTTGTAGAGCGTAACGCAATCTGACCTACTAGTACCTACTTAATGACAATCAATTCTGATCGGCATACTTCATATAGTACATAAGCCACCCAAGTCCATGCGAGCTCTTTATTAAAAGAGGTGCGTAGGGATTATTATGAGCTTTAAAAGAGGTCGCTCACGTTGTACTTAGGGAGTCTATCTTCGAAGCTTTAAGTCTTCATTGCTCTATGTACCAAGCGGCGAACTCTAGGAGTTCTCTTTGGATCTGTTCCTTAGACTGAATAGAAAATGCTAAGAGTTCTCTTTGAAACTTTTTCCTCTGCAAGAGATTTTCACTCCAAAAAATATGCTTTTAAATAAAGTAAACGCTTCAATCTTTTTCTTGTTGGCTTGGTGCACTGGTTGTGCTGAGGGGTTCTTGTGACCCTCTGATAACAGTTGAAAAACTGTTATTTTCATGCTTAAAATTGATACTAAAAGCAACCTTTAACACTTAGAAACTAGCTTGAAATCATGCTTTTGGTTATATTTTTAGAAATAAGAGAGCTGGACAGGTTTATGCTTGATTTCATCTAGTTTCACCATGAATATGGTGAACTAAACCTTGTATTGTTGTTGGGGAATCAATGTAGTCTTGTGAAACTCTCATATATGGAATTTGTTTTAACATCTTACTTTTAAGACTTATGCTTTCTTTCATCATTAGTTAGGGTTTTTCCTCTTTGCTTATTGCTTGCTTTGTTTAACTCATTCATTGCCATGATTATTGATTTTGTCGATATGGGAACGTACGGGGAAATCTAGATCCGGGGAAATTCTCCCAATAGCATATTGGTTGCCTTTAAGCTCCTGCACTTCAAAACTAATTACTAGGAATGCTAGGAATTGTATGAACTCGTAATTAAGGACAGACCTTCTTGCAAGGTGATTTAGAGAGTGGCATTAACAATTGATGAAAAGAATGTTGAATTCCTAAAGTATATGAGAGTGGATAAGATGAAATTGATAACTCCCAACAACATACCCATCCGTATAATTCATTAAAGTGTTTGTATTTTGTCTTTTCCATTGATCAAATTCATGCATACATGTTTATTTACTGTCTTTTGCATATAAAACTACAATCAATTTGTTCTTAAGTCTTAAATAATCAAAAAATCACATAACTAAACTAGGCCGTGAGTCCTTTGGGAGAACGATACTTGGTCTTACCGAGTTTTATTACTTGAAACGATTCGGTCACACTTGCTGATTGTTAAACAAGTTTGTGGCGCCGTTTTTCGGTGTTCATAAATTTGTCATCACCCTCAGCAGTGGTTTAGCATGGATTTGGGGTGTTGTTTATGGTTTACTAATGATTAACAACATGTCTTGTGGTTTTGTAATTTGTGTTTAATGTAGGATGACATCCTCTTCAAGCAAAAGATTGAAGACTACGGCTTCCAAGAGGAAAGACAAGGAACCAGAACAACCTTATTCTAGTAGGTTCTTATCTCACAAACATGAGCAGCATTTTAGGATTGTTCAAGATAGGAGACTCCTAATGGAGAGGAAAGCTGGAATGATACCTAACTTTGCTCCTCAGTTTGGAGAGCAACTGATGGGAAGAAATTGGAGGAGGCTAGCCACATACCCTGCACCAGCCAATATAGCAGTAGTAAAGGAATTTTACACCAATGCAAGAAGGTTGGGTGATTATCCGGTTGAGGATTACTTAAGCTATGTTAGAGGCCACGCTATTAGGTATGATCTTAACTCTATCAACAGCTTTTTGGGTACTGAATGGGTTGGAGAGCAGTGCCAATTTCCTCTCTATATGGAGGAAGGCACTGATTTTGATGATGTAGAGAGTGTTCTATGTGTTTGATGACAAATTTATGAACACCGAAATACGGTGCCACAAACTTGTTGAACAATCGACAAGTATGACCGAATCGTTTCAAGTAATAAACTCGGTAAGATCAAGTATCGTTCTCCCAAAGGACTCACGGCCTAGTTTAGTTATGTGATTCGTTGATTATTTAAGACTTAAGAACGAAATAAGTGGAGTTTAATATGCAAAACAGAAAATAAACATGTATGCATGAGTTTTGATCAATGGCAAAAACAAAATACAAACACTTTCAATGGAATATATGGATGAGTATGTTGTTGGGGTTATCAATTTCATCTTATCCACTCTCATATACTTTAGGAATTCAACATTCTTTTCATCATTGTTAATGCCACTCTCTAAATTACCTTGCAAGAAGGCCTATCCCTAATTACGAGTTCATACAATTCCTAGCATTCTTAATAATTAGTTCTTCGAGTGTAGGAGCTTAACGACAACCAATATACTATTGGGAGAAATTCCCCGGATCTAGACTTCCCCGTACGTTCCCGTATCGACAAAATCAATAATCATGCATTGAATGAGTTAAACAAAGCAAGCATTGAGCAAAGAGGAAAAACCCTAACTAATGATGAAAGAAAGCATAGGTCTTAAATATAAGATATAAACACAAATTCCATATATGAGAGTTTCACAAGACTACATTGATTCCCCAACAACAATACAAGGTTTAGTTCACCATATTCATGGTGAAACTAGATGAACAATAATGAAAGAATGAAAGATAAAAGCCTAGAAAGGTGAAGAGGTAGCCTGAGCATCCAAGATCCTCCTTCAAAGGGGTGGAAGAGAGAGTGTTTGCTTCGTTTCTGCCAAAGATACAAACCCTAAGACGTCCTAAAGCTTATATACTATTCTAAAATTACATAAAATTTAGGCCCAAGCCCATAAGTGTGCCGCTCAGCGGTAAAGTGCCGCTCAACGGTAAGTGCATGATTTGGTTTCTTCACTTTTTTCACCAAATTCACCTTAAAACCTGCACAAAAACACTGAAATCAAGCATAAACCTGTCCAGTTCTCTTATTTATGAAAATATGAATAAAAGCATGATTTCAAGCTAGTTTCTAGGTGTTAAAGGTTGCTTTTAGTATCAATTTTAAGCATGAAAATAACAGTTTTTCAACTCTTATCAGTGTTCCTAGAGGACATTTCCAGAGGAACAAAAATGGTGCAGTGGTTAACATCAGGAGGACTGATTTGACTTCCCTTGCAAAATATTGGATGGCATTCTCGCATGCCAACATTCAGCCGTGTTCTCATGTTTCAGACATCACTATCAGCAGGGCACTTCTCCTCTATTGTTTGCTCAGAAATATGAGCATTAACATTGGCCAAGTGATTGCCAATGAAATATAGATGTGTGCCAACACGATGAACAACAAGGCACCTTTAGGGTATGCTTCGTTGATTACGCACCTATGCAAGATAGATGGGGTGGATAATTCTGCTCCACCATTTGAGAGGCCACGAAAATCTATTGATGTGGCTTATTATAGGCAGTATTGTAGAGGTGAGGAGGCAGCTAATTCAATTCCACCACGCTATTCTCGCAAAGGGAGAGGATCAGCATAAAGTCAGGCATTTGTAGAGACTCATGATGCAGAGCTATTCTAGATGAGGGACATGTATATGTCTCTCACAGATGCTCAGATGCAGTCCATCCATAGAGGGCGGGTGGACTATGGACGAGTTCCATAATGTGGTGGCATGGCCAGAGGAAAACGCCCAGGGTAGTAGAGCTGGAGCAGCTGAAGCTTCAACTATGGAGGAAGATGAAGATGATGACGCATTTGAGGACGCTGAAGATAATGAAGAGGAGGAAGATACAGATGACAACACAGGCTGATGAGGAGCTGAGATAGCATTTCCTGATGAATGCTATCAACACTAGAGCAAGATCTTTTCTATCTTTGGTTTTGTAATATTGAACTTATTTGCTTATGTTTTTAGAATAGGGTTGATGTACTCAATTTGAAACTTGTATGTTATGATGGTTTGCTTGTGATTATTGTTTGATAAGTAATGCTTGATGATGTTTTGATCTTGATTGATGATTGAGAATGTGCACATTATATGCTTGTACAGGAGGTTCACAAGCTTTGTGAACAAATGCATGATGTTGTGATTGTGATTATGATGTTAAGCAGGATGTGTATGTGGAATGTGAATGAGCTTATATGTGAGATTTTGAGCTCCAAAGTTGTTGTTGAATGCTATTACTTTGAAAGCATGAATGACTTTGCCTAGGTTTTCTATGATTGAAGAATTTGCTTGTGTGCATCATATGATCAAGGCCATTTGTTGGTAACCCTTTTTGTTAGCCAAATGTATGATTTTAACCCAATCAAAAGAGAACATTGTGTGTTCTATCCTTTGAACCCATAGCCCTGAACAAGATAGAAAACCCTCTTTGTGAAAATCTTTACCTTGAGTTAAGTTGAAAACATTTTGTGGTATTGATAAATGTTCAAGTTTGGGGTTGTTGGAAAATAGAAAGGGAAAATAAAAAGCATTGAGCTAAAAGTTAAGCATGTGAAAAGCAAAAGAAAAAGAAAAGAAAAGCTCAATGCAAAAGAAAGTTGGGAATAATTAAGAATGATTGTGTTTAAATGATTCTCTTAACTCAAGGGTTTTGTGATCCAGAAAAACCAATTTTTATTGTTAGCACAACTGCATTATAAGCCATTGAAAGTCCTTGTGATGATGCTTACTTGTAAATGTATTTTATTGTAGTTAAATGAAAGGCAAAGTTGATTCATGTTGCATTGTAATAGTAAAGTGAATGAGTGAATACCTCTTATACACTTGTGTGTTTGAATTAAAAACTTTATCTGATGATGTTAGATTCCATGAACACATTAGAACAATTTTGCTTAGTTGATTGATCATTCATGATAATAGCATTTGTTGGATATTATGTGATTGAGTGAACATTAAAAGCATGTGTATATCTTAATTGAGGTCTTGGTGATGAGCTAAGTTGAGTATTTACTTATCTTGAAAGAAGGATTTTTGAATGTGGTGAACAATTGAATGGATTGGTGGAAGATTGAGTTACATCTTGTTTGCTTGAGGACAAGCAAAGTTCTAAGTTTGGGGTTGTGATAATAATTGAAAAACAATTATTTTTACACTTAAATTCTATATTAAAAGCAACCTTTAAGACTTAGAAAATAGATTGAAATCAAGTTTTTGCTTATGTTTTTGGAAATAAGAGAGTTGAACAAGTTTTATACTTGATTTCCTTGTTTTTGGAGGTTTTGAGATGAATTTGATGAAAGAAGTGAAGTGGAACAGAGATGGAATCAGAAAAGGACACAAAAAGTGCAAAAGAAGAGAAACCGCAAGTACCGCTCAGCTCCAATTACCGCTGAGTGGCACTCTCAAGAACTCGTTGGCATCGCTGAGGGGAAAAATGGCGTTGAGGGGAAGAATTAATCACGCGCTACTATCGCTGAGCGGTATTCACCGCTGAGCGCCACTTTTATGGGCTTGGGCCTACTTTTCTGTATTTTTTAGAATATTATATAAGGTTTTAGTTAACCTAGGTTAGGAATCTTTTTGGGACGAAGTAGAAACACACTTTGTCACCCCTTGGAGGAGGATTTTGGTTGTTAAGGCTCATTTCTCACTTTCTAGGGTTCTATATTTTCACTCTTTCATTGTATTTCATATAATTTCACCATGAATATGGTCAACTAAAATTATTTTGTTGTTGGGGAATCAATGTAAATCCTTAGAAACTCTCATGTAATGGAATTTGTTCTTCAAGATCTTTTATAAGATACATTCTTTCTTTCATTAATTGTTAGGGTTTTTCCTCTTTGCTCATAGCATGCATTGTTTAACTCATTCGATGTCACTATAATGCATGATTAATTGCTAGCGAGACAAGACATTGAAAACTAATGATTATGATTAGGCTTTTTTTGTCGAGACATCGGGTTTAAGGTAATTTAGAGAGTGACATTAACATTAATGAAAATAATGATGAATTCCTTAATACATGAGAGTGGAAAGGATGAAATTGATAAACCCCAAAAACATATTCATCCATATAATTCAAATTATGTGTTTTGTTTCTTCTTGCTCATTTATCAATACATGCATACATATTTACTTTTCAGTATTTTGCATTTAAATCTCAAGTAATTGTTTGTACAAATCTTAGCTAATGATAACAGTTGAAAAACTGTTATTTTCATGCTTAAAATTGACACTAAAAGCAAGCTTTATACTTAGAAACTAGCTTGAAATCATGCTTTTATCCATATTTTCAGAAATAAGAGAGTTGGACACGTTTATGCTTGATTTCAGTGTTTTTGTGCAGGTTTTAAGGTGAATTTGGTGAAAGAAGTGAAGAAGGAGAGAGATGGAATCAGAAAAGACATTAAAAAGTGCAAAAGGAGAAGCCGAAGTTACCGCTCAGCGGCAGTTTACCGCTGAGTGGCACTCAGAAGCTCACGGGAGGTCCGCTGAGGGGACGAAACTACTCACGCACTCACCGCTGAGCGGTACTTTACCGCTGAGCGGCACACTTATGGGCTTGGGCCTAGATTTTCTATAATTTTAGAATAGTATATAAGCTTTAGGACGTCATAGGGTTTGTATCTTTGGCAGAAACGAAGCAAACACTCTCTCTTCCACCACTTTGAAGGAGGATCTTGGATGCTCAGGCTACCTCTTCACCTTTTTAGGGTTTTATCCTTCATTCTTTCATTATTGTTCATCTAGGTTCACCATGAATATGGTGAACTAAACCTTGTATGTTTGTTGGGGAATCACTGTAATCTTTTGAAGCTCTCATATATGGAATTTGTGCTTGCATCTTAATCTAAGACTTATGCTTTCTTTCATCATTAGTTAGGGTTTTTCTTCTTTGCTTAATGCTTGCTTTGTTTAACTCATTCAATGAATGATTATTGATTTTGTCGATACGGGAACGTACGGGGAAGTCTAGATCCGGGGAATTACTCCCAATAGTATATTGGTTGTCGTTAAGCTCCTGTGCTAGAAGAACTAATTATTAGGAATGCTAGGAATTGTATGAACTCGTAATTAGGGATAGGCCTTCTTGACAAGGTAATTTAGAGAGTGGCATTAACAATGATGATTTGATTGTTGAATTCCTAAAATATATGAGAGTGGATAAGATGAAATTGACCCCCAACAACATATTCATATATATATATATATATATATATATATATATTTCATTGAAAGTGCTTGTCTTTTGCTTTTGCCATTGATCAAAACCTCATGCATACATGTTTATTTTCGTCTTTTGCATAATATAATCCAATTATTTCGTTCTTAAGTCTTAGCTAATCAACAAACCACACAACTAAACTAGGCCGTGAGTCCTTTGGGAGAACGATACTTGGTCTTACCAAGTTTATTACTCTAACGATTCGGTCATACTTGCCGATTGTAAAACAAGTTTGTGACATCATATTTTGGTGATCATAAATTTGTCCATCAGCTAGTCAATAAATCACATAACTGTCTAGGCCGTGAGTCCTTTGGGAGAACGATACTTGGTCTTACCAGGTTTATTACTTGATACGATTCGGTTACACTTGCCGAGGGACTAACAAACTGCACGAAACTATTCCTCATCGAAGACAGTGTTTCACTTAAGCACTCAAAAGTGTTTCACTCAAACTCAAAGGTGTATAGTGAGGTGACACTCTTACACTATACCATCATAATGTCACATGAATAAACTTTGTCTTTCATTTAACCACATATCAAACACACTCACAAGCAAGTTATCATCACAAGGACTTTTCAAGGCTTGTATTGTGGCCGGGCTAAGAAGAAAATTGGTTTTTCTAGACAACAAAATCCTTGGGTTAAAAGAGTGCACAATTTATTTATTCACATTAATAATGAACTCTCTTTCTTCTTTTATTTGAGAAACGAAATCTTCAACTTATTCCCAACTCTCCTTTCATTGAGCTTAACCTTTTCTTTTCTTTCTTTTCTTCTCTTTTCTTTTTCTTTTTATTTTTCTTTTTGATGAATGTTCTTTGATGAATTTCACAAAGTTCTTTCTGGTTTCTCACCACCCCAAACCTGAACCATTCTCCATTACTACAAAAACATACTCTAATTAGCTCAAGGTAAGGATTTCAAAAAGGGTTTTTCCACTTTTCAAATTGAGGCTAAAGGTTCAAAGGATAAAGAGAAACATTGTTCTTTGATGGGTTCACCTATTGGCATTAGCTCTAAGGGAGAAGAAAAAACATGGCCTTGATCATTTGTAACAAGTAAGCAAGTGCTTTAAACATAGAAACTTAGGAAAAATCAATCATGCTTCCAAAGCAATAGTATTCAATCAATCAAAAACTCTGGAGCCCAACCTCTCACAGGTTAACTCAAGTTCCACAATTTGATAAACATCTTGCCTAGCATATTAATCACAATTGAAATCATGCATCTCGTTCAAATAATTATGAGCAACCACCGTATATCCTTAAAAGTTAAACAATCATTATCTCAACTTGCATCATAGAACAATAGAGCAAACACAAGAATATTACTCATCACAAAAACAGTTTATCACATCATATCAAACCATTCTAGCACAATTCATTAAACCAAGTACATAAAAAAGCTAACATAAAAACAAAATAAACAAAATTCAAATAAACAATAAAAATAAAACAAAAACATAAAAATCTTGATCCAGTAGCATCCATCAGTAGATGTTTTCATCTAAATCTTCCAGCATCCATCAATAGATGCAAATCCTTCACATCAGTATTCATCAGTAGATGCTCTTAGTAACATCCATCAGTAGATGTCTAGTCTTTCTAATCAGCATCCATTAGTAAATATTGATCTTTCTCATTTTAATCGGCATCCATCAATAGATGCCTTCAGTAGCATCCATCAATAGATGCCTTCAGTAGCATCCACCAATAGACGCTTAATCACATAGCATCCATCAGTAGATGCTTAATCACATAGCCTCCATCAGTAGACACTATCATTCATCACCCTCATCTAAGTCCTCCTAGCATCCCTCAGTAGATGTTGTCATTACTATAACACAAAATCAAATCCAAACCACACAAATAATTAATTTAAAAAGAAAAAAAAATCAGAAATTGGGTTGCCTCCCAATAAGCGCTTGTTTAACGTCACGAGCCTGACACCATTAAGCACAATCCCCATCTATGATGTTGGTGTTCCTTTTTGCTTTCGTCACACCAACTTATCTGCAACATCTTTTTGTTCATCATCTTTACCCTCCTTGAATAAGGAGCCTAAATCTCAATAACTCCATTCTCTTTGATATCTTTAACCACTTCATGCACAGTGTCTTGGTGAACATGGCACTTGAAGACTGGCGCTCAGCACCCTTAACGGGGCACTGAGGATCGCCCTGCGACCTTCTTCAATCTTCTTCTCTGGGTGATCTTTATGCTCCTAGTACAATTTTTCAGATTTTATCCTATAGACACTAAAGAACACCACTAGAGCACCCGATTAACACAAAAAGATTAAAAAATAGATAAAAAGATAAAAGATAAAAGAAAAGATAAAAATATAAAAAGATAAAAAAAAAAGAAAGATAAAATTAAAGATGAAGTCTAATCGGTTAAGAATCACACAAAAGTATAGTTTTAACCACGAGTCCCCGACAACTGCGCCAAAAACTTGTTAAGACTCCGGAAAGTGTACTGAATCGTATCAAGTAATATAAAATGTTAAGACCAAGTATCGTATCCCAGAGGACTCACAACACTAAACAATTATGTGATTTCTTAACCAATTAAGACTTAAAACGAACAAATTTTGGGGGGTTTCAATGCACATGCAATAAAAATAAACATGAATGCAATTTGATCAATTGAGGCTAAACACTAGAATGGATGGTTGAAGTTGATAATATGAGATGAATATGTTTTTGGGGTTTAGATTTTACCTAATCACTCTCATGCATATAAGAATTCATCTTCTTCATTGATATCAATGTCACTTTCTAAAATACTTAAAACCCGATTCCTCGGCTAAGAAAGCCTATCATTAATTCTTAGTTCATACGATTCCTAGCATTTCTAATAATTAATTGTGACGATCAGAAGCTTAAGACAACCAGAATTCATACCCCCATTACTGAGCAATACTGCTTCTAGGAATAATTTTCTAGAACATGAATTGTAAGATATCTTCTGGTCCTCATACAAATCATACATAAGCCTAATGAATGAGTTAAACACATCAAGCAAGATGCGAAGAAGAATTACGCTAACAATTAATAAAAGAAGCATAAAAATTAAGAATAAATTTAAAATACATGAGAGTTCAAGAGGTTACATCTTTCCCCAACAACAAATAAGGTTTAGTTCTCATCATCATGGAGAAACTAGATGAACAATGAAATAATGAAAGAGATAGAAAAACCCAAGAAAGAGAAGAGGAGAGTTGTCACATCCCCAAATCTACCCTCAAGGAAAAGGAGAGTTGTCAAATCTCCAAAATCTACCCCCAAGGAGTGAAAAGTGTGTTTCTGTGTGATAACAGTTGAAAAACTGTTATTATTGTACTTAATTTTGACATCAAAAACAACTTTTATGACTTAAAAACTAGCTTGTAATCATGCTTTTGCTTATGTTTTGGAAATAAGATACTTGGATGGGTGATGACAAATTTATGAACACCGAAATACAGCGCCACAAACTTGTTTAACAATCGGCAAGTGTGACCGAATCGTTTCAAGTAATAAACTCGGTAAGACCAAGTATCGTTCTCCCAAAGGACTCACGGCCTAGTTTAGTTATGTGATTCGTTGATTATTTGAGACTTGAGAACAATTGATTATAGGTTTAAATGCAAAGGACAGAAAATAAACATGTATGCATGAATGTGATTAATGGCTAAAACAAAATACAAACACTTCAATGGAATATATGGATGAGTATGTTGTTGGGGTTATCAATTTCATCTTATCCACTCTCATATATTTTAGGAATTCAACATTCTTTTCATCACTAGTTAATGCCACTCTCTAATTCACCTTGCAAGAAGGCCTATCCTTAATTACGAGTTCATACAATTGCTAGCATTCCTAGTAATTAGTTCTTAAGTGCAGGAGCTTAACGGCAACCAATAAACTATTGGGAAAAATTCCCCGGATCTAGATTTCCCCGGATCTAGATTTCCCCGTACGTTCCCGTATCGACAAAATCAATAATCATGCATTGAATGAGTTAAACAAAGCAATCATTAAGCAAAGAGGAAAAACCCTAACTAATGATGAAAGAAAGCATAGGTCTTAAATGTAAGATGTAAAAACAAATTCCATATATGACAGTTTCACAAGACTACATTGATTCCCCAAAAATAATACAAGGTTTAGTTCACAATATTCATGGTGAAACTAGATGAATAATAATGGAAGAATGAAAGATAAAACCCTAGAAAGGTGAAGAGGTAGCCTGAGCATCCAAGATCCTCCTTCAAAGGGGTGGAAGAGAGAGTGTTTGCTTCGTTTCTACCAAAGATACAAACCCTAGGACGTCCTAAAGCTTATATACTATTCTAAAATTACAGAAAATTTAGGCCCAAGCCCATAAGAATGCCGCTCAATGGTAAAGTGTCGCTCAGCGGTAAGTGCGTGAGTTGGTTTCTTCCCCTCAGCGGCCATTTTGCCCCTCAGCGGATCCAACGCGAGCTTCTGATGGACAAATTTGTAAGCACCAAAATATGATGTCACAAACTTGTTTCACAATCGGCAAGTATGACCGAATCGTTCAAGTAATAAAACTTGGTAAGACCAAGTATCGTTCTTCCCAAAGGACTCACGGCCTAGTTTAGTTATGTGATTTGTTGATTAGCTAGGACTTACAAACGAAATATTCAAAGTTTAATATGCAAAGACAAAAATAAACATGTATGCATGAATTGATCAATGGCAAAGACAAAAGATAAACACTTTCAATGAATTATATAAATGAATATGTTGTTGGGGGTCAATTTCATCTCATCCACTCTCATATATTTTAGGAATTCAACATTCAAATCATCATTGTTAATGCCACTCTCTAATGTACCATTCTAGATGGCTTCTCCCTAATCAAATAGTTCATACAATTCCTAGCATTCCTAATGATTAGTTCATTACTGCAGGAGCTTAAAGGCAACCAATATAATGTTGTCAGTAAAATATTGGGAGAAATTCCCCGGATCTAGACTTCCCCGTACGTGTCCGTATCGACAAAACCAATAATCATGCATTAGAATGAGTTAAACAATGCAAGCATTGAGCAAAGAGGAAAAACCCTAACTAATGATGAAAGAAAGCATATGTCTTAATTCAAAGATGTACTCAACAAATCCATATATGAGAGCTTCAAGAGATTACATTGATTCCCCAACAAACATACAAGGTTTAGTTCACCATCGTCATGGTGAACCTAGATGAATAACAATGAAAGAGTGAAAGAATAAACCCAATAAAGGTGAAGAGGTAGCCTGAGCATCCAAGATCCTCCTTCAAAGGGGTGAGAAGAGAGAGTGTTTGCCTCGTTTCTGCCAAAGATACTAAACTAAAGGACGTGCAAGCCCTTATATACTAATTTAGAGTTACAAAAGATTACAAAAGCCCAAGCCCAAAGAGTACCGCTCAGCGGTATTTACCGCTCAGCGGTAGTTGCGCGTCACAATTCTTCCCCTCAGCGGCCATTTGCCCCTCAGCGTGACTCCCGCAACCTCCTGAGTGCCGCTCAGCGGTATTTTGCCGCTGAGCGGTGCCTTCGTCTTCTCTTTTTGCACTCTTTCTTGTCTTTTCTAATGTCACTTCTCTCCTTCTTCACTCTTTGCACCAAATTCACCCTAAAACCTGCACAAAAACACTCAAATCAAGTGTAAACCTGTCCAGCTCTCTTATTTCTGAAAATAAAGATAAAAGGTGTGATTTCAAGCTAGTTTCTAAGTCTAAAGGTTGCTTTTAGTATCAATTTTAAGCATGAAAATAACAGTTTTTCAACTGTTATCACAACCCCAAACTTAGAACTTTGCTTGTCCTCAAGCAAACAAAATGTAACTCCATCTCCAACCAATTCATATGATGGTTCACTCATTCAAAATCCTCTTTTCAAGATAAGTAATAACTTCACTCAAACTTATGATCAAGAGTTCAATCAAGATATGCACATGCTTTAGTATTCACAAAGTCATTTAAGTTCCAACAAATGCTATTTTTCATGAATGATCAATCAATTAAGCATGGATGTTCATGTGTTCATGGAATATTTCCTCACCAGGTAAAGTGTTTCACTCAACACACAAGTGTATAAGAGGTAAGTGTTTCACTCATTCACTCTACTATCACAATGTCACATGAATCAACTTTGCCTTACATTTTACCACAATCAAAAACATTCACAAGCATGCATCATCACAAGGACTTTTCAATGGCTTATAATGTGGCTGGGCTAACAAGAAAATTGGTTTTTCTGGATCACAAAATCCTTGAGTTAAGAGAATCATAACAACACAATTATTCTTATTCATTCCCAACTTTTGTTTGCCTTTTCATTTGCATTGAGCTTTACTTCTTTTCTTTTCTTTTCTTTTGCATATTCTTTCTTTTTAGCTCTTAGCTCAATGCTTTTCCTTTTTCATGATTTCCCAATAACCCCAAACTTGAACATTTATCAATACCACACAAGATATTCTACTTAACTCAAGGTAAAGATTTTCAATCAAGGGTTCAGTGTATATTCAAGGCTATGGGTTCAAAGGATAGAACACAAAGTGTTCTCTTTTAGTAGGCTAACTTTATGAATTTGGCCAGTAAAAAGGGTTTCAACAAACACGGCCTTTGATCATATGATGCAAAACAAGCAATTGATTTAATCATAGAAAACCTGGGCAAAGTCATTCAAGCTTCCAAAGTAATAGCATTCAACAATAACAACTCTGGAGCTCAAAACCTCACATATAAGCTCATTCACATTTGACATACACATCCTGCTTAATTTCACAATCACAATCATGATATCTTGCATTTGTTCACAAAGCTTGTGAATCACCTGTATAAGCATTTTAATGTGCACATCATCTCAACATCAATCAGTCAATAAGCATCATCAAGCATTACTTATCATATAAACACAGTTAATAGCAAACCATCACACAAACCAGGTATTCAATAGAGTACATCAAACCCTAATCTAGAAACAAAAATAAATAAGTTCAGAAAGTTTAAACCGCAAAAGCATAAAACATATGATAGCATTCATCAGTAAATGCTATCTCAGCTCCTCATCAGTCTGAGCTGTCCTCTGTATCTTCCTCCTCCTCTTCATCATCATCTTCATCAAAAGCATCCTCCTCCTCAGCTTCTTCTTCTTCCATGTCTCGAGCTGAAGATTCAGCTCCTCCAGCTCCTCCATGGAATGGTTCTTCTGGCCAAGCTACGACGTTATGGAATTCATCCATAGTCCACCTGTGTGCTGGAGGGGTATCATACATCCCCACTATCATCTCAGCCGTGGCCACCTGCCCTCTGTGGATGGACTGCAACTGAGCACCTATAAGAGACATATACATGTCCCTCATCTGGAATGGTTCTGCCTCATGTGTATCAGCAGATGTCCGGCTCTGTGCTGGTCCTCTCTCTCTACGAGCCTGGCGTGGTGGAACGGGCTGAGCTGCCTCCTCACCTCCACAATACTGTCTGTAATAGGCCTCATCTATAGCTTTTCTTGGCCTCTCAAATGGTGGAACAGAAGTGTCCACCCCAGCTAGCTTGCAGAGGTGAGTGATCAAAGAAGGATGTCCCAGTGGTGCTTTGTTGTTTGAGGTGTTAGCACACACACTAATCTCATCAGCTATCACCTGCCCAATATTAACATTCAAACTTCTGATAGCACAGTAGATGAATAGTGCCCTGCTGAGAGTGATATCTGACACATGTGAGCATGGCTGAATGTTGGCATGAGAAAATGCCATCCAATACTTTGCAAGAGGAGTCAAATCTGTCCTCCTAATGTTAACCACTGCTCCAGATCTATTCCTTTGAAAGTGTCCTCCAGGTATGCACAACACTCTCTCAACATCCTCAAAGTCAGCACCTTCCTCCATGCTAAGAGCAAACTGACATTGCTCACCAGCCCACACAGTATCCAGGAAGTTATTAATGGAATCAGGATCATACCTGATGGCATGGCCTCTAACATATCCCAAATAGTTCTCAGCTGGATAGTCACCAATCTTCTTGGCATTAGTGTAGAATTCCTTAACCACAGCTATATTGGCAGGTGCTGGATAAGTGGCTAGCTTCCCCCAGTCATTCCCTAACACTTGCTCTCCAAATTGAGGAGCAAAGTTAGGTATCATTCCGACCTTTCTCTCCATCAGAAGTCTCCTGTCCTGAACCACCCTAAAGTGCTTCTCATGTTTCCTGGAGAGGAACCTGCCATTATGTGGCTGCTCTGGTTCCTTTTCCTTCCTCTTGGTTGCCATGGTTTTCAATCTCTTTCCAGAAGAGGATGCCATTCCTGCATTCAAACACAAATCCAAAACCACAGAACATGATGTTAATCATTAGTAACATACAGGACACAACTCCTTTCGAAGCTAAACCACCGCTGAGGGCCAGAATTTCCCCTCAGCGCCACCAGTGCAACACACCAACACGCAAAAAGCCAGAAAAAGCAAATCTGGCAGAGTGCCGCTCAGCGGTAAATACCGCTCAGCGGTGACCTGCAGATTTTTGCCAAACTCGTTTTTAAACTGCCCTAACTCCACCCAAATGCAATTTTCAGTTTTCCAGTACATAATCAAGCAGTTTAATCGGTTCAAACATCAAATATATCATCAAATCATGCATAGAAATCAAAAGCCCTAAATACTCATGCTTTGACAATCACATTCAAATTCAAGAACCCTAGAATGACAAAATGCATTTTACTTACTTGGGTGGAGATGCTAGATGATATGAGAATGCTTCCAAACTATAATGCTCTCTTCCAACCCCAAACTTTGATAGCACACTAGTGAAAAAGTGAGTGGAAGAGAAATTTTTCTAAGAGGGAAGAGTAGAAAGATGTAGGAAAACCTAAAAGAGGGTATGTGGAAGTGTTTGTGCAGAGAAGGGCTTGAAAGAGTGTGAAAACGCGCAGCTTAGGGTTTAAAAATACCCCAATGGGCTCGGGTTCCGCTAAGGGGAACTTAAGCCCATCAGCGTTAGTACCGCTCAGCGGTAATTGCCGCTCAGCGGCACTTTCGTGATGTGCCCTTCTCCTTCTTTTCTTGCCCTACGTGCCTTCCTAGCATACTCCTCATGGGTTCCCTGCAATTTCATTGTTAAACATGCTTATGCAATCCCTAATTAGAATAAAACAAACAAAGATAATCAATCAACTGGGTTGCCTCCCAGGTAGCGCTTGTTTAACGTCACGAGCCTGACCCAAAATCCACCAACACCCATCAGTAGGTGTTTCACTTACCAGCACCCATCAGTAGGTGCAAAATCTTCTCAGCAACACCCATCAGTAGGTGTTACAAACCTAGTATCCTTCAGTAGATACTTAACCACCTAGCATCCTTCAGTAGATGCTATAACAATAAAATAATGTCCAGAATAATGTTCACAGTTTAAAAATTACAAAATATTAAAACAAAAGTTTGTAAATCCACTGGGTTGCCTCCCAGCAAGCGCTTTTTTAACGTCACTAGCTTGACCCAATAAAGCTCACGTTCCATCTTCTTTAAAGTTGATGTTATCCTTCCACCAACTTATCAACTGCTTCCTTAGGACTGTTTTGGATTCTCTGGAATATGGAGACTCTATCTCTATCATCTTCTTCTCTTTAAAACCTTTTACAACCCACAACTTGTTCTTGAATCTTACAGGTGTGCCAAGTTGGAGTCCTCTTTCCTTCCAGTCTCTAAGAACTTCCTTTCCTTTTCCACTTTCATCTACCTTGGGTACCTGAAAATACAAACAATGGTTATCAGAAACTTTAAAATTTTCATGTTTACCTCTAGTTATGGGTGCATCTTGAAATGCAGCTTTATAACTGGCCTCTTCCTCCTTTGCTTGTATCTCATCTTTAAACACATTCACCACCACTCTCTCCTCTCTGTCCTGGAGCACCACTATACCTTCATTAACATCTATAATAACCCTGGCCGTTTTCATAAACGGTCTTCCCAGTATGAAAGGTATCTTTTCGGTCTCCATCTTCATCACCACAAAGTCTGCCAAGAACTGAAGTTTGCCAACACAAACTACAATGTCTTCTGCAATCCCACATGGCTCCTTTGAAGATCCATCAGCCATTACCAGATTAACCTTTGCAGGTTTTATTTTCACATGGCCAATTTGCTCCAATAGAGAGTAAGGCATCAAGTTAACACTTGAGCCTAAGTCAAGGAGAGCTTTCTTCACCTTTTTCTTCCCTATAGTGCAAGGGATAGAAAAACTACCTGGATCAGCAGCTTTTGGTGGGAATGATTCTTTCTTAACAGTTACACACTTTTCATCATCATCATCTCTACGTTTTCTTTTTGTAGAGGTTCCCTCATCAGATTTTGTGTACACTGCTATTTTCTGTAAGATTTGTTCCCAAGGAGCTTCATTATCAACCATTCTGAATAAGTCTGTGAAATCCATTGGTTTCTCCTGATTTGTTAGAAAAGGAAAAGTATCCTTTCTTTCTTCTTCTCTTCTCTCTTCTGTTTCATCTTCTTCTGACTCAATACTCTCTTCATTTACACTCTTGACCACTTTGCATTCTTCTCTAGGGTTAACCTCAGTATTAGCCCCAAAGTTTCTGTGTGGTCTTTCTTCCAACTGCTTAGTGATCTGACCCATCTGAATCTCCAAGTTCTTTATAGCAGCTTCAGTGCTCTTTTGGGAGGATTCAGTTTTCTGAATAAATTGTTGAAGAGTTTCTTCCAACCTTGTAGATCTTTCATTGAGCATAGAAATTTGTTGCCACATGGTTGGTTGCTGCTGCTGTTGCTTATTAAATTGATTAGCCTGCCCAGTTTGTCCTTGGCCAATACTTGGATGTGGTTTCCAACCCTGATTATAATTACCTTGACGGTATGGAAACTGATTAGCCATGAAGTTAACATCCTCCACGGCTTCCACAGGAAAAGCACATTGGCCATTGATGTGATCCCCTCCACATAGTTCGCACAACTGGGTTTGTACCTGTGCAGCAGATTTTAACTCTTTTGGTAATGAAGCAAGAGTTTTGGTCAGAGTCTCCAGCTGTTGAGTCAGAATTTTATTTTGGGCTAGCAGAGCATCATGGGTTTGTAATTGAAGAACCCCTTTCTGTTGCATAGGGGCGCCTCTTTCATTGTGAAGCTCATTATCACTTGTAGCCATATTTTCAATAATCTCAGTGGCTTCCTCTGGAGTCTTCCATTTGATATTGCCCCCAGCTGAGGCATCTAGCATCATCTTGGTTTGTGAACCAAGCCCTCCAAGGAAAGTTAGGACTACTTCTTGATCCTCAAAGCCATGCGTGGGAGTTTTACGTAATAAGCTTTTGTACCTGTCCCATGCATGTCCCAGTGATTCCTCCATGCCCTGCTTGAATGAAGATATCTCTTGCTTGCCTTTAGTTACTTTAGATTGTGGGAAGTATTTGTTTAGAAACTTTGTAACCACTGCTTCCCACTCTGTGAAACTTTCTTCTGGAAAAGAGTTTAACCAAAGCTTAGCATTGCCTCCCAAGGAGAAAGGAAACAAACTAAGTTTGATTGCTTCGTCTGGCACCCCATTAATTTTGACCGTGTTGCAGATCTCATTAAAGGTAGTAAGGTGCTCATATGGGCTTTCATGTGATAACCCATTAAATTGATTACTCTTCACCAGTTGAATCAGTGCTGGTTTGACCTCCATGTTGGCAGCATTGACTCTAGGTCTAGATATGCTATTGAAGTGCTGAGGTCCAGCAAGATTAGTGTAATCTGCAAGAGTTCTTCTAACATTATTGCCCTCCATACTTCCTGTGCTATGAACAGAACCTTGTGGTGATGATTGCAAGAGAGTTTCAGGAGAAGGGAAAAGTTCTCTAGACGTTCTGATTCTTCTCCTCCTTCTACTCTCTTCTAGACCTTGAAGAAGTGGTTCTGTTGTTTTCTTACTTCTAGTGCGAATTGCTTCCTGCATGCACAAGAACACAAAACCCTAGAAAATATTTGTTAGCACAAAAAGATATAAGAGAAGATATATATTCAAAAGATAGAAAGATAAAAGATTCAGAAGATAAAAAGATCAAAGATTTAAAAGATAAAAAAAAATAAAATAAAATAAAATCTAATCTAAAAGATAAAAATAAAATCTAACCTAATCTAAAAGATAAAGATAAAATAAAATCTAATAAAATCTAACCTAACAAAATAAAATCAAATCTAATCTAATCTAAAAAGATAAAACAAAATCTAATCTAACCTAAAAAGATAAAAAAAACAGAAAAAATAAAAACAGAAATTCAAAATTAAAGTCAAAGATAATCAATAATCACACAAATTAACCAGTTAAACCACGAATCCCCGGCAACGGCGCCAAAAACTTGATGGACAAATTTGTAAGCACCAAAATATGATGTCACAAACTTGTTTCACAATCGGCAAGTATGACCGAATCGTTCAAGTAATAAAACTTGGTAAGACCAAGTATCGTTCTTCCCAAAGGACTCACGGCCTAGTTTAGTTATGTGATTTGTTGATTAGCTAGGACTTACAAACGAAATATTCAAAGTTTAATATGCAAAGACAAAAATAAACATGTATGCATGAATTGATCAATGGCAAAGACAAAAGATAAACACTTTCAATGAATTATATAAATGAATATGTTGTTGGGGGTCAATTTCATCTCATCCACTCTCATATATTTTAGGAATTCAACATTCAAATCATCATTGTTAATGCCACTCTCTAATGTACCATTCTAGATGGCTTCTCCCTAATCAAATAGTTCATACAATTCCTAGCATTCCTAATGATTAGTTCATTACTGCAGGAGCTTAAAGGCAACCAATATAATGTTGTCAGTAAAATATTGGGAGAAATTCCCCGGATCTAGACTTCCCCGTACGTGTCCGTATCGACAAAACCAATAATCATGCATTAGAATGAGTTAAACAATGCAAGCATTGAGCAAAGAGGAAAAACCCTAACTAATGATGAAAGAAAGCATATGTCTTAATTCAAAGATGTACTCAACAAATCCATATATGAGAGCTTCAAGAGATTACATTGATTCCCCAACAAACATACAAGGTTTAGTTCACCATCGTCATGGTGAACCTAGATGAATAACAATGAAAGAGTGAAAGAATAAACCCAATAAAGGTGAAGAGGTAGCCTGAGCATCCAAGATCCTCCTTCAAAGGGGTGAGAAGAGAGAGTGTTTGCCTCGTTTCTGCCAAAGATACTAAACTAAAGGACGTGCAAGCCCTTATATACTAATTTAGAGTTACAAAAGATTACAAAAGCCCAAGCCCAAAGAGTACCGCTCAGCGGTATTTACCGCTCAGCGGTAGTTGCGCGTCACAATTCTTCCCCTCAGCGGCCATTTGCCCCTCAGCGTGACTCCCGCAACCTCCTGAGTGCCGCTCAGCGGTATTTTGCCGCTGAGCGGTGCCTTCGTCTTCTCTTTTTGCACTCTTTCTTGTCTTTTCTAATGTCACTTCTCTCCTTCTTCACTCTTTGCACCAAATTCACCCTAAAACCTGCACAAAAACACTCAAATCAAGTGTAAACCTGTCCAGCTCTCTTATTTCTGAAAATAAAGATAAAAGGTGTGATTTCAAGCTAGTTTCTAAGTCTAAAGGTTGCTTTTAGTATCAATTTTAAGCATGAAAATAACAGTTTTTCAACTGTTATCAGCTTCTGAGTGCCGCTCAGCGGTAAACTACCGCTGAGCGGCAGTTGCGGCTCTCCTTTTGCACTTTTTGATGTCTTTTCTGATTCCATCTCTCTCCTTCTTCACTTCTTTCACCAAATTCACCTTAAAACCTGCACAAAAACACTGAAATCGAGCATAAACCTGTCCAGCTCTCTTATTTCTAAAAATATGAACAAAAGCATGATTTCAAGCTAGTTTCTAAGTGTTAAAGGTTGCTTTTAGTATCAATTTTAAGCATGAAAATAATAGTTTTTCAACTGTTATCACAACCCCAAACTTAGAACTTTACTTGTCCTCAAGCAAACAAGATGTCACTCAATCTTCTACCAATTCATATGATGGTTCACTCATTCAAAAATCTTCTTTTCAAGATAAGTAAAGACTTCAATCAAACTTATGACCAAGATTTCAATCAAGATGTGCACATGCTTTAGTGTTCACAAAGTCATTTAACATCCAACAAATGTTATTTTTCATGAATGATCAATCAATTAAGCATGGATGTTCATGTGCTCATGGAATACTTCCTCACCAGTTAAAGTGTTTCACTCACACTCAAGTGTATAAGAGGTAATCACTCATTCACTCCACTATCACAATGTCACATGAATCAACTTTGCCTTTCATTTAACCACAATCAAAAACATTCTCAAGCATGCATCATCACAAGGACTTTTCAATGGCTTATAACGTGGCTGGGCTAACAAGAAAATTGGTTTTTCTAGATCACAAAATCCTTGAGTTAAGAGAATCATAACAACACAATTATTCTTATTTTTCCCAACTTGCCTTTGCATTGAGCTTTGCTTTTTCTTTTCTTTTCTTTTCATATTCTTAATTCTTAGCTCTTAGCTCAATGCTTTTTCTTTTTGTTTTCATAACTTCCCAACAACCCCAAACTTGAACATTTAACAATACCACACATGATTTTCTACTTAACTCAAGGTAAAGCTTGAGGTCCAACCAGCATTGATCCAACTGGTGAAGAGCAATCAATTCAATGGGTTATCTCACGAAAGCCCATATGAGCACCTCACTACATTTAATGAGATCTGCAACATAATGAAAATAAATGGGGTGCCAGATGAAGCGATCAAACTTAGCTTGTTTCCTTTCTCATTAGGAGGCAATGCTAAGCTTTGGTTAAACTCTTTTCCAGAGGGAAGTTTCATAGAGTGGGAAGCAGTGGTGACAAAGTTTCTAAATAAATACTTCCCATAATCAAAGGTGAACAAAGGCAAGCAAGAGATTTCTTCATTCAGGCAGGGCATGGAAGAATCACTGGGACATGCATGGGATAGATATAAAAGCTTGTTAAGAAAAACACCCACGCATGGATTCGATGAAGTGGAAGTAGTCCTTACCTTCCTTGGAGGTCTTGGTTCACAAACCAAGATGATGCTTGATGCCTCAGCAGGAGGAAACATTAAATGGAAAACTCTAGAGGAAGCAACATAAATTATTGAAAATATGGCTACTAGTGATAACGAGCTCAACAGTGAAAGAGGAGCGCCTATGCAACAGAAAGGAGTTCTACAATTACAAACACATGATGCCTTGCTAGCACAAAATAAAATTCTAACTCAACAGTTGGAGACTCTTACTAAAACACTTGCACAATTACCTAAAGAGTTGAAGACTGCTGCACAGGTACAATCTCAGTTGTGTGAATTATGAGGGGGCAACCATATCAATGGTCAATGTGCCTTTCCAGCAGAAGCCGTAGAGGATGTGAATTACATGACCAATCAGTACCGTCAAGGGAACTACAATCAAGGGTGGAATCCACACCCAAGCATTGGTCAAGGGCAAACTGGGCAAGCTGGTCAATTTAATAAGCAGCAACAACAACCCACCTTATGACAGCAGATTTCTATGCTCAATGAAAGGTCCATGAGGATGGAAGAAACTCTTAACAATTTCATACAAAAAACTGAGTCTACCCAAAAGAGCACTGAAGCTGCTATCAAGAATTTGGAGATTCAGATGGGGCAGATTACTAAGCAGATAGAAGAGAGGCCAGGTAAAAATTTTGGGACTAATACTGAGGTTAACCCCAGAGAAGAATTCAAGGTGGTAGAGAGTACTAAAGATGAGATAGTTGAGTTAAAGAAAGGAGAAACAGAAGAGAAAAGAGAAATAGAGAGCAAAAATACTTCTCCCTTTCCAATAAATCAAGGGAAACAACTTGATTTCACAGAATTATTCAAGATGGTGGATAATGATGCACCTTGGGAGCATATTCTACAACAAATTACGATTTACACTAAATCTGATGAAGATGTCTCTACAAAGAAAAGACGTAGAGATGATGAGGCAAAGAAGTGTAAAACTGTTAAAAAAGAGCCATTCCCTCCAAAAGCGACAGATCCAGGAGGCTTTTCTATTCCTTGTACCATAGGGAAGAAAAGGGTTAAAAAAGTTTTTCTTGATTTAGGTTCAAGTGTTAACTTGATTCCTTACTCTTTACTGGAGCAGATCGGTGATGTTAATGTGAAACCTGTAAAGGTTAATTTAGTAATGGCCGATGGATCTTCAAAGGAACCATGTGGGATTGTAGAGGACATTATAGTTTGTGTTGGCAAACTCCAGTTCTTGGCAGACTTTGTGGTGATGAAGATGGAGACAGAAAAGATACCTATCATACTTGGAAGACCGTTCATGAAAACGGCCTAAGCTATCATTGATGTCAATGAAGGTATAGTGGTGCTCCAGGACCGAGAGGAGAGAGTTGTTGTAGATGTCTTTAAAGATGAGACGCAAACACAGGAGGAAGAAGCTAATTATAAAGCTGCATTTCAAGATGCACACATGACTAGCCATCAAGATGAAAATCCCAAGGTTAGAGGTAAACATTGTTTGTTGTTTCAGGTGCATAAAGGAGAAAAGATTGGAAGAGGAAGAAAAGTTCCTGATGATTGGAAGAAAGGAAGACCCTAACTTGCTACACCTGTGAGAATCAAAAACAAGTTGTGGGTTGTGAAAGGCTATAAAGAGAAGGAGATGATAGAGATAGAATCTCCACATTTTGGAAGAATCAAAACAGTGCACAGGAAACAACTGAGGAGTTGGTGGGATAACAACATGAACTATGAAGAAGGAACTTGAACTTTACTGGGTCAAGGTAATGACGTTAAAGTGTTGAGGTCTAGCTGTATTGGCGTAATCAGCAAGAGTTCTTCTGATATTATTGTTTGATAACGGTTAAAAAACCGTTATTTTTATGCTTAAAATTGATACCAAAAGCAACCTTTAAGACTTAGAAATTAGCTTGAACTCATATTTTTGCTTTAGTTTTGTGAATAAGAGAGTTGAAAGTGAATTTAATGGTTTTGTGCAAGATTCTCTTGATTTTGTAGGCTAATTGAATGATTTGAAAGAAGAATCGAAGTACTGAATAATTGGAATGCTGAAAAGTCAACCAGTCAACCATAATGCAGAAAAGTCAACAATCAACCAGAAAAGTCAACCAGTCAACCAGAATACGAAAAAAGTCAACTGGACGAGTTTTGGGCCAGTTTTCTGTGATTTTATGATCTGTTTGGGCCTGGACCCGTTTTCTATTATTTTTGTGTCCTATTTAAAGACCTAGATGTCTTAGGGTTTGTATCTTTTGCAGAAACGAAGCAAACACTCTCTTCTCCACCCCTTTGAAGGAGGATCTTGGATGCTCAGGCTACCTCTTTACCTTTCTAGGGTTTTATCTTTCATTCTTCCATTATTATTCATCTAGTTTCACCATGAATATGGTGAACTAAACCTTGTATTGTTGTTGGGGAATCAATGTAGTCTTGTGAAACTGTCATATATGGAGTTTGATTTTACATCTTACATTTAAGACCTATGCTTTCTTTCATCATTAGTTAGGGTTTTTCCTCTTTGCTCAATGCTTGCTTTGTTTAACTCATTCAATGCATGATTATTGATTTTGTCGATACGGGAACGTACGGGGAAGTCTAGATCCGGGGAATTTCTCCCAATAGTATATTGGTTGTCGTTAACCTCCTGCACTCAAAGAACTAATTATTAGGAATGCTAGGAATTGTATGAACTCGTAGTTATGGATAGGCCTTCTTGCAAGGTAATTTAGAGAGTGGCATTAACAATGATGAAAAGAATGTTGAATTCCTAAAGTATATGAGAGTGGATAAGATGAAATTGATAACCCCAACAACATACTCATCCATATATTCCATTGAAGTGTTTGTATTTTGTTTTAGCCATTGATCAATTCATGCATACATGTTTATTTTCTGTTTTTTGCATATTAAACTCCAATTATTTTATTCTTAAGTCTTAAATAATCAACAAATCACATAACTAAACTAGGCCGTGAGTCCTTTGGGAGAATGATACTTGGTCTGACCGAGTTTATTACTTGAAACGATTCGGTCACACTTGCCGATTTTTAAACAAGTTTGTGGCGCCGTTTTTCGGTGTTTATAAATTTGTCATTAAGTTTTTGGCGTCGTTGCCGGGGACTCGTGGTTTAACTAGTTCATTTGTGTGATTATTGATTATCTTTGACTTGAATTTTGAATTTTGAATTTTCTGTTTTTATTTTTTTTGTTTTAATTTTATTTTATTTTATTTTTCTGTTTTTTTATTTTATTTTATTTTATTTTCTATTTTTATTTTTTCTGTTTTTATTTTATCTTCTTATCTCTGATTCTTTATCTATCTTCTCCATCTTTTTGTGCTAACAAATATTTTCTAGAGTTTTGTGCCTAATGCTTGCAGGATGCAATTTGGACAAGAATTTAACTATATGGGCACTCAATTCTATCAAAGTAATCTCAACCACTGGTGGGAACCTCACTCAAGCATGGATCAAAGTCAATTTTGGCAAGCTGCCGGACAATTTAAGAATCAACCACAACAACAATGGCAACAACAACCCTCTCTATCGGCAAGAATGCCAAAATTGGATGACACCCTTCAACGATTTTTGAAAAATTCCGACTCTGTTCAGAAAAGCATTGAAGAATCATGTAAAAGGATGGAGATGCACCTTCGTTACGTTAGTCAGAAATTGAACGTTAAGGTTAATACTGAAGTTAACCTTAAGGAGGAAGGTCAAGCCATTGTCACTGAAAGTGAAAAGATTTTTGCTGAGAAAAAAATAAGGAGAGATGAGGAAAAGATAGAGAGAGAAGAAAAAGAAGAGTTGAGTGAGAAAGATAAAAATGAAGAAAAAGAAAAAGAAGTGGTTGAGAGAGAAGAGAGAAAGAAAATTTATGTGAAAATAAAGAAGTTGAAAAGAAAAAGAGAAGAGAAAAAAAAATAAGAGAAAAGAAAAAGAGAAAATTTGGGGAGAGGAAAAGTAAGAAAAAGAAGATGAGAGGAAAGAAGAAGGAATCATATGAAAAACCCCATCCTCATCTAAAGAAGAATCATAGGAAGGAAAAGAAATTTAAGTGCTTTATGGAAATCTTCAAGAAATTGGAGATTAAAGTTCCTATGATTGAGACACTGCAACAGGTTCCTGGTTTGATCAAATTTCTGAAGAAGTTCAGTAGAAAAAAGAGAAAAAAAGATGGAGCATGAGCTTTATTGGGTCAAGCTAGTGATGTTAAAAGAGCGCTTGCTGGGAGGCAACCCAATGATTTAAGAACTTTTAATTTTTGGTTTGGTGATGTAATTTTTGAACTTTTGGGTATTTTTGTTTTTGTTATAAGTTTGTTACAGGGTTTACATCTACTGATGGATGTTAGGCGGAAGAGTATCTACTGAAGGATACTATGTTTGGATACACCTACTGATGGGTGTTGGTAAGAAAGATTTGCATCTACTGAAGGGTGCTGGAGGATTTTGGGTCAGGCTCGTGACGTTAAACAAGCGCTACCTGGGAGGCAACCCAGTTGATTGATTTTACCTGTCTTGTTTGTTTTGGTTCTGCTTTAGTTGCATGATAGGGATTGAATGTTTGAGTGATCTGAGAACTTAATTATAGGGAGCAAGTGAGAGGCATGAGTAGGAGGCACCTAGGTTAAGCTAGGAAGAAGAAGAAAACTTCCCGAAAGTGTCGCTGAGCAGCAGTATCGTAGATTGGGCTTAGGTTGCCCCTTAGCGGAACCCGAGCCCATTAGGATATTTTTATACCCCAAGCTGCATTTTAGTTTTTCTTTTCAAAATCTTCTCTGCACACACACTCCTACATACCTTTTCAAAGGTTCTCCACATCTTTTCCCTCTTCCCTCTTGAGAAAATCTCCCTTTCACTCACTTTCTCACTAGTTTTCCATCTAAGTTTGGGGTTGGGAGAGAGCATCATTGAAGGGGCTGATTTCTTCATTGTGGTTTACTAATGCTTAACAATGTATCTTTTGGTTTTGTGAATTATGTTTGATGCAGGGATGGCCTCCTCATCATGCTAAAAGAATCAAGACTATAAGATCCAAGAAGAAGGAGAGGAAGAAGATACAAATGATAGCTCAGATTGATGAGGAGATTGAGATAGCATTTACTGATGAATGCTATCATAACTAGAGCAGAACTTATGCTTTTGTTTGGTTTAGTGTTATGAACTTATTTACTTTTGTTTTAGACTAGGGTTTGATGTACTCAATTGGAAACTTTGTCTGTTATGATGGTTTATTGACAAAGGCATCTGGGAAGCCGTACAAAATGGTCCATAAATTCCTAAAAGTATTGTTGATGGTGTAGAAGTAGAGAAACCATACTTTAACTAGACTACTAAAGAAAATAGACGAGCTCAATTTGACATTAAGGCTCATAATATTATTTCATCTGTTGTGGTACTTGATGAATTTTATAGAATTTCAGAGTGTGTAAGACAACACAAGAGATGTGGGAGGTCCTCAAAGTCATACTGAGGGTACAAATGATGTGAAACGTGCAAGCAAGAACACACTCATCCATGAGTATGAGATGTTCAGAATGCAACCTAGAGAAACAATCTCTGATGTCCAGAAGCGTTTCACTCACATTGCAAACCATTTGACAGGTTTGGGTAAGACCTTTGACACTGATGAACTAAATGTGAAAATATTGAAATCATTGGACAGGTCTTGGAAACCAAAGGTGACTGCCATCTCGAAGTCTCAAAACCTCACTCAGATATCAATGGCGATTCTTTTTGGGAAGCTTCATGAGCACGAGCTTGAATTGAGTAGATTAACTGCAAAAGAGGATCAAGGCAAAAGAAAGACGCTTGCCTTTAGGTTTGAAATCTCAAAAGGAAAAAGATCTAAAGTGAAAAGACAAATATTGTGGAGAAGGGAAAGATAATCAAGGATCTCCATCAAACGTCAAATGTTATGGATGTGGAGAAATAGGACATGTGAAGACTGACTGTCCTAAGAATAAGAAAAGTGAAGAAAAGAAGGAAAGAAACTTTCCAAAGAAGAAGAAAGCTTACATAGCTTGAGAAGAAAATGCTTCTAGTTCTTCAAGCTCAAGCGATTCAGATGAAGAAGCTAATATGTGCTTAATGGAAGACTCAGAAGATGATGGAAGCCAAGTAAGTAATTCTGGTTTAGAGTCAAGTGATGAATTTGATTTACAAAAGGCATTTCTTGATTTGCTAAATGAATCTGAAAAACTTGATGTTGCCATAAAAAGTTAAAGAAAGAGCATAATGAATTGAAATTGAAGTATGAAAAAGTGCTAGATGTTGAAGTTGTTTTGAGAAACAAAGTTAGTAATCTAGAAACTAAATTGTCTTAATCTAATGCTATTGTACAACCTACTGAATGTCTGTCGTGTAAGAATCATATGTTTGATATTGCTATTCTTGAAACTTACTTGCAAAGGCAACCAAGCCTAATTCACATGCTAAAACAAACTTTAAAAGAAGCAATGCTAGTAATGGAAACATGCATCAACACAAAAAGTCTAAAGTGAAAAGAACTCGTAGAGTTTGGGTAGAAAAAGGGACTTTTGTGAAAAATAAAGTGCATGAGGTTTGTTATTTTTACTGCATGAAACATGGTCATACCTCAAACAAATGCAACATTAAACATTTTGTGTTCCAAATGGTAAATATGCTTGGGTTAAACTTGTGAAATGATGTATGTTTGCAATTGGGGACCTAAATTCTTGCTAATTTGTTTCGTAGGAACCTAATAAGTCAAAGAAGTCACTGTGGTATCTTGACAGTGGTTGTTCAAGACACATGACCGGTGACAAGAAAAGGTTCATATCTTTTGAAAAGAAAAAGCAAGGATTTGTGACCTATGGGGATAACAACAAAGGTAGAATCCTTGGAACTTGAGACATTGGAGGAGGAAACACACTAACAATAAAGGATGTGTTATATGTTGAAGGTCTTAAACATAACCTCCTAAGCATAAGCCAATTATGTGACAAGGGTCTCAAGGTAACTTTTGAAAGTGATAAATGCACTGTATACTTTAAAAATTCTACTGATATTGCTTTGTAAGGTGTTATACATTATAACATTTACTTGATTGATATTTAAAGTGAATCTAGTCATAGTATAACATGTTTGGTTGCTAAAGAGGAAAATCCTTGGCTATGGCATAAAAGAGTTGCACATATTCACATGCAACATTTGAATAAATTGATTTCAAAAGATCTTGTGATTGCTCTACATGTCAAAAGGGAAAACAAACCAAATCCTCTTTTTCATCTAAAAGCATGATTTATACATCAAAACCTTTAGAACTTTTGCATATGGACTTGTTTGGTCAATCTAGAATTAAAAGTTTTGGTGGAAGCTACTATGCTCTTGTGATAGTTGATGATTACACTAGGTTTACTTAGACATTCTTTTTAACGTTAAAAAGTGAAGCTTTTAAAGCATTCAAATCATTTGCAAAACTTGTTCAAACTGAAAAGGATTTGAAAATCAAAACTTTGAGAAGTGATCACGGTGGTGAATTTGAAAATGAATCCTTCGAAAAGTTTTATGAAGAACATGGAATTGCTCATAATTTTTCTGCACCAAGAACTCCCCAACAAAATGGTGTTGTTGAAAGGAAAAATAGATCATTAGAAGAATTAGCTAGGACTCTTTCAAATGAATCTAATGTTGATGGCAACCCCTTTAGGGACTTCCCATCCAAAGAAGTATCAACTTCACTCTAAGACCAAGAAAGGGAAGTTGAATAAAGGACTTAATCTTTTCTTTCTAAAGTCTTAACATGTTCTTCTTTAACTAAATACCTTTACTTTGTTTTATAGGTCACCAATAAAGGTGGGGAAACCATATGTACACATCCTAAGGAAGACTTGGAACCTATAGCAAACAACCGAGAAGCCTTGCTGCTGTTAGTCACCAAATAGCCAAGTTGGAAGTACATTTTAAATGTGCATCACGTGGAACACAAGCCAACCGTGTGGCTTCCCTAATTCAGTACATTTTCAATAAAGTGCACATGAAACACATGACCTGGAAGGAGCTCTTGCACATTTGGATTCTGCACGTTTTAAATGTAGCTAATGTAGCCGTCATTGTACATTTCCAAGCTCATCTTTTGCTATAAAAAGAGAGCTTCATCATTTGTAAAAGGGACTTGAATTGATATAGTGAAATGTTGTTGGATTGTTTCCAGCCACTACTTCTTCAAGTTCTTTGCATTGTGCCACTTTAGCACACTTATCCTCTAGCTTCCTTCCCCGTTGGAAGGTCTTCTCAGTTAGAACTCTACCTCACACACACATCCAAACACTGTCACGCATTCTGACAAACACCTTGCATGCGCCGAACTCCTTCAAACCATCTTTCATTCCACTGCGTCATTCTGTCCAAGGAGCCGCTCCAGTCTTGAACGTGGAGGATGTTTCCATCATTTGGCATCAAGAGCCAGTCGTTCACGCTGCCACTACAAGAGCTAAGTTGCTCTTTCATTCACTTTCTCCGTTTCTGTCATGTACTGTTCACACCCTGTCACTGTTTCATCAAATTTTTTTCATTCTGTTTTGTTTTAATTCGTGTCTGTGATTGTTGTAATCTTGTTTTCACTTTTCCTTAGTGATTGTTGATCATTTTAATCAGTGCTTTTCCAGTGTGAGTTCAATTCTAGCTTTCATTTTCATTTTTCAGTTTTGTCACGTCATGTGCAAAAGTGTTGCAATGTTATTCTGTCATCAAGTGTTTGATTCTGTTCCAGCAATTTTTTTTGTTTTCAATTGAGTTTCTAGTGCTTGTGTAGCTAGATATCAACCTAAAAGGCAATGAGACAATGTCTAGCCTTGGTGATATGAGCTCAAACATGCCAAACCTTGAATCTATTTCATGAAAATCTGCATAAAAAAATCAATTTCTGGATTGATATGGTCAATACTGTTTCTGCCAGTTTTGATGTGTCTAAAACTGGAGACAAGTTTTTTTTATGATTTTAAGCGTGTCTCAAGTGATATTAACTCCAATCAATCATAGATTTTCAAAATGATTACTTGAGTTGATGAAAAATCAGTTTTCCCGAAACTGTCACAGTTTTCTAAAGTTTTATTGCACCGTGCTTGTTGTCTTTTATGTGTCTTAGGTGTTTAAAGTTCCTCTAGCTGATACTCTACAGTTAGATCTAGTTGTTTAGGACCTTTCTTGCATGATTGTTGATCCATCCAACTTTGACTCTGTTGCATTTTAATTTCTGGTGCAGTTTTGTCCAATTTTTCTGCATATTTTGGCAACTATTAGAGTGATTTTGAGGATCTGTGAGCCACTGTGGTGTTGGATTGTTTGTGCAAGTATACTTGACCATTTCAAACTTGTTCTACTGTACAAATGGTCATTTAGAAGCCTCTATGCAGATTTCGTCTTTAAACCATCCAATTTTACTGCATTTTTGGCTACAACAGAGGTGATTTGATGATTCTGGCTGTTTCTGTGTATTTTGAACATTTGTACAAGTGATTTGATGATTCTGGCTGTTTCTGTGTATTTAAAACTTGTAGTTATTGTTCATGTGGTCATTTTTCAGTCCATATGCAACATTACCATTCCAAGCATCAAATTTTGTTAAAATTGGAAATCAATCACTGGAAATCTGCTATGGACCTTGTTTTGGCTGTCTAAGTGTTTGCACATATTCCATTTGATGATACAAACTTCTTTGAAGTGTCACTTGCTCATTAGCATCACTGAAATTCATTTTGGATACTGCTATTCCATTTTTCCAGCCACATTTTTGGTGCAGTTTGTCTTTCTTGGCTGATTTCCACATTTCACAATTCTAAATTTGCAATTTGGATTGGCAAAAGCTGGGGATTTTGTTTTCCAATTAAATTCCAATGCTTAAACAAGTGAAACACAATCAGAAAAAGCAATTAATCCCTGCAATCCAGCTTTGAAAGGTCAAAACCAGAAAAACCCACATTTTAGCATCTCTTTGTGGCATTTCATCAAACACTTTTGCAGTTTCATCAAACAGTTTCGGAACACTCAATTCAATCACTGTTTTTGAGTTTTATTGCTTTTATAACCTGTTCTAGACCCTTTATTAGGTTCCTTTTGGGTACCACCTCTTTTTCCAGCCCCAAACTGATTGGAATCCCACTTTATTGGCTTTCTATTGTGCTGTCAAGTTGGTTTTTCATTTCAAAAATCTGGTGCAGTGCAAGTTTTCTGGTGCTAATTGTTTCTTGCGGGTGTATGGTTGTGTGAAGTATTGGTGCAACTTCTCTACCTCAGATTCCTTGCTCCAAGGGGGTGGCATCTTAGGAAGTGGATGAGGTGTTGAAAGGGCTTCAAGCTTGAACTCCAAGAGCACTATAACATTGTTGTTCAAGCACCCTTTTCCAGCAGCAAATCACATCAAGTTTGGATTTCAACCAATCTGAAACAGCAGCCACATTTGTTGCTTCATTTGCAAACATTGTTTTTTTTTAATTGTACTTTGCTTTATATCACGGAACCTTTGTAACTTTTTTTCCATTTTGTGTTCATTTGCTACTTAAAGTGACTTGGGAAAATGCTTTTCAAGCAATTCCAAGTGCACCATCAAACATTGTAATAGCTTAGTTCCACTTCTTAGTGTGAAAGTGTGTCAAATGGCTCCAAGTGTCACTTGCACTTTCACTTAGGGCTGTGTCTCACTCTTTCATTTCCTTATCATCTTTCTTTAATTTTTGCTTGTTGATATCTTGTTTTAAGTCTCCGTGATATCTAGGTGCGCGCTCATATAGATAAACCTTCTTTTGGTTTCTAGGCGCATCTCATTGTTGCATTCTAACTGTTTCGGAAAGACTTCTCCATTAAAACTTGGGTAAGAAATAGGAGAACCTCTGGCTAAGGAAGGACAAGGTTCTTAAGCTTGTCCATTGAGACTCACCTCTCCTTCCTGGGAGCTATCCGATTTCTTTAACTTTAGAATCTATCTAGAAGTCATTTCACCAAAAATACAAAAACAAATCTTTGGAAAGTGTTTTGACTCAACACTTGTGAAGCTTTTCAAAACTCTTTTGAAAATCTTTTATCTACTTCACAAGTATGAGTAACTTTAGTATTCAAGACACTTTTCATCATGACGAGGACAATATGGAATTGAGAGAGGAACTCAATAAAACTAAAGCTGAGTTAAATGAACTCAGACAAATGGTTGCAAACCTCACTCACAATCAGAAAAGACAAAATGATGAGGAACACTCTCATAGGCAACACCATGTTAATGGTGATCATTCCCAACATAGTGATCACAATAGTTTTCATCCTTTTGATCACTATCAACACCCTCCTAGGAGACACCACCATCATAGGAACCATCATGTGGAACCCAAACTTGACCTTCCCCCCTTCTATGGCAAAGACAATGTGGAAGAATATTTTGAGTGGGAGATGAAGGATGAACAAATTTTTGAATGTTACCACATAGATGATAGGAGGAGAGTGACCTTAGCCACCTTGACTTTTCAAGGAGCAACCCTCTATTGGTGGACCTCCATCATTAGAGATCAAAAGATGCATGGCGACTATACCATCCAATACTGGAATGAGTTAAAGGCAGCCTTGCATCGGAGGCATATTCCAGCCTATTATGCTAGAGAGGTCATGGACAAGCTCCATAGACTTCAACAAAGAAACATGAGTGTTGAAGAATATAGACAAAAGTTGGAATTACTCATGTTAAGAGCTGGAATCAAAGAGGAAGAGAGATTCACCATAGCTAGGTTCCAAAGCGGTCTTAACTATGAGATCAGAGATAAGGTAGAACTTTTACCTTATTTAGATCTCAATGATTTTGTGCAGCTATGTGTGAGAGTGGAAGAACAAATTAGAAGAAAAGCTTCCACTAAAAGGAACTATCCTACCACCTCCGAGTATAGGACAAATCCTAAGAGAGATGACAAACCTCAAGAAAAAGAAAAAGAAAAAGAAAAAGTGAGAGGTAAAGAAAGAGAGAGAGAGCGAGAAAGAAATACCTTTCACAAAGAATCTTCAAAAGAAACAAGGGGTAGAGAGACCAAATGCTTTAAGTGTGGAGAGAGAGGACATTATTCTTCTGAGTGTCCTCACAAATGGTCCATTTATCTCTTAGACCATCAACGTCACAAATGATGACAAATTTATGAACACCGAAATACGGCGCCACAAACTTGTTGAACAATCGGCAAGTGTGACCGAATCGTTTCAAGTAATAAACTCGGTAAGACCAAGTATCGTTCTCCCAAAGGACTCACGGCCTAGTTTAGTTACGTGATTCATTGATTATTTAAGACTTAAGAATGAAATAAGTGGAGTTTAATATGCAAAACAGAAAATAAACATGTATGCATGAATTTGATCAATGGCTAAAACAAAATAGGAACACTTCAATGGAATATATGGATGAGTATGTTGTTGGGGTTATCAATTTCATCTTATCCACTCTCATATACTTTAGGAATTCAACATTCTTTTCATCAATTGTTAATGCCACTCTCTAAATCACCTTGCAAGAAGGCCTATCCTTAATTACGAGTTCATACAATTCCTAGCATTCCTAGTAATTAGTTCTTAAGTGCAGGAGCTTAAAGGCAACCAATATGCTATTGGGAGAATTTCCTCGGATCTAGATTTCCCCGTACGTTCTCGTATCGACAAAATCAATAATCATGCATTGAATGAGTTAAACAAAGCAAGCATTGAGCAAAGAGGAAAAACCCTAACTAATGATGAAAGAAAGCATAGGTGTTAAATATAAGATGTAAACACAAATTCCATATATGAGAGTTTCAAGAGACTACATTGATTCCTCAACAACAATACAAGGTTTAGTTCACCCTATTCATGGTGAAACTAGATGAATAATAATGGAAGAATGAAAGATAAAACCCTAGAAAGGTGAAGAGGTAGCCTGAGCATCCAAGATCCTCCTTCAAAGGGGTGGAAGAGAGAGTGTTTGCTTCGTTTCTGCCAAAGATATAAACCCTAGGACGTCCTAAAGCTTATATACTATTCTAAAATTAAAGAAAATTTAGGCCCAAGCCCATAAGTGTGCTGCTCAGTGGTAAAGTGCCGCTCAGGGGTAAGTGCGTGAGTTGGTTTCTTCTCCTCAGCATCCATTTTGCCCCTCAGCGGATCCCCCGGGAACTCCTGAGTGCCGCTCAGCAGTAAACTCCCACTTAGCGGCAGTTGCGGCTTCTCCTTTTGCACTTTTTGGTGTCTTTTCTGATTCCATCTCTCTCCTTCTTCACTTCTTTCACTAAATTCACCTTAAAACCTGCACAAAAACACTGAAATCAAGTATAAACCTGTCCAGCTCTTTTATTTATGAAAATATGAATAAAAGCATGATTTCAAGCTAGTTTCTAAGTGTTAAAGGTTGCTTTTAGTATCAATTTTAAGCATGAAAATAACAGTTTTTCAACTGTTATCACAACCCCAAACTTAGAACTTTGCTTGTCCTCAAGCAAACAAGATGTAACTCAATCTTCTCCCAATTCATATAATGGTTCACTCATTCAAAAATCTTCTTTTCAAGATAAGTAAAGACTTCAATCAAACTTATGACCAAGAGTTCAATCAAGATGTGCACATGCTTTAGTGTTTACAAAGTTATTTAAATTCCAACAAATGCTATGTTTCATGAATGATCAATCAATTAAGCATGGATATTCATGTGCTCATGGAATATTTCCTCACTAGGTAAAGTGTTTCACTCACACACAAGTGTATAAGATGTGATCACTCATTCACTCCACTATCACAATGTCACATGCATCAACTTTGCCTTTCATTTTACCACAATAAAAAACATTCACAAGCATGCATCATCACAAGGACTTTTCAATGGCGTTATAACGTGGCTGGGCTAACAAGAAATTTTTTTTTTTGGATCACAAAATCCTTGAGTTAAGAGAATCATAACAACACAATTATTCTTATTTTTCCCAACTTGCCTTTGCATTGAGCTTTGCTTTTTCTTTTCTTTCTCTTTCCATATTCTTAATTCTTAGCTCTTAGCTCAATGCTTTTCCTTTTTCATGTTTTCCCAACAACCCCAAACTTGAACATTTAACAATACCACACATGATTTTCTACTTAACTCAAGGTAAAGCTTTTCAACAAGGGTTTTCAAATTATGTTCAAGGCTAAGGGTTCAAAGGATAGAACACAAAGTGTTCTGTTTTAGTGGGCTAACTTTACGAATTTGGCCAATAAAAAGGGTTCCAACAAAACGGCCTTGATCATATGATGCAAAACAAGCAATTGATTCAATCATAGAAAACCTGGGCAAAATCATTAATGTTTCCAAAGTAATAGCATTCAATCAATAAAAACTTTGGAGCTCAAATCCTCACAAATAAGCTCATTCACATTTGACATACACATCTTGCTTAATCTCACAATCACAATCACAATATCATGCATTTTTTCACAAAGCTTTTGAATCACCTGGATAAGCATTTTATGTGCACATCTATCTCAACATCAATCAATCAATAATCATCATCAAGCATTACTTATCACACAATCATAGTTAATAGCAAACCATCATAACAAACCAGGTTTCCAATAGAGTACATCAACCCTAATCTAAAATAAAAAAATAATTAAGTTCAGAACACTTAAACCAACAAAAGCATAAGTTCATGATAGCATTCATCAGTAAATGCTATCTCAGCTCCTCATCAATCTGAGCTGTCCTCTGTATCTTCCTCTTCTTCCTCATCTTCTTCATCTTCAAATGCATCATCATCATCAGCTTCATCTTCTTCCATCTCCCTAACTGAAGCTTCAGCTCCTCCTCCTTGCACCGGCTCCTCTGGCCAAGCTACCACATTATGGAATTCCTCCATAGTCCACCTGTGAGCTGGAGGTGTATCATACATCCCCAAAATCATCTGAACAGTAGCCACCTGCCCTCTATGAATGGACTCTAACTGAGCACCTATAAGAGACATGTACATGTCCCTCATCTGGAATGGTTCTGCTTCATGTGTCTCAGCAGATGTCTGACTCTGTGCTGGCCCTCTCTCTCTGCGAGCACGACGTGGTGGAACTGGCTGAGTTGCCTCCTCACCTCCACAATATTGTCTGTAATAGGCCTCATCAATGGCTTTTCTTGGCCTTTCAAATGGTGGAGCAGAAGTGTCCACCCCAGCTATCATGCAAAGGTGAGTGATTAAGGAGGGATGTCCTAGGGGTGCTTTGTTATTTGAGGTATTAGCACACACACTAATCTCATCAGCTATCACCTGCCCAATATTAACATTTAAGTTCCTAATAGCACAGTAGATGAAGAGTGCCCTGCTGAGAGTAATATCTGACACATGTGAACATGGCTGAATGTTGGCATGGGAAAATGCCATCCAATACTTTGCAAGAGGAGTCAGATCAGTCCTCCTAATGTTTACCACTGAGCCAGATCTATTCCTTTGGAAGTGTCCTTCAGGTATACATAATACTCTCTCTACATCCTCAAAATCAGCCCCTTCCTCCATGCAAAGAGCAAACAGGCACTGCTCACCAGCCCACACAGTATCCAGGAAGTTATTGATAGAATCAGGATCATACATGATAGCATGGCCTCTGACATAGCCCAGATAATTTTCAACTGGATAATCACCAATCTTCTTTGCATTGGTGTAGAATTCTTTTACCACAGCTATGTTGGCAGGTGCAGGATATGTGGCTAGCTTTCCCTAGTCATTCCTTAACAATTGCTCTCCAAATTGAGGAGCAAAGTTAGGTATCATTCCAACTTTTCTCTCCATAAGGAGCCTCCTGTCTTGCACCACCTTAAAGTGCTTCTCATGTTTCCGAGAGAAGAACCTACTAGAATGGGGCTGTTTTGGTTCCTTTTCCTTTCTCTTGGTTGCCATGGTTTTCAATCTTTTTCCTGAAGAGGATGTCATTCCTGCAATCAAACACATATACAAAACCATAGAACATGATGTTAATCATTAGTAAAACACAGTATAAAACTCCTTTCGAAGCTAAACCACCGCTGAGGGTCATAATTTCCCCTCAGCGCCACCAGTGCCACGTTTCAAAACGCAACAAACCAAAAAAATCAAGTCTGGCAGAGTTCCGCTCAGCGGCAATTTACCCCTGAGTGGTAACTCTGCAGAATTTTAAAAAACCTCTTTTTAAGCTGTCCTAACTCCACCCAAATGCAATTTTCAGTTTTCTAGTTCAAAATCATGCAGTTTAATCGGTTCAAACATCAATTATATCATCAAATCATGCATAGAAACCAAAACCCCTAAATATTCATGCTTTGACAATCACATTCAAAATCAAAAACCCTAGAATGAACAAAATGCTTTTTACTTACTTGGGTGGAGATACTAGATGCAATGAGAATGCTTCCAAGCTAAGATGCTCTCTTCCAACCCCAAACGTAGATGGCACACTAGTGAAAAAGTGAGTGGAAGAGCAATTTTCTTAAGAGGGAAGAGGGAAAAGATGTGGAAAACCTTGGAAAAGGTATGTGGGAGTGTTTGTGTAGAGAAGAGCCTGGAAGGAAAACCTAAAACGCAGCTTGGGGTATAAAAATACCCTAATGGGCTCGAGTCCCGCTAAGGGGAACTAAAGCCCATTCTGCGAGAGTACCGCTCAGCGGTAAATTTCCGCTCAGCGCTAAGTTTCCGCTCAGCGGTAAGTTTCCGCTCAGCGACACTTTCGTGATGTGCTCTTCTCCTTCTTTTCTTAACCTACGTGCCTCCTAGACATGCCCCTCACTGGTTCCCTGCAATTCAATCCTCAGATTACTTATGCATAACCCTATTACTACTACAATGAAACAAACAAAAACAATCAATCAACTGGGTTGCCTCCCAGGTAGCGCTTGTTTAATGTCACGAGCCTGACCCAAAATCCATCAACACCCATCAGTAGGTGTTACAATCTTACCAACACCTTTAGTAGGTGTTACAAACTTACCAGCACCCATCAGTAGGTGCAAACTTTTCTCACCAACACCCATCAGTAGGTGTTACAAACTTAACATCCTTCAGTAGATGCTATATCCAACTAGCATCCTTCAGTATATGCTATATCCAACAAAATATTTACAAAATAATGTTCAACAGATTAAAAATTTACAAACCAAAATAAAATTGAAAGTTCTTAAATCAACTGGGTTGCCTCCCAGCAAGCGCTCCTTTAACGTCATTAGCTTGACCCAGTAAAGCTCAAGTTCCTTCTTCATAGTTGATGTTGTTATCCCACCAACTCCTCAGCTGTTTCCTGTGCACTGTTTTGATTCTTCTAAAATGTGGAGATTTTATCTCTATCATCTCCTTCTCTTTATAGCCCTTCACAACCCACAACTTGTTTTTTATTCTCACAGGTGTACCAAGTTGGGGTCTTCCTTTCTTCCAGTCATCAGGAACTTCTCCTCCTCTTCCAATCTTTTCTTCCTTGTGCACCTGAAACAACAAATAATGGTTACCTGTAGCCTTAGGCTTTTCATCTTTATGGCTAGTCATGTGTGCATCTTGAAATGCAGCTTTATAACTAGCTTCTTCCTCATGTGTTTGCGTCTCATCTTTAAAGACATCTACAACCACTCTCTCGTCTCGGTCCTGGAGCACCACTATACCTTCGTTTACATCAAGGATAGCTTTGGCCATTTTCATAAACGGTCTTCCCAGTATGATAGGTATCTTCTCTGTCTCCATCTTCATCACCACAAAGTCTGCCAAGAACTGGAGTTTGCCAACACAAACTATAATGTCCTCTGCAATCCCACATGGTTCCTTTGAAGATCCATCGGCGATCACCAAATTAACCTTTACAGGTTTCACATTAACATTGCCGATTTGCTCCAGTATAGAGTAAGGTATCAAGTTAACACTTGAACCTAAATCAAGAAGAGCTTTTTTAACCCTTTTCTTCCCTATGGTACAAGGGATAGAAAAGCCTCCTGGATCTGTCGCTTTAGGAGGGAATGACTCTTTTTTAACAGTTTTACACTTATTTGCCTCATCATCTCTATGTCTTTTCTTTGTAGAGATGTCTTCATCAGATTTAGTGTAAACTGTGATTTGTTGTAGAATCTGTTCCCAAGGTGCATCGTTATCCACCATCTTGAATAATTCTGTGAAATCCAGTTGTTTCCCTTGATGTATTGGAAAAGGAGAAGTATTTTTTCTCTCTATTTCTCTTCTCTCTTCTGTTTCTAACTCAACTATCTCATCTTCAGCACTCTCTACCACCTTGCATTCTTCTCTGGGGTTAACCTCAATATTAGCCTCAAAATTTCTATTTGGCCTTTCTTCCACCTGCTTGGTGATCTGCCCCATCTGAATCTCCAAATTTTTGATAGCAGCTTCAGTGCTCTTTTGGGTAGACTCAGTTTTCTGTATGAAATTATTAAGAGTTTCCTCCATCCTCATGGACCTTTCATTAAGCATAGAAATCTGCTGCCATAAGGTGGGTTGCTGCTTGATAACAGTTGAAAAACTGTTATTTTCATGCTTAAAATTGATACTAAAAGCAACCTTTAGACTTAGAAACTAGCTTGAAATCATGCTTTTATTCATATTTTCAGAAATAAGAGAGCTGGACAGGTTTATGCTTGATTTCAGTGTTTTTGTGCAGGTTTTAAGGTGAATTTAGTGAAAGAAGTGAAGAAGGAGAGAGATGGAATCACAAAAGAAATCAAAGAGTGCAAAAGGAGAAGCCGAGGTCACCACTCAGCGGCCGTTTACCGCTGAGCGGCACTCAAGAGGTCACGGGAGGTCCGCTGAGGGGCAAAATGGCCGCTGAGGGGAAGAAACGAGACGCGCACTCACCGCTGAGCGGTACTTTACCGCTGAGCGGCACACTTATGGGCTTGGGCCTAGATTTTTTTGTAATTTTAGAATAGTATATAAGCTTTAGGACGTCCTAGGGTTTGTATCTTTGGCAGAAACGAGGCAAACACTCTCTCTTCCACCCCTTTGAAGGAGGATCTTGGATGCTCAGGCTACCTCTTCACCTTTTTAGGGTTTATTCTTTCATTCTTTCATTGAAATTCATCTAGGTTCACCATGAATATGGTGAACTAAACTCTGTATGTTTGTTGGGGAATCAATGTAATCTCTTGAAACTCTCATATATGGAATTTATGCTTGCATCTTTTAATTAAGATTTATGCTTTCTTTCATCATTAGTTAGGGTTTTTCCTCTTTGCTTAATGCTTGCATGGTTTAACTCATTCGATGCATGATTATTGGTTTTGTCGATAGCACGTACGGGGAAGTCTAGATCCGGGGAATTTCTCCCAATAGTATATTGGTTGTCGTTAACCTCCTGAACTTATGAACTGATCATTAGGAATGCTAGGAATTGTATGAACTCGTGATTAGGGAGAAGCCATCTAGAATGGTACTTTAGAGAGTGGCATTAACAATGATGATTTGAATGTTGAATTCCTAAAATATATGAGAGTGGATGAGATGAAATTGACCCCCAACAACATATTCATTCATATATTTCATTGAAAGTGTTTATCTTTTGCTTTTGCCATTGATCAAAAACTCATGCATACATGTTTATTTTCTGTCTTGCATATTAAATTCCAAATATTTCATTCTTAAGTCTTAGCTAATCAACAAACCACACAACTAAACTAGGCCGTGAGTCCTTTGGGAGAACGATACTTGGTCTTACCAAGTTTATTACTTGAACGATTCGGTCATTGATAAGTCAATATTTTATTGATTTCACTTAGTTTATTGTACCGAATTTAATCAAGAAATTGTGCTTAATTGTCCAGTATTTTCCCATTTTCACTAATTGTATTAAATTTGATCAGAAATTCTTATTTTAACTAATTTGAATTATCTGAGCTAATTATTTTACAAGGAAATTTTGGAAATAGAAATTAGGACATTTGAAGGTTAAATGAGAAGCGGAAATTGAGCCCAATGCATCTCAGCCATTTCAATTTTCGCTGGTTGCTGCGTGAATTTTGTGTCAACTTGTTTGTCTTCGTTTGAGTTCAATTCTTATCCGTTTTCCATGCAATTTTTTTTCATAGTTTCGTCTAGATGTCTATTTTCACGTATAGTTTTTATTTTGTTCAAATTCATTATGTGCTGTTCCCAGTATTTGTTTTACTCCCCTATGTCAGTCTAGTGTTTACTGTTTGAGTGATTTCTAATCTGTTTGCATTGTTTGCTTGCTGTTTAATACTTGTGGTGGCTGGAATTGATCATTGGACGATGCTAAGACCTCCCCACACTCTTTAGCAAGTCCTTCATGTCTTAAATTTTAGAAGCAAAATTGGCTTAGCAACATACACCACACGGCCTAGGACCCATTGGAAATTCTATTTTGCAAAGTTTTATTTTAAGTTATATTTTGTAATGTGGTGTTGATTTTTGTAGTACCATTGCTGCAACAAAATAAAAACTCACGGCCAATTCATGACTAAATGCCTATTCATTCCTTACCAAATGATGAAGGACAATGGAGGGGCCACACTTGTAGAAGCACACGGCATATTCAATAAGCTAGCAAACATGGAAATATTGTTTTAAATTGAAGTATGCCACATGGATATGAAGCATTCTCGGCAAAACACATACAAAATGGGAAGCTAAATTCTTTTGGTGGGAGACAACATAATAGAGGTAGGGACCACAACCATTTGTTGAAGGAAAACCACATGAAGGAAATTCACACACGGCCAAAGCTATCTTCCATGTTACATGTTATATTTTATTAAATTGAAAGATGAAACTTGATGGCCACTTCACGGTATTTCACAACAAAATTGGACAACTTCTTCTCTTGCTTATGGGACAATAGAAATTTCTTTCATTCATGAAGAAGTGGCCAAAGAAAGGAAGCAAACTCACGGCCTTGGCTAGCATCATCACATCTTTTCATCACATTTTTCTTGGCTGCAACGTGAGAAAGCCAATGTCCACATTCAATGCAGAAGCTCACGGAGTGGACAAATTCACACACGACCTCAATCAACCAACCAAGGGAATTTTCTTTCTGAAGACAACAAAAATGGAGGACCTTCCTTGTTCTTGTTTGGATTGAAGAAGGATGGAAGAAGTTGGGCACACCACACAGCCACTGAGAAGTTCTTAACAGTTCTCTGTCATATTTTTCTAGGGGAGTTGGGAGGCAGGAGGGGAAAGAAGAGTTTGGAGAGGATGAGGGCCGAGAGGAAGGAACTTGAAGAAGGCCATGAAGAAGGAAACCAACCACTGCTTCAACTCTTGATGTCTTCTTAATTGGTCTTGTATACCCTTTTCAATTAAGTTTTGTTCTTCCGCTGATTACATTCTTCTATGTATTAATAATTTGTAATCTGGACATGCAAGTTAATTTCATTGTGGAAGTCTTGTCTTTCTTTTGATTTGTTATGAAAAATGCCACGGTTGTTTTAAGTCTACTTTTCTTTCCTTCATTTACTTTTCATGGATGAAACTTTGATTGAATCTTTGTATGATTTTTGTTTGAGTGTTCACGGTTTTCTTTTAAGGATTCAAGGAAGAATTGTTAATGAGTTCTTTTAATAATCTTAAGAATAAAAGGAAGCAATCAAAAGCTTGATGGCTGAACGTAATTTGCTTTCATTCACATAGCTTTCATCTACTCTTTGTGAAGTGGTGGATGCCGTGTGGGGTTCTTTGCTTGAAGAAGTTGACAAAAGCTTTTCATTTTGGATGCATCTTACAAATTGGACGTGTGAAGAGCTTGCAGTAGAGTAGAAGTGGTCCACGGCCCTTTATTGCACTTCCTTACTTCTTTGAATTGTTGACCAAATGGATTCTTTCATGTGAAGAAGGAAAAAAGCTTTGCATGCAATTTTCATTTTTGATTAAGACTAAAGTGAATGAAGGAGTGGCCCACAGCCTCTTATGCATTCCTTTGTTTCTTTTAGAATGGAAATCACTAGGTGGAAGAATTAGTCACGTAGATAGCTTTCTTGTCTAATGGTTTTTAATTGCTTTTGCAAAATGATGAGTGGACCATGTGTGATTAAAATATTGTAGAAGTTAGAAGTTGATGGAATGAAGAAGAATAAACTTGTTTTGACTTTGCTTTGCTCATAATGATGTCACGCCAAGAGTGGTTTATGTCTTTAAAGCATTTGCAATTGCCAATTTCTTTTGGTAGATGATTTGGTTACAGTTAATAGTAAAGAATTTTTACTGTATTTCATTTCTTTTGCCTTAAAATATTTTATATCATATGTTGAAATGATTTTTTTGTATTTTTGTTTGTTGTATTTGCTGATGTAATTTTAAATTTTGTTTCCATAATTGAATTTTACTATTTTCTGTTTTTACTGTTTACTGTATTTTACGTTTTCTGTATTTTCGTTTTCTGTATTTGTGTTTTCTGTTCCAGATCTGTTTTTACTGTTTTAATTTCGTTTTTACTGTTTTGAATTTTATTTCAACGCTTTTTAATTTTACTGCAACCAAAAACACTTTCACAAAACCCCCCACTTTGTGTGTGATCTGAGACTGAACCCCAAATTGGTCCTTGTGAGACGACCTAGGAGTCACTTCCTAGTAACTATACTGCATTTCTTTTATGCTCAAATTTTGTGAGAGGTGCGACCCTTTCATCAAATTTTGGCGCCGCTGCCGGGGACCAAAGACGGTTTGGTTTTAGATTTTTTTTTGTATAAAGTTTTGTTCTGTTAATATGTGTGTTTTGTGTGTTTTGTCTTGTATATTTCTGTAGGCGACAACGACACCTTCAGCAAATTTTGACGGCGTTGTCACTTCAGTTCCAGGTTCTTGTTTTAGATTTTTACTGTTTATTTTATTTACGTGGTAATATATGTTTTGTCTTTTATATTTTTGTTGTGTTGTATTTTGTATTTAGCTGTTGTTTAAAAAAAAAAAATTTCTTCTTTCTTGTTTGTGCGTGTAGCATGTATAAATGTGTTGTGTTTTGTTTAGTGGTTGTTTTTGGAAGTTTTAATTGATGTAAATACTGGTTTTCCCCATGTTATGTTTCTGTATTTTTTATAATCCTTGCTTGAAGTGAAAGTCCAGGTCTGAGATAGGTTTTGAACTAGAATAGAGAAAATGACAGATTCTCAAGACTGGATGTATGAGCTAGTCAAGAGTCTTCCCAATTTCCATGGGTTGGCACATGAAGATCCATACAGGCACCTCAAGGAGTTTTGTTTGATGTGTTTATCTATGAGGCCTGCTGATGTTTCAAAGGAGATAATGTTGATAAAAATGTTTCCCATGTCCCTTCAAGATGAAGCAAGAGACTGGTTCATATACCAGTATCCTTTTAATAGTTGGCAGGAAACACAACGAAAATTCCTCGACAAGTTCTTTCCAACAACAAGGGTGATCAGTATTTGGAGGAAGATCACTGCCATTGAGCAGTTTCAAGAGGAAAGCCTGGCAGATTATTGGGAGAGGTTTAACAGGCTCTGCATAACTTGTCCGAACCACCAAATTCCAGAGCATTTGCTCTTGATTTATTTTTATGAAGGGCTCTTGGACAGTGAAAGGATACTTGTGGATGTAGCTTCTGGTGGATGTTTGATGGATATAACCCCAACAGAAGCGAGGAAGTTGCTCTACAAGCTGGCTGGTGAAAGTCCAATTGATGTAGCAAAGGAAGAACCTGAGCAACCTGTTCTGGATTCTAACACTGATAGCCCTGAGGATACAGCTGATAACTTGGAGTTTGGTAAGAAACTTTTCAGTGAGCAAAAACAGGTTTATTCTGAACCTGATATTCCAATTACTTTACCCGATTTGCAGACACATTCAATTGCATGTGATTTGACGCACACTGATTCTATAGGGTTTATGACTGATACTGATACAAATTTGATTGACCATTCTAAAAATTTTAATTCAGTGTCAGCCATTGAACCCATTGGTCAAAGTCGCGTCAATATTGATTTTGAAAGAGAAATTGTGCAATCTGATGATTTTATAGAGTTAGGACTAAACTTTGATTTAACACAGTTTTCTGAAAATTTTGAATGTGATTGCGAATCTGGTTCTTGCTCCATTTGTGCTGAAATTGATTATGCATTACAGCCAAACTCTAAGTTTATTACAGATGCTATTAATTGTGAGTTTGATGACAAGGATGCAGAGTTCAAAAAGAATGCAGGTGCTGACATTAAGGAATGCATGATTAATGAAGAAGAGTATACTGCTACTTCTTTGAGCGAGCCAGAGATAGCTATTCCGGTGTCACACACTCAACAAATGCTAGTGGAAGGAGAGATACTGCTAAAACAAATTGCTACGAGAAAAATAATGATGAAGCAGTTCTTCCTCAAATTTTCTTTGCTGGATCCTGAGGCGAAGAACATCTCCCTGCTTGTCCAAGTTTGGCAACTGCCACCATAACCAGGGGAGTTTTCCTGTTCATTCTTCCCTTAATTTTCTTGGTTTGCGAATTAGGAGAGAATTCTGATTTTCTTAGTTTATGATTTTTTTTTTAAAAAAATAAAAAATAAAAATAAAAATAAAAATAAAAATAAAATAAATAAAAAAAAAAAAAAATTTATGTTCTGTTTTAGGTCTGTTATTTTGTTAATGTATGTTTTGTAAATATGTGTTTTGTTTGCTATTTTTGAAATATGTGTTTTATTTGGTTTGATATTTTGATTCAGTATTAGGTCTTTTGTTTCGTTAATATGTGTTCTGTTTTTATTTATTTATTTAGTTTTTTGTTATAATAAAAAAAAATAAAATCAGAGAGTAAAGTTGCAGTAATAGGGCAGAGAGGTGTAGTTTGAGCAGATACTAATCTGAGTGCATTTATTAATAATAATAAAAAAAAAGCAAATATAACAAAAATACATAAAAATACATAAAAACATAATAAAACACGGGCAGTGATCGATCAGTAATGATCGTTAAGGATTACAGTCCAACAAAAATAATAATAATAATAATAATAATAAAAATAAAATACATAAAAAGCATAACAAAGATGTTCGGGGTTCGATCATTTCTGATCGTTAATATTACAGACCACAACAAAAACATAAAAAAAAAAAAACATTAATAATGAAAGAATTCACGAGCTGGTTGTGGTGGTCTAAGGGAGAGCTCCGTTGAGGGAGCTCTGGTACGAAAAGTCACGAGGGGAGGCGGAGGAATCTCTGTTTCTGGATCGATTATGATAGGAATGGGGAAGAGGTCCAGCAGCCTCGGTGCCCTCATTATCACCCAGTCATATTCTTTCAACAAAAAAAAATAATAATAATAATAAATAAAAATAAATTGTGTTAATAATAGAAGAGGAATGGAAAATTCAATGGAGGTATGATGAGAGTTCTTACCATACATATACAGCGGCAGTTGTGAAAAGATGGTGCCAGTGGGGTCTATCTCCGCTTGCCAGCGCCTGACCCGATTGCCATGGTTGTTAAACCAGCAGTGCACGTTATATTCGGTGGCATCTGCGAAGGTCCTTAGTCGAGACGCGATCTCGACGACTTGCGCTCTGCTTGGGTGTGTGACCCCATAGTTGTAGATGTTGGTCATCATCTTGATCTGATCATCTGTAGGACGCCACCGCTGACTGGTATATCTCTCTGATTCCATCTCACTCATCATTTCCTCTCGATGTATTCTAAAAAATAAAAAAAATAAAAATAATAAAAGAAAAAAAAAACAAAACATAAAAAAAAAAAAATTAAAATTAGTTTCAGTGTTTTCTTTATTCGTTTTTTGTTTCCTTTTCTGTCCTGTGAGTCTTTGATATTTCTGTGTCTGGTCTCAGATCTGTTTCACGGTCCTTGCAAAAGGGTCCTAAACGGATCTACGTCCAGTTGTCCTGTTGTCCTTGTTGTTCTTGTAATCTATGTTTCTGTGTTTTTTTAGTTTTAAGTGGGGTACGTGGCGTTGTTCTACCTGATTGTCTCTGCAATACCTTCAATCGAAGGGAGATTAACGTCTGGTTTCCAGCCTATATACCCCTTAAGTTTTTAGACAGTTGTGTTTTATGTGTTTAAGTGTTTAAATTACAAAAAAATAAAAATAAAAAAATTTGAAAAGGAGAAGAAAGAAGCATAATCAGCAGAAGAAAAATAAAGGAAAGCAGGAAAATGGAAAAGAGGGAGAGCAGGCAAGAGGTCAGAGAAGAAAAAAATGGAAAGCAGGAAAGCAGGATGGTAATAACAGCAGAAAAAGTGGAAAGAAAGGCAGATCCAGGAGCAGAGGACTTACCTGAAGTAGTAGGATGGCAGAGAAGCTCCTCGGGGTTCTCACACTCTTCAGATGGCACCGGGGCAGAGGCTCCGTAGAGATTCCAGACGCTCAGGTTGAGAGAGAGAGGAGAGCGGAGAGAGAGAAGAGAGATGAGAGTTGTAGAGAGAGTAGAGAGAGAAGAGAGCAGAGAGAGAGCAGAGAAAGAGAAGAGAGGAGTAGTGAGAGAATGGGCAGGTCTGGAAATGGCGCTGGACGCGGATGAGCGGCCTATTTATAGCCAGATTGCTTTCCACTGTAGCAACAGTTTCGGTCTTTGCCACCGAGACTGTTGTCACAGTACCGGTCTCCTTTTTCAGAAAAAAAAAATAAATAATAATAATAAAAAATTTTTATTAGCATCTACTGATGGGTGCTAGGTGATTTGCACATCTGCTGATGGATGTTTCTGAAAATTTCTCTCCCTTTTTCCTACTTTTATTGCACTTGTCCATAATATGTTTCCTGTTTTGATTGCTGATCATATGCTTAGAACACATTGAGGACACTGTGTAGTTTAAGTGTGGTCTATTGGGAGAGATTCTGATTTTTCTTTGTTTTGTGTGTTAAATTTTTTGTTTTGAGTGTTAAATTTTTTCTATTTTAAGTTGTTTTAGTGTGTCTTGAGTGCAATAAATTTTACATTTTTCTCTTGATTTTTGGATGGTGTCTAAGTTGTAGATTTTTCCTTCACTTCATTAATACTTATGGTTTAAAATCCTTGCTTTTCTCTGCCTGGAAAGATGATTATGTGTTTAAGAGGTTAATTTGATTGTGTCGAATACCCTGTGTGAGAATTTGAGCCACTTAATTTTCTTTCTTGTGTGTGACATGTATCTTGATTGCTTGCACATATGCCTTGGCTTGATTCTTTCTGATATACTTGATTTATATGCATGTTTTAGAAATGATAAAGGCATTTTATTTCTTGAGCCTCTTTAGCCAAATAAGCTTACCTTGTTATTATCCTTTGATACCCCTTTTGAGCCTATACTGTATTCATTTCTTTGTTTTAAAGCTCATACACTGACCCTAAGTGAAAAACCATGATTACCTTAACCTTAGGGAATTTTGGAGCTTTAGAAGTGTTTTGGGAACAAGTGTGGTCTCCCTGGGGATTCTAGTAAATTGGCGAGTTGGTTCCTCTTCGTGTTTCATTTTTGTAAATATGTTGTGTATTTTGTCTCTTACAATTGAGTGCAAAAGAAAAACAAAAAAAAAAAATGAAAAACAATTTTGTGAATAATGGAGTCGAGAAGAGGATTGAATTAGAGGTTTGGACGTAATTTCACTGTATTTTCACTTGTTCCCCATAGCTCCTCTATTTTCTTTTGAGTTGTTACTACTTATCCATATCTATCCTTCCCTGTCCTTGGCCCCATTACAACCCATAAAAGACCTTTAGATCTGAACATGCATATGCTTTAAGTATTGATATTAGAGACTTGCCAAGTCTGCTTGTGTTTGTTTTCTTGAGTACATTGAGTTGAAATTATTTACCCTAAACACTTGAGAGAAACACTGTTAGTGCATCTGTGAGGTTATGTTATTTTTGAATCACCTCTTGAGCTGAGTAATCATTTTGCTGTGTATTGAATTGCTTGGATGATTTCTGTAAGTATCTGCTTTATTTGATTTTGTGTTGGATAATTGTCTACTTCTTTTCTCTTTCCAGATTTCTTGAGAACTGTGTAAATTCTGTGTATTTTTTTTTTCTTGTGAGCCTTTATTTTCTGTATGTTGCAATTGTGTCACGTCCTTGATGTCCTTTGAACTATTTCTTGATCAACTTCTTGATTTTGCCCAGGAGTGCAAAAGACTAAGTGTGGTCTATTTTGATAAGTCAATATTTTATTGATTTCACTTAGTTTATTGTACCGAATTTAATCAAGAAATTGTGCTTAATTGTCCAGTATTTTCCCATTTTCACTAATTGTATTAAATTTGATCAGAAATTCTTATTTTAACTAATTTGAATTATCTGAGCTAATTATTTTACAAGGAAATTTTGGAAATAGAAATTAGGACATTTGAAGGTTAAATGAGAAGCGGAAATTGAGCCCAATGCATCTCAGCCATTTCAATTTTCGCTGGTTGCTGCGTGAATTTTGTGTCAACTTGTTTGTCTTCGTTTGAGTTCAATTCTTATCCGTTTTCCATGCAATTTTTTTTCATAGTTTCGTCTAGATGTCTATTTTCACGTATAGTTTTTATTTTGTTCAAATTCATTATGTGCTGTTCCCAGTATTTGTTTTACTCCCCTATGTCAGTCTAGTGTTTACTGTTTGAGTGATTTCTAATCTGTTTGCATTGTTTGCTTGCTGTTTAATACTTGTGGTGGCTGGAATTGATCATTGGACGATGCTAAGACCTCCCCACACTCTTTAGCAAGTCCTTCATGTCTTAAATTTTAGAAGCAAAATTGGCTTAGCAACATACACCACACGGCCTAGGACCCATTGGAAATTCTATTTTGCAAAGTTTTATTTTAAGTTATATTTTGTAATGTGGTGTTGATTTTTGTAGTACCATTGCTGCAACAAAATAAAAACTCACGGCCAATTCATGACTAAATGCCTATTCATTCCTTACCAAATGATGAAGGACAATGGAGGGGCCACACTTGTAGAAGCACACGGCATATTCAATAAGCTAGCAAACATGGAAATATTGTTTTAAATTGAAGTATGCCACATGGATATGAAGCATTCTCGGCAAAACACATACAAAATGGGAAGCTAAATTCTTTTGGTGGGAGACAACATAATAGAGGTAGGGACCACAACCATTTGTTGAAGGAAAACCACATGAAGGAAATTCACACACGGCCAAAGCTATCTTCCATGTTACATGTTATATTTTATTAAATTGAAAGATGAAACTTGATGGCCACTTCACGGTATTTCACAACAAAATTGGACAACTTCTTCTCTTGCTTATGGGACAATAGAAATTTCTTTCATTCATGAAGAAGTGGCCAAAGAAAGGAAGCAAACTCACGGCCTTGGCTAGCATCATCACATCTTTTCATCACATTTTTCTTGGCTGCAACGTGAGAAAGCCAATGTCCACATTCAATGCAGAAGCTCACGGAGTGGACAAATTCACACACGACCTCAATCAACCAACCAAGGGAATTTTCTTTCTGAAGACAACAAAAATGGAGGACCTTCCTTGTTCTTGTTTGGATTGAAGAAGGATGGAAGAAGTTGGGCACACCACACAGCCACTGAGAAGTTCTTAACAGTTCTCTGTCATATTTTTCTAGGGGAGTTGGGAGGCAGGAGGGGAAAGAAGAGTTTGGAGAGGATGAGGGCCGAGAGGAAGGAACTTGAAGAAGGCCATGAAGAAGGAAACCAACCACAGCTTCAACTCTTGATGTCTTCTTAATTGGTCTTGTATACCCTTTTCAATTAAGTTTTGTTCTTCCGCTGATTACATTCTTCTATGTATTAATAATTTGTAATCTGGACATGCAAGTTAATTTCATTGTGGAAGTCTTGTCTTTCTTTTGATTTGTTATGAAAAATGCCACGGTTGTTTTAAGTCTACTTTTCTTTCCTTCATTTACTTTTCATGGATGAAACTTTGATTGAATCTTTGTATGATTTTTGTTTGAGTGTTCACGGTTTTCTTTTAAGGATTCAAGGAAGAATTGTTAATGAGTTCTTTTAATAATCTTAAGAATAAAAGGAAGCAATCAAAAGCTTGATGGCTGAACGTAATTTGCTTTCATTCACATAGCTTTCATCTACTCTTTGTGAAGTGGTGGATGCCGTGTGGGGTTCTTTGCTTGAAGAAGTTGACAAAAGCTTTTCATTTTGGATGCATCTTACAAATTGGACGTGTGAAGAGCTTGCAGTAGAGTAGAAGTGGTCCACGGCCCTTTATTGCACTTCCTTACTTCTTTGAATTGTTGACCAAATGGATTCTTTCATGTGAAGAAGGAAAAAAGCTTTGCATGCAATTTTCATTTTTGATTAAGACTAAAGTGAATGAAGGAGTGGCCCACAGCCTCTTATGCATTCCTTTGTTTCTTTTAGAATGGAAATCACTAGGTGGAAGAATTAGTCACGTAGATAGCTTTCTTGTCTAATGGTTTTTAATTGCTTTTGCAAAATGATGAGTGGACCATGTGTGATTAAAATATTGTAGAAGTTAGAAGTTGATGGAATGAAGAAGAATAAACTTGTTTTGACTTTGCTTTGCTCATAATGATGTCACGCCAAGAGTGGTTTATGTCTTTAAAGCATTTGCAATTGCCAATTTCTTTTGGTAGATGATTTGGTTACAGTTAATAGTAAAGAATTTTTACTGTATTTCATTTCTTTTGCCTTAAAATATTTTATATCATATGTTGAAATGATTTTTTTGTATTTTTGTTTGTTGTATTTGCTGATGTAATTTTAAATTTTGTTTCCATAATTGAATTTTACTATTTTCTGTTTTTACTGTTTACTGTATTTTACGTTTTCTGTATTTTCGTTTTCTGTATTTGTGTTTTCTGTTCCAGATCTGTTTTTACTGTTTTAATTTCGTTTTTACTGTTTTGAATTTTATTTCAACGCTTTTTAATTTTACTGCAACCAAAAACACTTTCACAAAACCCCCCACTTTGTGTGTGATCTGAGACTGAACCCCAAATTGGTCCTTGTGAGACGACCTAGGAGTCACTTCCTAGTAACTATACTGCATTTCTTTTATGCTCAAATTTTGTGAGAGGTGCGACCCTTTCATCAGTCATACTTGCCGATTGTGAAACAAGTTTGTGACATCATATTTTGGTGATCATAAATTTGTCCATCAAGTTTTTGGCGCCGTTGCCGGGGACTCTGGTTTAACTGGTTAATTTGTGTGATTATTGATTATCTTTGACTTTAATTTTGAATTTCTGTTTTTATTTTATTTTATCTTATTTGATTAGATTAGATTTGATTTGTTTTTATTTTATCTTATTTGATTTGATTAGATTATATTTTATTTTATTTTATCTTCTATCTTCTGAATCTTTTATCTTTTTAATTTTATCTTCTGAATCTTTTATCTTTTTAATTTTATCTTCTGAATCTTTTATCTTCTCCTATATCTTTTTGTGCTAACAAATATTTTCTAGGGTTTTGTTTTCTTGTGTATGCAGGAAGCAATTAGAACAAGGAGTAAGAAAACAACAGAACCTCTTCTTGAAGGATTAGAAGACAGTAGACGGAGGAGAAGAATCAGAACGTCTAGAGAACTTTTCCCTTCTCCAGAAACTCTCTTACAATCATCACCACAAGGTTCTGTTCATAGCACAGGGAGTATGGAGAACAATAATGTTAGAAGAACTCTTGCAGACTACACCAATATTGCTGGGCCTCAACACTTTAACAGCATAGCTAGACCTAGAGTCAATGCAGCCAATATGGAGGTCAAACCAGCACTGATTCAACTGGTGAAAAGTAATCAATTTCATGGGTTATCTCATGAAAGCCCATATGAGCACCTCACTACCTTTAATGAGATTTGAAACACAGTCAAGATTAATGGGGTGCCAGACGAAGCTATCAAACTTAGCTTGTTTCCTTTCTCATTGGGAGGCAATGCTAAGCTTTGGTTGAATTCTTTTCCAGAAGAAAGTTTCACAGAGTGGGAAGCAGTGGTCACAAAATTTTTAAACAAGTACTTCCCACAATCTAAGGTGACTAAAGGTAAGCAAGAGATTTCTTCATTTAAGCAGGGCATGGAAGAATCACTGGGGCATGCATGGGACAGGTATAAAAGCTTGTTACGTAAAACTCTCACGCATGGTTTTGAAGATCAAGAAGTAGTCTTAACTTTCCTTGGAGGGCTTGGTTCACAAACCAAGATGATGCTGGATGCCTCAGCAGGAGGCAATATTAAATGGAAAACTCCAGAGGAAGCAACTGAAATTATAGAAAACATGGCTACTAGTGATAGTGAGCTGCACAGTGAGAGAGGAGCTCCTATGCAACAAAAAGGGGTTCTTCAATTACAAACACATGATGCCTTGCTAGCTCAGAATAAAATTCTGACTCAACAGTTGGAGACTCTGACTAAAACTCTTGCTCAATTACCCAAAGAGTTGAAATCTGCTGCACATGTACAAACCCAGTTGTGCGAATTATGTGGAGGCGACCATATCAATGGTCAATGTGCCTTTCCAATTGAAGCCGTAGAGGATGTAAACTACATGACCAATCAGTACCGTCAAGGGAGCTACAATCAGGGGTGGAAACCACACCCAAGTATTGGTCAAGGGCAAACTGGGCAAGCTGGTCAATATAATAAGCAGCAGCAGCAACCCACCTTATGGCAACAGTTATCTATGCTTAATGAAAGACCCATGAGGATGGAGGAAACTCTCAGCAATTTCATACAGAAAACTGAGTCTACCCAAAAGAGCACTGAAGCTGCTATCAAAAATTTGGAGACTCAGATGGGGCAGATCACCAAACAGGTGGAAGAAAGGCCAAATAGAAACTTTGGGGCTAATACTGAGGTTAACCCCAGAGAAGAGTGCAAGGTGGTAGAGAGTGTTGATGATGAGAAAGTTGAGTTAGATACAGAAGAGAGAAGTGAAACAGAGAGCAAAAGCACGTTTCCTTTTCCAATCCATCAAGAGAAACCAATGGACTTCACAGAGTTATTCAAAATGGTGGATAATGATGCACCTTGGGAGCAAATTCTGCAACAGATTACGGTTTACACCAAATCTAATGAAGAAATCTCTACAAAGAAGAGACGTAGAGATGATGAAAAAAAAAGTGTATAACTGTTAAGGAAGAGTCATTCCCACCTAAAGCATAAGATCCAGGTAGTTTTTCTATCCCTTGTACTATAGGGAAGAAAAAGGTATCAAAATGCGGAACTAATTTACCTAAGCACAGACATTTAATTACAAATCTGAACGGTCAAATGACTTAATATGTCTTATGAATTACATACGAAATTTTGGGCTCAATCTAACGGTAAATGAAATATATATGAAATTTTTACCATGATAACGTAAGAACAGAAATATAGTGTTCATCAGATTTTTCAAAACTTAAAAATTATTTTCTCCAAACATAGACTTTCCATTAAAAATCCGATCGGTCAAAGTGTATTAATATATCTTAGGAATCATATATAAAATTTTCAAGTTGATCTAACGGTCAAATAAGTCATAATATATATTTTACCGAGATGCCTCAGTAACAGATCTACAGGGGTAATTAATTTACTCAAACATGCAGGATTTATTTCTCTAAGTACAGACTTCTAATTACAAATCCAAACGGTCAAAGTGAAGAAATAGGTCTTAGGATTCATATATTAAAATTTTAGCTAAATCCAACGGTCAAAATAATTAAAAGAAAAGTTTTACCATACTAACTCGAAAATAAGAAAATTATAATCATGAAAACTAAATTTATATAAGTGAATAGATAACTACCATTACCAAAATTTTAACATACTCATAACTCATATTCATTATCATAACATGGATAAAAATCATATACAAGAAGGATTAGCTCCCCTTACCTCTATTCCAGACTTAATCTCCTGCTCCGAATTTGTTTCCCCGAAACCCTTCAGAACCTCTACTCTTCTTGCAACTAAAAATTTCTCCCTAACTCTTTCTTCTCTATTTCTCAAGCTCTCACTTGATTCCTCTTTTCTTGGTGCCAAATACTGTAACATCCCAAAAATTCACCCAAAATAAAAAATTTATTTTCAAAACTTAAATGTTGTAATGATACATAACATCCCGAACATCAACTAAAATCTGTACATCAGTTTTAAGCTCAGACGTAACTGCAAAGATAACATTGAATCCTTCTAATTCGATCTTCCATTTCTTCCTCCAGTTGCACAGGATCACGTGACAATCCTTCAACTGCTCCCGTATAACATCACACATTATACGATCATCGCATTCACATGCACAAACAAGCAAACTAAGGGTGAGCTAACCTGAAACACATCATTTATAAAACTTGCATAGTTATTTCGATACAAATATCATATAATAATTAAGTCAGCCATCCTCAAACCAACGTATCACAATTCCTATTGGACACTCATTCCATAGTACCTAATAATCAACCCAGTACACAATAAACTCTCATCCGGATGATACGTTGATGAGCAAATCAACGGAAAGTGCCCCACTTGTAATTTCATTCTTAGTCCCCTCAATAGGTCCACAATCAACCACAGATCAAGACATCCTAACACAATACCCTCAACCTCAATACATACCCAGATATCATATCATTACTGAATCAAACGATAAAACAACGAACTTATATTACATCGGATACTGTTTACACGAACATTAAGATTGATCACTTAAGCTCGAAACTAAACATCAACCGCTATTATACCGAATACCATTAGGTCGAATACCAAAAGATCAAACGCTGATTAAGATCAAGTACTTAGACTTCACGTTAAGACAGTGTACTCTACTAGAACAATTACTATTATTTCAAACACTATTCGAACGATTGCTCAAAGATCAAATCTCGCGCACCACAGATTAAGTACCATTCGGGCGAACACTTAACTGATCACTTTACTGGATTTAACACTATCTGAGGGTAACCTCATCGAGACCGGATGTTCCCTATGTACAACCGCTAATTGTTAACAATCCTTATCTGAAACAAGCATCATCCGCCCCTGACACTACCTGAGAATGATCACTTCCTGAATCATGCATCATCACGACTAATCACTACTTATTAATCGATCGTTACCTCAACGAATATCAAGGCCGGCCACTCCCCATAAATGATTACAACCTCAGAGCAACATCACCAATAAAGATCATTCCCTAAGAACCATCACTACGAGACAAAACACTATAATAAAGAACACTTGAGTCTGGTTTAAACGCCTAGAGTACTCTGCTGAACACCTCAGTACTGACCGAACGTAATCAAACTAAACCTCAGGTTACCAAATTAAGATCGGACACTAGCTACCTCAGATCCACTAACATCAAGATCAACTGTTACCTAATAACGCTCGCTACCTGAAAATAAATAACACCAAGACCGAACGTCATTAGTAAGAATGCTCGTTACTACCTATAGACCCAACAAGTTTTACTTCCTGTCTCTCTCTCGAAGTATTCCAAATCCAACTTTATCTGCACTACCATCTCTCCCGTATCCGTACAACCATCACGGTTAGAAACCACAGCCACAACATGCAAGATGAATAACCAAAATTATCACATTATAAACCCACTACATATACTATAACAATCCCCATGATAAATCGACTGACATGACTCTGCAGACTAGTCTTTCATAAACTGATGTCGTTTACTTGTAATTCGTCGTCATAACCTGCTCTCAATAACAGGCGACCCGAGTCGTCATCCATCGCGACTTCAGACCTATCTCCCCGACTCCTCAAGGACTAACGAGTAAAAACATCGATACTACGCGTAACGATGCACTATACTCAACACGAGCCGAAGTCAGTGGGCGAGACATTCACCTCCTCGCGCAGAAGAAGGTGAAACTCGAATCTCCATCTCACGCGTGAGACTAGCAAAAATGCTAAAAAGACCGACGAAGTTACAAGTAAATAACATAGTGTATGTACCACCTCCAACCGAATAAACGTGCTCAATCACGAAGTCATACATATTCTCAATAATATGTATAACTAGAATAAACGTGCTCAATCACGAAGTCATACATATTCTCAAGAATATGTATAACTAAACCAATAGAATAAACGTGCTCAATCACGAAGTCATACATATTCTCAATAATATGTATAACTAAACCAACAATTCTCAATAATTGCTTCAAAATACTCCCACGGATCCATGCATTGCCGAACGTTATTTCCAACTCCGATACTGTCTGAACGAACGTTCTGAAATCAATCCTCATAAAAGGCCGAACGCTGCCGATGAACACCAAACCTAACCGAGCTTCCAAGGACGAACGCTCACAGACCAAGGACGAACGTTCACAAATTAAAGGACGAACGTTCACCAATTAAAGAACGAACGTTCACAAATTAAAGGACCAACATCACGGACGAACGCTCCCAAAATCAAGGACGAACGCTCACCAAGCCAAGGACGAACGTTCCCAAAACCAAGGACGAACACTCCCAGAAACCAAGGACGAACGCTCACTGAAACCAAGGACGAACGCTCACTTAACAAAGGACGAACGCTCACTTTAACAAAGGACGAACGCTCACTTATACTCAAAAATCGAACGCTCGTTATACCCTAAAAGCCGAACACTCATATTTATCATAAGGCCGAACGTTAAACCATTGGACGCTTTGGATGAGCGTATAAGATCAAACATCCTCAAAGAACGAACGTTCGTTATCCCCTAGTATGACCGAACGCTCATAATTTACTGTTTAATTACGATTTGGACGAGCGTCCCATAACGAACGAACGCTGACGTTCGTTCAGAACCGAACGCTCAACAATTTGGACGAACGTCCAATTTCACCAGAATTGGACGAACGTTCAGAAGTTAGCCGACCACTAATTGGTCGAGCACCGTTGGGACGAACGTTTTACAATGGCTGATTCGGACGGACGCTCAGAACAATTACCGAACGTCCAGAATTTGGACGTCCGTCAAGTACCAATTGGACGAACGTCCAATTTTCACCAAAATTGAACGTTCGCGCATTCTGCAGAATTCTGCAGAATCGCGCAGATTCCAGAGAAACCCAGAAAACTCCATTGTTCCACCCCTCTTTCCCAGATTTGCAACAGTATAATTCTATCATACTCATACAGATTCGTAGCAAGGAATGATACTCTAAACCTAACCTTTTTCATCAAATAATCATAATATGATATCAAACCTATTATTCCTACAATTTACATACACAGATCTAGCTTCCCCTTACCTGGTTTTCTCCAAGCACAACCATCCTTCAGCCAAGAATTCTGCCCCGATCGGAAGGACGAAAACGTTCGGTTGAAATGGAGTCCTCTACTTTGCGGAGACCATGGTAGCATCAGGATAAAATTCCTACGGTCCAAGGTGCTTGAATCTTAGAGAGAAGCGAGAGAATTTTGGGATGAAGTTTTTAAAGAGAGAAAGAATGGGTTCCTTCCCCGTGAGCTGCTCTCCTCCTTGCCCAATCAATAGACCCTCTCCTTTTCTCTCCTCCCCTCCCCTCATAATTGCACTCTAATAGTCAAAGAGGTGGGTGACCACCATGTCCCACATGTCCCCCACTATCCAAAAATACGGTTCTTACAAATACCCTTCCTTCCTATGGCTATTTATAGGTAAACAATTTACTATTCATTAATATTTTAATATTATTTATTATTTTAATATTATTTAAAAAAATAATATTTTAATCATTTACTTATTAAATCTGATCCTAGTTTCTTCCATATTAAGAAATCCTAATTTCTTCCATGCTAAGGAATCCTAATTTCTTTCATGCTAAGAAGTTATTTTTACTATTCACTTTTTACTATTTACTATTCACTTTTTACTATTAAAAAAAATACTAAATAAGTTACCAAAAATTTGACCTCTCCTTCTAAAATTACTATAATTTTATATCCAAAATTTACATTTTTCTATCCACTAAAATTATTATTACTAATAAAATGCTAAATTTTACTACTATAAATATATATATATATATATATATATATATACATATTGTTTTGGGTCTTACAGATTTGGTCGCCTCCACACAATTCGCACAACTGGGATTGTACCTGTGCAGCAGTTTTCAACTCTTTGGGTAATTGAGCAAGAGTTTTGGTCAAAGTCTCCAGCTCTTGAGTGAGAATTTTGTTTTGAGCTAGCAGGGCATCATGTGTCTGTAATTGGAAGACTCCTTTTTGCATAGGAGCTCCTCTCTCATTGTGTAGCTCATTATCACTAGTAGCCATGTTTTCTATAATCTCTGTTGCTTCCTCGGGAGTTTTCCATTTAATATTGCCTCCTGCTGAGGCGTCCAGCATCATCTTGGTTTGTGAACCAAGCCCTCCAAGGAAAGTTAAGACTACTTCCTGATCTTTAAAGCCATGCGTGGGTGTTTTTCTTAGCAAGCTTTTGTATCTGTCCCATGCATGCCCTAGTGATTCTTCCATACCCTGCTTAAATGAAGAAATCTCTTGCTTGCCTTTTGTCACCTTAGATTGTGGGAAGTACTTGTTTAAAAATTTTGTGACCACTGCTTCCCACTCTGTGAAACTTTCTTCTGGGAAAGAATTCAACCAAATCTTAGCATTGCCTCCCAATGAGAAAGGAAACAAGCTAAGTTTGATAGCTTCGTCTGGCACCCCATTAATCTTGACTGTGTTGCAAATCTCATTGAAGGTAGTGAGGTGCTCATATGGGCTTTCATGAGATAACCCATTAAATTGGTTGCTTTTCACCAGTTGAATCAGTGCTGGTTTGACCTCCATATTAGCTGCATTGACTCTAGGTCTAGCTATACTGTTAAAGTGCTGAGGTCCAGCTATATTGGTGTAGTCAGCAAGAGTTCTTCTAACATTGTTGTTCTCCATATTTTTTGTGCTATGAACAGAACCTCGTGGTGGTGATTGTAAGAGAGTTTCTGGAGAAGGGAAAAGTTCTCTAGATGTTTGGATTCTTCTCTTCCGTCTACTCTCGTCTAGACCTTCAAGCAGAGGTTCTGTTGTTTTCTTGCTCCTTGTTCTAATTGCTTCCTGCATGCACAAGAAAACAAAACCCTAGAAAAGATTTGTTAGCACAAAAAGATATAGGAGAAGATATAAATTCAGAAGATAAAAGATTCAGAGGATAAGATAAAATAATATAAAATAAAATAAAATAAAATAAAATCTAATCAAATAAAATAAAATAAAATAAAATCTAATCTAATCCAATCAAATAAAATCTAATCTAATCAAATAAAATAAAATAAAATAAAATCAAATCAAATAAGATAAAATAAAATAAAATAAAATAAAATAAAATAAAATAAAATAAAATCAAATCAAATCAAATCAAATCAAATAAAATCAAATAAAATAAAACCAAATCAAATAAAAACCGAAAATAAAAACATAAATTCAAAATTAAAGTCAAAGATAATCAATAATCACACAAATTAACCAGTTAAACCACGAGTCCCCGGCAACGACGCCAAAAACTTGATAGGCAAATTTATGAACACAAAAATATGATGTCATAAACTTGTTGAACAATCGACAAGTATGACCGAATCGTTTCAAGTAATAAACTCGGTAAGACCAAGTATCGTTTTCCCAAAGAACTCACGGCCTAGTTTAGTTATGTGATTCGTTGATTAGCTAAGACTTAAGAACGAAATAAGTGGAGTTTACTATGCAAAAGACGAAAATAAACATGTATGCATGAGGTTGATCAATGGCTAAAACAAAATACAAACACTTTCAATGGAATATATGGATGAGTATGTTGTTGGGGTTTATCAATTTCATCTTATCCACTCTCATATATTTTAGGAATTCAACATTCAATTAATCATTGTTAATGCCACTCTCTAAATTACCTTGTCAAGAAGGTCTATCCCTAATTACGACTTCATACATTTCCTAGCATTCCTAATAATTAATTCTTTTAGCACAGGAGCTTAACGGCAACCAATATACTATTGGGAGAAATTCCCCGGATCTAGACTTCCCCGTACGTTCCCGTATCGACAAAATCAATAATCATGCATTGAATGAGTTAAACAAAGCAAGCATTGAGCAAAGAGGAAAAACCCTAACTAATGATGAAAGAAAGCATAGGTCTTAAATATAAGATATAAACACAAATTCCATATATGAGAGTTTCACAAGACTACATTGATTCCCCAACAACAATACAAAGTTTAGTTCACCATATTCATGGTGAAACTAGATGAATAATAATGAAAGAATGAAAGAGATAGAAAAACCCGAGAAAGAGAAGAGGAGAGCCGTCACCATCAACTCTCTTATTCACAAAACTAAAGCAAAAATATGAGTTCAAGCTAGTTTCTAAGTCTTAAAGGTTGCTTTTGGTATCAGTTTTAAGCATAAAAATAACAGTTTTTCAACTGTTATCACTCCACCAGAGTCGTGAGTCCTTGAACAGCAAAAAGATCTGGAAATTGAAATCCATAGAAACGGAAAAAATCAAGGCGAATATACTTTACCGCCATGATTCTTCTTTCTTGCCAAGAATTAACATAGTCCACATGTTTTCCTTGATCTGAAATCCACCCATCAATGGTTGCAGGACGTGGTTGAGAAGAAGAGGAGGCTTGAGTTGTTCTGCGACGGTGCCTTCTTGAGTTAGCCATGGAGGAAGAATGGGAAAATGAGATTTTGAGAAGGTGAAGAGAAATGAAGAAGATTTGAGCTCTAGATTTGATTTCAACAGTATTTGGGTGCAAAGGAGTGTCTAATAATCGATTATGGGGCGCTATTTATATGAAAAATGGAAAAACTAGCCATTTATGGCCGTTTATAACCGTTATGGGATGCTTCAACGGCTCTATTTTTGAAACTGTCAGCGCGATAATCGATTATGGCTCGTGATAATCGATTATCAGTTCAATAATTACTGCCTAGAATTGCATGATAATCGATTATGCATAATGATAATCGATTATCTGCTCAAGATTTTCCAGAATTGAATTTTATGCATGAATAATCGATGATAATCGATTATGAAGCGTTAAGTTTACAAAAAATGCAAAAATTTGCATAGATTTTTATTCTAAGATATGTCTAACACTCCTAACTCTCTTATAAGCTCAAAAAAACTATCTTTAGGTAGAGCCTTGGTAAAGATATCAGTTAATTGATGTAAAGTATCAACATATTCAATTTGACAATCCCCTTTTTGAATATGATCTCTTAAGAAATGGTGCCTAATTTCTATATGCTTAGTTCTTGAATGCATTATGGGGTTCTTGGTCAAATTTATCGCACAAGTATTGTCACATTTTAGAGGAATTTTTTCAAGGAAGATATCAAAGTCTTCCAATTGTTGTTTCATCCACAAAATTTGGTCACAACAGTTTCCAGCTGCAATATATACAACTTCGGTAGTAGACAAAGCTACACATGCTTGTTTCTTTGAGTGCCATGACACTAAAGAACATCCCAAGAAATGACAGGTTCCACTAGTACTTTTTCTATCAATTTTATAGCCACCATAATCTGCATCAGAGTATCCTATTAAACTAGGTGAGGCATCAGAGGGATACCAAAGTCCAAATGAAGTAGTTCCCTTAAGATATTTTAGAATTCTCTTAACTGCAATCAAATGAGATTCTTTAGGATTGGCTTGGTATCTAGCACATACACAAACTCTGCATAATATCTGGTCTACTAGCAGTTAAGTATAGCAAGGATCCCATCATGCCTCTAAACATGGTTTCATTCACTCCTTTTCCAATTTCATCCTTATCTAAATAACATGAAGTACCCATGGGTGTACTAGCTTCCTTGCAGCTATCCATACCAAATTTCCTAAGAATTTCTCTACAGTATTTAGTTTGGGAGATGAATGTTCCACCATTCATTTGTTTTATCTGTAGTCCTAAGAAAAAGTTTAACTCACCCATCATAGACATCTCAAATTCACCTTGCATTATTTTTACAAACTCTTCACACAAAGAATCATCAGTTGACCCAAAAATGATATCATCTACATAAACTTGCACGATTAAAATGTGTTTTCCTACTTTCTTAATGAATAAGGTTGAATCAACCTTTCCTCTAGAAAATTCATTTTCAATTAAAAAGGTACTAAGTCTTTCATACCAAGACCTAGGTGCTTGTTTAAGACCATAAAGGGCCTTTTTCAACTTGTAAACATAATCAGGAAATTTAAAATCTTCAAAGCCAGGAGGTTGACTAACATACACTTCTTCTTTTATAAAACCATTTAAGAAGGCACTTTTTACATCCATTTGATATAGTTTAAATTTCATCAAAGATGCATATGCAAGTAATAATCTAATTGCTTCTAACCTGGCTATCGGTGCATACGTTTCATCATAATCTATACCTTCCTCTTGACAGTATCCCTTAGCAACTAGCCTTGCTTTATTCTTTGTGATGTTTCCATCCTCATCAAGCTTGTTCCTGAATACCCATTTGGTTCCTATGACTTGATAATTATCTTTCTTTGGAATAAGTTCCCAGACTTCATTCCTTTCAAATTGGTTTAGCTCTTCTTGCATAGCAACGCACCACTTATCATCTTGAAGAGCTTCCTTTATATTCTTGGGTTCTATCTGAGACACAAAAGCTGCAGTTAGACAAAAATTATTAAGATTATGTCTAGTAGTTACTCCTTTTGAAATGTCTCCAATGATGTTGTCCAAGGAGAGTCCTCTTGGTTATTGATAACTTTTAGAATCAACAGCTTGAGGTGTTTCTTGAAGTTCTGGAGGATAGTTCTCATTTAAATACGTCTCTTCAAGAGCTTCCTTCAAATAATCCTCATCACCTACAATAGGTTTTATTGACTCAAGAGGGTTTTCCTCAAGGTCCACAATCTCATCAAAGACAACATGCATTAATTCTTCAATTTTCAAAGTTCTTCTATTAAATACTCTATATGCTTTACTCTATATACTTCTATTAAATCATTTTACAACTTTAACCCATGCATATTTACCATTTGGAACACCAAAATGTTTAATGTTGCATTTGTTTGATGTGTGTCCATGCTTCATATAGTAAAAACAACAAGCATTACTTACTTTGTTTTTAACAAAAGTCCCTTTTTCAACCCAAACTCTACGAGTTCTTCTTTCTTTGGACTTATTTATTTGATGCATATTTCTATTTTCAACATTGCTTCTCTTAAGGTTTGTCTTAGCATGTGAATTAGTCTTGGTTTCCTTTGCAAGTAAGTTTTCAAGTATGTCAATATCAAACATATGATTCTTACAAGACAAGCATTCAACAGGTTCAACAGTAGCATTTGCATCAGATAATTTTGTTTCTAAAGAACTAACTTTATTTCTTAAGACGACTTCATCACCAAGCAACTTTTCATAATTCAATTTTAATTCATTGTGCTCTTTCCTAAGTTTTTTATGTGCAGCATCAAGTTTTTCAGATTCAATCAACAATTCATAGAAAGCCTTTTGCAAGTCTAATTCACTAGATTCAAAGCTGGAATCACTTACTTGACTTCCAGTATCTTCTGATTCAGCCATTAGACAAATATTGGCTTCTTCATCTGAATCACTTGAGTTCACTTTTCTTGTTCTTTGGACATTCAGTTTTCATGTGCCCTTTTTCTCCACATCCATAGCATTTAACACTTGAAGGAGATTCTTGATTTTCTCTCCTTTATTTACGAAATTTGTCCTTTCCTTTTGCCTTCATAAACTTGGAAAATTTCTTTATCATGAAGCTCATGTTCACCTCATCATCAGAATCATCATCTTCAATCCTTTTAGAGTTCTTTCCTTTGGAGATCTCGGACGTGAAGGCTAATGTCTTTCTTTTGCCTTGATCTTCTTCAGCCACCAATCTTCTCAACTCAAGCTCATGCTCACGGAGCTTTCCAAACAAGATTGGCATTGACATCTGAGTAAGATTTTGAGATTCTGAGATGGCAGTTACGTTTGGTTGCCAAGACCTGTCCAGATATTTCAGAATTTTCACATTAAGTTCATCAGTATCAAAAGTCTTACCCAACCCTGTTAAATGATTCACAATATGAGTGAATCGTTTTTGAACGTCAGAGATCGTTTCTCCAGGTTGCATTCTGAACATCTTATATTCCTGAATGAGAGTGTTCTTCCTAGCGTACTTCACGTCCTCTGTTCCTTCATGAGTGACTCTGAGGACTTCCCACATTTCCTGTGCTGTCTTACACACTGAAATTCTATAAAATTCATCAAGTACAACAACAGATGAAATTATATTATGCGAGCTTTAATATAAACTGAGCTCGTCTATTTTCTTCAGCAATCCAATTAAAATAAGGTTTTTCAGTCTCTACACCATCAACAGTATTCATAGGAATATAAGGGCCATTTTGTACAGCTTCCCAGATACCTCTATCAACAGACCCCATAAAAATTTCCATTATGACTTTCCAGAACGCATAGTTATCACCAGTAAAAAGTGGTGGTCTGTTAATAGAAGCACCCTTGGCATATACAAGGTGTTGGTTGTGACCGACCATTTTCGCAAATTTTGAAAAACTATCAAAGCAAGCTCTGATACCAATTGTTGGTATCGGAGGGGGTATTTTTCGAAGAGTATAGCGCAGCAGAATTAAAACTCAGAGAGCGGAAAGCGTGTTCGATCACAATTAAAATTAATTTGGTCCTTTTAGTAAAAATAATTTTCTTTCAGAAAATTAATCAAACAGTTGATATACGTAAAATAATATGAGTGTAGGGAATAGAAAAATCACACAGATATTTTTATACTGGTTCGATTCAACAGAATCTACGTCCAGTCGTTAATCACTATAAAAAGTGATTAACAATTCCACTAAAAAGATGTTTAACAACTTACAACAAATAGTGAATAAAGCAGATAAATAAACCTTCCTTCGGCGAACGAACCGAAAGAAGAACACTGTGCCAACTCGAAGAGAACCACTCCGACTATCGACAAACGAAACGCGAGCTTCTCCTATTCACGAGACCAGGCAGAGCACCTTGCTAACTCGAAGAGAGCTTGCTCCGACTATCGACACACGACACGCGAGCCTCTCCTGTTCACGAGACCAAGCAAGGGAACTTGAACTATAGCTTCTGAGAACTTCCTCTGACAAACAGTATTCTGCAAGAGCTTCTGTTCAACAACGTTACCTTCTGATTTCTCCAAATCAAATTATATAGCCAAGTACACTGAATATCTAAGGTTAAGTCTCAACTGCCACAAATAATCGATTATTGTAAGTGATAATCGATTATTCAAGTCCGTTACAGGTTTTCAAAAATGTGATAATCGATTATATGAAGTGATAATCGATTATTCAAGTATGACTTGTGATAATCGATTATTGCTTGACCATAATCGATTATACTAGTAAAAATTACAATGTTTAACATTTTCCTACTACATTCAAAATCTACAAGTTGCTTTTTTTAAATATTTTCCTACTACATCCAAAATCTATAAGTTGCAGCATCATCAAAACACATCTTCAGGTTTTACCAATACTCCTTATTGGTAACATTTTCCACCCCTTTGAAGGAAGATGTTGGATGCTCAAGCTACCCTCTCCTCTTTCTAGGGTTTTATCCTTCATTCTTTCATTATTATTCATCTAGTTTCACCATGAATATGGTGAACTAAATCTTGTATTGTTGTTGGGGAATCAATGTAGTCTTGTGAAACTCTCATATATGGAATTTGTTTTAACATCTTATTTTTAAGACTTATGCTTTCTTTCATCATTAGCTAGGGTTTTTCCTCTTTGCTTAAAGCTTGCTTTGTTTAACTCATTCATTGCTATGATTATTGATTTTGTCGATATGGGAACGTACGGGGAAATCTAGATTCGGGGAATTTCTCCCAATAGCATATTGGTTGCCGTTAAGCTCCTGCACTTAAGAACTAATTACTAGGAATGCTAGGAATTGTATGAACTCATAATTAAGGATAGGCCTTCTTGCAAGGTGATTTAGAGAGTGGCATTATCATTGATGAAAAGAATGATGAATTCCTAATGTATATGAGTGGATAAGATGAAATTGATAACCCCAACAACATACTCATCCATCTATTTCATTGAAGTGTTTGTATTCTGTTTTCGCCATTGATCAAATTCATGCATGCATATTTAATTTTTGTCTTTTGCATCTAAACCTACAATCAATTTGTTCTTACGTCTTAAATAATCAACAAATCATATAACTAAGTAGGTCGTGAGTCCTTTGGGAAAACGATACTTGGTCTTATCTTGTTTTATTACTTGATACGATTTGGTCACACTTGCCGATTGTTAAACAAGTTTGTGGCACCGTTTTTCGGTGTTCATAAATTTGTCATCAATTCTGTTTTTCTCCATTGATCAAATTCATGCATACATATTTAATTACTGTATTTTGCATTTAAACCTACAATCAATTTGTTCTCAAGTCTCAAATAATGAATAAATCATATAGCTAAACTAGGTCGTGAGTCCTTTGGGAAGACGATACTTGGTCTTACCTAGTTTTATTACTTGATACGATTCGGTCACACTTGCCGATTGTTAAACAAGTTTTTGGCGTCGTTTTTCGGTGTTCATAAATTTGTCATTATCCGTCTAACATTATTATTCTCCATCTCCTCAATGGTATGGTGAGAACCTTGTGGTGAAGGTTGTAAAATATCTTCCAGAGGAGGGAAAAGTTCTCTAGATGTACGAATTCTTCTCCTCCGTCTACTCTCGTCTAAGCCTTTAAGAAGAGGTTCTGAGGTTTTCTTACTTCTAATTTGAATTGCTTCCTACATACACAAGAAAACTAGTCCCTAGAAAAATTTGTTAGCACAAAATGATAGACAAGAAAAAATAATAAAAAAATAAGAACATCAAAGATAGAAAGATAGAAGATAAAATAAAAACAAAAAGATAAAAAAAGGAAAATAGAAAAAGAAAAACAGAAAAATAATAACAGAAAAATAAAAACAGAAAAATAAAAACAAAAATTCAAAATTCAAAATTCAAAAACAAGTCAAAGATAATCAATAATCACACAAATAAACTAGTTAAACCACGAGTCCCCGGCAACGGCGACAAAAACTTGATGACAAATTTTTGAACACCGAAAAACTTGTTTAACCCTCGGCAAGTGTGACCGAATCGTATCAAGTAATAAACTCGGTAAGACCAAGTATCGTTCTCCCAAAGGACTCACGACCTAGTTAGTTATATGATTTCTTGATTATTTAAAACTTGAGAACTAATTGTTATAAGTTTTGAAATGCAAAAGACAAAAAGTAAACTTGTATGCATGTGATGATCAATGTGAAAGAAGAAACAAAACACGTGAATTGAAATATGTGGATGAGTATGTTGTTGGGGAAATCAATTTCATCTTATCCACTCTCAAATATTTTAGGAATTCATCATTTTTTTCATCAATGTTAATGCCACTCTCTAAATTAGTTTAAACCCAATGTCTCGGCGAAGAAAGCCTAATCATAATTACTAGTTTACAATGTCTTGTCTCCCTAGCAATTAATCATGCATTATAGTGAACGGAAGCTTAAAGGCAACCAACCATCATACTCCTATGTTTAGGTTTATACTACTGTTGGGAGAGTTTCCCCAGATCTAGATTTTACTGTATGTGTCCATATCAATAAAACAATTAATCATGACATTAAATGAGTTAAACAATGCATGCTTTGAGCAAAGAGGAAAAACCTTAACTCATGATGAAAGAAAGCATGTATCATAAATATGATGTTTAAACACAAAATTCCATATATGAGAGCTTCAAAAGATTACATTGATTTCCCAGCAACAAGAAGAGTTTAGTTCACCATATTCATGGTGAAACTAGATGAAATACAATGAAAGAGTGAAAGATAGAACCCTAGAAAGTTGAGTAGGTAGCCTTAGCATCCAGGATCTTCCTCCAAGGCGTGGAAAGGTGTGTGTTTGCTTCGTACTCTGCCAAAAGATCCAAACCGTAGGACGTCCTAAAGCTTATATATTATTCTAAAAATTACAGAAAATTAAGCCCAAGCCCAAAATAATGGTGCTCCGCGGTAAAATACCGCTCAGCGGTAAGTGCGTGTTGAATTCTTCCCCTCAGCTTCACTTTTACCCCTCAGCGGTGCCAACGAGTGTTAAGTAGTGCCGCTGAGCGGTAAAATGGAGTTGAGTGGTACTTGCGGCTTCTCTTCTTTTGCACTTTTTGAGCTCTTTTCTGATTCCATCTCTATTCTTTTTCACTTCTTTCATCAAATTCACCTTAAAACCTGCATAAAACATTGAAATCAAGCATAAACCTGTCCAACTCTCTTATTTCCAAAAATATAAGCAAAAACATGATCCCTAGCTAGTTTCTAAGTGTTAAAGGTTGCTTTTAGTATCAATTTTAAGCATGAAAATAACAGTTTTTCAACTGTTATCAGTAAGTCAAGCATTTTTCATTCTAGGGTTCTTGAAAGTATAAATTGGTATGAATTTGGATGTTCAAAGCATGATTGTTTTTAAGCATTTTGATTTCTAAGCATGATTTGATGAATTAATTGATGATTGAACCGATAAAAAGGCTTGATTTTGGTATGGAAGTATGAAAATTGCATGTGGGTAGAGTTAGGAAGCGTTAAAAAGGGATTTTTCAAAATCCGCAGAATCGCCACTCAGCGGAAATTTCCCCTGAGCGCGATTCTGCCAGACTTGGTTTTTGGCTTTCTTTTCTTGTTGGCTTGGTGCACTGGTTGCGCTGAAGGGTGCTTTTGACCCTCAATGGTGGTTTAGCATAGTTTTAGGGTGTTGTTTATGGTTTACTAATTATTAACAACATGTTTTGTGGTTTAGTAATTTTTGTTTGATGTAGGGATGGCATCCTGTTCAAGCAAAAGATTGAGGACCACAACGTCCAAGAGGAAAGACAAGGAACCTGAGCAACCTCATTCTAGTAGGTTCCTATCTCGCAAACATGAGAAGCATTTTAAAATTGTTCAAGATAGGAGACTCCTGATGGAAAGGAAAGCTAGAATGATACCTAACTTTGCTCCTCAGTTTGGAGAGCAACTGATGGGAAGAAACTGAAGGAGAAAAGCCACCTACCCTACACCAGCCAATATAGTAGTGGTAAAGGAATTTTACACCAATGCAAGGAGGATAGGTGATTATCCAGGTGAGGATTACCTAAGCTATGTTAGAGGCCACGCTATTTGGTATGATCCAACCTCTATCAACAACTTTTTGGGTACTGAATGGGTTAGAGAGCAGTGCCAGTTTGCTCTCTGTATGGAGGAAGGCACTGATTTTAATGATGTGGAGAGTGTTCTATGTGTACCTGGAGGACACTTCTAGAGGAACAGAAATGGTGTAGTGGTGAATATCAAGAGGACTGATCTGACTTCTCTTGCTAAGTATTGGATGACATTCTCCCATGCCAACATTCAGCCGTGTTCTCATGTTTCAGATATTACTCTTAGCAGGGCATTTCTCCTCTACTGTGTGCTTAGAAATATGAGCATTAATATTGGCCAAGTGATTGCAAATGAAATACAAATGTGTGCCAACACGATGAACAACAAGGAATCTTTAGGGCATCCTTCCTTGATTACACATTTGTGCAAGATAGCTGGGGTGGATACTTTTGCTCCACCATTTGAAAGGTCGAAGAAATCCATTGATGAAGCTTATTATAGGCAGTATTGTGGAGGACAGCAGACAGCTCAGCCAGTTCCACCACAACGTCCAGAGAAAGAAGATCAGCACAGAGTCAGGCATCTGCATAGACTTATGAGGCAGAGCCATTCCATATGAGAGACATGTAAATGTCTCTTTTAGGTGCACAGATGCAGTCCATTCACATAGGACAGGTGGCAACTACTGAGATGATTATTGGGCTATATGATTGATGACAAATTTATGAACACCGAAAAATGGAGCCAAAAACTTGTTTAACCCTCGACAAGTGTGACCGAATCGTATCAAGTAATAAACTCGGTAAAACCAAGTATTGTTCTCCCAAAGGACTCATGGCCTAGTTAGTTATATGATTTCTTTATTATTTAATACTTAAGAACAAATTGTTATAAGTTTCAAATGCAAAAGACAAAAAGTAAACATGTATGCATGTGATGATCAATGGGAAAGAAGAAACAAAACACGTGAATTGAAATATGTGGATGAGTATGTTGTTGGGGTAATCAATTTCATCTTATTCACTCTCATATATTTTAGGAATTCATCATTCTTATTATCAATGTTAATGTCACTCTCTAAATTACCTAAAGCCTGATATCTCGGCGAAGAAAGCCTATCCTTAATTATGAGTTCATACAATTCCTAGCATCCCTAATAATAAATTTGAAGCACAGAAGCTTAAAGGCAACCAACCCTCATATTCCTATGTCTAGGTTTATATTACTGTTAGGAGAGTTTCCCCGGATCTAGATTTCCCCGTATGTGTCCATATTGACAAAACCAATAATCATGACATCGAATGAGTTAAACAATACATGCTTTGAGCAAAGAAGAAAAACCCTAACTAATGATGAAAGAAAGCATGTATGATAAATATGATGTTTAAACACAAAATTCCATATATGAGAGCTTCAAAAGATTACATTGATTCCCCAATAACAATACAAAGTTTAGTTCACCATATTCATGGTGAAACTAGATGAACAATAATGAAAGAATGGAAGAGATAGAAAAACCCTAGAAAGAGAAGAGGAGATGGTAATAATAATTTTTAAGTATTGAATCTTGAATTGTCCGGTTGGACAGTTTAAGAAGAGTAATAACTTTTTCATAGTTTATTATAACATATCAATTTTAATATACATGTCTTAAATTTCATGAAAATTTGTCGTTGTGTTTTGTATTGATCTTCGGGTGCATATTTGATTGTGATTTATAATCACTTTCATTTCGTGTAACCTGAACACCAATGTGAAATGCTGGCAAAATTTCGTGAAATTTAAGATATGTTGTTTAAAATTGATATGTTTAATAAACTAAAAAAGTGAATCTTCTTGAATGGATAGGGTCACACCTTGAATACAAACACGATCAAAGTGATCATTCAAGATTATTGAAATTGTGTAAACAATTTCAGTAAACATGCGTAATATAGAGGGTGGATTAATTTACCACGCATCAGGACTGAGTACGAGAGAGGGGTACAAGACTTTATAGAGTTTGCGCAACGTAATGCGAGTACAAGTGGTGATGATGAAGTCAAGTTCAGATGTCCCTGTGTGAACTGTTTGAATGGGAGGAAGTTGAACCCAACTGATATTAGGGAACATCTTATCTGTGATGGTTTCATACGAAGTTATACAACATGGATATGGCACGGCGAATTAACAGACTTTCCAACTGTCTCTCCAACTGAAAATGTTTATGATTCCACAATGGATATGGAAGATCAAGCAGAAGAAGACAACTTAGAGGACATGATCCGCGATGTTGGCGCAGAAACTTTTGCCCAAGCGCATGCGTATGAAACGATGTCCACTGATGCGGAGACTCCTTTGTATGCGGGTTCAACTAAGTTCACATGGTTGTCAGTGGTGTTAAGGCTGATGAATTTAAAGGCGAGCAATGGATGGAGTGATAAGAGTTTTACATAATTGTTGTCGTTGTTGAATGAAATGCTGCCAGATGGAAATACGTTACCCAATCGTAATTATGATGCATAAAAAATTCTTTGTCCGATGGGTATGGAATATAAACGGATACATGCATGTCCGAATGATTGCATATTATATAGGAAGGAAAATGAAGTTTTGATAAAGTGTCCAAAATGTGGGTTATCACGATACAAGTCAAAAAACAACGGTGAAGAAGGTGGCATCACAGAAAAGAATGGTTCTGCTTTGAAAGTAGTTTGGTACCTTCCACTAGTTGCCAGACTTAAGCGTTTGTTCGCGAATCCCAAAGACGCTAAAAACCTAAGATGGCATGCAGATGAGAGAACAAATGATGTGATGCTTCGTCATCCGGCTGATTCAAAGCAATAGAAAATTATTGATCAAGAATTCCCCCAATTTGGTGAAGAATGTAGAAATCTTAGGTTTGACTTAGCTACTGATGGAATGAATCCATTTGGTAATTTAAGTACCAATCATAGTTGTTGGCCCGTTATACTGATAATTTACAACTTATCTCCTGGATTTGGCATGAAAAGAAAGTACATGATGTTGTCAATGTTGATATCTGGTCCAAAGCAGCCTGGAAATGACATCGATGTTTATCTAAGGCCACTAGTTGAAGACTTGAAGTTGTTGTGGGTTGATGGGGTTGAAATATTTGATGCCTTTGCTTCAGAAACTTTCATGATGCATGCCATGTTATTTTGCACCATTAATGACTTCCCAGCTTAAGGTAATTTGTCGGGGTACAGTATGAAAGGTCATAAAGCATGTCCTATATGTCAAGAAAACACTGCAGCTCAATGATAACAGTTGAAAAACTGTTATTTTCATGCTTAAAATTGACACTAAAAGCAACCTTTAGACTTAGAAACTAGCTTGAAATCATGCTTTTATCCATATTTTCAGAAATAAGAGAGTTGGACAGGTTTATGCTTGATTTAAGTGTTTTTGTGCAGGTTTTAAGGTGAATTTAGTGAAAGAAGTAAAGAAGGAGAGAGATGGAATCAGAAAAGAGATCAAAGAGTGCAAAAGGAGAAGCCGAAAGCACCGCTCAGCGGCATTTTACCGCTGAGCGGCACTCAGGAGGTCACGGGAGGTCCGCTGAGGGGCAAACTGGCCGCTGAGGGGAAGAAAAGGGAAGCACAGTCACCGCTGAGCGGTATTTACCGCTGAGCGGCACTTTTATGGGCTTGGGCTTTTGTAATCTTTTGTAACTCTAGAATAGTATATAAGGACTTGCACGTCCTAGGATTAGTATCTTTGGCAGAAACGAGGCAAACACTCTCTCTTCCACCCCTTTGAAGGAGGATTTTGGATGCTCAGGCTACCTCTTCACCTTTTTAGGGTTTATTCTTTCATTCTTTCATTGATATTCATCTAGGTTCACCATGAATATGGTGAACTAAACCTTGTATGTTTGTTGGGGAATCAATGTAATCTCTTGAAGCTCTCATATATGGAATTTATGCTTGCATCTTAATCTAAGATTTTTGCTTTCTTTCATCATTAGTTAGGGTTTTTCCTCTTTGCTTAATGCTTGCATGGTTTAACTCATTCGATGCATGATTATTGGTTTTGTCGATATGGGCACGTACGGGGAAGTCTAGATCTGGGGAATTTCTCCCAATATGATATTGGTTGTCGTTAAGCTCCTGAACTTATGAACTGATCATTAGGAATGCTAGGAATTGTATGAACTCGTGATTAGGGAGAAGCCATCTAGAATGGTACTTTAGAGAGTGGCATTAACAATGATGATTTGAATGTTGAATTCCTAAAATATATGAGAGTGGATGAGATGAAATTGACCCCCAACAACATATTCATACATATATTTCATTGAAAGTGTTTATCTTTTGCTTTTGCCATTGATCAAAAACTCATGCATACATGTTTATTTTCTGTCTTGCATATTAAACCTCAATTATTTCGTTCTTAAGTCTTAGCTAATCAACAAACCACACAACTAAACTAGGCCGTGAGTCCTTTGGGAGAACGATACTTGGTCTTACCAAGTTTATTACTTAAACGATTCGGTCATACTTGCCGATTGTGAAACAAGTTTGTGACATCATATTTTGGTGATCATAAATTTGTCCGTCAAGTTTTTGGCGCCGCTGCCGGGGACTCGTGGTTTAACTGGTTAATTTGTGTGATTATTGATTATCTTTGACTTTAATTTTGAATTTCTGTTTTTATTTTCTGTTTTTATTTTTTCGGTTTTAATTAGATTAGATTAGATTTTATTTTATTTGATTTGATTAGATTAGATTAGATTTTATTTTATCTTATCTTTTTATCTTCTGAATCTTTTATCTTTCTATCTTCTAAATCTTTTATTTTTTTATCTTTTGAATAGATATCTTCTCCTATATCTTTTTGTGCTAACAAATATTTTGTAGAGTTTTGTGCCTAATGTTTGCAGGATGCAATTCGAACAAGAATTTAATGGGCACTCAATTCTACCAAAGTAATCTCAACCACTGGTGGGAACATGACTCAAGCATGGATCAAAGCCAATTTTGGCAAGCTGCCGGACAATTTGAGAACCAACCACAACAACAATGGCAACAACAAAGCTTTAAAATCAACAAAGGGAAGCAAGAGATCTCTTCATTTAGACAAGGCATGGAAGACTCCCACGCATGGATTTAACGAAGGAGAAGTAGTCCTAATCTTCCTTGGAGGTCTTGGTTCACAAACCATGATGATGCTTAACGCCTCAGCTGGAGGCAATATCAAATAGAAGACTCTAGAGGAAGCCACAGAAATAATTGAAAACATGACTACTAATAACAATAAGTGGAACAGTGAAAGAGGAGCTCCTATTCAACAAAAAGGAGTTCTACAGTTGCAATCCAATGATGCCTTGATAGCTCAGAACAAGTTAATAACTCAACAATTGGAGAATCTCTCAAAGATACTTGAACAATTGCCACAAGAGTTAAAGACTGTTGCACAAGTACAATCCCAGTTGTGCGAATTGTGTGGAGGCGACCATATCAATGGTCAATGTGCCTTTCCAGTTGAAGCCGTAGAGGACGTAAACTACATGACCAATAAGTATCGTCAAGGGAGCTACAATCAGGGGTGGAAACCACACTCAAGCATTGGTCAAGGGCAAACTGGGCAAGCAGGTCAATATAATAAGCAGCAGCAGCAACCCACCTTATGGCAACAATTATCTATGCTTAATGAAAGGTCCGTGAGGATGGAGGAAATTCTCAACAATTTCATACAGAAAACTGAGTCTACCCAAAAGAGCACTGAAGCTGCTATCAAAAATTTGGAGACTCAGATAGGGCAGATCACCAAACAGGTGGAAGAAAGGCCAAGTAGAAATTGTGGGGCTAATACTGAGGTTAACCCCAGGGAAGAGTGTGAAGTGCTAGTGAGTGTAAATGTTAAAAAAGTTGAGTTGGAAAAAGAAGAGAGAAAAGAGAGAGAAGAGAAAGAAGAAGAGAAAATTTGTGTGAAGACTGAGAAGGTGAGTGGAAAAAGAAAAGAAAAAAAGAAAGTGAGAGAAAAGAGAAAGAGGACGAGAGAAAAAAATAAAGAATCATATGAAAAATCTCGTCCCCATCCAAAAACGAATCATAGGAAGGAAAAGAAATTCAAGTGCTTTATGGAAATCTTCAAGAAATTGGAGATTAAAGTTCCTATGATTGAGACACTGCAACAAGTTCCTGGTTTGATCAAATTTCTGAAGAAGTTCAGTAGAAAGAAGAAAAAGAAGAAGGAACTTGAGCTTTACTGGGTCAAGCTAATGACGTTAAAAGAGCGCTTGCTGGGAGGCAACCTAGTGGATTTAAAAACTTTTGATTTTGGTTTTGTAACTTTTAATCTGTGGACATTATTTTGTAAATATTTTGTTGGATACAGCATCTACTGAAGGATGCTAGGTGGTTAAGTATCTACTAAAGGATACTAAGTTTGTAACACCTACTGATGGGTGTTGGTGAGAAAATTTTGCACCTACTGATGGGTGCTGGTAAGTATGTAACACCTACTGATGGGTGTTGGTAAGTTTGAAACACCTACTGATGGGTGTTGGTGGATTTTGGGTCAGGCTCGTGACGTTAAACAAGCGCTACCTGGGAGGCAACCCAGTTGATAGATTGTTTTCTGTTTGTTTATTTTAGTTAGGGTTTGCATAATCATTTTTAACATTGAATTGCAGGGAACCAGTGAGGGGTATGTCTAGGAGGCACGTAGGTCAAGAAAAGAAGGAGAGGAGCACTTCACGAAAGTGCCGCTGAGCGGCAACTACCGCTGAGCGGTACTCTCGCAGATGGGCTTAAGTTCCCCTCAGCGGGACCCGAGCCCATTAGGGTATTTTTATACCCTAAGCTGCGCAATTTCTCATTCTTTCAAGCTCTTCTCTGCACAAACACTCCCACATACCTTCTCTTAGGTTTTCCACATCTTTTCACTCTTCCCTCTTAAGAAAATATCTCTTCCACTCACTTTTTCACTAGTTTTCCATCTAAGTTTGGGGTTGGGAGAGAGCATCATTGAAGGGGCTGATTTCTTCATTGTGGTTTACTAATGCTTAACAATGTATCTTTTGGTTTTGTGAATTATGTTTGATGCAGGGATGGCCTCCTCATCGGGCAAAAAGAATCAAGACTATAAGATCCAAGAAGAAGGAGGATACAGAGGACAACTCAGATTGAGGAGGAGTTGAGATAGCATTTACTGATGAATGCTATCATAACTAGAGCAGGACTTATGCTTTTGTTTGGTTTAAGTTTTCTGAACTTATTTGTTTTTGTTTTTAGATTAGGGTTTGATGTACTCTATTGGAAACCTGGTTTGTGTGATGGTTTGCTATTAACTGTGATTGTGTGATAAGTAATGCTTGATGATGATTAGTGATTGATTGATGTTGAGATAGATGTGCACATAAAATCCTTATACAGGTGATTCACAAGCTTTGTGAACAAATACAGGATATTATGATTGTGATTGTGAAATTAAGCAGAATGTGTATGTCAAATGTGAATGAGTTTTTATGTGAGGTTTTGAGCTCCAGAGTTGTTATTGTTGAATGCTATTACTTTGAAAGCATGAATGATTTTGCCCAGGTTTTCTATGATTGAATCAATTGCTTGTTTTGCATCATATGATCAAGGCCGTTTGTTGGAACCCTTTTTATTGGCCAAATTCATAAAGTTAGCCCACCAAAAGAGAACACTGTGTGTTCTATCCTTTGAACCCTTAGCCTTGAACATACACTGAAAACCCTTGATTAAAAATCTTTACCTTGAGTTAAGTAGAAGATCTTGTGTGGTATTGTTAAATGTTCAAGTTTGGGGTTGTTGGGAAAACATGAAAAGCATTGAGCTAAGAGCTAAAAAGTAAGAATATGCAAAGAAAAAGAAAAGAAAAGAAAAAGAAGTAAAGCTCAATGCAAATGCAAAGGCAAAAGAAAGTTGGGAATGAATAAGATGATTGTGTTATTATGATTCTCTTAACTCAAGGATTTTGTGATCCAGAAAAACCAATTTTCTTGTTAGCCCAGCCACATTATAAGCCATTGAAAAGTCCTTGTGATGATGCATGCTTGTGAATGTTTTTGATTGTGGTAAAATGAAAGGCAAAGTTGATTCATGTGACATTGTGATAGTAGAGTGAATGAGTGAAACACCTTACCTCTTATACACTTGTGTGTTGAGTGAAACACTTTACCTAGTGAGGAAATATTCCATAAGCACATGAACATCCATGCTTAATTGATTGATCATTCATGAAAAATAGCATTTGTTGGAATTTAAATGACTTTGTGAACACTAAAGCATGTGCACATCTTGGTTGAACTCTTAGTCATAAGTTTGAGTGAAGTTATTACTTATCTTGAAAAAGAGAATTTTTGAATGAGTGAACCATCATATGAATTGGTTGGAGATTGAGTTACATCTTGTTTGCTTGAGGACAAGCAAAGTTCTAAGTTTGGGGTTGTGATAACAGTTGAAAAACTGTTATTTTCATGCTTAAAATTGACACTAAAGCAACCTTTAGACTTAGAAACTAGCTTGAAATCATGCTTTTATCCATATTTTCAGAAATAAGAGAGCTGGACAGGTTTATGCTTGATTTAAGTGTTTTTGTGCAGGTTTTAAGGTGAATTTAGTGAAAGAAGTAAAGAAGGAGAGAGATGGAATCAGAAAAGAGATCAAAGAGTGCAAAAGGAGAAGCCGAAGGCACCGCTCAGCGGCATTTTACCGCTGAGCGGCACTCAGGAGGTCACGGGAGGTCCGCTGAGGGGCAAACTGGCCGCTGAGGGGAAGAAAAGGGAAGCGCAGTCACCGCTGAGCGGCACTTTTATGGGCTTGGGCTTTTGTAATCTTTTGTAACTCTAGAATAGTATATAAGGACTTGCACGTCCTAGGATTAGTATCTTTGGCAGAAACGAGGCAAACACTCTCTCTTCCACCCCTTTGAAGGAGGATCTTGGATGCTCAGGCTACCTCTTCACCTTTTTAGGGTTTATTCTTTCATTCTTTCATTGATATTCATCTAGGTTCACCATGAATATGGTGAACTAAACCTTGTATGTTTGTTGGGGAATCAATGTAATCTCTTGAAGCTCTCATATATGGAATTTATGCTTGCATCTTAATCTAAGATTTATGCTTTCTTTCATCATTAGTTAGGGTTTTTCCTCTTTGCTTAATGCTTGCATGGTTTAACTCATTCGATGCATGATTATTGGTTTTGTCGATACGGGCACGTACGGGGAAGTCTAGATCCGGGGAATTTCTCCCAATATGATATTGGTTGTCGTTAAGCTCCTGAACTTATGAACTGATCATTAGGAATGCTAGGAATTGTATGAACTCGTGATTAGGGAGAAGCCATCTAGAATGGTACTTTAGAGAGTGGCATTAACAATGATGATTTGAATGTTGAATTCCTAAAATATATGAGAGTGGATGAGATGAAATTGACCCCCAACAACATATTCATACATATATTTCATTGAAAGTGTTTATCTTTTGCTTTTGCCATTGATCAAAAACTCATGCATACATGTTTATTTTCTGTCTTGCATATTAAACCTCAATTATTTCGTTCTTAAGTCTTAGCTAATCAACAAACCACACAACTAAACTAGGCCGTGAGTCCTTTGGGAGAACGATACTTGGTCTTACCAAGTTTATTACTTGAACGATTCGGTCATACTTGCCGATTGTGAAACAAGTTTGTGACATCATATTTTGGTGATCATAAATTTGTCCATCACTCTACAATTAAAACACGGAAGGAAGACAGTGTATAAGCGTCATCGGCGATTTTTACAATCTAATCATCCATATCGAAAGTTAAAGAAAATATTCAATGGAGAACAAGAGAAAGACAATGCATCCATTCCACTTACTGGACTTGAAGTTGCTGAGAAAGTTAATAAAGTACATCATATATTTGGGAAAACGTTGAAGAATTCTTCTGTAATGACCCCTTGGAAGAAGAAATCAATATTCTTTGATCTTCCATATTGGTCAAAGTTAGATGTTAGACATTGCATAGATGTCATGCATGTTGAGAAAAATGTTTATGATAGCTTGATTGGTACACTACTAAACATCCAGGGAAAAACAAAAGATGGAGTGAATGCGTGTTTGGATTTGGTTGACATGAAGATCCGAGAAGAGTTGGCACCAAGAGAGATTGGTAAACGTACTTATTTGCCCCCTGCATGTTACACAATGTCCAAACAAGAGAAGATAAGTTTTTGTCTTTGTTTAAAGAGTATCAAGGTACCACAAGAATACTCTTCAAATATCAAGAGCTTAGTGTCAATGCAGGACTTAAAGCTTGTTGGACTGAAGTCTCACGATTGCCACATCTTAATGCAACAGTTGTTACCAGTGGCAATTCATGGAATTTTGCCCAAAAAAGTTAGGCATACCATAACTCGATTGTGCTCATTTTTCTCGTCAATTTGTAGTAAAGTCATCGATCCTACAAAGTTAGATGAACTTTAAAGCAAAATTATCATCATCTTGTGTCAACTAGAAATGTTTTTCTCTCCATCCTTTTTTGACATCATAGTGCATTTACTTGTTCATTTGGTCAGAGAAATAAAGTTGTGTGGACCAATATACTTAAGATGGATGTATCCTATTGAGCGTTATATGAAGATTTTGAAAGGGTACGTCAAAAATCAATATCGTCCAGAAGGTTCAATGATTGAAAGATATATTGCTGAAGAAAGTATTGAGTTTTTCTCTGAGTATATGACTAAAGCAAATCCGATAGGAGTCCCTCGGACATCATGGTTGAGTAGATGTTCTACAAGTAAAAGCATCCGAGGTGTGAATGTGGTGACGAAAAGTCGTGAAGAATTGATGCAAGCACATCTGTACATATTAAACAACATAGATGAAGTGATCCCATTTTTGGAAGCACACAAAGTCGTTGTAAAGGACAACTATCCACGACAATTAGAGAAATGGCAGTTGATGGAGAATAATAGAACATTCTTGTCCTGGTTCAAATCTGAAGTTTCGAAAGAATCACGGTCCTCTGAGACTTTGTTGTGGTTAGCAAATGGCTTGAAGTTTGATGGTGTATGTTGTACAGGCTACGAAATTAATAATTGCACATTCTATACAAAGACTTTGGATGATAAAAGCATAGTACAAAATAGTGGCGTTAGTCTAGAAGATGAGTCGCTACAGTTTTCCACATCCAAAGATCAAAATCCTATAGTTGGATCCATGAGATATTATGGTAGAATTGAAGAGATATGGGAAGTTGATTACACTAAGTTTTCCGTTGCACTCTTTAAATGTAAGTGGGTAGACAATAAGAGTGGTGTCAAAATAGATGAATCTGGTATGACACTTGTTGATTTTCGAAAGGTTGGTTATAGAGACGAACCGTTCATCATGGCATATCAAGCAAGTCAGGTTTTTTATGTCAAAGATCCTACGTCTGACCATTGGTATGTTGCTCTCCAAGGAAAAAGGCAAATTGAGGATAAAGAAGAGAATCTAAGTAATATTCATATCGCTGACAACCATCCATTTAAAACGACAATAAATTTGGATGACGGCCCTCTAATTGATGAACTACAAGCAATACGAGAAGATCACAATGAGGGAATATATATATGACCAATCCATATAATTATGTATGAATTTAATGTTTGTGTAAATATTTATGGCTTTTGTTAAATAATATATGTTATTTTATAAGTGTTTTATTTATATTTCATCTTATTTATTGTGACAGATATATGGCTGAGTCACCTCATTCGTTAGGCGATGAAGTCCCTACCACTTCTAGACGGAGGAGAGGAGCAACAAGGTTACAACAGCTTATACTTCGAAGAAATGCAGGTGAGAGGATACCTGTCATTATTGACGTGGTCACTAGAGTTGCATCTGGCCCAAATGCAGATGTATTTAGGTCTTACCTTGGGGTATTAGCACTTGATCGTATCTCTATACTTACTCCATCCTTTGACCATGTTTCTGAGGCTGATCGGAATCTCATCTGGCAAGATCTATTGGTAAGTTAAGTAATATTGCTCCAAATTCTATATTCATTATATTGATAAATCTGTATTGTGATAAGGTTATTACTTTCTTTGTTGCAGATAACATTTGATATGCCAAACGTCGAGAACTTAAGGAATAGATGTTTATCTGTAATTGCAGAAAGATTTCGAGGGTTTAAGACAAAATTGACGTCTAGATATATATTTGGACCAAAAAGTAATGAAAATCCATGTTCCAAATATTCAGCAATTGACGAAGAAACATGGCATCAATTTGTAGAGCTTCGTTCATCTGAGGCGTGGCAGGTAAGTGCTGTAAAACCATTCAATTCATCATTCATAATTCTCTACCATGACAATTGTTTCATTTTCTCACAGGAAAAAAGGTCAAAAGCACAGGGAATAAGCGCTCAGAATAAAAATCCACACCTATTGTCTCGTGGTGGATATAGGAAGCTTGAAGAGAAAATAGTGAAGCATAAGTCAGATAGTAGACTTCCAGTTTCTGAGGGTGGTGACCCTCCTCCTCCTCCATCACCACCATCTCGGCACGACAAGTGGAAGTTAGCCCGTATGAGACCATCGGGCTCCTACACTTCCGAATCTGCCAGAGAAATATCTGAAAGAATTGTAAGATGTCATTTCTTATTATATTACATTAATTTTGTTATATATATTACATAGATCTTTCAAATGATTTTGAACTTTTGTTATGTGACAGGACTCCTTGGTTGAGCAGAGCTCCCAAGGTCAATTCACACAAGAAGGTCGTCAAGATATTCTTGCCACAACTATTGGATGACCTGAGCACCCAGGACCTGGGACTGGCATAGGCATACGACAGTTTTTTGGGTCTTCCTCGCATCCATATTCATACGAAAAGATGAAGGAGGAAATAAGAAAAGAGATGACGCAGGAGATCACAAAGAAGGTTCGAGCAGAGTTGTATGATGAAGTTGCTGAAATGGTTGCGCGCCAGTTCCAGCAGCATTATGAGGATTATGGCAATCGTCCTCCACCATCTCCTGTAGCTGAACATATTGTGCCCCCTATAGTTAAACTTATTTATTTTTGGTCACTAATTTACTTTTTGCATAAACTAACATTTAATTTGACAGGTAGAAGCGGTAAAGGAAGTTGCTCAGCTGCCGGTGCCCCAGTGGACGACATGGATGACACTCGTCCATGTTAGTTATATATTCTCTCTGATACTAGGACCATGCTAGTGGCTCGTGGTATAGTTGATGGACAAATTTATGATCACCAAAATATGATGTCACAAACTTCTTTCACAATCGGCAAGTATGACCGAATCGTTCAAGTAATAAACTTGGTAAGACCAAGTATCGTTCTCCCAAAGGACTCACGGCCTAGTTTAGTTGTGTGGTTTGTTGATTAGCTAAGACTTAAGAACGAAATATTTGGAGTTTAATATGCAAGACAGAAAAATAAACATGTATGCATGAGTTTTGATCAATGGCAAAAGCAAAAGATAAACACTTTCAATGGAATATATGAATGAATATGTTGTTGGGGGTCAATTTCATCTCATCCATTCTCATATATTTTAGGAATTCAACATTCAAATCATCATTGTTAATGCCACTCTCTAAAGTACCATTCTAGATGGCTTCTCCCTAATCACGAGTTCATACAATTCCTAGCATTCCTAATGATCAGTTCATAAGTGCAGGAGCTTAACGACAACCAACATAATATTGGGAGAAATTCCCCGGATCTAGACTTCCCCGTACGTGCCCGTATCGACAAAACCAATAATCATGCATCGAATGAGTTAAACCATGCAAGCATTAAGCAAAGAGGAAAAACCCTAACTAATGATGAAAGAAAGCATAAGTCTTAATTAAAAGATGCAAGCATAAATTCCATATATGAGAGCTTCAAAAGATTACATTGATTCCCCAACAAACATACAAGGTTTAGTTCACCATATTCATGGTGAACCTAGATGAATATCAATGAAAGAATAAACCCTAAAAAGGTGAAGAGGTAGCCTGAGCATCCAAGATCCTCCTTCAAAGGGGTGGAAGAGAGAGTGTTTGCCTCGTTTCTGCCAAAGATACTAATTCTAGGACGTGCAAGCCCTTATATACTATTCTAGAGTTACAAAAGATTACAAAAGCCCAAGCCCATAAAAGTGCCGCTCAGCGGTGACTGCGCGTCGCTTTTCTTCCCCTCAGCGGCCAGTTTACCCCTCAGCGGACCTCCCGTGACCTCCTGAGTGCCGCTCAGCGGTAAAATGCCGCTGAGCGGTGCCTTCGGCTTCTCCTTTTGCACTCTTTGATTCCTTTTCTGATTCCATCTCTCTCTTTCTTCACTTCTTTCACTAAGTTCACCTTAAAACCTGCACAAAAACACTTAAATCAAGCATAAACCTGTCCAGCTCTCTTATTTCTGAAAATATGGATAAAAGCATGATTTCAAGCTAGTTTTTAAGTCTAAAGGTTGCTTTTTGTATCAATTTTAAGCATGAAAATAACAGTTTTTCAACTGTTATCAACAGTTTATGAGACAGCCACTGTAGTGCATGGTGTACAACTTGCAGAAGATGAGGTCAAGGTCACGGTGGATGAAGTTGTCATAGCGGATGTCGTTCTTCCTGTGCCTACAGATGAGTTCTTCACTGTGGAAGAAGCATTTAAGTCCTTTGTCGCTTGGCCTAGACATTTGGTTGGTCATGTATCTAATCCCCCGGTAAACATTCATAGTATATACTTCTCAATTTTAATATTTACTTCTAATTGACGTTATAACATAACCATTTTTGCATTTAGCAGCAGATAGATCAAGAGGGAAGTCCTACACCGAAGAAGACTCATTTATATGAGGATGACCCTCTTGGTGCGTTAGACGAGCTTGCTAAAATCATTTCAGATGTGCCGATGAATGTACACTGGGATTCTACTACATTTGGAAGAGAAGCTCAGATCCCATTGTACTTGCATCATCAAGATGTTAGGGAGCTTGCATCGGGTAGAGAAGAAATTAATATTACACTCATTCAGTTGTGGATGATGTAAGTTTATGGAAACTTTTATATATAATTCTATTTTATCAACTTACTTATATCAGATTATTTCTTCATTTTAGGTATCTGTTTGATGTTAGTAACAAGAAGGGGTTCAATGATGTATATGGGTTCATTGACCCCTCTATGACTCATGAAGGAAATAAATTTGATGATATCTAGACATACATCACCACCTACTTTGGAATGGGGAAGGAGATATATTTTCTCCCTTATATACATGGGTAAGTGAAGTTTGTTAACTTCCACACATTCATTTATTAATTTTGGTATATGATTCATAAGTTATTACCAATTTCAGGTGTCATTGGCAGCTACTTGTGATCTCCATACCGGAGAACAAGGCTGTCTGGTTTTGTTCATTGCTGAAGTCTCCTCCCAGCCCTCTTAGACATGTAGTAGATTTGTAAGAATCTCAATGTGTGGAATTTTTTGTTATATAAATGTATGCTAAAGGAATTTTTTTTAATAATTCCCTTGCAACACATATGATGTTATCTGGGAGATCTACTGCTACAGCTAAAAAACTTGCATGGGTTTCCCTTAAGGTTTGGTATTTTAGTTCATACTTTGTTACATTTGGTTCCATTCAAATGATGTTACTTAACATTTTATAATTATGATGATATATTGTAGTGTAATAGACAAATGGGGTCATATGAATGTGGTTACTACGTTATGTTTTGGATGATGACCATCATTCGTGCACATTACACCCGTGGATGGGAAACAGTAATATTTAAGTTTGAATTTTATGTTCTCTATAGATTTCATATACACTAATCGAAATCACTGTGTTTTATGCAGAGATTTAATAGGACTGCTTCAATTCCAGAGAAGTCAATTCAACTTGTGAGGAAAACACTTGCTAAATATGTAATTCATTTATATAATAGTATGTAGTAGATATTAGGATATACTAAGTTCTAAGTTTATGTTTCTAAGTTGTTTTATGTTTTTCTACATTATTATAAGTTTAACATGTACATTGCATTGATTTATGCTTGAAACTTGATTTATGATTACATTGAATTGATTTATGCTTCTAAGAAGTTGATTTATGATTCCATTCAATATATTTATGTTTTAATATAATTTTCATTTAAAATATACGTTTCTACAATATTCTGGACTGTTCTGGTTATAAAAATATATGCAGGTCTATTTTTGTGGTTGGGAATGTTGCAGAAACAGACATCATTTTAAAAGAAATGTACTTATATGCATCGGTTCTGGTCAAAACCGAAGTCAAAAGACCACTTACGGCCTTGGTTATTACGTTATGTTTTGGATGATGACCATCATTCGTGCACATTACACCCGTGGATGGGAAACGGTAATATTTAGGTTTGAATTTTATGTTCTCTATATTTGGATTTCATATACACTAATCGAAATCATTGTGTTTTATGTAGAGATTTAATAGGATTGCTTCAATTCCAGAGAAGTCAATTCAACTTGTGAGGAAAACACTTGCTAAATATGTAATTCATTTATATAATAGTATGTAGTAGATATTAGGATATACTAAGTTCTAAGTTTATGTTTCTAAGTTGTTTTATGTTTTTCTACATTATTATAAGTTTAACATGTACATTGCATTGATTTATGCTTGAAACTTGATTTATGATTACATTGAATTGATTTATGCTTCTAAGAAGTTGATTTATGATTCCATTCAATATATTTATGTTTTAATATAATTTTCATTTAAAATATACGTTTCTGCAATATTCTGGACTGTTCTGGTTATAAAAATATATGCAGGTTTGTTTTTGTGGTTGGGAATGTTGCAGAAACAGACATCATTTTAAAAAAAAACTTATATGCATCGGTTCAGGTCAAAACCGAAGTCGAAAGACCACTTACAGCCTTGGTTATGGTCAAACCCGAAGCATAATGTGTTGCGGATGAGAAAAAAAAAAGAGTCTACTGCCTCGGTTATAGCCTGAACCGAGGCAGTAGAGTGGCACTTTATGCCTCGGTTGTAGCCTGAACCGAGTCATAAAGTCCCAGGAAAAAAAAATTAAAAAAACAAAAAACTTTACTGCTTCGGTTAGGACTGAACCGAGGCGAAATCCTCTCCTTTTATGCCTCGGTTCCCAACCGAGACCAAAAGTATTAGACTTTTTACCTCGCCTGAATATGCCTCGGTTCAAAAACCGCTGCCTATAGACAAAAATAACCTCTGTCGTTTCCCCTGACTGTACTAGTGGTGGTTCTTTGGAGAAGATGAAGAATTGGCCACAAAGAGACCGTTTAGATTAGAATTGATTTTTTTTTCAAGTTTAGAAAAAATATGTTTTTGGCCTCTCTAAAAACTTTAGTTTCAGTCTTACAATTATTTTTTCAGAAATTCATACTATTATAATTTACAAGTTACCAAATTCCACGTTTCAACTCTCACCATGCCACGTGTTCAAAAATTGACACATCACCCTCCCATTTGTGCAAAAACTTAATCCCGTTAACTAAATTTAACGGTAGGGGCTCAATTGACTTAAATTAGCACTTTTAAGGATTGAATTGGGGATTCTAATAAGTCGGGGATCAAACTGAAAAAAATTCAAATAAATAGGGACAACTAAAGTGTTTAAACCTTTTACTTTTAATATATTATAAAAAGAGAAGTTAACCCACCAAATTACAAACCACCATGAATATGTACAGTTTTTGCACTTCATCTTACCAACTACAAAATATGTACAGGTTAAATTTAATATACCTAATAAATTTTTACATTCACAATTTTATCTTTCATACTATTCTTTTTCTTTACAAATATAAAAATTTATTTTTTTAATGAACATATTATTCCAAAAATGAATTATCATGTTTTTTTTATCAGAAAAAAAATTTATAAATATGAAAATATTTAGAGCACTTCAACTTGTATCATTTCTGCAACTTAAACAATATATGTTAAGTGTAGATTAATTACATAAAATTTAAAAAGGATGATAGCCCATCCAAAGAAAAAACATGTACATGAACAAACAGTGGAGGGTAATAGCCTTTCATCATTAGCTAGGGCTTCTTGCTGATTTTAGTTGCTGCTTTCTGGTATGTAGATGCATATCTATGAAACAAGAAAAGAGCATTACTTGTAACTTCTGCAACATTCTTGGCCTTAAGCTTAATAGCAGCAACTCTCTTACTCATTCTATTCCCAGGAAATGAGTACACACAACTACTAGCATCTGTCAAAGCTGTGCTCACCCATGTCTCAACATTGCTTATGTGCCACATGTTATTATTCATGCTTGAATCCTGTTTGTTGAAGCTACGCAGTTCTTTCATTGCTTGGCTAATTTGTTCCACACTATCAGTGATTTGGTTCACACAGTCTTGCACTGTTAGGTACTCTTTTTTGTTGCTCTTGATGGCTTGAAGCTCCTTTGCCACTTGCAAAAGGTACCCTTTTGTGTGCAGTGCCCTAGAGAGGCTCACTGACAGGGCATATTGTGCCAAGTGTTGTGGGCCATTTAAGGGGGATTTGGCATATTGCGATAGACAACGGATACAGAGATTAGGGTAGAGGGTGCCTTTGCAAGAGGACTCTATGTAGGTCATTGCCTTAGGGTTTCTGTGCCTTGTCAAAGGTGATGGCTCAACTGGGGTGGAAAGAAATGAGAAGAAGAGAGAGAGGAAAATGACAAGCAATGTGTGGTTGAGTTCTGCCATGTCAAAGTTGGGTCTCAAAGTAAAGATTTTGGTTAATGGAAGAGAGATTTCAAAGGTCTAAGAGATTTTTGGTTGATGAAAATGGCAATGGAGTGTGGTGCTTATATAGAAAGTTCTTCACATCACATCACATGCACACACCTATTCATTATTTCCCTTCTTTACGTTATTTTGTCCTTTACAATGCAATGAGTTGCAGTAAGAACAAAGATATAATAGAATTATATATAAAGCTGGTCGGTCAAATTTAAATCACAGGGATTTAAAAATTTGTGAACAAATATCATTGGAACACAACATTTATACTACATATCTTATGATAAGATTCATATCAAAGATATATATATATATATATATATATATATATATATATATATATATATATATATAGACACACATATGCCTGTTTCCAAGAAAGTAGGTTGTTGGAGTAAAACCTAGTTACACATATAATAGGGTTAGACTTTTCAGAGCGTGGATTGTAAGGATTGTGATGAAGTGGTGAGAAGTAAAATAAAAATGGTATATAACGTGAGATGATGAGACTTTGATGATTGTGCATGCAGGTGAATGAAGGTACAGCATGAATGTTTTAAGGCGATTCTAGTGGCTCTATGTTCCCTCGAGTTGAAGTGAAAACCAAAACTCACATAATGTTGCTTTTGGAAGATTACATGAGAGACAAGTTATAAATATAAATATTCAGAGATTAATTATTGCTTCTTGACTTTGCATGCAAGTGGGAGGTTGCAATGTCTTCCAGCAACAGCCAGTGAGAAACGTAATAAAAAGAATACTCCAATTATAATTTTAATTTCTTATATTATATATATATATATATATATATATATATATATATATATATATATATATATATATATATATATATATATATAAAATTATTTACATATAAAGCTTAAGTGTATGGCTAGATTAAAAGTTATTTAACGACAGCATGATCATATGTTGCTAAGAGTGGGATAGAACAGAGACAAGGGAAAAAGAAAGGTTCTATTATTATTGAAATCAAATCTTCGACTTTTTATTTTTCTTTTAGAATTAACCATAAAACGTTAGTTTATACTAGCTTCGACGATTTTATTATTTAGTTCGTTTTTTATTATTTTTTATTTTTCTTTTAAACAACCCACAGAACGTCAGATTGTTCTTTGCGTTCGACGTTTTATTTGTCAGAAATTATGTTTGTAATTTTTTCTTTTAAACCATCCGATAAAACAATTTTAGAAAAACTTAAAAAATAATCATTCAAAAATGATGAAATTGTGCAATTGTATAAAGTTAAGCATTGTATTTATAAAGTCAATTCAAAACCTTTGGTAACAACAAAAAATTAATGCTCACAAACCTTTCACGTCAAAGCCCCCTAGAGTTCGACGTTCTATGGGAATTTAAAAAGGAAAAATAAAAAAGGGAGCGACCTTCGAATAACGAATAATACGTCAGATGCCCAAAGGAATTCAACATTTATTGTTGGATTAAAAGAAAAAAAGAATTAAACCAAAAAGACACTTTGGAAGTATGAAGAAATTGACGTCAACCTCTTCATTTCTAGCAGCAAACTGCATTTTTCCATATATCATTTAAGCAGACTGGCTTTTATTATTGAAGTCAAGGGTAACCCATATCAAGCCTTTCCCAACAGTCATTCTTTTTTTTTCTATAAATACAGTTTTGGATTATGTTGTTGGGGTTTTCGACTTATCCTATCCACTCTCATGTATTCATGAATTCATCTTTCTTCATTAATGTTAATGCCACTTTCTAATTTACCTTAAACCCGATGTCTCGGTGAAGAAAGCCTACTCCTAATCACTAGTTTACAATGTCTTGTCTCCCTAACAATTATTCATGCATTACATTTGCACAGAAGCTTAAAGGCAACCGATCCTCCTATTCCTTTGTCTAGGTAATAACATCTATGATCATGCAATTGAATGAGTTAAACAAAGCATGCATAGAGTGTAGAAGAAAAACCCTAACAATTAATGAAGCAAAGCATATAAAATATAGAACCAATTCAATACATGAGAGTTTCAAAGGATTACATCGGTTCCCCAACAACAATGGAGGTTTAGTTTACCATAGACATGGTGAAACTAGATGAAAAACAATGAAAGAATGAAAGATAGAACCCTAGAATTTGAAGAAAGGAGCTTCCGCATCAAAAATCCGCCTCCAAGGGGTGAAGAAAGTGTGGTTTTGCCTCTTTCTGTCAAAAGATACAAACCCTAGGTCGACTAAACCCTTATATAGTTTATTAAAAATTACAGAAAATAGGCCAAGCCTAATTAAATGGCGCTCAACGGCAGTTTGGCGCTCAGCGGTAAGTGCGGTTCTTTAGAATGACGCTCAGCGGCAGTTTTAACCCTCAGTAGTGACTATGGTGCTTCAAAATTCCGCTCAACAGTAGTTGCGCTCAATGGTGACTGTGGCTCTTCTTTTGTGCACTTTTACTTCCTTTCCTGAGTTCAACTCCTTACTACTTCAACTTCTTTCATCTAACTCATCTTAATTCCTGCCAAAACAAGGAAAACCAAGCATAAAACCCATCCAACTCTCTTATTTCCAAAACTTGATCAAAAACATGATTCCAAGCTAGTTTCTAAGTCATAAAAGTTGTTTTTAATATCAAAATTAAGTATAAAAATAACGTTTTTTTAACCGTTATTACAACCCTAAACTTAGAACTTTGCTTGTCCTCAAGCAAACAAGATGTAACTCAGTCTTCCACCATTCAATACAATGGTTCAACACATTCACTCCACTATCACAATGCCACATGAATCTTGCCTTTTCAAGAATCGAGGTCGAATCCTCTCCAACCTGGGAGATGATATGATCATAAATGGGGCGACAATGAAGAGTTTCAAAGTGACAAATGCACAAAAAGAGTAGAATAGGTTTCATAGGCTTGTATTTGCCTCTTTGTTTTCTTTTCGTTAGTTCTAGTTGAATAAACGCTTATAAACCCCTTTTTTCCTTTTAACACAAGCAATGTGGGACTTCCCATGGCTTAGTCTTAAAAGAAAGGAAGATTAAGGAGGCGTCTTAGTGGTACGACTGTCGCGGTCATACAAATTTGATACAGATAAAGAATGCAGTATATTTTCTAGGATGTGACTCCTAGGTCGTCTCTCAAGGACCAATATTGTGGCGGTTCAGTCTCAGATTTACACACGAAGTTGGGGGGGTTTGTGATTGTTTTAGTTGAATGCGGTAAAATAAAATTGGAACAGGAAATTAATTAAAACTGAATTTAAAAACGTTGAAATAAATTTTAATGACGGTAAAAATTGAACGGTAAAAGACGGTGAAAATAGAAAACGTTTGAAAATAACATGAACAATAAAATGCAATGACAAAATTTAACAGTACAGAAAATAGCGAACGGTAAAATTTAACAGATAAAATAAAAACACTTAACTGAAAATTAAATTTATCAAAGATTCAAAACTTGAAAATAATATTCCAAAATAAAACTAACAAACTGTCTCATAATACACTACACGTTCAGAAATGAAATTGCATTTTGCACTGTTTGAACATGGAACTGGAAAAGGAAAGGAAAAAGGAAGAGGCGAGAGCCTCTTCCAGGGCCGTGACTTCTACACTACACTAATGCAATCCTAAAATCTCATGATTTTTCTCTCCTGCATGCTTCTCCATTTTATAGCCAATTCTCTGAACCCGTGAGCCTTTCCTTTGCCAACTTTTCTTCTTCTTCTTTTCAGCAAAAATCACATAAATTCCTTTCATGTGGGCTCCTTTCACTATTCCATTCTCTTCCCGTGAATCATCCATCACTATGCAGCTGCTCTCCTGGACCCGTGGCTTGGACAACATCACATTCAAACTTTCTCTGTTGTGCTTGCTGGGTAATGAATTGGACGTGGAAACAGCACTCCTTGTGCTCGACCAGCTACACTTCTGGATGTAGCAGCTGCTGCAGTGCAGGCCGTGTATGTTTTCCAAAAGAATGAAATGCTGGACAGCCCCTACACTTCTTGAAGGAGCGTGAGCTCCTTAATAATGGATGTTCAGTTGCGTGCTTCTTGTGTTAATTCCAGATTATGCTTTTGGTTTGTCAAAATCAATTGTCAATGGGCCCATTAATGAATAATGGAATGAGTGAAGCTGCTCCCAAAACGTGACAGTGTTCTCTCCACTCCCTCTTTGCTTCCAGCCGTGATGTGGTGTGTGCCTTTACGTGAACACGGCGTGGCTGCTGGACAGAACTTTCCTTTGTTGGACGTAGCACACTAACATTGGAACATTTCTTTGCTGCCATGAACCTTGATGTGGTGCTAGACCAGCTTCTTCTTCTTGCTGAACTGCTTCCCTTGGACGTGGCTACTGCAACTGCTGGATGGGCTTCTTCTCTTGCTTCCAGCCATGCCTCCATCTCCTTTCTTGTGGCTGATGGATATCTTCTTCCTCAACTAGATCAAGACCGTGGAGTGTGAAGTGCTGGAGCTTCCATGCCCCCAAGCTGCTGTCTTCATTGATTCTCCCTACCGTGAGCTGCTGCTGGACGGAAAGCTCATTCTCAGCTGCTATTGTGGAGTGAATGTGGACGTGAAGAGCTTTCCTTCCCAGCTGCTGTGTGCTAGTGGAGGACGTGGATGTGCTCCTCACTTCTTCACGGTGGAGGATGATGCTTAGCTAGAACCCACCTTCAAAACCAGCACCTAATATCCTTCATCAATATGTAAATACCGTGAGCTTCACTTTCTCTGCATGAAGCAGCTGCTTTGTAGGAGAAACCAGGCCATGACCGAGAATTCCTCACTTCTTCATGCTCATTCAGGACGTGGCAACTCTTCCATTTCCAGCCGAGACAGTGCAAAGCTGATGCCATTTTCTTCCACAAACAGCCGTGTGTTTGTTTCACAATTCCAGCACTTACTCCCATTAGTGACGCCAAACTGCTGGTTCCCAAACTTTCGTGCAGTTTTGATATTTCATCATGCGTTTTCTTCTCTGATGCTTTCATCCAGCCGTGAGATGTGGCCTGCCCTCAATAATTGGTGGTCTTTTGCATACTTCAGTAAAGAGATAAGAATCCATGTGGTGTTTTGCTTTCTTCAACATAAATCAAATGAGGGCCCTACAAAGTTGATGATGTGGTGGCCATTCATGTGCTTTACTTCTTGTAGAATAAGAGAATGAGAATGTGCTGTAAGGGAAAACCGTGAACAGCTGCACGTGGTCCCTTCCTCTATTTTGTGTCTCCCATTTCCTTCCAAAAGGAAATAAAGAATTCTCCATTTTGTCTTGGCCGTGCAGTATTTTATCAATTTGAAATTGCATTTAGCTTTCAACCAAGTGCTTCCCTCCATTAATGCCATCTGCAAAACAAAGTTGACTCCTTATTGCCGTATGGTGTGTATTGGTTTCAAAACCAATTTTGCTTCTTAAAATTAAATAATACAATGTGTGAATAGGTATTCTTCTAAACGTCTCAATTTGTATTTCCAAAATTTCCCTTGTAATTACTAATGCAAATAATCAACTCAAATAATTCAAATTGAATGAAATTAGAATTTCTGGTCAAATTAAGTACAAATAGTAAAAACGGGAAAATACTGGACAATTAAGCACAAATCCCTAATTAAATCTAGCACAATAAACTAAGTGAAGTGAAGAAAATATTGGTTCATCAAAATAGACCACACTTAGTCTTTTGCACTCCTGGGCAAAATTTAAGACGTAAATCAGGGAATGGTTCAAAGGACATCTAGGAAGGTGACACACTCTCAACACGCAGAAAAGAAAGACTGAAGAGAAAATAAACAGAATTTACACAGTTCTCAAGAAATCTGGACAGAGAAATGATGTAGATAATATCCAACACGTAATCAAGAAAAACAGATACTTACAGAAATTATCCAAGCAATTCAATGTATGGCAAAAATAATTAATCAGTTCAAGAGGTGATTTTAAAAATAACATAACCTCACAGATGCACACAATCAGTGTTTCTCTCAAGTGTTTAAGGTAAATCGATGTCACTCAATGCACTCAAGAAAACAAACACAAGTAGACTTGGCAAGCTTCTAATATCAACACTTAAAACATATGCATGTTCAGATCAAAAGGTCTTTACTGTGTTGTAATGGGGCCAAGGACAGGGGAGGATAAATTTGGATAAGTAGCTATAGCTCAGAAGAAATAGAGGTGCACTAGGAAAAAAATGTAAACACAGTGAAATCTCACCCAAACCTCTAATTCAATCCTCTTCTCGACTCCATTATTCATAAAATTATTTTTCAATTTTCTCTTTTTCTCATCAAATATTTTTTTTTTTTTTTCCATCCTGTCTTCTTTTTTTTTTTTTTTTTTTTTTTCACACAACAGGATATAAATTATCATTTCAAAACATGATGAGGAACCAACTAGCCAATTTATCAGAATTCCCAAGGAGACCACACTTATTCTCAAAACACTTCTATAGCTCCAGACTTTCCTAAGGTTAAGGTAATCATTTGTTTTTCACTTAGGATCAGTGTATGAGCTTCAACACAAAGAAATATATACAGTATAGGCTCAAAGGGGTTATCAAAGGATAATAACAAGGTAGGATTATTTGGCTAAAGAGGCTCAAGAAATAAAATGCCTTTATGATTTCTAAACCTGCATATAAATCAAGTCTATCAAAAAGAATCAAGCCAAGGCATATGTGCAAGCAATCAAGATACATATCACACAAGAAAGAAAATTAAGTGGCTCAAATCTCACACAGGGTATTCGTCACAATCAAATCAACCTCTTAAACACATAATCATGTTTCCAAGCAGAGAAAAGCAAGGATTTCAAACTATAAGCATTAATTAAGTGAAGGAAAAATCTACAACTTAGATATCATCCAGAAATCAAGAGAAAAATGTAAAATTTATTTCACCCAAAACACACTAAAAACAACTTAAAAACAGAAAAAATTTAACACTCAAAAACAAAAAAAAAAAAAAAATTTAACACACAAAATACAATCTAACAGAAAAATCAGAAAAATCAGAATTTCTTCCCAGTAGACCACACTTAAATCACACAATGTCCTCAGTGTGTTACAATCATCAGATTATCAATTTCAGAGCAGTCAAATAATATAGACAAGTGCAATAAAAAGTTAGGAAAAATGGGAAGAAATTTTTCAGTAACATCCATCAGTAGATGTTTTCAGTGACACCCATCAGCAGATGTCTAGTCGCATAGCACCCATCAGTAGATGCTATAATATTTTTTTTATTTTATTTTATTTTTTTTTTCTTTTATTTTATTATTTATTATTTTTTTTTTTTTTTTTTTTTGAAAAAGGATACCGGTACTGTGACAACAGTCTCGGTGGGAATGACCGGAACTGTTGCTACAGTGGAAAGCTTTGGCTACAAATAGGCCGCTCCTCCGCGTCCAGCGCCATTTCCTGACCTAGTCTCTCTCTCTAGTCCTCTCTTCGCCCTCTCTGCTCTCTTCTCTCTCTACTCTCTCTCTTTCTGCTCTCTTCTCTTTCTGCTCTCTTCCTACTCCTCTTCTCTCTCCCACTGAGCATCTGGAGCCTGCGCGGAGCCTCTGCCACCGCGCCTTCTGAAGAGTCTGAGATCAGCCAGGAGCTCCTCTGCCAGCCTACTACTCCAGGTAAGTCATCTGCACCTAGATCTACCTTTCTTTCAGCTTTCATTTCCTTTCTCTGCTTTCCAGTCTTTCCCTTTCAGTATTTCCTTTATTTTTCATCTTCTTTCTGCTTTGATCTCTTGCCTGCTTTCCCTCTTTTCCCTTTTTTTTTCCAGATCTTTCATTTTTTTTTCTTTTTCTGCTTTCTTTTAAGCCTTCAGTTCCTTCTTTATTTTCAGCTCTTATTCGCTTTCTTCTTCACCTGCTAAACACTTAAAACACATAAAACACAATTGTCTTAAAACTTAAGGGGTATATCGGCTGGAAACCAGACGTTAATCTCCCTTCGTTTGAAGGTATGGCAGAGACAATCGGGTAGAACAACGCCACGTACCCCACTTAAAACTAAAACACAGAAACTGAATATACAAGAACAATATGGACAAGGACACTGGACGTAGATCCGTTTAGGACCCTTTTGCAAGGACCGTGAAACAGATCTGAGACCAAAAACAAAAACAATCAAAGACAGACAGGACAAAATAAATCTAAAAGGAAACAAGAACAAATAAAGAAAACAGAGAACTAATCTAATTTTTTTTTATTTATTTTATTTTTTTTTTTTTATTTTTTTTTTTTTTTATGCTTCTCTTTTTTATATTATGCTTTTTTTTCTTGTTTTTGTTCTTTTTATATGTATTTATTTTTTTATTTATGTATTTGTATATTACGAGAGGAAGGATGAGTGAAACGGAATCAGAGAGATATACCAGTCAACGGTGGCGTCCAACCGACGATCAGATCACGATGATGACCAAAATATTCAACTATGGGGTCACACACCCAAGCCGAGCGCAAGTCGTCGAGATCGCGTCTCGACTAAGGGCTTTCGGCGAAGCCACTGAATACAACGTACACTGCTGGTTCAACAACCACGGCAATCGGGTCAAACACTGGCAAGCGGAGATAGACCCTACTGGCACTCTCTTTTCACAACTGCCGCTGTACATGTACGGTAAGAACTCTCATCATACCATCATTGAAATTTTTTTTTTTTTTTCACTTCCTCTTCTATTATTAACACATGTTTTTTATTTTTTTATTTTTTATTTTTTTGTTTGAAAGAAAAAAACTGGGTGATAATGAGGGCACCGAGGCTGCTGAATTTGTTTCCAGTTCCGATCATCATCGATGACGACAGAAATGAACGAGAAATTCCTCCACCAAAGCCTCCGCTCGCATTCCGAACCAGAGCTCCCTCAACGGAGCTCTCCCTTAGACCACCACAACCAGCTCGAGAGTTCTTTCATTTTTAAAGTTTTATGTTTGTTTTTTTTTTTTTTTTTTTTTATGTTTTTATTGGCCGAGTGTGGCCAGAATATGGGCTGTAATATGAACACTTATATTTTTGTTGTTTTTATTTTTATGATGTTTTTGTTTTTTTTTATTTGGTTTGTAATATTAACGATCACTAAAGATCGACCCCCTGAACAACCTTATTTTCACATATATCTACTGCATCTTTATATTCAGATCTGTTCAAGCTCCTATTTTCCATTACTGTAATTTTGCTATTATGAATGAAATATTATCTTAGTCTAAAAATTTGCAATCAAATACCTGTATGAGACAACTAAGAAAATATATTTACAACGAAGAAAATAAGGAAAAAGATAAGATCTGAAGTGAAAATTTTCAATGAATTATTGATATGAAATAATAAGAAATTGAGGGCCGAGCAATTATGGACTACACGCAAAACAATTTTTGAAAATGTTTTTTTTTTTTTTTTTTTTTAATTAATTTTTTTTAAAGATAACAATTCGAAAACTAAGAAGAAAAGGGAAAAACAAACTTATAAGAAAAACAAAAATCAGAATCTCCCCCAAGACCACACTTAAACTACACTGTCCTAAACGTGTTCTAAGCATAAGATCATCAATTAAAACACTAAACAGATAAAGGACAAATGCAATAAAAGTAGGAAAACGGGGAAGAAAGAAAAAGAAAACTCCCCTGGTCAGGGTGGCAGTTGCCAATTTTGGACTTGTAGGGAGAGGTTTTCCACTTCATGATCCAGCACGGAAGTTTTGAGGACGAACTGCTTCATCCTCCAGATTTGATCAAGCAGTGAAATGTCTTCCACGGCTGGATCCAAACAATTATTGTTGATGACTAGATTCAATAGGTGCCTGTTGATGTTGAAATCGTTCTGGGTGCTTGCACCTCTGTCTTCAATTGTGGGTGTCTGCTCATCAAATTTATACGTACCTCCTGCAGTATGGTTAGTGCAAAATGGTTCCACAGAAATGTCATGCAGAGGTATAACACCCAATCCCAATTCATCATACTGAGCCTTAGATACAACCTCATAACATGAATCAGTTTGAAATGTAGAAACAATATCTATAACAGGTTTAAATTCATGTTCAGTGCATGGAGAACAAATATTCAGATCTGATAACACAAAATTATTCTCGTCATGCATAGAGGGAAAATTAAAATCATGCTCAGCAACAATATAATTATCAACATACCTCTCAACAGCATAATCATCAAATTGAGGTATGTTGGTGGAAAATGAAAGTGGTCTACCTGGTTCAAAATAGCTGCTTGTACCTGCCTGGTCCTCAAAATATTCATCAGTCTCCTCAGGTGCAAGAGTGGTCATCTGCCTGATCTGATCAGTCAGATTCTGAATGGCAGCTTGAGTTTCCATGCTCTCTTGCTTGAACTGCATGTTCCCTTTCTGAAACTGAATGTTCTGCATGGTCATCTGCTCCAATAACTCCTTCAATGTAGGTTCAGAAGTTGAAGGCTGAGGAGTTATTTGAATAGGAGAATCATACTGCTGACTCTCATATTGTGGAACTGGCTCCCAAAGAGAGCTCTCAGAAATTGGATGATGGAACATATTGTTCTCATCATAAAAATCAGCAGATTTAAAATCAAAGTAATATGCAGAATAAGAATCATAATCACAGACATTGGCAGAATAAGCATTATTCACAACATTAAAATAGGTAGACATCGAAAAATAAAAATAAAACGAATAAAAAGTAAATACTAAAAATTACGAAACAGATGATTCACAACACATTTATACATGCTACAGGAACACACAACACATAAATTTTTTTTTTTTTTTTTTTTTTTAATTTAATTTTTTTTTTTTAATAATTTTTTTTTTTTTTTTTAATAATTTTTTTTTTAATTAACAAACAAAATACATATGAAACGCATACAGAAAATAGAACATCACATCATAACGCAAGATAAAACACAACACAATTAAACATGCTACAGGCATAAACAAGACAGAACATCAACAGTAAAATATTTTTTTTTTTTAAATATAGCAATTAAATACAGAACACAGCACAATAAAATATAAAAGACAAAACATATATTAACACAACATAATCGAAAAACACAGCAAAAATCTAAAACAAAAAACCTGGAACTGAAGTGACAACGCCGCCAAAATTTGTTGAAGGTGTCGTTGTCGCCTACAAAAATACAAAACACAAAACACACAAAAGACACATATTAACAGAACAAAAATTTACACAACAAGAATCTAAAACCAAACCGTCTTTGGTCCCCGGCAACGGCGCCAAAATTTGGTACGACTGTCGCGGTCATACAAATTTGATACAGATAAAGAATGCAGTATATTTTCTAGGATGTGACTCCTAGGTCGTCTCTCAAGGACCAATATTGTGGCGGTTCAGTCTCAGATTTACACACGAAGTTGGGGGGGTTTGTGATTGTTTTAGTTGAATGCGGTAAAATAAAATTGGAACAGGAAATTAAATAAAACTGAATTTAAAAACGTTGAAATAAATTTTAATGACGGTAAAAATTGAACGGTAAAAGACGGTGAAAATAGAAAACGTTTGAAAATAACATGAACAATAAAATGCAATGACAAAATTTAACAGTACAGAAAATAGCGAACGGTAAAATTTAACAGATAAAATAAAAACACTTAACTGAAAATTAAATTTATCAAAGATTCAAAACTTGAAAATAATATTCCAAAATAAAACTAACAAACTGTCTCATAATACACTACACGTTCAGAAATGAAATTGCATTTTGCACTGTTTGAACATGGAACTGGAAAAGGAAAGGAAAAAGGAAGAGGCGAGAGCCTCTTCCAGGGCCGTGACTTCTACACTACACTAATGCAATCCTAAAATCTCATGATTTTTCTCTCCTGCATGCTTCTCCATTTTATAGCCAATTCTCTGAACCCGTGAGCCTTTCCTTTGCCAACTTTTCTTCTTCTTCTTTTCAGCAAAAATCACATAAATTCCTTTCATGTGGGCTCCTTTCACTATTCCATTCTCTTCCCGTGAATCATCCATCACTATGCAGCTGCTCTCCTGGACCCGTGGCTTGGACAACATCACATTCAAACTTTCTCTGTTGTGCTTGCTGGGTAATGAATTGGACGTGGAAACAGCACTCCTTGTGCTCGACCAGCTACACTTCTGGATGTAGCAGCTGCTGCAGTGCAGGCCGTGTATGTTTTCCAAAAGAATGAAATGCTGGACAGCCCCTACACTTCTTGAAGGAGCGTGAGCTCCTTAATAATGGATGTTCAGTTGCGTGCTTCTTGTGTTAATTCCAGATTATGCTTTTGGTTTGTCAAAATCAATTGTCAATGGGCCCATTAATGAATAATGGAATGAGTGAAGCTGCTCCCAAAACGTGACAGTGTTCTCTCCACTCCCTCTTTGCTTCCAGCCGTGATGTGGTGTGTGCCTTTACGTGAACACGGCGTGGCTGCTGGACAGAACTTTCCTTTGTTGGACGTAGCACACTAACATTGGAACATTTCTTTGCTGCCATGAACCTTGATGTGGTGCTAGACCAGCTTCTTCTTCTTGCTGAACTGCTTCCCTTGGACGTGGCTACTGCAACTGCTGGATGGGCTTCTTCTCTTGCTTCCAGCCATGCCTCCATCTCCTTTCTTGTGGCTGATGGATATCTTCTTCCTCAACTAGATCAAGACCGTGGAGTGTGAAGTGCTGGAGCTTCCATGCCCCCAAGCTGCTGTCTTCATTGATTCTCCCTACCGTGAGCTGCTGCTGGACGGAAAGCTCATTCTCAGCTGCTATTGTGGAGTGAATGTGGACGTGAAGAGCTTTCCTTCCCAGCTGCTGTGTGCTAGTGGAGGACGTGGATGTGCTCCTCACTTCTTCACGGTGGAGGATGATGCTTAGCTAGAACCCACCTTCAAAACCAGCACCTAATATCCTTCATCAATATGTAAATACCGTGAGCTTCACTTTCTCTGCATGAAGCAGCTGCTTTGTAGGAGAAACCAGGCCATGACCGAGAATTCCTCACTTCTTCATGCTCATTCAGGACGTGGCAACTCTTCCATTTCCAGCCGAGACAGTGCAAAGCTGATGCCATTTTCTTCCACAAACAGCCGTGTGTTTGTTTCACAATTCCAGCACTTACTCCCATTAGTGACGCCAAACTGCTGGTTCCCAAACTTTCGTGCAGTTTTGATATTTCATCATGCGTTTTCTTCTCTGATGCTTTCATCCAGCCGTGAGATGTGGCCTGCCCTCAATAATTGGTGGTCTTTTGCATACTTCAGTAAAGAGATAAGAATCCATGTGGTGTTTTGCTTTCTTCAACATAAATCAAATGAGGGCCCTACAAAGTTGATGATGTGGTGGCCATTCATGTGCTTTACTTCTTGTAGAATAAGAGAATGAGAATGTGCTGTAAGGGAAAACCGTGAACAGCTGCACGTGGTCCCCTCCTCTATTTTGTGTCTCCCATTTCCTTCCAAAAGGAAATAAAGAATTCTCCATTTTGTCTTGGCCGTGCAGTATTTTATCAATTTGAAATTGCATTTAGCTTTCAACCAAGTGCTTCCCTCCATTAATGCCATCTGCAAAACAAAGTTGACTCCTTATTGCCGTATGGTGTGTATTGGTTTCAAAACCAATTTTGCTTCTTAAAATTAAATAATACAATGTGTGAATAGGTATTCTTCTAAACGTCTCAATTTGTATTTCCAAAATTTCCCTTGTAATTACTAATGCAAATAATCAACTCAAATAATTCAAATTGAATGAAATTAGAATTTCTGGTCAAATTAAGTACAAATAGTAAAAACGGGAAAATACTGGACAATTAAGCACAAATCCCTAATTAAATCTAGCACAATAAACTAAGTGAAGTGAAGAAAATATTGGTTCATCACTTAGCTTGTACCGTAAGGAAGCATAACTAGCTTTCATTTTTTGAACTTTAGGAGAGCTAGGTAGCTTATAAACCCTTTTGGAATGAGAGAATTAGGCAATGTGGGACTCCAAGCACCTAGGGGCGCTGCTGAAGCTGTTGGCAAACTCTTGGAGCCTTCCAAGTCCCACATTGCTTGAAACTCTTCACCAAACTCCTTCCAAAAGCTATATAAGTAAACCTAGGGGTTCTCCTTGTAGACACCTTTGAAATCAATGAAATTTTGTGTTGAATTGCAATCTTGCATTCCTCTTAGAGATAGTTTTTTGTCTCTTAGTCCATTTTGGCAGACCTTATCTTGAGCAAATCAAGTGGCGGTCCTTCCTCGACACTTATCTTGGAGTCCTCTCTCAAGTGGCATGTCTACGAGTCATAAGTTTCCTCCTCCTTTCTCTTTTCCGCTTTTATTTTCCAATCATTCTTTTAAATGTCATTAGTATACTTCTCTCTAGGCATGCACTTCCCCATCATGGAGCCACGAGCTTGATCCTTATTAGGAATTGCATGTTAGAGTAGAGTAGACAAGCATTTTGCAATTCTCGCGCGCTGGCGCACGTTGCATGCTTGTCCAACTTGTTTTCTTTCGTTTGAGTTCATTTTTTATCCGTTTTGTGTGATTTTTTTTTAAAAGTTTCGTCTAGATGTCTACTTTAATTTCCAGCTTTTACTTCGTTTCAATTTGTTCATTTTATATACGAAATTAATTTTGTTTCAACCTGTGTTCATCTAGTATCTGTTTGTTATACTTCTTAACTGTTTTGAATTGTGCTTGTTGTTTGATGTATTTGGCTAGCTGGAATTCTTCTCTGGAACGTGATACAACATCCACAAAATCTTAAGGATGGTCCAGAAGCTTGAAGTTAATGCTTAGAGGTGTTAAACTGTGGTTGTTCTAGTGGCTGGCACAAACAACTTACTACACAAGCAAAACAATGCTATTGGAGGTCTTCAACAAGTAGGTGTCCTTATTCCCTTTTGTGTGCTTGTTCCAGCTTTTATTCTTGTCTTGGCTGGATTGTATATGTCTTTTATTTCTTGTTAGCTTTGCTTTCAGTCATATGTTTGTTCCTCTTTAGGAGTTTTCTAGCACAACATTTCTAAAATTGCATAACTAAGAGTAAATTTTTGCATCTCCATGCTTGTATGTTGAATTGAGTTTCATCACCATAGGATTTAAGTGTGTGAACTTTGCTTATATGTTTTGTATCAATAGAGGCATTCAACAATTCCAAATTTCATTTTAATCAAACACACTTTTGATAAAAATTGAAAAACTGTTATTTTTATAGTTAAAATTAACTTCAATTACAACCTTTATGACTTAGAAATTAGCATGAACTCATGATTTTGTTGAATTGTTGGAAATAACAGAGTTGGACAAGTTTTATGCTTGATTTCCTTGTTTTTGTAGGTTTTTAAGTGAAATTGGTGAAAGTGAAAAGGGATAGAGATGGAATCAGAAAAGGACACAAAAAGTGCAAAAGAAGAGAAACCGCAAGTACCGCTCAGCGCAAATTACCGCTGAGCGGTACTCCCTGATGACAAATTTATGAACACCGAAAAACGACGCCAAAAACTTGTTTAACCCTCGGCAAGTGTGATCGAATCGTATCAAGTAATAAACTCGGCAAGACCAATTACCGTTCTCCCAAAGGACTCACGGCCCAGTTAGTTATATGATTTCTTGATTATTTAAGACTTGTGAACAAATTGTTATAAGTTTCAAATGCAAAAGACAAAAAATAAAAATGTATGCATGTGATGATCAATGGGAAAGAAGAACCCAAACACTGAATGAATTATATGGATGAGTATGTTGTTGGGGTAATCAATTTCATCTTATCCACTTTCATATATTTTAGGAATTCATCATTCTTTTCATCAATGTTAATGTCACTCTCTAAATTACCTTAAACCCGATGCCTCGGCGAAGAAAGCCTATCCTTAATTATGAGTTCATACAATTCCTAGCATCCCTAATAATTAATTTTGAAGCACAGAAGCTTAAAGGCAACCAACCCTCATATTCCTATGTCTAGGTTTATACTACTATTGGGAGAGTTTCCCCGGATCTAGATTTCCCCGTATGTGTCCATATCGACAAAACCAATAATCATGACATCGAATGAGTTAAATAATGCATGCTTTGAGCAAAGAGGAAAAACCCTAACTAACGATGAAAGAAGGCATGTATCATAAATATGATGTTTAAACACAAAATTCCATATATGAGAGCTTCAAAAGATTACATTGATTCCCCAACAACAATACAAAGTTTAGTTCACCATATTCATGGTGAAACTAGATGAACAATAATGAAAGAATGGAAGATAGAACCGTAGAAAGTTGAGTAGGTAGCCTTAGCATCCAAAATCTTCCTCCAAGGGGTGGAAAGGTGTGTGTTTTCTTCGTACTCTGTCAAAGATACAAACCCTAGGAAGTCCTAAAGCTTATATACTATTCGAAATATTACAGAAAAGTGGGCCTAAGCCAAAAATAATGGCGCTCAGCGGTAAACTACCGCTCAACGGTAAGTACGTGTGTTGATTTCTTCCCCTCAGCTGTACTTTCACCCCTCATCGGAGCCAACAGGTGTTCATTAGTGCCGCTCAGCAGTAAACTGGTGCTGAGCGATACTTGCGGCTTCTTTTCTTTTGCACTTTTTGAGTTCTTTTCTGATTCCATCTGATGGAATCCTACTTGACTTAGTCTTCCTTTTGTATTTTTACCTTTCCTAGCTTAGCTCTTAAGGAGCATGAGTTACTATAAATACCCAACTCCTCTCTTGTAATAGGACTTTTGAGCTGAATGAGAATTATATTTCTGAAATCAGAATAATTCTCTCTTGAAAGTCATAGGCTAGAGAGTCCAAAGACTCTCTCTAGCCACCTTCCAAGCACACTCTCATTTTTCCATTTCTCCAAAATTCCACGGTGCTACTCATTCCTCCACGCTACCTCTCCTTCGCTGCCACCTCGCATGCGTCAGCGTTTTTCAATTCCTTCTTCAGCCACGCGTCCGCTCCCTCATTCCACATCATTTGCTTTTCTTCTCACACATCAGACACGCACAGCCACATTCTCTCTTTCGTGAGAGCTTTTTCTCCATCTCGCAGAACCACATCTCGTTCTTCCACTCAAGAGTTTCCTCGTCGCCAGCCATTCTTCATCACAAATCCATCTCTTCTCCTCCGTAAGTATCAGATTCACAAGTTTCTTCATCTTTCTTCCACTGTCACCAAATCATCTGCACATTTGTCTAGGGTTTCTTCATCCTTCATCATTTTCTCTGATTTTAGCCGATTAAAATTACTTTTGATTCGTTCCAAACCTTTTCCACCGTTCAATCTTCATTTTGAACCGATTAATCGGTTCATATTGGGTTTCCTTCCATTTCTAGGGTTTCTATCGAGTTTAACCCTCTGTTTTTGTCATTTTCCGCTGCGTATTCTTCGTCGGAGAAGCTTCGAGGAGGTCCGGTTGGTATTCGCGCAGCTTCAATCGACCTCTCCTCGGGCGTTCGTTCATCACCATCTCTATCCTTCTTCACTTCTTTCATCAAATTCACCTTAAAACCTACATAAAACACTGAAATCAAGCATAAACTTGTCCAGCTCTTTTATTTATGAAAAGATGACCAAAAGCATGATTTCAAGCTAGTTTCTAAGTGTTAAAGGTTGTTTTTAGTATCAATTTTAAGCATGAAAATAACAGTTTTTCAACTGTTATCACAACCCCAAACTTAGAACTTTGTTTGTCCTCAAGCAAACAAGATGTAACTCAATCTTCTACCAATCAATACAATGGTTCACTCCATTCCAAAACCCTCTTTTCAAGATAAGTAAGTACTCAATTGAGCTCATGATAAAAACTTCAATCAAGAAATGCACATACTTTAGTGTTCACACAATCACCTAGTATCCAACAAATGCTTCTTTTCATGAATGATCAATCAACTAAGTATGGATGTTCATGTGCCCATGGAATCTTTCCTCACTAGATAAAGTGTTTCACTCAAACACACAAGTGTATAAGGGGTAACCACTCATTCACTCTACTATCACAATGTCACATGAATTGACTTTGCCTTTCATTTAACCATAATCAAATACATTCACAAGCATGCATCATCATAAGGACTTTTCAATGGCTTATAATGTTGTTGGGCTAATGATAATAGTTGAAAAACTGTTATTTTCATGCTTAAAATTGATACTAAAAGCAACCTTTAACACTCAGAAACTAGCTTGAAATCATGCTTTTATTCATATTTTCATAAATAAGAGAGCTGGACAGGTTTATGCTTGATTTTAGTGTCTTTGTGCAGGTTTTAAGGTGAATTTGGTGAAAGAAGTGAAGAAGGAGAGAGATGGAATCATAAAAGACATCAAAAAGTACAAAAGGAGAAGCCGCAACTGCCGCTCAACGGCAGTTTACCGTAGAAACCAACTCACGCACTTACCGCTGAGCGGCACACTGAATTTTCTGTAATTTTAGAATAGTATATAAGCTTTAGGACGTCCTAGGGTTTGTATCTTTGGCAGAAACGAAGCAAACACTCTCTCTTCCACCCCTTTGAAGGAGGATCTTGGATGCTCAGGCTACCTTTTCACCTTTCTAGGGTTTTATCTTTCATTCTTCCATTATTATTCATCTAGTTTCACCATGAATATGGTGAACTAAACCTTGTATTGTTGTTGGGGAATCAATGTAGTCTTGTGAAACTCTCATATATGGAATTTGGGTTTACATCTTATGTTTAAGACCTATGCTTTCTTTCATCATTAGTTAGGGTTTTTCCTCTTTGCTCAAGGCTTGCTTTGTTTAACTCATTCAATGCATGATTATTCATTTTGTCGATACGGGAATGTACGGGGAAGTCTAGATCCGGGGAATCTCTCCCAATAGTATATTGGTTGCCGTTAAGCTCCTGCACTTAAGAACTAATTACTGGGAATGCTAGGAATTGTATGAACTCGTAATTAGGGATAGGCCTTCTTGCAAGGTAATTTAGAGAGTGGCATTAACAATGATGAAAAGAATGTTGAATTCCTAAAATATATGAGAGTGGACAAGATGAAATTGATAACCCCAACAACATACTCATCCATATTTTCCATTGAAAGTGTTTGTATTTTGTTTTAGCCATTGATCAAAACTCATGCATACATGTTTATTTTCTGTTTTGCATATTAAACTCCACTTATTTCATTCTTAAGTCTTAGCTAATCAACGAATCACATAACTAAACTAGGCCGTGAGTCCTTTGGGAGAACGATACTTGGTCTTACCGAGTTTATTACTTGAAACGATTTGGTCACACTTGCCGATTGTTCAACAAGCGTTTGGCGCCGTATTTCGGTGTTCATAAATTTGTCATCATGGAGGAAGTGGAGGAAGTTGAGGAAGTGGAAGAATTGGACGAAGTGGAGGATGTGGAAGAAGTGGAGGAAGTGGAAGAACTGGAGGAAGTGGAGGAAGTGTTGGAAGCGGTGGAAATTGACGAAGTGGAGGAAGTGGAGGAAGTGGACGAAGTTGACAAGGTTGATGAAGTTGACAAAGTGGACGAAATGGACGACGTGGAAGAAGTTGACGAGGTGGACGTAGTGGAGGAAGTGGAGGAAGTTGACGAAGTGGAGGAAGTGATGGAACTGGATGAAGTGGATGAAGTTGACAAAGTGGAGGAAGTTGGGGAAGTGGACGAAGTTGACGAAATTGACGAAGTTGAAGAAGTTGAAGAAGTGGACAAGGGGGAAGAACTGGACAAAGAGGAGGAAGTGTACGAAGTGGAGGAAGTGAACGAAGTTGACGAAGTTGACGAAGTTGATGAAGTGGAGGAAGTGGAAGAATTGGACGAGGTGGAGGATGTGGAAGAAGTGGAGGAAGTGGAAGAAGTGGAGGAAGTGTAGGAAATGGAGGAAGTTGACGAACTGGAGGAAGTGGACGAAGTGGAAGAAGTCGACGAAGTTGACGAGGTTGATCAAGTTGATGAAGTGGAGGAAGTGGAAGAACTGGAAGAAGTGGAGGAAGTGTAGGAAGTGTAGGAAGTGGAGGAAGTTGACGAAGTGGAAGAAGTCGACGAAGTGGACGAGGTTGTGATGGACAAATTTGTAAGCACCAAAATATGATGTCACAAACTTGTTTCACAATCGGCAAGTATGACCGAATCGTTCAAGTAATAAAACTTGGTAAGACCAAGTATCGTTCTTCCCAAAGGACTCACGGCCTAGTTTAGTTATGTGATTTGTTGATTAGCTAGGACTTACAAACGAAATATTCAAAGTTTAATATGCAAGACAGAAAATAAACATGTATGCATGAATTGATCAATGGCAAAGACAAAAGATAAACACTTTCAATGAATTATATGAATGAATATGTTGTTGGGGGTCAATTTCATCTCATCCACTCTCATATATTTTAGGAATTCAACATTCAAATCATCATTGTTAATGCCACTCTCTAATGTACCATTCTAGATGGCTTCTCCCTAATCAAATAGTTCATACAATTCCTAGCATTCCTAATGATTAGTTCATTACAGCAGGAGCTTAAAGGCAACCAATATAATGTTGTCAGTAAAATATTGGGAGAAATTCCCCGGATCTAGACTTCCCCGTACGTGTCCGTATCGACAAAACCAATAATCATGCATTAGAATGAGTTAAACAATGCAAGCATTGAGCAAAGAGGAAAAACCCTAACTAATGATGAAAGAAAGCATATGTCTTAATTCAAAGATGTACTCAACAAATCCATATATGAGAGCTTCAAGAGATTACATTGATTCCCCAACAAACATACAAGGTTTAGTTCACCATCGTCATGGTGAACCTAGATGAATAACAATGAAAGAGTGAAAGAATAAACCCAATAAAGGTGAAGAGGTAGCCTGAGCATCCAAGATCCTCCTTCAAAGGGGTGGAAGAGAGAGTGTTTTCCTTGTTTCTGCCAAAGATACTAATTCTAGGACGTGCAAGTCCTTATATACTATTTTAGAATTACAAAAGATCTAAGCCCAAGCCCATAAAAGTGCCAGAAAACGAGTCCAAGCCCATTATTAAGACTGGCGCTCAGCGGTAAATACCGCTCAGCGGTGACTACGCTTCCCTTTTCTTCCCCTCAGCGGCCAGTTTGCCCCTCAGCGGACCTCCCGTGACCTCCTGAGTGCCGCTCAGCGGTAAAATGCCGCTGAGCGGTGCCGTCGGCTTCTCCTTTTGCACTTTTTCTTGTCTTTTCTAATGTCATCTCTCTCCTTCTTCACTTCTTTCACCAAATTCACCTTAAAACCTGCACAAAAACACTTAAATCAAGCATAAACCTGTCCAGCTCTCTTATTTCTGAAAATAAAGATAAAAGCATGATTTCAAGCTAGTTTTTAAGTCTAAAGGTTGCTTTTAATATCAATTTTAAGTATGAAAATAACAGTTTTTCAACTGTTATCAGGTTGACTAAGTGGAGGAAGTGGAGGAAGTGCACGAAGTGGACGAAGTTGACGAAGTGGACGAAGTGACGGAACTGGATGAAGTGGATGAAGTTGACAAAGTGGAGGAAGTGGACGAAGTTGACGAAATTGACAAAGTTGAAGAAGTTGAAGAAGTCGACAAAGTGGAAGAACTGGACGAAGAGGAGGAAGTGTACAAAGTGGAGGAAGTGGACAAAGTCAACAAAGTTGACGAAGTGGAGGAAGTGGACGAAGTTGACGAAGTGGAGGAAGTGGAAGAATTGGACAAAGTGGAGGATGTGGAGGAAGTGGAATAAGTGGAGGAAGTGGAGGAAGTGTAGGAAGTGGAGGAAGTTGACGAAGAGGAGGAAGTGGACGAAGTTGACGAGGTTGATCAAGTTGATGAAGTGGACGACGTGGAAAAAGTTGATGAGGTTGACAAAGTCGAGGAAGTGGAGGAAGTTGATGAAGTGGAGGAAGTGATGGAACTGGAGGAAGTGGATAAAGTTGACGAAGTGGAGGAAGTTGAGGAAGTGGAGAAAGCTGAGGAAGTGGAAGAAGTGGAGAAAGTGGAGGAAGTGGACAAAGTGGACGAAGTGGAGGAAGTGGAGGAAGTGGAGGAAGTGGAGGAGGTGGAGGAAATGGAGAAAGTGGAGGAAGTTGAGGGAGTGGAGGAAGTGGAGGACGTTAACGAGGTGGACGAAGTGGACGACGTGGAGGAAGTGGACGAGATTGACGAAGTGGACGAAGTGGAGGAAGTTGAGGAAGTGGAGTGATGAATCATTATTTTCTTCACTTCACTTAGTTTATTGTACTAAAATTAATCCGGGAATTGTGCTTAAATGTCCGGTATTTTCATGTTTTTGCTAATTGTGCTTAATTTGATCAGAAATTCTTATTTTGATTAATTTGAATTATCTGAGCTAATTATTTGTGTTATTAATTGCAGGGAAATTGTTGGATAATATTTTAGGACATTTGGAAGAAAATTCATTTGCACACTATATTATTTACTTGGAAGGAGCTGCACTGGTTTGATTTAATTTGTGTGTTGATCAATGGAAAATTGAGTAAAAATTGGCCTAGAAACAAGACACATCACACGGCCATTGCTTGGAATCTTTCAAGAAGTAAATGAATTGAAATGGAAGAAGGGCAAGTGCTCACGGTTTTCTCAAAATAATTTGGAAGACAATAGCATGGCCATGTGTATAATTCACGTTGGCAAATGAAATGATGGAGGGGCCATACGGTTTTGTTTTATATAGCATGGAGATAGGAGAATTTTTCTTTGCTTTTGGAAGAATGAGCCGTGAATGCTGAATGGAAAGGAGGGACCACATTTCAAGGGAATCTTTTTGGTCAATTTATTGTATGAAACATTAAGCACTTGGAATAAAGAAGAAGGGGGCCACACGTTGAAATCTCACATCTAAAAGAAGCTCCAAAGTTCTGAATTTCGTTCACGGTCATATGGAATCCAAGTGCTGAATTATTGAATGGTCATAATAGCACACGACCCTCATTACTTTTGGAATGTCCAAAGTTCAATTAAATAACAAAAGTTAGGGCCACCATGTTGCAAGTGCAGCCACAGTTTTCTCAAATTTGAAAGAGAATAGCATGAATTCACGCAAACTTAAATGATGAAAGGGGCCACTTGCTTTCACCCATCCAATAATTAACAAATCAAAACTTGCTGGAACAAGGGACCTCACGGTTTTCTCCATTCATTTTGGCTTGCATCTTGCCTTGCATCACATAGAATAAAAGAGAAGGAACACCACTTGATAGCTCACGGCTGCACACTTGGGAGAAGCACATTAAAATTCCTTTTAGAAGTCCAAGGTGCAGCATGTTAGAGTTTGTGGAGGCTGGAAAGAGGAGACGCATAAAAAAATTGCACATCCACACTTAGAAGAGCAACGTGAAGAAATACTGGTGTTGTTTTGAAGAAAGCATCCAGCAGCTTGGAGCTGGAGCAACCACCATCTAAGATTGGAAGCACACGGCCTGGTGGAAGAAGAAGCAAACCGAGAGGGAGAGTGATGTCTCGGCCAAGTGCAGCAGCTGCCTTCATGGTCCAGCTAGGAGGCGTCATGTCCAGCAGCACGTTGAAGAGAAGAGGCACACGTTGAGGGAGTGAAGCTTACGGTTCTTGTCTACAACTCACGCCAAGTGAAGAAGGAGAGCTTAGCAGTCCAGCAAGAAGACCTCTCTTGGTTTGCATTCCAGCAAGCTCACATCCATGGTCTCCACACAACGTCCAGAACTTAGAGGAAGAAGCTCCATCCAGCGTTTGCATTCCAGCAGAGAAGATGTTGTCATGTGCAAGGGAACTAAGCAGGAGGCAGCCACAGTCACGGTAGTAGGAGTTCACGAGTTTTCTCTGTTTTGGCAGCAGCTTGGAATGTGGGCACCACACTTCAAAAGAATTTGGCAGAGCAGAGAAGCACACGACACAAACAAATGAAGGCTCTTGCTTATTTTATTTGCTTAATGGAAACATTGGCTGAAATGGAGAAGTCACGGGAAAGCTGGCTGGAATAAGAAATTATATACATGTTTGGAATTTTTGGCTATAAAAGAAGGACAGCAAGCAGCAGAGAAAGCATGAGAGTTTTAGGATCAGATTTTAGAAGGAGATTTTAGTGTAGTTTAGGTGTAAGTGTAAGAAACTCACGGTCTGGGAGGAGGCTTCTGCCTCTTCCTTTTCTTTTCCGGTAGCAAGCTCTTTCATTTCCATTTTAAACAAGTGCAATGTAATTTTATTTCTGAATGCAGGAGTGTGTTACATTATATTGCTTATTTTATTTTCAGTTTTTACGTGTAGTATTCAAGAATTTTATTTTTAATGTTAAAACTTTTTGATGAATTTCATTTTCAGTGCATTTAATTTTACCGTTTCTGCATATTTACTGTTCCGTTTTTACCATTTGGTTTTACAATCTTTAAAATTTATTTCAGTGTTTTTAAATTCAGTTGTGTTTAAATTTTCACTTTTAATTTCAATTTCCGCACACAAAAAATCACAAACCCCCCCACTTCGTGACTAATCTAAGACTGAACCACCAAAATTGGTCCCTGAGAGACGACCTAGGAGTCAAATCCTAGTTATACTGCATTAATTTCTGCACATCAAATTTGTATGACCGCGACAGTCGTACCATGGAGGAAGTAGACGAAGTTGACGAAAAAGAGGAAGTGGAGGAAGTGGAGGAAGTAGAGGAAGTGGATGAAGTGGAGGAAGTGGAGGAAGTGCAGCAAATGGAGGAAGTTGACGAAGTGGACAAAGTGGACGAAGTAGAAGAAGTGGAAGAAGTGAGTGGAAGAAGTGGAGGAAGTGGAGGAAGTGGAGGAAGTGGACAAAGTGGACGAAGTTGACAAAGTGGATGAAATGGACGAAGTTGATGAAGTGGAGAAAGTGGATGAAGTGGATGAAGTTGACGACGTTGACGAAGTGGATGATGTGGAAGAAGAGGACGAGGTTGACGAAGTGGAGGAAGTGGACGAAGTTGAGGAAGTGGACGAAGTTTACGAAGTGGACGACGTGGAAGAAGTCGACGAGGTTGACGAAGTGGAGGAAGTGGACGAAGTGCAGAAAGTGGACGAAATTGACAAAGTGGAGGAAGTAGAAGAAGTTGACGAAGTGGAGGAAGTTGACGAAGTGTAGGCAATAGACGAAGTTGACGAAGTGTTGGAAGTTGAGGAAGTGGAGGAAGGGGACGAAGTTGACGAAGTGGACTAAATGGAGAAAGTGGAGGAAGTGGAGGAAGTGGACGAAGAGTAGGATGTGTAGGAAGTGGAGGAAGTGGACGAAGTCGACGAAGTTGACAAAGTGGAGGATGTGGAAGAATTGGACAAGTGGAAGATGTTGAAGAGGTGAAGGAAGTGGAGGAAGTTGACGAAGTGGACGAAGTTGACGAAGTTGACGAAGTTGACAAAGTTGACGAAGTGGACGACGTGGAAGAAGTGGCAAGGTTGACGAAGTGGACGACGTGGAGGAAGTGGACGAAGTGGATGAAGTGGATGAAGTTGACGGAGTGGAGGAAGTTGAGGAAGTGGACAAAGTTGACGAAGTTGACGAAGTTGACGAAGTTGACAAAGTGGACAAAGTGGACGACGTGGAAGAAGTTGACGAGGTTGACGAAGTGGAGGAAGTGGACCAAGTGGACGAAGTGGAGCAAGTGGACGAAGTGAACGAAGTCGATGAAGTTGACGAAGTTGAGGAAGTGGACGAAGTTGACGAGGTGGAGGAAGTTGAGGAAGTGGAGGAAGTGGAGGAAGTTCAGGAAGTAGAGGAAGTGGAGGAAATGGAGGAAATGGAGGAAGTGGACTAAGTGGAGGAACTGGCTGAGCTGCCTCCTCACCTCCACAGTATTGTCTGTAATAGGCCTCATCAATAGCTTTTCTTGGCCTTTCAAATGGTGGAGCAGAAGTATCCACCCCAGCTATCTTGGAAGGGTGAGTGATTAAGGAAAGATGTCCTAAGGGTGCTTTATTATTTGAGGTATTGGCACACACAGTAATCTCATCAGCTATCACCTGCCCAATATTAACATTTAAGTTCCTGATAGCAGAGTAGATGAAGCGTGCCCTGCTGAGAGTAATATCTGACACATGTGAACATGGCTGAATGTTGGCATGGGAAAATGCCATCCAATACTTTGCAAGAGGAGTTAGATCAGTCCTCCTAATGTTTACCACTGAGCCAGATCTATTCCTTTGGAAGTGTCCTCCAAGTATACATAGCACTCTCTCCACATCCTCACAATCAGCACCTTCCTGCATATAGAGAGCAAATTGGCACTGCTCACCAGCCCACATAGTATCCTCGAAGTTATTGATAGAATTAGGATCATACCTGATATCATGGCCTCTGAAATAGTCCAGATAATTTTCAGCTGGATAATCACCAATCTTCTTTGCATTGGTGTAGAATTCCTTTACTACAGCCATGTTTGCAGGTGCAAGATATGTGGCTAGCTTTCCCCAGTCATTCCCTAACACTTGCTCTCCAAATTGAGGAGCAAAGTTAGGTATCATTCCAACCTTTCTTCCCATAAGGAGTCTCCTGTCCTGAACCACCTCTAAGTTCTTCTCCTGTTTCCGAGAGAGGAACCTACTAGAATGGGGTTGTTCTGGTTCCTTTTCCTTTCTCTTGGTTGCCATGGTCTTCAATCGTTTTCCTGAAGAGGATGTCATTCCTACAATCAAACATAGATACAAAACCACCGAACATGATGTTAATCATTAGAAAACACAGAACACAACACCATTCGAAGCTAAACCACTGCTGAGGGTCAGAATTACCCCCTCAACGCCACCAGTGCCATGTTCCAGAACGCAATGAATCACAAAAACCAAGTCTGGCAGAGTGCCGCTCAGCGGCAATTTACCCCTGAACGGTGACTTTGCAGATTTTTGAAAATTCTCTTTTAAGCTGTCCTAACTCCACCCAAATGCAATTTTCAGTTTTCCAGATCAAAACCATGCAGTTTAATAAGTTCAAACATCAATTATATCATCAAATCATGCATAGAAACCAAAACCCCTAAATATTCATGCTTTGACAATCACATTCAAAATCAAGAACCCTAGAATGAACAAAATGCTTTTTACTTACTTGGGTGGAGATACTAGATGCAATGAGAATGCTTCCAAGCTAAGATGCTCTCTTCCAACCCCAAACTTAGATGGCACACTAGTGAGAAAGTGAGTGGAAGAGAAATTTTCTTAAGAGGGAAGAGGGAAAAGATGTGGAAAACCTTGGAAAAGGTATGTGGGAGTGTTTGTGCAGAGAAGAGCTTGTAAAGAAAACCTAAAACGCAGCTTGGGGTATAAAAATACCCTAATGGGCTCGAGTCCCGTGATGAGTCATTATTTCTTGAATTATATTTAGTTTATTGCACTTAATTAAACCAGGGAATTGTGTTTAATTGTTTGTTATTTCCCCGTTTTCCGAATTCTTCTTAATTTGGTCGGAAATTTGTAATTGTGCTAATTTGGATTTTCTGAGCTGATTAAGTGCAATTTTGAAGTGCAGGAAAATTTCGGAAATACATTTTGGGACATCAGGAAGAATGCCAAATAAATTCAAGACTCTCCACACAGACATTTTAGAATTAATTAAATTGTAATTCAGTAGTTTAGAATTTCTGTATCAACTCTTATATTTTGGGTCAATTTTTGGTAAATTAGAGTAGACCCAAAAATTAGAAGTTAGTGACTTGGACCTAGGGTTTTATTGTGTGGACCCCATCCCTATTAAAGGGAGGACACACGTCCTAGAGGTGTGCCCCAGCCGCCACACATTTTGGCAATTTTTATTTCTCTCGGTTTTGGTTTTTTGGCTTTGGCTTTGAACGTTTGGGAATGTGAGAGCCGGGGAGTGTATTCACGTTGGAAATGGATGAAAGAACTTCATTTTAATTTGGCTGATTTACTCATTGGAATTTTCATTTCTTTGGTTCAAGCAATTTTTTTTCTTTTAGAGAAATGTTGAACGTTGGGTACACCGTGAGAAGCACTCGGTTCCTTGGGAAAGCTCTCGTTTTTTTTTTCATTCCAGTAGCTCCCTTCCTTTCTCGGTTTGCATCCTTGGAGAAGAATGAATGCTGAAACAGTGAAGGAGCATACAGCTGCTCAGTTAAGTGTTTTGGTTTTTGGAGATTTCGTTTTTTTTTTTATTTTGAACAGCTCACGGGATTGATTTTGCTGGAAAAGATATTTCATTATTAGAGCTCTTGTTACAGCTAAGCTGGGTCCAGTAGGAGAATGTAGTAGGAAGTGGTGGTTGATGAAGTGTTGAGGCCATTTGAAGTAGCTGCGTGGAGACGGCTGGAAAGAAAAAAAGGCACAAGATGATTCACGGTTTGGAGGGAGAGAATCGGTGCAGCAAGGATTGTGCTGGATGGGGGTTGGAATGATGAGCCCATGATGCAGCACGTTAATAGGTGTGTTGTGCTGGAAGAAAAGAGAATGCTCCAGGAGGTCTCGGTTTGGAAAGCATAGCACGGTGTATGTTTCTTTTGGCTTGGAGCAAACACCTGGATGTCCTGGAAGAAGTGGGCAGCACGCGGTCTTCATTTTGGCAGCAGCTGTCACGGCTTGGTCTTGGAGAAAGAGCACCCACCATCTTTGAAGAAAGCAAACGGCCCACATAATAGAAAAAGCTAGGAATGCTGAAGACTTCAATGGAGGGGACCACCACTTGGTTGATTGAAAGCTCACAATGAATTCCAAAATGCTAAGGGAATGCCACGGCACAAGAAGGAAACATCCAGTAGCTGCCCCCTACGTGTTACACACATATATTTTTCATTTTGAAGAAGCATAAATTTTGTTCCAGCAAGCATTCTGTTTTTCATTTTGAAGAAGAATAAATTTTGTTCCAGCAAGCATTCTGTCCAGTAGCTATGGAGTTTTCACGGTCTTCATTCCGGAAGGAGCAACAAGCAACAAGTGCAGCCACCACCTATGAAGGATCACGATTTCTTTGATGAAGCTGGCAGTAGTTTCACGTGCAACACCTTGGTCCAGTTTGGAGTAGTTTACTTGTTTAGTTTATTTCATTTGCCACGTTTGATTCCTTTACTGTTCATGCATTGTTTTTGATGTCATTTCAATGATGGATGTACTTCATCTAGATGATTACAAAGTGCATTTAATTTTTTAGCTCATCATTGCATTTTAATAGTTTTGGATTCCTTTTTCTTATTTCTCTAATGCATTTAAATTAGTTTTGGCTTTAGGAATGTTTAATTTACTGTTATCATGTTGTCTGTTCTGTTCAGTTTATTTATCTTCTTGCATTTCCAATTTCCTCACTTATTTTAGAAACCGTTCAGTATTCACGCTTTGTTAATTCATTTCACTATTTTCAATTATGTTTGGTTGTATTTAATTTCCAGTCTTAATTTACATCATTTTCGAATCACAAAAACACTTTCAAACCCCCCCCACTTCGTGTTTGACCTAAGTCTCGAATCGCATTTGGTCCTTGAGAGACGACCTAGGAGTCACTTCCTAGTCTATACTACATTCTTTTATGCACAACTTTTGTTGGGAGGTGCGACCCTCTCATCATCCCGCTAAGGGGAACTAAAGCCCATTCTGCGAGAGTATTGCTTTTCTCCTTCTTTTCTTAACCTACATGCCTCCTAGACATGCACCTTACTGGTTCCCTGCAATTCAATGTTTAGAATACTTATGCAAACCCTATTACGCAACTAAAATGAAACAAACAAAAACAATCAATCAACTGGGTTGCCTCCCAGGTAGCGCTTGTTTAACGTCACGAGCCTGACCCAAAATCCACCAACACCCATCAGTAGGTGTTACAAACCTACCAACACCCATCAGTAGGTGCAAAATTTTCTCACCAACACCCATCAGTAGGTGTTACACACTTAGCATCCTTCAGTAGATACTTAACCACCTAGCATCCTTCAGTAGATGCTATATCCAACAAATTATTTACAAAATAATGTCCACAAATTAAAAGTTACAACACCAAAATAAAATCAAAAGTTTTTAAATCACTGGGTTGCCTCCCAGCAAGTGCTCTTTTAACGTCATTAGCTTGACCCAATAAAGTTCAAGTTCCTTCTTCTTTTTCTTCTTCCTACTGAAGTTCTTCAGAAATTTGATCACCCCAGGAACCTGTTGCAATGTCTATATCATAGGAACTTTAATCTCCAATTTCTTGAAGATTTCCATAAAGCACTTAAATTTCTTTTCCTTCCTATGATTCTTCTTTAGATGAGGATGGGATTTTTCATATGATTTGTTCTTCTTTCCTCTCATCTTCTTTTTCTTACGCTTCCTCTCCCCAAATTTTCTCTTTTTCTTTTCTTTTATTTTTTTCTTCCCTTCTCTTTTTCTCCTCAACTTCTTTATTTTCACACACATTTTCTTTCTCTCTTCTCTCTCAACCACTTCTTTTTCTTTTTCTTCATCTTTATCTTTCTCACTCAACTCTTCTTTTTCTTTTCTCTCTATCTTTTCCTCATCTCTCCCTATTTTTTCTTCAGCATAAGTCTTATCACTTTCAGTGACAATGGCTTGACCTTCCTCCTTAAGGTTAACTTCAGTATTAATCTTAACATTCAATTTCTGACTAATGAAACGAAGGTGCATCTCCATCCTTTTACATGATTCTTCAATGCTTTTCTGAGTAGATGATAAACGGGTCGCACCGCTCACAAAAGTTTGTGCATAAAAGAATGCAGTATAACTACTAGGAAGTGACTCCTAGGTCGTCTCTCAAGGACCAAATTTTTGGTTCAGTTTTTAAGTCGATTACGAATTTGGGGGGGGGGGGGTTTATGTTTTGTTGTTTTAATGCGGTAAAATTAAATTAAACTGAAAATTAACTTTAAAACAGTAAACGTGAAAATGGTGAAGTAACATTTAAAACATTAAAAACCGAACGGTAAAAGATATCAAAATAAAATTAACGTGGGAATACTAAACGTAAAACGTTAAACACAAAAATAAAAGCATCAGTAAAAACAAATCGTAAACATAAAACTAAAACGGTAAAACTGAAATTAAAACAGTAAAACGAAATTAAACAGTAAAAACGAATTTGCTACAGTAAAAACGAAAATTCAAAAACATAAAACAGTGAAAATTAAATCTGAAACAGAAAACTAAAATATAGAAAACGAAAATACAGTAAATTGTAAATACAAAAAAAAACAGTAAAAACAGAAGACAGTAAATTTTAGAAAACAGTAAAAACAAAATTTCAGCATCATGAGAAAATAAAAATAAATCTGAAACAGAAAACTGCAGTACAGAAAACAAAAACACAAAAAAAAAACAGTAAAAACAGTAAAAACATAAAACAGTAAAAACAGAAAATGAAATTACAGCAGTAAATAATAATAACAGTACAGAAAATACAGATTTTCAGAATCCTAAATTGTAGCAATACAGAAACAGTAAAAACGTAATACAGAAAAATGTAAATACAGAAAACAGTAAATTACAAAATATGAAAACAGAATCAGAATTACTGCACCAGCATACAAAAAATAAAATTACAGTAAATAATTGAAAGTGAAATATTCAATGTCATAGTAAAGCAACGGCAGAGATTAAATTGTAGAAAAACTGAGTACAGTAATTAAATTAAAGCAACAATTAAATTACAGCAGCAAACAGAAACAGTAAAATGATATGGAAATTTAGCTACAGAACTTGAAACCAAACTTTGCATTGAATTTAAATTCATTACAACAGAGAAAATAAAATTGGAACCTAGTGTGTACACCATAGCTTTCAACCGTAGCCTTCCATTCTCAGTCACAAGCTCCTACAGTTCCAGCACCTCTTGCCATGAATTTTCCAGCCCCTTTTGTCCAGCACCCTCACTACTGGAACATGAATTCTCACCGCTGGACTCCCTACTGCCCCCTCACGGCACCCCTTACTTATACTCCAAAACCAATTTATTTTCCATTTGGAAGCATGCCAACAAAATGAGTGATAGGCCCTCCATAATTGTCTTCTTCTTCAATAGCAAAATCAGCCGTGACTTAGTTATGAGTTACTTCTCTTTTTGTTTTATTTTAATAAAAATCAATTTAAAACATCTACTCTCCACGGTGCATTGCCTTCAATAATGGTTCTTTGTCTCATTCTTCTCCAAAGCAATAAGAGAGGTCCCACTTGGACTTTACTTCCATCACTCGTGACACCAAGTGCTTCTTCTCTCCATGCAGCGTCTCTACCAGGAGAAGTCCGTGTGCTTCCGTGGTGTTCCAAGCCAAGACACCCATTTCTACCTAAGCCATCATCATCCAGCTGCTGCCCCATCTCCTTGGCACGTCCCCATCTCCTACACTTCCATTTACTCTACTTCTCCTTTCATAAAAAAAATAATATTTCCAAGTGCAAGAAAGGAAGAAAATGAATCTCATGCTGAACCAATTGCCTTGGATAGGTGTTGCTACTGCTGGACAAACATCTCCCCTAGCTGGATGTGCAGGACGTGAGACCTCCCAAGCTCCAACCAAGGTGACGCTGCAGGTGACGGTCTCCATGTGGTGTCCGTGAGCTTCCTCTAAGCTGCTTGCTTCTACTGGACCATGGAAATGCAGGTTGTGATTGAAAGCTAGAACGTGAAGCTTTTCAAGGGTGCTGCGGTGTGCTTCTTCTCCAAGCTTTGGACATGGCAACTGCTGGGTGATGCTACTTTTGGAAGTGCATGATTTGCTGGATGTAACACCTTTCATTTCATGTTATTCTCTCTTCTTCACGTGACATTGTTGGACATTAAAATGAAACACCTCTCCCTAATTTAAAAGAAAACTAACTCCTTTGACCGTGTGCCAACTTCCAGCAAACTAAAATACATTTTGCCTAAAGGAATTTAAATGAGCTGCTCTATATCAGGACATGACAACACTTGTGCATGAATGTGGTCCACGTGAATTCTTCACTCTTAGGTGGTGGCCCCCACTAGAAATTGTTCTTTGGACGTGAATTAAAGAGGCCATGTGATAGCAATGTTACTTCAACAAATTCAGCACTTTTCAGCACTTTGCATGCTAAGTCATCAATTCCACTTCCTTCTCCTATTTTTTACGTGAGCTGCACCCAAAAGAATGAAGAAAACCGTGTGTGCTTTCATTGCAACATTCTTTAAAAATAAAAGAAGAGGGGCCATGTGTCCAGCATTGATATTTCAACAATTTAGCACCTAATGTCCGTGAGTTATTAAGCTTGTGTGAGTGGAAGAGAATTAAAAATCTGCTGCACCTTTTTCTATTATGTGGGCCGTATGTATACCACCTTAATAATACCAGTTTAATCAATTTCAGCACTTCATTCTCCTGGCCCGTGATATGCTCCCAAGCATCAACTAACTTCCAAAATAAAGTCCTTGTGAAGAATAAAACGTGAGTGGTGGCCCCTTGGATTCTATGTGCTTCTTGATGTGTTTAATGCTTTCACAATTTTCCAAGTGCCCCTTTACAATGGCCGTGTGCTATTATTTTGTTGCAGCCGAGAATGGACATCACACTTTCTTCCTCATGTGCTTTAAACATGAATTGGCCGTGTGATGCATATGTGTGTTGCAAGCTTTGCTCCTAAAAATTCAAAGAAAAATATTCCATCTCAAGTTTCACACAAATTAAATTAATGCAACACAGGTTCGAGTAAATAACACAGCAAATGAAATTTCTTCTAAATGTCCTAAAATATCTTCAGAATTTTCCCTTCAATCAATAATGTAAATAATTAGTCTCAGATAATTCAAATTAGTTAAAATAAGAATTTCCAATCAAATTAAGCACAATTAAGAAAAATGGGAAAATACTGGACATTTAAACACAATTCCCTGATTAATTTTAGTACAATAAACCAAGTGAAGTGAAGAAAATAATGACTCATCAAATAGACCACACTTAGTCTTTTGCACTCCTGGGCAAAATTAAGACTCAAATCAGGGAACAATTCAAAGGACATCAAAGGACGTGACACAAATGCAGCATACAGAAACAAAGACTCGTAAGAAAAACATATTTACAGAGTTCTCAAGAAATCTGGACAGAGAAAAGAAGTAGAAAATATCCGACACAAAATCCAATAAAGCAAATACTTACAGAAATCTTCCAAGCAATTCAATACACAGAAAAATAATCAATCAGCTTGAGAGGTGATTCAAAAATAACATAACCTCACAGATGCACTCACAGTGTTTCTCTCAAGTGTTTAAGGTAAATGATTTCAACTCAATGTACTCAAGAAAACAAACACAAGTAGACTTGGCAAGCTTCTAATATCAACACTTAAAACATATGCATGTTCAGATCTAAAGGTCTTTCAGGGTTGTAATGGGGCCAAGGACAGTGGAGGATAAATATGGATAAGTAGCTAGATCTCAGAAGAAATAGAGGAGCACTAGGGAAAAAGTGTAAATGCAGTAAAATCTCACCCAAACCTCTAATTCAATCCTCTTCTCGACTCCATTATTCACAAAATTATTTTTCAATTTTTCTCATCATTTTTTTTTTATCCTGTCCTTTTTTTTTTTATCACACAACAGGATATAAATTATCATTTCAAAACATGATGAGGAACCAACTAGCCAATTCATCAGAATTCCCAAGGAGACCACACTTATTCACAAAATACTTCTATAGCTCCAGACTTTCCTAAGGTTAAGGTAATCATTTGTTTTTCACTTAGGATCAGTGTATGAGCTTCAACACAAAGAAATATATACAGTATAGGCTCAAAGGGGTTATCAAAGGATAATAACAAGGTAGGCTTATTTGGCTAAAGAGGCTCAAGAACAAAAATGCCTTTATCACGTCTGAACATGCATATCAATCAAGTATATAAAAAAAATCAAGCCAAGGCATATGTGCAAGCATTCAAGATACATATCACACACAAGAAAGAAAATTAAGTGGCTCAAATCTCACACAGGGTATTCGTCACAATCAAATCAACCTCTCAAACGTATAATTATCTTTCCAAGCAAAGAAAAGCAAGGATTACAATCTATAAGTAGTAAGTAAGTGAAGGAAAAATCTACAACTTAAACATCATCCAGAAATCAAAAGAAAAATGTAAAATTTATTGCACACAAAACACACTAAAAACCACTTAAAACAGAAAAAATTTAACACTCAAAAACAAAAATTTTAACACACAAAATACAAACTTAACAGAAACTAACAGAAAATCAAAATTTCTCCCCAGTAGACCACACTTAAATCACACAATGTCCTCAGTGTGTTACAATCATCAGATTATCAATTTCAGAGCAGCAAATAATATAGACCAGTGCAATAAAAAGTTAAGAAAAATGGGAAGAAATTTTTCAGTAACATCCATCAGCAGATGTTATCAGGGACATCCATCAGTAGATGTCTAAAACACCTAGCACCCATCAGTAGATGCTAACATTTTTTATTTTTTTTTATTAATTAATTTAATTTTTTTTTTTTTTTTTGGAAAAGGAGAAGACCGGTACTGTGGCAACAGTCTCGGTGGCAAAGACCGGAACTGTTGCTACAGTGGAAAGAAATCCGGCTATAAATGAGGCACTCCTCCGCGTCCAGCGCCATTTCCTGACTTCCACTCTCTCTGCTCTTCTCTTCTCTCTCTACCCTCTCTTCTCTCGAGCGTCTGGATCTCTGCAGGGAGCCTCTCCACCCCGCGTCTGCTGAAGATCTGAGATCTGCGCAGAGCCTCTGTCCCTGCGTGCCTTCGGAGCGTCTGAGATCTGTGTCAAGCTTCTGTAAGCCCTACTACTCCGGGTAAGTTCTCTGCACCTTGGATCTCTATTTCTTCCTTCTATGCTTTCCATGTTCTGCTTCTCTTTAAAGCTTTTAGATCTTTCATTCTGCTGTTATACCTTCCTGCTTTCCTGCTTTCCATTTTTTTTCTTCCTGATCTCTTGCCTGCTCTCCCTCTTCCTTTGCCCGATCTATCTTCTCCTTTTCAAATTTTTTTTTTATTTTTGAAACTTAAAACACTTAAACACATAAAACACAACTGTCTAAAAACTTAAGGGGTATATCGGCTGGAAACCAGACGTTAATCTCCCTTCGATTGAAGGTATGACAGAGACAATCGGGTAGAACAACGCCACGTACCCCACTAAAAAATAAAACACAGAAACTGAATATACATGAACAATATGGACAAGGACAACTGGACGTAGATCCGTTTAGGACCCTTTTGCAAGGACCGTGAAACAGATCTGAGACCAAACACAGAAATATCAAAGACTGACAGGACAACATAAATTTAACGGGAAACAAGAACAAATAAAGAAAACACAGAACTAATCTAAATTTTTTATGCTTTTTTTTTTATTGTTATTTATGTTATGCTTATTTTTCTTGTTTTTGTTCTTTTTATATGTATTTATTTTTTTTATTTATGTTTTTGTATATTACGAGAGGAAGGATGAGTGATATGGAATCAGAGAGATATACCAGTCAACGATGGCGTCCTACAGATGATCAGATCACGATGATGACCAAAATCTACAACTATGGGGTCACACACCCAAGCCGAGCGCAAGTCGTCGAGATCGCGTCTCGACTAAGGACCTTCGGCGAAGCCACTGAATACAACGTACACTGCTGGTTCAACAACCACGGCAATCGGGTCAAGCGCTGGCAAGCGGAGATAGACCCCACTGGCACTCTCTTTTCACAACTGCCGCTATACATGTACGGTAAGACCTCTGATCACACCTCCATTGAATTTTCCATTCCTCTTCTATTATTAACACAAGTTTTTTATTTTTTTATTTATTATTTATTTTTTTTTTTTTATTTTTTTTATTTTTTGTTTGAAAGAAAACAACTGGGTGATAATGAGGGCACCGAGGCTGCTGAATTTGTTTCCAGTTCCGATCATTATCGATGACGACAGAAATGAACGAGAAATTCCTCCACCAAAGCCTCCGCTCGTGACTTTTCGAACCAGAGCTCCCTCAACGGAGCTCTCCCTTAGACCACCACAACCAGCTCGAGAGTTCTTTCATTTTTAATGTTTTGTTTATTTATTTTTTTTTTTATGTTTTTATTGGCCGAGTGTGGCCAGAATATGGGCTGTAATATGAACACTTATATTTTTGTTGTTTTTGTTTTGTTTTTTTTTTTTTGTTTTTATGATGTTTTTGTTTTTTATTTGGTTTGTAATATTAACGATCACTAAAGATCGAACCTCGGACATCTTTATTTTATTTTTATGAATTTTTATGAATTTGAACAAATTTTTTTTTTTTTTTTAATTCATGCTCACAATTTAAAAATGAAATAAACACAACCATGAAAACACATCAGAAAAGCTAAATAATATGTACATAATGAGGAAAAAGAGTGCTCCCTGGTCATGGTGGCAGTTGCCAATTCTGGACAATCAGTGAGATATCTTCCACCTCAGGATCCGGCGAAGATGTCTTCAGGAGCAGCTCGCCCAGTACTGCCCTCTCACTCAAATCAAGACTTTTCTTCCTTCTTCTCCGAGCAAGTTGTTGAATCAACAAAATCAGGAGCCTTCTGTCCACCAGCAGTTGTTGAGTCTGTGACACCGGAGTAATAAGAGAAATAGCAGTATACTTTCCTTCATCTATCATTATTTCCTCTATGTCAGTACCTGTATTCTCATTTACTTTTGTAACCTGGTCATCAAACTCATAATCAATAGCATTTGTTATGAATTTAGAATCTGTTTGTAACACATAATCAATTTCAATACAAATCGGGCAAGAGTCAGATTCACAATCACATTCACAATTCTCAGAAAACTGAGTCAGATCAACGTTTTGTTCTAACTCTATCAAGTTATGCGATTGCAAAATTCCTGTCTCAAAATCAATATTGACATATGCATCATCAACAAAATCCAAATTCAGTGCAAAGCTATTATCAATGGAAATTTCATCACTGTAATCATGTTCATTCAACACAACATTTATACCAATGGTTTCAGAGACTAATACTGAATCAAAAACTTCAGAATTGTCAATCAAGTCTGTATCAGTTTCAATCCTAAAACCTGTAGAATCATTGTGCAACAAATCACAAGCAATTGAATGTATAGGTAGATCTGGTAAAGAGCTTGTAATCTCAGTTTCAGAATAAACATGTTTTTGCTCAGAATAAATTTTCTCATGAATTTCCAATTCATCAACTGCACATTCAAGTTGAGGTACGTTTACCTCCACGGTGGAAGATAAAAATGGTCTACCTGTCTCAACAGTGTTACTCATACCTGCCTGGTCCTTAAAATAATCATCAACAGTCTCAGGTGCAAGAGTGAGATCATAGAAAGGTAGGAAAGTGGGTGTAGTAGTAAACTCATAGCTTTGCTCCCCATCTTCTATGTTGATGCCACTATCATCTTGAAAGTGTTGAGTGGCCATCTGCCCGATCTGATCAGTCAGCTTCTGAATGGCAGCTTGAGTTTCCATGCTCTCTTGCTTGAACTGCATGTTCCCTTTCTGAAACTGAATGTTCTGCATGGTCATCTGCTCCAATAACTCCTTCAATGTAGGTTCAGAAGTTGAAGGCTGAGAAGCTACTTGGGCAGGAGCATCATACTGCTGACTCTGATATTGCTGAACTGGTGGAACCGGCTCCCAAAGGGAGCTCTCAGGAATTTGAGGATGATCCATATTTTTCTCAGTATTAAAATCAGCACAAGAATCAGAGTAATATGCAGAAAGAGAATCATAATTACAGGCACTTGTAGAATAAGCATTATTCACAAAATTAAAATAGGTAGACATGGAAAATAAAAATAAAAACTAAAAACTAAAAATTACGAAACAGATAAACTAAACACATTTATACATGCTACAAGCACACACAAGACAGAACATCAATAGTAAAAATTTTTAATTAATTTTTTTTTTTTTAATTTTAATTTTTTTTTTAATAACAACTAAATACAGAACATAGCACAATAAAAATATAAAAGACAAAACATATATTAACACAACATAATCGAAAAACACAGCAAAAATCTAAAACGAAAAACCTGGAACTGAAGTGACAACGCCGCCAAAATTTGCTGAAGGTGTCGTTGTCGCCTACAAAAATACAAAACACAAAACACACAAAATACACATATTAACAGAACAAAAATTTACACAACAAGAATCTAAAACCAAACCGTCTTTGGTCCCCGGCAACGGCGCCATTTTTGATAAACGGGTCGCACCGCTCACAAAAGTTTGTGCATAAAAGAATGCAGTATAACTACTAGGAAGTGACTCCTAGGTCGTCTCTCAAGGACCAAATTTTTGGTTCAGTTTTTAAGTCGATTACGAATTTGGGGGGGGGGGTTTATGTTTTGTTGTTTTAATGCGGTAAAATTAAATTAAACTGAAAATTAACTTTAAAACAGTAAACGTGAAAATGGTGAAGTAACATTTAAAACATTAAAAACCGAACGGTAAAAGATATCAAAATAAAATTAACGTGGGAATACTAAACGTAAAACGTTAAACACAAAAATAAAAGCATCAGTAAAAACAAATCGTAAACATAAAACTAAAACGGTAAAACTGAAATTAAAACAGTAAAACGAAATTAAACAGTAAAAACGAATTTGCTACAGTAAAAACGAAAATTCAAAAACATAAAACAGTGAAAATTAAATCTGAAACAGAAAACTAAAATATAGAAAACGAAAATACAGTAAATTGTAAATACAAAAAAAAACAGTAAAAACAGAAGACAGTAAATTTTAGAAAACAGTAAAAACAAAATTTCAGCATCATGAGAAAATAAAAATAAATCTGAAACAGAAAACTGCAGTACAGAAAACAAAAACACAAAAAAAAACAGTAAAAACAGTAAAAACATAAAACAGTAAAAACAGAAAATGAAATTACAGCAGTAAATAATAATAACAGTACAGAAAATACAGATTTTCAGAATCCTAAATTGTAGCAATACAGAAACAGTAAAAACGTAATACAGAAAAATGTAAATACAGAAAACAGTAAATTACAAAATATGAAAACAGAATCAGAATTACTGCACCAGCATACAAAAAATAAAATTACAGTAAATAATTGAAAGTGAAATATTCAATGTCATAGTAAAGCAACGGCAGAGATTAAATTGTAGAAAAACTGAGTACAGTAATTAAATTAAAGCAACAATTAAATTACAGCAGCAAACAGAAACAGTAAAATGATATGGAAATTTAGCTACAGAACTTGAAACCAAACTTTGCATTGAATTTAAATTCATTACAACAGAGAAAATAAAATTGGAACCTAGTGTGTACACCATAGCTTTCAACCGTAGCCTTCCATTCTCAGTCACAAGCTCCTACAGTTCCAGCACCTCTTGCCATGAATTTTCCAGCCCCTTTTGTCCAGCACCCTCACTACTGGAACATGAATTCTCACCGCTGGACTCCCTACTGCCCCCTCACGGCACCCCTTACTTATACTCCAAAACCAATTTATTTTCCATTTGGAAGCATGCCAACAAAATGAGTGATAGGCCCTCCATAATTGTCTTCTTCTTCAATAGCAAAATCAGCCGTGACTTAGTTATGAGTTACTTCTCTTTTTGTTTTATTTTAATAAAAATCAATTTAAAACATCTACTCTCCACGGTGCATTGCCTTCAATAATGGTTCTTTGTCTCATTCTTCTCCAAAGCAATAAGAGAGGTCCCACTTGGACTTTACTTCCATCACTCGTGACACCAAGTGCTTCTTCTCTCCATGCAGCGTCTCTACCAGGAGAAGTCCGTGTGCTTCCGTGGTGTTCCAAGCCAAGACACCCATTTCTACCTAAGCCATCATCATCCAGCTGCTGCCCCATCTCCTTGGCACGTCCCCATCTCCTACACTTCCATTTACTCTACTTCTCCTTTCATAAAAAAAATAATATTTCCAAGTGCAAGAAAGGAAGAAAATGAATCTCATGCTGAACCAATTGCCTTGGATAGGTGTTGCTACTACTGGACAAACATCTCCCCTAGCTGGATGTGCAGGACGTGAGACCTCCCAAGCTCCAACCAAGGTGACGCTGCAGGTGGCGGTCTCCATGTGGTGTCCGTGAGCTTCCTCTAAGCTGCTTGCTTCTACTGGACCATGGAAATGCAGGTTGTGATTGAAAGCTAGAACGTGAAGCTTTTCAAGGGTGCTGCGGTGTGCTTCTTCTCCAAGCTTTGGACATGGCAACTGCTGGGTGATGCTACTTTTGGAAGTGCATGATTTGCTGGATGTAACACCTTTCATTTCATGTTATTCTCTCTTCTTCACGTGACATTGTTGGACATTAAAATGAAACACCTCTCCCTAATTTAAAAGAAAACTAACTCCTTTGACCGTGTGCCAACTTCCAGCAAACTAAAATACATTTTGCCTAAAGGAATTTAAATGAGCTGCTCTATATCAGGACATGACAACACTTGTGCATGAATGTGGTCCACGTGAATTCTTCACTCTTAGGTGGTGGCCCCCACTAGAAATTGTTCTTTGGACGTGAATTAAAGAGGCTATGTGATAGCAATGTTACTTCAACAAATTCAGCACTTTTCAGCACTTTGCATGCTAAGTCATCAATTCCACTTCCTTCTCCTATTTTTTACGTGAGCTGCACCCAAAAGAATGAAGAAAACCGTGTGTGCTTTCATTGCAACATTCTTTAAAAATAAAAGAAGAGGGGCCATGTGTCCAGCATTGATATTTCAACAATTTAGCACCTAATGTCCGTGAGTTATTAAGCTTGTGTGAGTGGAAGAGAATTAAAAATCTGCTGCACCTTTTTCTATTATGTGGGCCGTATGTATACCACCTTAATAATACCAGTTTAATCAATTTCAGCACTTCATTCTCCTGGCCCGTGATATGCTCCCAAGCATCAACTAACTTCCAAAATAAAGTCCTTGTGAAGAATAAAACGTGAGTGGTGGCCCCTTGGATTCTATGTGCTTCTTGATGTGTTTAATGCTTTCACAATTTTCCAAGTGCCCCTTTACAATGGCCGTGTGCTATTATTTTGTTGCAGCCGAGAATGGACATCACACTTTCTTCCTCATGTGCTTTAAACATGAATTGGCCGTGTGATGCATATGTGTGTTGCAAGCTTTGCTCCTAAAAATTCAAAGAAAAATATTCCATCTCAAGTTTCACACAAATTAAATTAATGCAACACAGGTTCGAGTAAATAACACAGCAAATGAAATTTCTTCTAAATGTCCTAAAATATCTTCAGAATTTTCCCTTCAATCAATAATGTAAATAATTAGTCTCAGATAATTCAAATTAGTTAAAATAAGAATTTCCAATCAAATTAAGCACAATTAAGAAAAATGGGAAAATACTGGACATTTAAACACAATTCCCTGATTAATTTTAGTACAATAAACCAAGTGAAGTGAAGAAAATAATGACTCATCAGTAGAGTCGGAATTTTTCAAAAATCGTTGAAGGGTGTCATCCAAATTTACTGATAGATAGGGTTGTTGCTGCCATTGTTGTGGTGGCGGCCTATCAAATTCTTCGGCAGCTTGAGTGATTTTGTGGTGACAATTAGGTATCTGTATGTACTGTTGAACTGCCTCCTCCAACGTTCTCCTTTTTCCCGATTGAGAAAGTTTTTTCTGCCTTTGTTGTGGTGGTAGATTCTTAAATTGTTTGACAGCTTGCCAATATTGATCATTATCCATGCTTGAGTGAGATCCCACCAGTGGTTGAAATTACCTTACTAGAATTGAGTGCCTATTAAATTCTTGTTCGAATTGCATCCTGCAAACATTAGGCACAAAACTCTAGAAAATATTTGTTAGCACAAAAAGATATAAGAGAAGATATAAGATTGAGAGAATGAAATAAAATAAAATAAAATGAAATAAAAACCGAAAAATAAAAACAGAAAATAAAAACAGAAATTCAAATTTCAAAATTCAAGTCAAAGATAATCAATAATCACACAAATTAACCAGTTAAACCACGAGTCCCCGGCAACGGCGCCAAAAACTTGATGACAAATTTATGATCACCTAAATATGATGTCAGAAACTTGTTGAACAATCAGCAAGTATGACCGAATCGTTTCAAGTAATAAACTCGGTAAGACCAAGTATCGTTCTCCCAAAGGACTCACGGCCTAGTTTAGTTATGTGATTCGTTGATTAGCTAAGACTTAAGAACAAAATAATTGGATTTTACTATGCAAAAGATGAAAATAAACATGTATGCATGAGGTTGATCAATGGCAAAACAAAATAGAAGCACTTTCAATGAAATATATGGATGAATATGTTGCTGGGGATCAATTTCATCTTATTCACTCTCATATATTTTAGGAATTCAACATTTAATTCATCATTGTTAATGCCACTCTCTGAATTACCTTGTCAAGAAGGCCTATCCCTAATTACGAGTTCATACAATTCCTAGCATTCTTAATAATTAGTTCTTTTAGCACAGGAGCTTAACGACAACCAATATACTATTGGGAGTAATTCCCCGGATCTAGACTTCCTCGTACGTGCCCGTATCGACAAAACCAATAATCATGCATTGAATGAGTTAAACAAAGCAAGCATTGAGCAAAGAGGAAAAACCCCAACTAATGATGAAAGAAAGCATAGGTCTTAGATTAAGATGGAAGCACAAATTCCATATATGAGAGCTTCAAAAGATTACATTGATTCCCCAACAAACATACAAGGTTTAGTTCACCATATTCATGGTGAACCTAGATGAACAGTAATGAAAGAATGAAGGATAAAACCCTAGAAAGGTGAAGAGGTAGCCTGAGCATCCAAGATCCTCCTTCAAAGGGGTGGAAGAGAGAGCGTTTGCTTCGTTTCTGCCAAAGATACAAACCCTAGGACGTCCTAAAGCTTATATAATATTCTAAAAATACAGAAAAATTAGGCCCAAGCCCAAAATAGTGCCGCTCAGCGGTAAGTGCGTGAGTTGGTTTCTTCCCCTCAATGGCCATTTTGCCCCTCAGCGGATCCAACGTGACCTCCTGAGTGCCGCTCAACGGTAAACTGCCGTTGAGCGGCAGTTGCGGCTTCTCCTTTTGCACTTTTTGGTGTCTTTTCTGATTCCATCTCTCTCCTTCTTCACTTCTTTCACTAAATTCACCTTAAAACCTGCACAAAAACACTAAAATCGAGCATAAACCTGTCCAGCTCTCTTATTTATGAAAATATGAACAAAAGCATGATTTCAAGCTAGTTTCTATGTATAAAGGTTGCTTTTAGTATCAATTTTAAGCATGAAAATAACAGTTTTTAAACTGTTATCATGGTCGAAGTGGAGGATGTGGACGAAGTTGACGAAGTGGACGAAGTGGAAGAAGTTGACGAAGTGGTGGAAATGGACAAAGTTGACGAAGTGGAGGAAGTTGAGGAAGATGAGGAAGTGGACAAAGTTGACGAAGTGGAGGAAGGTGAGGAAGTGGACGAAGTTGACAAAGTGGAGGAAGTGGAGGAAGTGGACAAAGTGGAGGAAGTGGACGAAGCGGAGGAAGTGGAGGAAGTGGAGGAAGTGGAGGAAGTTGAGGGAGTTGACGAAGTGGAGGAAGTGGAGGAAGTGGAATAAGTGGACGAAGTGGACGAAGTTGACGAAGTGGACAAAGTGGACGACGTGGAAGAAGTTGACGAGCTTGACGAAGTGGAGGAAATGGACGAAGTGGAAGAAGTGGAGGAAGTGCACGAACTGGACGAAGTGGAGGAAGTGGATGAGGTGAAGGAACTGGAGGAAGTGGACGAAGTTGACGAAGTGGAGGAAGTTGAGGAAGTGGAGGAAGTGGACGAAGTGGATGAAGTTGATGAAATGGAGGAAGTGGACGAAGTTGAGGAAGTGGAGGAAGTGGAGGAAATGGAGGAAGTGGAAGAAGTGGACAAAGTGGAGGAAGTGTATGAAGTGGTGGAAGTGGAGGAAGTAGAGGAAGCCGAGGAAGTGGAGGAAGTTGACGAAATGGATGAAATGGACGAAGTTGACGAAAAGGAGGAAGTGGGCGAAGTGGACGGAGTTTACGACGTTGATGATGTGGACGACGTGGAAGAAGTGGACGAGGTTGACAAAGTGTAGGAAGTGAACGAAGTTGACGAAATTGACGAAGTTGAACAAGGTGAAGAAGTGGACGAAGTGGAAGAAGTTGACGACGAGAAGGAAGTGGACGAAGTGGAGGAAGTGGACGAAGTGGACAAAGTTAACGAAGTGAACGAAATGGAGGAAGTTGGCGAAATGGAGGAAGTGGATGAAGTTGACGAAGTGGAGGAAGGGGACGAATTGGACGGAATGGAGGATGCGGAAGAATTAGACGAAGTGGAGGACGTGGAGGAAGTGGAGCAAGTGGACGAAGTCGACGAAGTTGACGAAGTGGACGATGTGGAATAAGTGGCGAGATTGACGAAGTGGAGGAAGTGGAATAGGTGGACGAAGTGGAGGAAGTAGACCAAGTGGACGAAGTGCAGGAAGTGGACGAAGTGGACGAAGTTGAGGAAGTTGAGGAAGCTGACGAGGTTGATGAAGTTGACGAAGTGGACAAAGTGGACGAAGTGGACGATCTGGACGAAGTGGACGATGTGGAAAAAGATGACGAGGTTGACGAAGTGGACGAAGTAGACGAAATAAAGGAAGTGAAGGAACTGGAGGAAGTGGATGAAGTTGACGAAGTCGAGGAAGTTGAGGAAGTGGAGGAAGTGGAGGAAGTTGAGGGAGTGGAGGAAGGGGAGGAAGTTGACGAAGTGGACGAAGTAGAAGAAGTGGAAGAAGTGGATGAAGTGGACGAAGTGGAGGTAGTGGACGAAGTTGACAAAGCGGACGAAGTGGACGAAGTTGTCAAAGTGGAGGAAGTAGACGAAGTGGAGGAAGTGGAGGAAGTCGATGAAGTTGACGAAGTTGACGACGTTGACGAAGTGGACGACGTGGACGAGGTTGACGAAGTGGAGGAAGTGGAGGAAGTGGAGGAAGTGGACGAAGTTGATGAAGTTGACGAAATTGACGAAGTTGAAGAAGTTGTAGAAGTGGAAGAAGTGGAAGAAGTGGACGAAGAGGAGGAAGTGTACGAAGTGGAGGAAATGGACGAAGTCGAGGAAATGGAAGAATTGGACGAAGTGGAGGATGTGGAAGAAGTGGACAAAGTGGAGGAATTTGACGAAGAGGACGACGTCGAAGAAGTGGCGACGTTGACGAAGTGGACGAAGTGGAGGAGGTGGAAAAAGTTGAGAAAGTGGACCAAGTGGGCGAAGTGCAAGAAGTGGACGAAGTCATGGAAGTTGACCAAGTGGAGGAAGTGCACGAAGCGGACGAAGTTGCGAAGTGGAGGAAGGGATGAAACTGGAGGAAGTGGATGAAGTTGAGGAAGTGGATGAAGTTGAGGAAGTGGAGGAAGTGGAGGATGTGGAGGAAGTGGACGAAGTCGACAAAGGTGACGAAGTGGAGGTAGTTGAGGAAGGGGATGAAGTTGACGAAGTGGAGGAAGTGGAAGAAGTGGACGAACTATACGAAGTGGAGGAAGTGGACGAAGTCGACAAAGTTGACGAAGTGGAGGAAGTGGAGGAAGTTGAGGAAGTGGACGAAGTTGACGAAGTGGAGGAAGTGTAAGAATTGGACGAAGTGGAGGTTGTGGAAGAAGTGGAGGAAGTGGAGGAAGTGGAGGAAGTGGAGGAAGTGCACAAAGCGGACGAAGATGCCAAGTGGAGGAGGTGATGAAACTAGAGGAAGTGGATGAAGTGTAAGAAGTGGAAGAAGTGGAAGAAGTGGAAGAAATGGACGAAGAGGAGGAAGTGTACGAAGTGGACGAAGTCGACAAAGTTGACGAAGTGGAGGAAGTGGAAGAATTGGACGAAATGGAGGATGTAGAAGAAGTGGAGGAAGTAGAGGAATTGGAGGAAGTAGAGGAAGTTGACGAAGTGGAGGAAGTGGACGAAGTTGATGAAGTGGACGACGTCGAAGAAGTGGCGAGGTTGACGAAGTGGAGGAAGTGGACCAAGTGAACGAAGTGCAGGAAGTGGACGAAATTGACGAAGGGGAGGAAGTTGACGAGGTTGATGAAGTTGACGAAGTGGACGACGTGGAAGAAGTTGACGAGGTTGACGAAGTGGAGGAAGTGGAAGAATTGGACGAAGTGGAGGATGTGGAAGAAGTGGACGAAGTGGAGGAAGTGGAGGAATTTGACGAAGAGGACGACGTCGAAGAAGTGGCGACGTTGACGAAGTGGACGAAGTGTAGGAGATGGACGAAGTTGTGGAAGTTGACCAAGTGTAGGAAGTGCACGAAGCGGACGAAGTTGCGAAGTGGAGGAAGGGATGAACCTGGAGGAAGTGGATGAAGTTGAGGAAGTGGATGAAGTTGAGGAAGTGGAGGAAGTGGAGGATGTGGAGGAAGTGGACGAAGTCGACAAAGGTAAGTGGAGGTAGTTGAGGAAGGGGACGAAGTTGACGAAGTGGAGGAAGTGGAAGAAGTGGACGAACTATACGAAGTGGAGGAAGTGGACGAAGTCGACAAAGTTGACGAAGTGAAGGAAGTGGAGGAAGTTGAGAAAGTGGACGAAGTTGACGAAGTGGAGGAAGTGTAAGAATTGGACGAAGTGGAGGATGTGGAAGAAGTGCAGGAAGTGGAGGAAGTGCACGAAGCTGACGAAGATGCCAAGTGGAGGAAGTGATGAAACTGGAGGAAGTGGATGAAATGGAAGAAGTGGAAGAAGTGGAAGAAGTGGACGAAGAGGAGGAAGTGTACGAAGTGGAGGAAGTTGACGAAGTGGACGACGTGGAAGAAGTGGACGAGGTTGACGAAGTAGAGGAAGTGGACGATTTAAAAGAAGTGGACGAGGTTGACGAAGTGGAGGAAGTGGACGAAGTGGAGGAACTAGAGGAACTGGATGAAGTTCACGAAATGGAGGAAGTTGAGGAAGTGGAGGAAGTGGAGGAAGTGAAGGAAGTGGACAAAGCGGAGGAAGTGGAGAAAGTGGAGTAAGTGGACGAAGTGGACGAACTGAAGGAAGTTGAGGGAGTGGAGGAAGTGGACGAAGTAGAAGAAGTGGAACCAGTGGACGAAGTACAAGAAGTGAACGAAGTGGACGAAGTGGAGGAAGTTCACCAAGTTGACGAAGTGGAGGAAGTGTACGATGTTGACGAAGTGGACGAGGTGGACGACGTTGAAGAAGTGGACGAGGTTGACGAAGTGGAGGAAGTGGAGGAAGTTGACTAAGTGGAGGAAGATGAGGAAGTTCACGAAGTGGACGTCGTGGAAGAAGTGGACAAGGTTGACGAAGTGGAGGTAGTGGACGAATTGGACGAAATTGACAAAGTGGAGGAAGTGGACGATGTTCACGAAGTGGACGACGTGGAAGAAGTGGACGAGGTTGACGAAGTGGAGGAAGGGGACGACATGGAAGAAGTGGACGAGTTTGACGAAGTGGAGGAAGTGGACGAAGGGGAGGAACTAGAGGAACTGGATGAAGTTCACGAAGTGGAGGAAGTTGAGGAAGTGGAGGAAGTGGAGGAAGTGAAGGAAGTGGACAAAGCGGAGGAAGTGGAGAAAGTGGAGTAAGTGGACGAAGTGGACGAACTGAAGGAAGTTGAGGGAGTGGAGGAAGTGGACGAAGTTGACGAAGTAGAAGAAGTGGAACAAGTGGACGAAGTACAAGAAGTAAACGAAGTGGACGAAGTGGAGGAAGTGGAGGAAGTTGACGAAGTGGAGGAAGTGTACGAAGTTGACGAAGTGGACGAGGTGGACGACGTTGAAGAAGTGGACGAGGTTGACGAAGTGGAGGAAGTGGAGGAAGTTGACTAAGTGGAGGAAGTGGACAAGCTGAGGAAGTGGAGGAAGTTGAGGAAGTGGAGGAAGTTGAGGAAGTTCACGAAGTGGACGTCGTGGAAGAAGTGGACAAGGTTGACGAAGTGGAGGTAGTGGACGAATTGGACGAAATTGACAAAGTGGAGGAAGTGGACGAAGTTTACGAAGTGGACGAAGTTCACGAAGTGGACGACGTGGAAGAAGTGGACGAGGTTGACGAAGTGGAGGAAGTGGACGACATGGAAGAAGTGGACGACATGGAAGAAGTGGACGAGGTTGACGAAGTGGAGGAAGTGGACGAGGTTGACGAAGTAGAGGAAGTTGAGGAAATAGAGGAAGTGAAGGAAATTGAGAAAGTGGACAGAGCGGAGGAAGTGGAGGAAGTAGAGAAAGTGGAGTAAGTGGAAGAAGTGGAGTAAGTGGAGGAGGTGGACGAACTGGAGGAAGTTGAGGGACTGGAGGAAGTGGACGAAGTAGAAGAAATGGAAGAGGTGGACGAAGTAGAAGAAGTGAACAAAGTGGAGGAAGTGTACGAAGTGGAGGAAGTGGACGAAGTGAACGAAGTGGAAGAAGTGGACAACGTGGACGAAGTAGACGAAGTCGACGAAGTGGACGAAGTGGACGAAGTGGAAGAAGTGGACGAAGTTGAAGAAATGGATGAAGTTGACGAAGTTGACGAAGTGGAGGAAGTGGACGAAGTGGAGGAAGTTGACGAAGTTGACGAGGTGGATGAAGAGGACGACGTGGAAGAAGTGCACGAGGTTGACGAAGTGGACGAAGTGGACGAGGTTGACGAAGTGGAGGAAGTGGACGAGGTTGACGAAGTAGAGGAAGTTGAGGAAATAGAGGAAGTGAAGGAAATTGAGAAAGTGGACAGAGCGGAGGAAGTGGAGGAAGTAGAGAAAGTGGAGTAAGTGGAAGAAGTGGAGTAAGTGGAGGAGGTGGACGAACTGGAGGAAGTTGAGGGACTGGAGGAAGTGGACGAAGTAGAAGAAATGGAAGAGGTGGACGAAGTAGAAGAAGTGAACAAAGTGGAGGAAGTGTACGAAGTGGAGGAAGTGGACGAAGTGAACGAAGTGGAAGAAGTGGACAACGTGGACGAAGTAGACGAAGTCGACGAAGTGGACGAAGTGGACGAAGTGGAAGAAGTGGACGAAGTTGAAGAAATGGATGAAGTTGACGAAGTTGACGAAGTGGAGGAAGTGGACGAAGTGGAGGAAGTTGACGAAGTTGACGAGGTGGATGAAGAGGACGACGTGGAAGAAGTGCACGAGGTTGACGAAGTGGACGAAGTGGACGAAGTGGATGAAGTGGATGAAATGATGGAAGTGGAGGAAGTGGAGGTCGTGGAGGAAGTGGAGGAAGTGGAGGAGGTTGACGAAGTGGAGGAATTGGACGAATTGGAGGAACTGAAGGAAGTGGAGGAAGTTGAAAAAGTGGAGGAAGTTGAGGAAACAGAGGAAGTGGAGGAAGTGGACAGAGTGGAGGAAGTGGAGGAGTGGAGAAAGTGGAGGAAATGGAAGAAGTGGAGGAAGTAGAGGAAGTGGAGGAAGTTGAGGGAGTAGACGAGGTTGACGAAGTGGACGAAGTTGACGAAGTAGAAGAAGTGGAAGAAGTGAACGAAGTGGATGAACTGGACGAAGTGGAGGAAGTGTTCGAAGTGGTGGAAGTGTACGATGTGGACGAGTGGACGAAGTTGACGAAGTGGACGAAGTTGACGAAGTGGACGAGGTGATCGACGTTTAAGAAGTGGACCAGGTTGACGAAATGGAGGAAGTGGACGAAGTTCACGAAGTGGAGGAAGTGGGAAGTGGACAAAGTTGAGGAAGTGGAGGAGGTTGAGGAAGTGGAGAAAGTTGAGGAAGTTCACGAAGTGGACGTTGTGGAAGAAGTGGATAAGGTTGACGAAGTGGAGGAAGTGGACGAAATTGACAAAGTGGAGGAAGTGGACGAAGTTGACGAAGTGGACGACGTAGAAGAAGTGGATGAGGTTGACGAAGTGGAGGAAGTGGACGGCGTGGAAGAAGTGGACGAGGTTGACGAAGTGGAGGAAGTGGACGAAGTGGAGGAACTAGAGGAAGTGGAGGAAGCTCACGAAGTGGAGGAAGTTGAGGAAGTGGAGGAAGTGGAGGAAGTGAAGGAAGTGGACAAAGCGGAGGAAGTGGAGGAAGTGGACGACTTGGTGGAAGTTGAGGGAGTGGAGGAAGTGGACGAAGTAGAAGAAGTGGAACAAGTGAACGAAGTAGAAGAAGTGAACGAAGTGGAGGAAGTGGAGGAAGTCGACGAAGTGGAGGAAGTGGACGAAGTTGACGAAGTGGACAAAGTTGACGAAGTGGAGGAAGTGGACGAAGTGGAGGAAATTGACGAAGTTGACGAGGTTGACTGATAACGGTTGAAAAACCGTTATTTTTATGCTTAAAATCGATACCAAAAGCAACCTTTAAGACTTAAAAACTAGCTTGAACTCAAATTTTTGCTTTAGTTTTGTGAATAAGAGAGTTAAAAGTGAATTTAATGGTTTTGTGCAAGATTCCCTTGATTTTGAAGGCTAATTAAATAATTTGAAAGAAGAATTGAAGTACCGAATGATTGGAATGTTAAAAAGTCAACCAGAAACCAAAACAGTCAACCAGAAAAGTAAATCAGTCAACCAGAATGCTGAAAAGTCAACCATAATACAGGGAAAGTTCCACTGAGCGGCACTTTTCAGGTGCCAGAATCACCACTGAGGGGCAAAAACAACAACTGGGGGCAAAATGGATCATGCGCTATTAGCGCTCAGCGGTAAAATACCGCTGAGCGCCATTCTAAGTGGGCTTGGACCGGTTTTCTAGCACTTTTATGGGCTTGGGCCTAATTTTTCTGTATTTTTAAAATAGTATTTAAGCTTTAGGACGTCCTAGGGTTTGTATCTTTGGCAGAGACGAAGCAAACACTCTCTTTTCCACCCCTTTGAAGGAAGATCTTGGATGCTCAGGCTACCCTCTCCTCTTTCTAGGGTTTTATCCATCATTCTTTCATTATTATTCATCTAGCTTCACCATGAATATGGTGAACTAAACCTTGTATTGTTGTTGGGGAATCAATGTAGTCTTGTGAAACTCTCATATATGGAATTTGTTTTAACATCTTATCTTTAAGACTTATGCTTTCTTTCATCATTAGTTAGGGATATTCCTCTTTACGTAATGCTTGCTTTGTTTAACTCATTCATTGCTATGATTAGTGATTTGTCGATATGAGAACGTACGGGGAAATCTAGATCCGGGGAATTTCTCCCAACAGCATATTGGTTGCCGTTAAGCTCCTGTACTTAAGAACTAATTACTAGGAATGCTAGGAATTGTATGAACTCGTAATTAAGGATAGGCCTTCTTGCAAGGTGATTTAGAGAGTGGCATTAGCATTGATGAAAAGAATGATGAATTCCTAAAGTATATGAGAGTGGATAAGATGAAATTGATAACCCCAACAACATACTCATCCATCTATTTCATTGAAGTGTTTGTATTCTGTTTTTCTCCATTGATCAAATTCATACATACATATTTATTTACTGTCTTTTGCATCTAAACCTAAAATCAATTTGTTCTCAAGTCTCAAATAATCAAGAAATCATATAGCTAAACTAGGTCGTGAGTCCTTTGGGAAAACGATACTTGGTCCACTTCGTCCACTAGTTTTCCCAAAGGTAAGACCAAGTATCGTTCTCCCAAAGGACTCACGGCCTAGTTTAGTTATGTGATTCGTTGATTATTTAAGACTTAAGAACGAAATAAGTGGAGTTTAATATGAAAAACAGAAAATAAACATGTATGCATGAATTTGGTCAATGGATAAAACAAAATACAAACACCTCAATGGAATATATGGATGAGTATGTTGTTGGGGTTGTCAATTTCATCTTATCCACTCTCATATAGTTTAGGAATTCATCATTCTTTTCATCAATTGTTAATGCCACTCTCTAAATCACCTTGACAAGAAGGCCTATCCTTAATTACGAGTTCATAGAATTCCTAGCATTCTTAGTAATTAGTTCTTAAGTGCAGGAGCTTAACGACAACCAATATACTATTGGGAGAAATTCCCCGAATCTAGACTTCCCCGTACGTTCCCGTATCGACAAAATCAATAATCATGCATTGAATGAGTTAAACAAAGCAAGCATTGAGCAAAGAGGAAAAACCCTAACTAATGATGAAAGAAAGCATAGGTCTTAAATATAAGATGTAAACACAAATTCAATATATGAGAGTTTCACAAGACTACATTGATTCCCCAACAACAATACAAGGTTTAGTTCACCATATTCATGGTGAAACTAGATGAATTATAATGGAAGAATGAAAGATAAAACCCTAAAAAGGTGAAGAGGTAGCCTGAGCATCCAAGATCCTTGATGAATCATTATTTTATTCACTTCATTTAGTTTATTGTGCTAGAATTAATCAGGGAATTGTGCTTAATTGTCCAGTATTTTCCCATTTTACTGAATTGAGCCTAATCCGATCAGAAATTCTTATTTTAATTAATTTGAATTATCTGAAACGAATTATTTACATTATTGAGTGCAGGAAAAATTTTGGAAAATATTTTTGGACATTTAGACTTTCTGTACAAATTCCCAATTTCTCTCGGGTAATCGTTTACAGGGGTGCTGTAAACGAGGGTCACCCCACACTCCTTGGCCTCACATCACATCACCATCCACCCTCTCCCACCACTGGAACACCTGAACAAGCCTCAGACAGGGGCAGAAGTGCCTAAAAGTCAGTTTTTTTGCCAATGGTGACCTGTGTTCACCTGACTGAGTACCTGTGTTGGACTTTCTGTACAAATTTGCAATTCCTCTCGTGTAATCGTTTACAGGGGTGCTGTAAACGATTACCAGTGCTGCGTGAATTTTGTGTCAACTTGTGTGTCTTCGTTCGAGATCAATTCTTATCCGTTTTCAATGCAATTTTTTTTCATAGTTTCGTACGGATGTCTATTTTCATGTATAGTTTTTACTTTGTTCAAATTCGTTATGTGTTGTTCCCAGTAATTGTTTTACTCCCCTGTGTCAGTCAAGTTCATACAGTTTAAGTGGCTTCTAATTTGTTTGCATTGTTTGCTTGTTGTTTCATACTTGTGGTAGCTGGAATTGATCATTGGACGATGCTAAGACCTCCAAACACTCAAGGATTCAACACTCATATTGGCACTTTTGTTTTCATTTTGGTTTCTAAGAGAAACAAGAAGCAACCTCACGGCCTCATAATTTGGAAAACAAAGTAGATTTGAAGCAAAATGATGGAGAGAGACCACCTTGCATTCAGCCCACGGTTCTCAAATGTGGAAGATAACAATTGTGATTTTTTTTATCATGGAGGAAGCCATATTCTGAGTATATGCCACGGCAATGTAAATTGGCTAGCACAAAAGAACAAATCAATTGGAATTGAAGAAGGGGCCACGTTGGAGACAACACATGGGCCACCACTTTGTTATTTAATGGATGATTGGCAAAACAAAACTCATGCTCACGTTGTTGGAATGATACATAGAAGACCACACATAATGGAGTGAGATAATGGAGGGGACCACGTTTTTGAAGAAAGAAAGCTTATGGTTCTCTTAATTTTGGAGTGGTGTACAAGGGGCTGCACTTCCACGGTACCAAACCAAAGGTGAAAAGCAAAAAGAGAAGACACGGCCATTGCTGCAAAGAGCATCCAGTCCAGTATCGTCCAGCAGCATGTTGAAGAGAAATAAGGAGATGGCACAGGGAAGGTCCTCCTCTTTCAGCACGTCCAAACAGCCACCATGTTAAGGGAGTGAAGCATCAAGGTTGGAAGAGGCAAATGCTGGAAGGAGGTGCTCACGGTGATCTTCATTTTAGAAGTGATGGAAGTAGAAGCAATGGAGTGGGAGCCCACGGCAGAAAACCATTTCCGTAAAGAGATAAAGAAGTGTGTGGCAACTAATTGAAGAAGACGTCTAGCTTGGAGCAGCCACCAGTAGAGAAGATCCACATGTCCAGCTGCTGGTCCAGTAAAGGAGATGCTCCACAATCTTAATCTAGTTGAAGAAGAAGAAGCCGTGAGCAAGGAGCTGGAAAATGGAAGCAAAGGCAACAACACCAGCAGCATTTGGAGAGTTACGTTCCAGCACATGTCCAGGGAGAAAAGTGGATTCTTAGAATGAAGAAGGGAGTTCTCGGTAAAGAGCTGGAGTAGCCACGGTCCAACAGCTTCACGTGCAGCAACAACAACATCCACCATGCACAGCAGAGGAAGCTACAGCAGTTTGGAGTGGGGCACACGGTTGAAAGGAATTTGCGTGAATGGGGGAAGCCTAAGCACAACCTAAGCAAACGGACACCACATAGAGGACCTCTTTTGGCACGACTAGGAGCAAATTGGTGGGAGAAATTCCCCAAAACAGGAGCTGCCAATTAGGACAAACCCATAAGCAGACAAGGTCCGTGAAATGAAGAAGGAAATCAGGAGACTTTGTTAAGAGAAGTGGTTATAAATTGGCAGCAGCAGAGCACACTTTGGAAGAGATTTTAGATTAGAATTAGGGGTAGTTTTAATGCACGGCCCGGAAGAGGCTCTGCCTCTTCCCTCCCAGTAGATGTCTCAGTTATTTTCATTTCAAACAGTGCAATAGTGTGGAATTTTATTTCGTCAGTGTTTGGAGCTGTATCTTCATTTAATTTTTATCTTTTGTTCAGAATTTTAATTTAAGTATTGAATGCTTTGATGAATTCCATTTTCAATTAAGTACTTTTATTTTTTACTGTCTCTATTATTTTACCATTTAGTATTTTCTGCATCGTTAAATTCTGTCATTGTGTTGTACTGGTCATGTTATTTTCAAGAATCGTTTTTACGGTTTATTTTTACTGGAGCTATTGGTAAATTTTAATTACACTGTTATTTTGTCTTCTGCATCTTTACTGTTCTGTATTTTAAATTCCAACACTGTAATTTTTTCCATTGTCTATTTTTACCATTTTTTTTTTACCGTTCAGTTTTTACCACTGTTAAAATTTATTTCAGTGTTTTTAAATTTTGTTGTCTTATTTAAATTCTAGTTCATTTTAATTTATTTGCATTCAAAAATATCCACAAACCCCCCCCACTTCGTGATAAATCTAAGACTGAACCTAATATTGGTCCTTGAGAGACGACCTAGGAGTCAAATCCTAGTTATACTGCATTAATTTCTGCACATAAAATTTGTATGACCGCGACAGTCGTATCAAATTTTGGCGCCGTTGCCGGGGACCAATCAATAACGGTTCGGTTTCAGATTTTGTTATATTAAGTTTTGTTCTGTTAATATGTTTGTTTTGTGTGTTTTGTCTTGTATATTTCTGTAGGCGACAACGACACCTTCAGCAAATTTTGGCGGCGTTGTCACTTCAGTTCCAGGTTTTTCATTTTAGATTTTTGCTGTGTTTTTCGATTTTTACTGTGTTAATATATGTTTTGTCTTTTATATTTTTATTGTGCTATGTTCTGTATTTAGTTGTTATTAAAAAAAAAATTGAAAATTAAAAAAAAAAAATTAATTAAAAATTTTTTACTATTGATGTTCTGTCTTGTGTGTGCTTGTAGCATGTATAAATGTGTTGTGATTTATCTGTTTCGTAATTTTTAGTATTTAGTTTTTATTTGTTTTATTTTTATTTTTCCATGTCTACCTATTCTGGTTATGTGAATTCTGCTTATTCTGCCAATGTCTGTGATTATGAATCTTATTCTGCATCTTACTCTGATTGTAATTCTGCTGAATTCTATAATGAGAATTATAATGATCCTGAGTGGAATGATCTTAACAATGAATGGTACGATACCCCACAAGATCATTATCTAGAACCACCATTCGAGAGTCCTTTCATGCCTCCACCAGTCCAGCAATATCAGAGTCAGCAGTATAATGTTCCTGCCCAAGTAGCTTCTCAGCCTTCAACTTCTGAACCTACATTGAAGGAGTTATTGGAGCAGATGACCATGCAGAACATTCAGTTTCAGAAAGGGAACATGCAGTTCAATCCTCCTTCAAATGGGTGGAAGAGAGAGTGTTTGCTTCGTTTCTGCTAAAGATACAAACCCTAGGACGTCCTAAAGCTTATATACTATTCAAAAATTACAGAAAATTTAGGCCCAAGCCCATAAGTGTGCCGCTCAGCGGTAAAGTGCCGCGCAGCGGTAAGTGCGTGAGTTGGTTTCTTCCCCTCAGCAGCCATTTTGCCCCTCGGCGGATCTCCCGTGAACTCCTGAGTGCCGCTCAGCGGTAAACTGCCGCTGAGCGGCAGTTGCGGCTTCTCTTTTTGCACTTTTTGGTGTCTTTTCTGATTCCATCTCTCTCCTTCTTCACTTCTTTCACTAAATTCACCTTAAAACCTGCACAAAAACACTGAAATCAAGCATAACCCTGTCCAGCTCTCTTATTTCTGAAAATATGAATAAAAGCATGATTTCAAGCTAGTTTCTAAGTATAAAGGTTGCTTTTAGTATCAATTTTAAGCATGAAAATAACAGTTTTTCAACTGTTATCAAGGTTGACGAAGTGAGCAAGTGGAGGAAGTGGACGAAGTGGAGGAAGTAAACGAAGTGGAGGTAGCGAAGAAGTAGAGGAAGTGGAGGAAGTTGAGGAAGTGGAGGAAATGGAGGAAGTGAACAAGGTGGAGGAAGTCGAGGAAGTGGACGAAGTGGACGAAGTGTTGGAAGTGGATGAAGTAGAGGGAGTGGAGGAATTGGACGAAGTTGACGAAGGAGAAGAAGTGCAAGAAGTGCACGAAGTCGACGAAGTGGAGGAAGTGTATGAAGTAGAGGAAGTAGAGCAAGTGGACGAAGTGGACGATGTTGACGAAGTCGACGAAGTTGACGAAGTGGAGGAAGTTCACGAAGTGGACGAGGTGGACGATTTGGAAAAAGTGGACGAGTTTGACGAAGTGGAGGAAGTTGACGAAGTGAAGGAAGTTAACGAAGTGGACAAAGTTCACAAAGTGGAGGAAGTTGAGGAAGTGGACGACATTGACGAAGTGTATGACGTGGAAGAAGTGGATGAGGTTGACGAAGTGGTGGAAGTGGACGAAGTGGAAAAATTGGACGAAGTGGAGGAAGTGGACGAAGTTGACGAAGTGGAGGAAGTGGACGAGGTTGACGAAGTGGAGGAAGTCGAGGAAGTGGAGGCAGTGGACGAAGCAGAGGAAGTTGAGGGAGTGGAGGAAGTGGACGAAGTTGACTAAGTAGAAGAAGTGCAAGAAGTGGACGAAGTAGAGGAAGTGGACGAAGTGGACGAAGTGGACGAAGTGGACGAAGTGGAACAAGTGGACGAAGTGGACGAAGTGGACGAAGTGGACGAAGTGGAGTAAGTTGACGAAGTGGAGTAAGTTGACGAAGTTGACGAGGTGGACGACGTGGAACAAGTGGACAAGGTTGACGAAGTGCAAGAAGTGGAGGAAGTTGACAAAGTTGAGGAAGTGGAGGAAGTTGACGAAGTGGAGGAAGTTGAGCAAATGGAGGAAGTGGACGAAGTTGACGAATTGGACGAAGAGGACGACGTGGATGAAGTGGATGAGGTTGAAGAAGTGGAGGAGGTTGAGGAATTGGACGAAGTGGACGAAGTGGACCGAAGTGGAGGAAGTTTAGATATGGAGGAAGTGGACGAAGTGGAGGAAGCGAAGGAAGTCGAGGAAGTGGAGGAAGTTGAGGAAGTGGAGGAAGAGGAGGAAGTGGAGGAAGAGGATAAAGCGGAGGAAGTAGAGGAAGTGAAGTGATGGACAAATTTATGAGCACCAAAATATGATGTCACAAACTTGTTTTTCAATCGGCAAGTATGACCGAATCGTTCAAGTAATAAACTTGGTAAGACCAAGTATCGTTCTCCCAAAGGACTCACGGCCTAGTTTAGTTATGTGGTTTGTTGATTAGCTAAGACTTACAAACGAAATAATTGAGATTTAATATGCAAGACAGAAAATAAACATGTATGCATGAAGTTTTGATCAATGGCAAAAGCAAAAGATATACACTTTCAATGAAATATATGAATGAATATGTTGTTGGGGGTCAATTTCATCTTATCCACTCTCATATATTTTAGGAATTCAACATTCAAATCATCATTGTTAATGCCACTCTCTAAAGTACCTTTCTAGAAGGCTTCTCCCTAATCACGAGTTCATACAATTCCTAGCATTCTTAATGATCAGTTCATAAGTTCAGGAGCTTAACGACAACCAACATAATATTGGGAGCATTAAGCAAAGAGGAAAAACCCTAACTAATGATGAAAGAAAGCATAAGTCTTATTTAAAAGATGCAAGCATAAATTCCATATATGAGAGCTTCAAAAGATTACGTTGATTCCCCAACAAACATACAGAGTTTAGTTCACCATATTCATGGTGAACCTAGATGAATTACAATGAAAGAATGAAAGAATAAACCCTAAAAAGGTGAAGAGGTAGCCTGAGCATCCAAGATCCTCCTTCAAAGGGGTGGAAGAGAAAGTGTTTGCCTCGTTTCTGCCAAAGATACAAACCCTAGGACGTCCTAAAGCTTATATACTATTCCAAAAATACAGAAAAATTAGGCCCAAGCCCATACAAGTGCCAAAAAACCAATCCAAGCCCATTTAGAATGGCGCTCAGCGGTATTTTACCGCTGAGCGGTACTAGCGGTTGATACATTTTGCACTCTTTGATTTCTTTTCTGATTCCATCTCTCTCCTTCTTCACTTCTTTCACTAAATTCACCTTAAAACCTGCACAAAAGCACTGAAATCAAGCATAAACCTGTCCAGCTCTCTTATTTCTGAAAATATGGATAAAAGCATGATTTCAAGCTAGTTTCTAAGTATAAAGGTTGCTTTTAGTATCAATTTTAAGCATGAAAATAACAGTTTTTCAACTGTTATCACAACCCCAAACTTAGAACTTTGCCTGTCCTCAAGCAAACAAAATGTAACTCAATCTCCAACCAATTCATATGATGGTTCACTCATTCAAAAATCCTCTTTTTCAAGATAAGTAACAACTTCACTCAAACTTATGACCAAGAGTTCATTCAAGATGTGCACATGCTTTAGTGTTCACAAAGTCATTTAAATTCCAACAAATGCTATTTTTCATGAATGATCAATCAATTAAGCATGGATGTTCATGTGCTTATGGAATATTTCCTCACTAGATAAAGTGTTTCACTCAACACACAGGTGTATAAGAGGTAAAGTGTTTCACTCATTCACTCCACTATCACAATGTTACATGAATCAACTTTGTCTTTCATTTTACCACAATCAAAAACATTCACAAGCATGCATCATCACAAGGACTTTTCAATGGCTTATAATGTGGCTGGGCTAACAAGAAAATTGGTTTTTCTGGATCACAAAATCCTTGAGTTAAGAGAATCATAACAACACAATTTTTCTTATTCATTCCCAACTTTCTTTTGCATTTGCATTGAGCTTTGCTTCTTTTTCTTTTCTTTTTTTTTTCTTTTCTTCTTCTTTGCATATTCTTACTTTTAGCTCTTAGCTCAATGCTTTTCCTTTTTCATGTTTTCCCAACAACCCCAAACTTGAACATTTAACAATACCACACAAGATCTTCTACTTAACTCAAGGTAAAGATTTTCAATCAAGGGTTTCAGTGTATGTTCAAGGCTAAGGGTTCAAAGGATAGAACACACAGTGTTCTCTTTTAGTGGGCTAACTTTATGAAATTGGCCAATAAAAAGGGTTCCAACAAACGGCCTTGATCACATGATGCAAAACAAGCATTTGATGCAATCATAGAAAACCTGGGCAAAATCATTCATGCTTTCAAAGTAATAGCATTCAACAATAACAACTCTGGAGCTCAAAACCTCACATATAAGCTCATTCACATTTGACATACACATCCTGCTTAATTTCACAATCACAATCATGATATCATGCATTTGTTCACAAAGCTTGTGAATCACCTGTATAAGCATTTTAATGTGCACATCATCTTAACATCAATCAATCAATAAGCATCATCAAGCATTACTTATCAAACAATCACAGTTAATAGCAAACCATCATAAGAAACCAGGTTTCAAATAGAGTACATCAAACCCTAATCTAAAAACAAAAACAAATAAGTTCAGAAAACTTAAACCACAAAAGCATAATCATATGATAGCATTCATCAGTAAATGCTATCTCAGCTCCTCATCAGTCTGAGTTGTCCTCTGTATCTTCCTCTTCCTCCTCATCTTCATCATCTTCAAATGCATCCTCCTCATCAGCTTCATCTTCTTCCATATCTCTAGCTGAAGCTTCAGCTGCTCCAGCTCCTCCTCCATGTACTGGTTCTTCTGGCCAAGCTACTACATTATGGAATTCATCCATAGTCCACCTGTGTGCTGGAGGTGTATCATACATCCCCACTATCATCTCAGCAGTGGCCACCTGCCCTCTGTGAATGGACTGCAACTGAGCACCTATAAGAGACATATACATGTCCCTCATCTGGAATGGTTCTGCTTCATGTGTATCAACAGATGCCCGGCTCTGTGCTGGCCCTCTCTCTCTACGAGCCCAGCGTGGTGGAACTGGATGAGCTGCATCCTCACCTCCACAGTACTGTCTGTAATAAGCCTCATCAACAGCTTTTCTTGGCCTCTCAAATGGTGGAACAGAAATGTCCACCCCAGCTAGCTTGCAAAGGTGAGTGATCAAAGAAGGATGTCCTAGTGGTGCTTTGTTGTTTGAGGTATTAGCGCACACACTAATCTCATCAGCTATCACCTGCCCAATATTAACATTTAAATTTCTGATAGCACAGTAGATGAATAGTGCCCTGCTAAGAGTAATATCTGACACATGTGAACATGGCTGAATGTTGGCATGAGAAAATGCCATCCAATACTTTGCAAGAGGAGTCAAATCCGTCCTCCTAATGTTAACCACTGAGCCAGATCTATTCCTTTGGAAGTGTCCTCCAGGTATACACAGCACTCTCTCCACATCCTCATAATCAGCACCTTCCTCCATGCAAAGAGCAAACTGGCATTGCTCACCAGCCCACACAGTATCCAGGAAGTTGTTGATAGAATCAGGATCATACCTGATAGCATGGCCTCTGACATAGCCCAAATAATTCTCAGCTGGATAATCACCAATCTTCTTTACATTGGTATAAAATTCCTTTACCACAGCTATGTTGGCAGGTGCAGGATAAGCGGATAGCTTTCCCCAATCATTCCCTAACACTTGCTCTCCAAATTGAGGAGCAAAGTTAGGTATCATTCCAACCTTTCTCTCCATCAGAAGTCTCCTGTCCTGAATCACCCTAAAGTGCTTCTCATGTTTCCTAGAGAGGAACCTGCTAGATTGGGGTTGCTCTGGTTCCTTTTCCTTTCTCTTGGTTGCCATGGTTTTCAATCTTTTTCCTGATGAGGATGCCATTCCTACATTCAAAATACAAACAAAACCACAGAACATGATGTTAATCATTAGTAAAACACAAAACACAACTCCTTTCGAAGCTAAACCACCGCTGAGGGCCAGAATTTCCCCTCAGCGCCACCAGTACCACATTCCAGATTACAATAAACCAGAAAAATCAAATCTGGTAGAGTGCCGCTCAGCGGAAGTTTACCCCTCAGCGGTAACTCTGCAGATTTTTGGAAAACCTGTTTTAAAGCTTTCCTAACTCCACCCAAATGCAATTTTCAGTTTTCCAGTTCATAATCATGCAGTTTAATCGATTCAAACACCGAATATATCATCAAATCATGCCTAGAAATCAAAACCCCTAAATATTCATGCTTTGACAATCACATTTAAATTCAAGAACCCTAAAATGAACAAAATGCTTTTTACTTACTTGGGTGGAGATACTAGATGCAATGAGAATGCTTCCAAGCTAGAATGCTCTCTTCCAACCCCAAACTTTGATGGCACACTAGTGAAAAATTGAGTGGAAGAGAAATTTTCTTAAGAGGGAAGAGTGAAAAGATGTGGTAAACCTTGAAAAGGTATGTGGGAGTGTTTGTGCAGAGAAGAGCCTGAAAGTATGAGAAATTGTGCAGCTTAGGGTTTTAAAAATACCCTAATGGGCTCGGGTCCCGCTAAGGGGAACTAAAGCCCATTCTGCAAGAGTACCGCTCAGCGGTAAAATACCGCTCAGCGGCACTTTCGTGATGTGCTCTTCTCCTTCTTTTCTTGACCTACGTTCCTCCTAGACATACCCCTCACTGGTTCCCTGCAATTCAATGTTTAAAAATGCTTATGCAAACCCTAACTAAAATAAACAAACAGAAATATTCAATCAACTGGGTTGCCTCCTAGGTAGCGCTTGTTTAACGTCACGAGCCTGACCCAAAATCCACCAACACCCATCAGTAGGTGTTTCAAACTTACCAGCACCCATCAGTAGGTGCAAAATTTTCTCACCAACACCCATCAGTAGGTGTTACAAACTTAGTATCCTTCAGTAGATACTTAACCACCTAGCATCCTTCAGTAGATGCTGGATCCAACAAAATATTTACAAAATAATGTCCACAGATTAAAAGTTACAAAACCAATATAAAAATCAAAAGTTTGTAAATCCACTGGGTTGCCTCCCAGCAAGCGCTCTTTTAACGTCATTAGCTTGACCCAGTAAAGCTCACGTTCCATCTTCTTTATAGTTGATGTTGTCATTCCACCAACTTCTCAACTGTTTCCTTTGAACTGTTTTGGTTCTTCTAGAATATGGAGACTCTATCTCTATCATCTCCTTCTCTTTAAAGCCCTTCACAACCCACAACTTGTTCTTGATTCTTACAGGTGTGCCAAGTTGGAGTCTTCTTTTCTTCCAGTCTCTAGGAATTTCTTCTCCTCTTCCAATCTCTTCTTCCTTGGGTACCTGAAACAACAAACAATGGTTACCTGAAACCTCAAGATTTTCATCTTTACGTCTAGTCATGAGTGCATCTCGAAATGCAGCTTTATAACTAGCTTCTTCCTCCTTTGCTTGTGTCTCATCTTTGAAGACATCCACCACCACTCTCTCCTCTCTGTCCTGGAGCACCACTATACCTTCATTTACATCTATGATAGCCCTGGCCGTTTTCATAAACGGTCTTCCAAGTATGATAGGTATCTTCTCAGTCTCCATCTTCATCACCACAAAGTCTGCCAAAAACTGCAGTTTGCCAACACAAACTACAATGTCCTCTGCAATCCCACATGGCTCCTTTGAAGATCCATCGGCCATTACTAGATTAACCTTTACAGGTTTCATTTTAACATTGCCAATTTGCTCCAATAAAGAATAAGGCATCAAGTTAACACTTGAACCTAAATCAAGGAGAACTTTCTTTACCTTTTTCTTCCCTATAGTACAAGGGATAGAAAAACTACCTGGATCTGATGCTTTAGGTGGGAATGACTCTTTCTTAACAGTTATACATTTTTTTCCTCATCATCTCTACGTCTCTTCTTTGTAGAGATTTCTTCATCAGATTTTGTGTAAACTGCAATTTTCTGTAAAATCTGTTCCCAAGGTGCTTCATTATCCACCATTCTGAATAATTCTGTGAAGTCCATTTGTTTCTCTTGATTTGTTGGAAAAGGAAAAGTGTTCTCTCTTTCTACTTCTCTTCTTTCTTCTGTTTCTCCTTCTTCTAACTCAATTATCTCTTCATTCACACTCTTTACCACTTTGCACTCTTCTCTGGGGTTAACCTCAGTATTAGCCCCAAAATTTCTATTTGGCCTTTCTTCCAATTGCTTGGTAATCTAACCCATTTGAATCTCCAAATTCTTTATAGCAGCTTCAGTGCTCTTTTGAGAAGATTCAGTTTTTTGTATGAATTGCTGAAGAGTTTCTTCCAACATTGTTGATCTTTCATTAAGCATAGATAACTGTTGCCAAAAGGTTGGTTGCTGCTGCTTATTATATTGATTAGCTTGCCCAGTTTCTCCTTGACCAATGCTTGGATGTGGTTTCCACCCCTGATTGTAATTCCCTTGACGGTATGGAAATTGATTAGCCATGAAATTAACATCCTCCACGGCTTCCACTGGAAAAGCACATTGACCATTGATATGATCACCTCCACATAATTCGCACAACTGGGTTTGTACCTGTGCAGCAGATTTCAACTCTTTAGGTAATTGAGCAAGAGTTTTAGTCAGAGTCTCCAGCTGTTGAGTTAGAATTTTATTCTGAGCTAGCAAGGCATCATGTGTTTGTAATTGAAGAACCCCTTTTTGTTGCATAGGAGCTCCTCTCTCACTGTGCATCTCATTATCACTAGTAGCCATGTTTTCTTTAATTTCAGTTGCTTCCTCTGGAGTTTTCCATTTAATATTGCCTCCTGCTGAGGCGCCCAGCATCATCTTGGTTTGTGAACCAAGCCCTCCAAGGAAAGTTAAAACTACTTCTTGATCTTCAAAACCATGCGTGGGAGTTTTACGTAACAAGCTTTTATACCTGTCCCATGCATGCCCCAGTGATTCTTCCATGCCCTGCTTAAATGAAGAAATCTCTTGCTTGCCTTTAGTCACCTTAGATTGTGGAAAGTACTTGTTTAAAAATTTTGTGACCACTGCTTCCCACTCTATGAAACTTTCTTCTGGAAAAGAATTCAACCAAAGCTTAGCATTGCCTCCCAATGAGAAAGGAAACAAGCTAAGTTTGATAGCTTCGTCTGGCACCCCATTAATCTTGACTGTTGATACGACTGTCGCGGTCATACAAATTTGATGTGCAAAAATTTATGCAGTATAACTAGGAAGTGACTCCTAGGTCGTCTCTCAAGGACCAATATTGTTGGTTCAGTCTCAGATTTAACATGAAGGGGGGGGGGGTTTGTAGTGTTTTTGGTTTGGATGCAGAAAAATAAACTAAATTAACACTGGAAATTAAATAAGACAGAATTAAAAACACTGGAATAAATTTTTTAAGACAATAAAAATAAACGGTAAAAGACGGTAAAAAACGGAAAATGGAAAATTACGCAGTGGTTGAAATTAAAATGCTGGAACTGTAAACATGCATAAAACGTAACAGCAGACAGTAAAATAATTAGACAATAAAATAAAATCACTTGAATGAAAATGAAATTTATCAAAAGTTTCAATACTTGAAATTAAAATGTTTGAACAGATGAAAATGAAAATGATCAAATTAATTTAACAAGCGTTCAAAAATAACATTCTACACTGCTGGAAAATAAAAACACAAAGAGCTTTGGAAAAGGAAGAGGCGAGAGCCTCCTCCCAAACGTGGATGCTATCCTAAACTACACTGAAATCTACTACTCAAATCTGCTTCTACTCTTCTTCATTTATAGCCACTTCTCCTTTTGTTGCAAACTCCCGTGACTTCTCCATTTGAGCCAATTTTTCCACCCATATTAATAAAACATTCTTTCATTGTCTATACCAAAAATAAAGTGGGCCCCTAATCCTTGTCTTCTTCTTTCAGCTTGCTGTAACGTCCCAAGTGTGGGCTGCTGGACTCTCACGGCCTCCTCCTCTTGGTGTGGTTGAAGCTGGACGCTACACCTCCATTCTTTAAGGTTGGGTGATGGAAGATGATCAGATGCTGGAACGTGTGAAGGCTTGCTGCTGTGTGCTTGGCGTTGCTTTCTACTTTTGCTGCCAACTACTGGATGCATTGAAGCTTGCTGGAATACTTCTTCAACTCATGGTGGGTGTGAGCTTTCCAAGCTGGACTCCTTCCTCCCCAACGTGCTGGACTTTGTGGATGTGGCAGCAGCACTCCTCTTCTTTCTTCTTTCAACGTTTCTCCTTCACACATCCAGCCAACATTTATGCTTTCTTCCTTGTGTACCTTCTTCAAGACCGTGAGCTTGTGGAGTGGAAGAGGAAAATTCTGCAGATTCTTTTCAAAGGGACGCGGCACCATTTCCCTTAATACTAATAGAATAAAATTCATCACTTCATTTAGCACTCCTCCATGTGGCCGTGAACTTTGCAAACCATGAGTGGTGGCTCCCACTAGAAATTTCTATTTGGACGTGAATTGAAGAGGCCATGTGATAGCAATGTTACTTCAACAAATTCAGCACTTTGCATGCCAAGTCATCAACTCCACTTTCCTCTTCCTTTTTACGTATAAGTGTTGGCATGCCTCTTTCAAGCAAAACCGTTTGCTTTCAACATGGTGGTCCCCTCCATAATATGTTGTCTCCCATTCACATTCACTTGCAAAGAGAAAGAAGACTTCATGTGCCGTGAGTTGGACCTTTGGATAAAGGCTTCCTTCTTTCTTCAAATAATTTAGCCAAAATAAGACAAAAGAGGGGCCATGTGAAATGCTTGCCAAATTGCCGTGAGTTCCATTCTCTTGGATGAAGGCTTTCTTCATTCTTCAATTGCTAACGTGCCAAAGCCATGAGGGGCTCTCCAAGCTACTCCTTCTTTCTTTTTAAAAAAAACAAAACACTATGTGTGCTTCCATTATTTACAAATAAAATTCAGCAAACTTCTCTTGGTCGTGAGTTTTAGCATGTTTTCCAAATCAACCAATATTACTTTTTTGAAATGAGCGATAAAATGTGCCAATATGAGTGTTGAATCCGTGAGTGTTGGGAGGTCTTAGCACTGTCCAATGATCAATTCCAGCTACCACAAGTATCAAACAACAAGCAAACAATGCAAACAATTTAGAAGTCACTCAAACAGTAAACACAAGACTGACATAGAGGAGTAAAAAAAATACTGGGAACAACACAGAACGAATTTGAACAAAATAAAAACTATACATGAAACTAGACATCTAGACGAAACTATGAAAAAAAATTGCATGGAAAACGGATAAGAATTGAACTCGAACGAGGACAAACAAGTTGACACAAAATTCACACAGCAACCAACGAAAATTGAAGTGGCTGAAATGCATTGGCTCAATTGTCATTTCTCATTTAGCCTTCAAATGTCCCAAAAAGATATCCAAAATTTTCCCATAACTAATAATGCAAAATAATAAGCTCAGATAATTCAAATTAGTTAAAATAAGAATTTCTGATCGAATTAAGCACAATTAGGAAAAATAGGAAAATAACGGACGATTAAACACAATTCCCTGATTAATTCTAGTACAATAAACTAAGTGAAGTGAAGAAAATATTGACTCATCAAATGTGTTGCAAATCTCATTAAAGGTAGTGAGGTGCTCATATGGGCTTTCATGAGATAACCCATTAAATTTGTTGCTTTTCACCAGTTGAATCAGTGCTGGTTTGACCTCCATATTGGCTGCATTGACTCTAGGTCTAGCTATGCTGTTAAAGTGATGAGGCCCAGCAATATTGGTGTAGTCTGCAAGAGTTCTTCTAACATTATTGTTCTCCATATTTCCTGTGCTATGAACAGAACCTTGTGGTGATGATTGTAAGAGAGTTTCTGGAGAAGGGAAAAGTTCTCTCGACGTTCTGATTCTTCTCCTCCGTCTACTGTCTTCTAATCCTTCAAGAAGAGGTTCTGTTGTTTTCTTACTCCTTGTTCTAATTGCTTCCTGCATACACAAGAAAACAAAACCCTAAAAAATATTTGTTAGCACAAAAAGATATAGGAGAAGATAAATATTCAGAAGATAAAAGATTCAGAAGATAGAATAAAATAAAATAAAATAAAATCTAATCTAATAAAATCAAATAAAATCAAATTTAATCTAATCAAATAAGATAAAATAAAATAAAAACAGAAAAATAAAAACAGAAATTCAAAATTAAAGTCAAAGATAATCAATAATCACACAAATTAACCAGTTAAACCAGAGTCCCCGGCAACGGCGCCAAAAACTTGATGGACAAATTTATGATCACCAAAATATGATGTCACAAACTTGTTTCACAATCGGCAAGTATGACCGAATCGTTCAAGTAATAAACTTGGTAAGACCAAGTATCGTTCTCCCAAAGGACTCACGACCTAGTTTAGTTGTGTGGTTTGTTGATTAGCTAAGACTTAAGAACGAAATATTTGGAGTTTAATATGCAAGACAGAAAATAAACATGTATGCATGAGTTTTTGATCAATGGCAAAAGCAAAAGATAAACACTTTTAATGAAATATATGGATGAATATGTTGTTGGGGGTCAATTTCATCTTATCCACTCTCATATATTTTAGGAATTCAACATTCAAATCATCATTGTTAATGCCACTCTCTAAAGTACCATTCTAGATGGCTTCTCCCTAATCACGAGTTCATACAATTCCTAGCATTCCTAATGATTAGTTCATAAGTGCAGGAGCTTAACGACAACCAACATAATATTGGGAGAAATTCCCCGGATCTAGACTTCCCCGTACGTGCCCGTATCGACAAAACCAATAATCATGCATCAAATGAGTTAAACCATGCAAGCATTAAGCAAAGAGGAAAAACCCTAACTAATGATGAAAGAAAGCATAAATCTTAATTAAAAGATGTAAAAACAAGTTCCATATATGAGAGCTTCAAAAGATTACATTGATTCCCCAACAAACATACAAGGTTTAGTTCACCATATTCATGGTGAACCTAGATGAATAACAATGAAAGAATGAAAGAATAAACCCTAAAAAGGTGAAGAGGTAGCCTGAGCATCCAAGATCCTCCTTCAAAGGGGTGGAAGAGAGAGTGTTTGCCTCGTTTCTGCCAAAGATACTAACCCTAGGACGTGCAAATCCTTAAATAGAGCATAAAAATAACATAAAACAAGTCCAAGCCCATAAAAACAAAAGAAAACCGATCCAAGCCCACTTATAATGCCGCTCAGCGGTATTTTACCACTGAGCGGTACTAGCGCATGATCCATTTTGCCCCCTAGCTGCTGTTTTGCCCCTCAGCGGTGATTTCGGCACCCGAAAAGTGCCGCTCAGCGGTATTTTGCCGCTCAGCGCCACTCGGTCAGACTTTTTCTGCGTTCTGGTTGGTTTTTCAGCATTCTGGTTGATTGGTTGACTTTTCTGGTTGACTGTTGACTTTTCTGGTTGACTGGTTGACTTTTCAGCATTCCAATCATTCGGTACTTCAATTCTTCTTTCAAATCATTCAATTAGCCTACAAAATCGAGGGAATCTTGCACAAAACCATTAAATTCACTTTCAACTCTCTCCTTCTTCACTTCTTTCACTAAATTCACCTTAAAACCTGCATAAAAACACTGAAATCAAGCATAAACCTGTCCAGCTCTCTTATTTCTGAAAATATGGATAAAAGCATGATTTCAACCTAGTTTCTAAGTGTAAAGGTTGCTTTTTGTGTCAATTTTAAGCATGAAAATAACAGTTTTTCAACTGTTATCAACGGGGTGGACGAAGTTGACGAGGTGGACGAAGTAGACCAAGTGGAGGAAGTGGAGGAAGTTGACGAAGTGCACGAAGTGGACGAAGTGGACGAATTGGACGAAGTTGACGAAGGGGAAGAAGTGGACGAAGTTGAGGAAGTTGACGAAGTTGACGAAGTGGACGAAGTGGAGGAACTGGAGCAAGTGGATGAATTGGACGAAGTGGAGGAGGTGGAGGAAGTGGAGGAAGTGGACTAACTGGACGAAGTTGAGAAAGTTGACGAAGTGGAGGAAGTGGAGACGGTGGAGGAAGTCGACGAAGTAGAGGAAGTGGAAGAAGAGGACGAAGTGGACGAAGTGGGAAAAGTTGACGAAGTGGACGAACGAAGCCGACGAAGTTGATGAAGTGGACGAAGTTGACGAAGTGGACGACGTTGACGAAGTGGACGAAGTCGACGGAGTGGAGGAAGTGGACGAAGTTGACGAAGTGGACGAAGTGGACAAAGTGGGCGAAGTGGACGAGGTGGACGAAGTTGACGAAGTGGACGAAGTGGAAGAATTGCAGAAAGTGGATGAAGTGGAGGAAGTGGGCGAAGTAGAGGAAATGGAGGAAGTGGACGAAGTGGACGAATTTGGTGAAGTTGACGAAGTTGACGAAGTGGACGAAGTTGGTGAAGTGGAGGAAGTGGAGGAAGTGGAGGAAGTGGACGAAGCGGACGAAGTTGACGAAGTGGACGAAGAGGAAGAAATTAACGAAGTGCACGAAGTTGACGAAGTGGACGAAGTTCACGAAGTGGACGAAGTGGAGGAAGTGGAGGAAGCAAAGGAAGTGGACGAAGTTGATTAAGTGGAGGAAGTGAAGGAAGTGGACGAAGTGGAGGAAGTGGACGAAGTGCACGAAGTGGAGGAAGCGGACGAAGCGCAGGAAGTGGACGAAGTGGACGGATTTGACGAAGTGGACGAAGTGGAAGAAGTTGACGAAGTGGACGAAGTTGACGAAGTAGAGGAAGTGGAGGAAGTGGAGGAAGTTGACGAAGTGGAGGAAGTAGACGAAGTGAACGAAGTAGACGAAGAGGACGAATTGGACGAAGTGCACGAAGTGGAAGAAATGGACGAAGTGGACGAAGATGACGACGAAGTGGACGAAGTTGACGAAGTGGAGGAAGCGAAGGAAGTGGGCTAAGTGGACGAAGTGGACAAAGTGGATAAAGTGGACGAAGTGGCCGAAGTAGACGAAGTGGTGGAAGTGGGCGAAGTGGAGGAGGTGGACGAAGCGGAGGAAGTGGACGAAGTTGACGAATTTGACGAAGTGGACGAAGTGGACGAAGTGGACGAAGTGGAAGAAGTTGACAAAGTGGACGACGTTGATGTAGTGGAGGAAGTGGGGGAAGTTGACGAAGGTTGTGAAGTGGACGAAGTGGATGAAGTAGAGGAAGCGGAGAAAGTGGACGAAGGGGACAAAGTGGAGGAAGTGGAGGAAGTGGTGGAAGTGGACTAAGTGGACGATTTGGCTGAAGTGGAGGACGTGGAGGAAGTGGAGAAAGTGGAGCAAGTGGACTAACTGGACGAAGTTAACGAAGTGGAGGAAGTAAAGGAAGTTGACGAAGATGACGAAGTGGACGTAGTGGACGAAGTGGAGCAAGTGGAGGAAGTGGAGAAAATGGATGAAGTGGAGGAAGTTGACGAAGTGAACGAAGTTGACGGTGCGGACGAAGTTGAAGAAGTTTACGAAGTGGACGATTTGGACGAAGTGGAGGATGTGGGGGAAGTGGAGGAAGAGGAGGAAGTGAAGGAAGTGGACGAAGTTGACGAAGTTAATGAAGATGACGAAGTGGACGAAGTTGACGAAGATGACGAAGTGGATAAAGTGGACGAAGTGGACGAAGTGGATGAAGTTGACGAAGTGGACGACGTTGACAAAGTGGACGAAGTTGACAAAGTGCACAAAGTTAAGGAAGTGGACGAAGTGGAATAAGTGGACGAGGTGGACGAAGTTTACGAAGTGGACGAGGCGGACGAAGTTTACGAAGTCGACGTGGTGGAAGAAGTTGACGAAGTGGAGGAAGTGGAGGAAGTTGACGACGAAGTGGACGAAGTTGACGACGAAGTGGACGAAGTTGACGATGTGGAGGAAGTTGACGAAGTTGACGACGAGGTGGACGAAGTTGACGAAGTAGAGGAAGTGGAGGAAGTGGAGGAAGTGGGCGAAGTGGACGAAGTGCACGAAGTGGAGGAACTGGAGGTGATAACCGTTGAAAAACTGTTATTTTCATGCTTAAAATTGATACTAAAAGCAACCTTTATACTTAGAAACTAGCTTGAAATCATGCTTTTATCCATATTTTCAGAAATAAGAGAGCTGGACAGGTTTATGCTTGATTTCAGTGTTTTTGTGCAGGTTTTAAGGTGAATTTAGTGAAAGAAGTGAAGAAGGAGAGAGATGGAATCAGAAAAGAAATCAAAGAGTGCAAAAGGAGAAGCCGAATGGCCGCTGAGGGGCAAAATGGCCGCTGAGGGGAAGAAACAAGACGCGCACTCACCGCTGAGCGGTACTTTACCGCTGAGCGGCACACTTATGGGCTTGGGCCTAGATTTTATGTAATTTTAGAATAGTATATAAGTTTTATGACGTCCTAGGGTTTGTATCTTTGGCAGAAACGAGGCAAACACTCTTTCTTCCACCACCCCTTTGAAGGAGGATCTTGGATGCTCAGGCTATCTCTTCACCTTTTTAGGGTTTATTCTTTCATTCTTTCATTGTTATTCATCTAGGTTCACCATGAATATGGTGAACTAAACCTTGTATGTTTGTTGGGGAATCAATGTAATCTCTTGAAGCTCTCATATATGGAATTTATGCTTGCATCTTAATCTAAGATTTATGCTTTCTTTCATCATTAGTTAGGGTTTTTCCTCTTTGCTTAATGCTTGCATTGTTTAACTCATTCGATGCATGATTATTGGTTTTGTTGATACGGGCACGTCCGGGGAAGTCTAGATCCGGGGAATTTCTCCCAATATTATGTTGGTTGTCGTTAAGCTCCTGCACTTATGAACTGATCATTAGGAATGCTAGGAATTGTATGAACTCGTGATTAGGGAGAAGCCTTCTAGAAAGGTACTTTAGAGAGTGGCATTAACAATGATGATTTGAATGTTGAATTCCTAAAATATATGAGAGTGGATGAGATGAAATTGACACCCAACAACATATTCATTCATATATTTCATTGAAAGTGTTTATCTTTTGCTTTTGCCATTGATCAAAACCTCATGCATACATGTTTATTTTCTGTCTTGCATATTAAATTCCAAATATTTCGTTCTTAAGTCTTAGCTAATCAACAAACCACACAACTAAACTAGGCCGTGAGTCCTTTGGGAGAACGATACTTGGTCTTACCAAGTTTATTACTTGAACGATTCGGTCATAGTTGCCGATTGTGAAACAAGTTTGTGACATCATTGATGAGAGGGTCGCACCTCCCAACAAAAGTTGTGCATAAAAGAATGCAGTATAGTGCTAGGAAGTGACTCCTAGGTCGTCTCACAAGGACCAATATTGCGGTTCAGTCTCAGATCACACACGAAAAAAGGGGGGGTTTTGTGATTTTGTTTGCGGATAAAAATTACATACAACTGAATATAAATGAAAGCATTAAAGTGCATGAAAACTTTTAAAGAAAACAATACAATAGATAAATATTCAAACACAATTCACCATCAAGAAGAAGAAAATCAATTCAACATATAACGTAAACCATTCTTAGGCAAAGGAATGAAAGAAATTAAATTTTTTTTCTACCACTGACCGTGACCCATGTGCATCCCTTAAGTCAAAGGTAAATTAGAATTGCATCTACAATACAATCCGTGCCTCCATGTGGGTGTCACATGTGCATGCTACAATGAAATAAGAATTAAAGAGAGGCATTTTCCTTCTTCTAGTAACCAATACGGTGCTCTCCAAAGCAATCACAAAACTTCATCTATTTCCCTCACACGTTCACGCGCACACCACACAGCTCCTAGAAATGCTTGCTTGAGTGCTTCCAACTTGTGACACCTCTGCTTCCACCACGTTCCAGCCAAGCCGTGAATTCTAAAATGAAATAAAGAAATCTCCACTTTCCGTGACCATGCTGCTTTCTTCCAGAAATCCTTGGCACCTTTTCTTATGTTTTTTTTTAACACAAACAAATGATCATTCATGACCACTCCCTGCACCGGACAGCAGTAGCAGTAACTAGGTGGCACCTTTCCATCCAATCTTAATTCATGCAAACTCTCTCTTTGTTTCTACCCTTGCACATCCCACACGTCATGCTTCCAGCTCATCCAAATTTCAGTTTGGGATGTATTCTCCCTTGGTGCAGTAAAGAAAATAAAAAGGGCTCCACTTCCGTGCACACCTACTCTTCACCTCTCAATCTCCATTTCATTCTCCCTGCTTCCAGCTCCTTCCGTGCATCAACTTCAACAAAATCAATCCTCTCTTCCAAGATGGAATCCGCTCCTGTCCCGCAAAGAAAATTAATTACAGCACCGTATGAGGTAGACCAATTCACTTGTGCGCTTCTTTTACTGGACGTGGCAGCACGCATGCTTGCTTCATTCTCCAATTAAGCACTAAATCCTCGCTTCACTCCAGGACGTCCAGGTGTGTGCTCCAAATGGGTCATCACTCCAGCCCCCATCCAGACCGCTTCTCCCTTCTTAATCACCGTGCACACCATTCATTCCAGCCCTTCTCTTTTCTCCATCACCGTGCTCTCTCCAGCTCAACGTGTGCATCCCCTTCTAAGTTTCCAGCCGTGCTTCCAGCTCATGGCAGCCCTCCATCTTTCTCCAGCTAAGAAAAATTAAACGAAGAGAAAAGAAACGTGCTACTCTTCTTCCAGCTCCGCAGAACAGTGCTTCCTAAAGATGATGAAATCCACGCATCTTCTCCAATTGAAAAACAAATTCAAATCAATGTAACAGTAGCTGAATGGACACCAACACTGGAATCAAACTTAAATTAAAGATTCGATGCCAAAAAGAATGCTGGCCGAAAACGGTGTGCTTCCCATTCAATTCATCCCATACAGTGTTTTCAGTTTCCAGGGAAAATTCAAAACAAAAACCTCCAAAACTCCCAGACCGAGAGAAGAGAAAACTAAAAACAGTGCCAAAAACAAAGTGCCAAAAAAAAGTGGTTCCTCTCACGTGGCGGCTAGGGCTTTTCAAGAGCCGTGGGTCACCTTTAATAAGGGTGGGGTCCACACAAAAGAAAAACCTAGGTCTAAATCACTAACTTCTAATTTTTTGGGTCTACTCTAATTTACCAAAAATTGACCCAAAATATAAGAGTTGATACAGAAATTTTAAACTACTGAATTACAATTTAATTAATTCAAAAATGTCTGTCTGGAGAGTCTTGAATTTATTTGGCATTCTTCCTGATGTCCCAAAATGTATTTCCGAAATTTTCCTGCATTTCAAAATTGCACTTAATCAGCTCAGAAAATCCAAATTAGCACAATTACAAATTTCCGACCAAATTAAGCGGAATTCGGAAAACTGGGAAATAACAAACAATTAAACACAATTCCCTGGTTTATTTAAGTGCAATAAACTAAATCTAATTCAAGAAATAACGATTCATCAAAATAGACCACACTTAGTCTTTTGCACTCCTGGGCAAAACTAAAACGAAAACCAGGGAACTACTCAAACATCAGGGAGCTGACACAGACTCGAAAGACAGACAACAAAGACTCCAAAACAGAAACACAGTTGCACAATTCTCACAAAATTCTGGACGGTAAAAGGTATAGGCAGAATCCAACACAGAGTCAACAAAAGCAGATACTCAAAGAATCATCCAAACAATTCAGTACAAGGAAAGCAGTCAATCAGTTCAAGAGATGAATCAACAGCAACAGAGCCTCACAGATGCACACAATCAGTGTTTCTCTCAAGTGTTTAAGGTAAATCAATGTCACTCAATGCACTCAAGAAAGCAAACAACAACAGACTTGGCAAGCCTCTAATATCAACACTCGAACACATATGCATGTTCAAATCAAAAGGTCTTTTCATGGTTGTAATGGGGCCAAGGACAAGGGAGGATATATCTGGATAAGAAGCTACAAACCATAAGGAACAGAGGAGCAATGGGGAACAAGTGTAAACACATTCAAACACACCCACAACCTCTAATTCCATCCTCTTCTTGACTCCATTATTCACAATTATTCACATTTTTTTTTATATTTTTCTGCTCTCTTTTTTTTCATCCTGTCTCTTTTCTTTTCTCAATTTCAAGAGACAAGATACACCACATATTTACAAAAACAAAACAAGAAGAGGAACTAACTAGCCAACTCATCAGAATCCCCAAGGAGACCACACTTGTTCCCAAAACACTTCCAAAGCTCCAAAATTCCCTAAGGTTAAGGTAATCATGGTTTTTCACTTAGGGCTAGTGTATGAGCATTCAAAACAAAGAAATGGGGGAAAGTATAGGCTCAAAAAGGGTTTTCAAAGGATTAGAACAAGGTAAGTGATGAGTCAATATTTTCTCAATTTCACTTAGCTTATTGTGCTAGATTTAATCAGGGAATTGTGCTTAAATGTCCGGTATTTTTCCGTTTTTGCTAATTGTGCTTAATTTGACCAAAAATTCTAATTTTAATTAATTTGGATTATTTGAGTAAATTATTTGCATTATTAATTGCAGAAAAATTCTGGAAATACAATTTGGGACATTTAGAAGGTTGTCACATAATTCAAGATTCTTCATAAAAGAAGTGTGCACAAGAAAAAACGTCCAACAACACCCTTATTTCATTTAAAATGCAAATAGGCCCAAGGGGGTGCAGCTGCCAACTAAATTGAAGGGTTTTTGGGCTTAGCGTGGAGAGTGCGGGAAGCAAAGATTGGTGCGCTGTCCAGCAGCCTGCACACGGGATTCCAGCATTCCAGCACGCAGCCTTGTGTCCAGCACGGTCACGGCCCAAAGCACACACCAACACACTGCAGCACACGTCCAACACGGAAGGAACGTTGTGTCCTGGGAGGGGGTGCGCGGTCCAACAGGGGTGTGTCCAGCAAAGGGAAGTAGCATCCAGAAGCTTCCACGCCACGGTCCAGAGTGAGTAAGATGGAATCTCCAGCCGCAACCTAGAAAAAGAAGAGAAAAAGAGGATGATAAAAGAACGTGTTGGTTACGGCTGAAGGGGGCTGTTGGACGTGCGTGGGAGCCGCCACTGGCCATTCTCTGAGTTTCATGATTTTCTTAGGCTTGTGCTTGGTTTTTCTGAAAAAATGTAAAAAGCTGGGAGTGTATTCACGCTGTCTTTAGAAATGAATTGAGCACTATTTTGTCTTCTTGATTCCAAGGCTGTCACGGTGACATTGTTTGGCATTGGTTCTTTATTTCTTTTTTTTATTACGCTTACCTTTAAGCACATGGCATGGTGTGTGTAGAGCGCTGGAAATTTTTCTTTTACGCTTTTACGTTTATTTTCATGGAATGAAGAAGTGGATTAGGATGGAGTAGGAGCTGTCAAGTGCTGCAAGCTGCACACGGTCTGGATGGGATTTTATTTGAATTTTTTTGGAAGCACACGCGCAAGAGAAATGGAGCGGTGATTGAGATTGGATGGAGTGGAATGGAAAGCATAGCACGTACGGTGTAGTGTTTCTTTTGGCTTGGAGCACACACCTGGATGTCTTGGAAGAAGTGAGCAGCACGCGGTCTTCATTTTGGCAGCAGTTGTCACGGCTGGAAGAGTGCACGGGAGAAGATAAGCACGTTGACGTGTAAGCAGGAAGCAACATCCTGGAATGAGTCACGGGTCTAGGTGAATAAAATAGGATTTGTAGTGGAACATAGAAGCTGGAGAAGGTGTGTGGTGAGCACGGTGATTACTTGGAGCATTGGGAGACGTGAAGGGAATTTAAGTGGGGCTGGATGTGTGAAGGGAGCCGTCAACCTCACGTTTCGTTCTTTTTCTTTAGAAGTTTTTATTAGTTTTAATCCAATGAAAAAGATGCACACAGTGATGAATTTGTGATGGGACAAAAATGAAGAGGTGATTAGATAGGGTAGATGTATTGTGTATGGTGGCTGATTTTGAGAGAAGAAGTTTGGAGTTTTTACTGGATGGAAGAGTCACGGCTGGAAAGAGTAGCACACGGTCACAGCATTGATTCACTTTGTTCATTTTGGAAAACCGTGAAAATTGATTCACGTGATGGAAGAAAGAGCACTTCACTTATTTTAAATTCCTTTGCATACAACACATGAAGTGTCACGGCCAAAGAGTGTTTTAGAAGCATTTACAATTTCAATTTCTTTTGGTAAATGAAATTTCTCATGTGACCCATTCATTTACCAAAAGAAATTGAAATTGTAAATGCTTCTAAAACACTCTTTGGCCGTGACACTTCATGTGTTGTATGCAAAGGAATTTAAAATAAGTGAAGTGCTCTTTCTTCCATCACGTGAATCAACTTTCACGGTTTTCCAAAATGAACAAAGTGAATCAATGCTGTGACCGTGTGCTACTCTTTCCAGCCGTGACTCTTCCATCCAGTAAAAACTCCAAACTTCTTCTCTCAAAATCAGCCACCATACACAATACATCTACCCTATCTAATCACCTCTTCATTTTTGTCCCATCACAAATTCATCACTGTGTGCATCTTTTTCATTGGATTAAAACTAATAAAAACTTCTAAAGAAAAAGAACGAAACGTGAGGTTGACGGCTCCCTTCACACATCCAGCCCCACTTAAATTCCCTTCACGTCTCCCAATGCTCCAAGTAATCACCGTGCTCACCACACACCTTCTCCAGCTTCTATGTTCCACTACAAATCCTATTTTATTCACCTAGACCCGTGACTCATTCCAGGATGTTGCTTCCAGCTTACACGTCAACATGCTTATCTTCTCCCGTGCACTCTTCCAGCCGTGACAACTGCTGCCAAAATGAAGACCGCGTGCTGCTCACTTCTTCCAAGACATCCAGGTATGTGCTCCAAGCCAAAAGAAACACTACACCGTACGTGCTATGCTTTCCATTCCACTCCATCCAATCTCAATCACCGCTCCATTTCTCTTGCGCGTGTGCTTCCAAAAAAATTCAAATAAAATCCCATCCAGACCGTGTGCAGCTTGCAGCACTTGACAGCTCCTACTCCATCCTAATCCACTTCTTCATTCCATGAAAATAAACGTAAAAGCGTAAAAGAAAAATTTCCAGCGCTCTACACACACCATGCCATGTGCTTAAAGGTAAGCGTAATAAAAAAAAGAAATAAAGAACCAATGCCAAACAATGTCACCGTGACAGCCTTGGAATCAAGAAGACAAAATAGTGCTCAATTCATTTCTAAAGATGATAACAGTTGAAAAACTGTTATTTTCATGCTTAAAATTGACACAAAAAGCAACCTTTACACTTAGAAACTAGCTTGAAATCATGCTTTTATCCATATTTTCAGAAATAAGAGAGCTGGATAGGTTTATGCTTGATTTCAGTGTCTTTATGCAGGTTTTAAGGTGAATTTAGTGAAAGAAGTGAAGAAGGAGAGAGTTGAAAGTGAATTTAATGGTTTTGTGCAAGATTCCCTTGATTTTGTAGGCTAATTGAATGATTTGAAAGAAGAATTGAAGTACCGAATGATTGGAATGCTGAAAAGTCAACCAGTCAACCAGAAAAGTCAACCAGTCAACCAGAAAAGTCAACAGTCAACCAGAAAAGTCAACCAGTCAACCAGAATGCTGAAAAACCAAGCAGAACGCAGAAAAAGTCTGACCGAGTGGCGCTGAGCGGCAAAATACCGCTGAGCGGCACTTTTCGGGTGCCGAAATCACCGCTGAGGGGCAAAACAGCAGCTGGGGGGCAAAATGGATCATGCGATAGTACCGCTCAGCGGTAAAATACCGCTGAGCGGCATTCTAAGTGGGCTTGGACCGGTTTTCTTTTGTTTTTATGGGCTTGGACTTGTTTTATGTTATTTTTATGCTCTATTTAAGGACTTGCACGTCCTAGGGTTAGTATCTTTGGCAGAAACGAGGCAAACACTCTCTCTTCCACCCCTTTGAAGGAGGATCTTGGATGCTCAGGCTACCTCTTCACCTTTTTAGGGTTTATTCTTTCATTCTTTCATTGTTATTCATCTAGGTTCACCATGAATATGGTGAACTAAACCTTGTATGTTTGTTGGGGAATCAATGTAATCTCTTGAAGCTCTCATATATGGAATCTATGCTTGCATCTTTTAATTAAGATTTATGCTTTCTTTCATCATTAGTTAGGGTTTTTCCTCTTTGCTTAATGCTTGCATGGTTTAACTCATTCGATGCATGATTATTGGTTTTGTCGATACGGGCACGTACGGGGAAGTCTAGATCCGGGGAATTTCTCCCAATATGATATTGGTTGTCGTTAAGCTCCTGCACTTATGAACCATTAGGAATGCTAGGAATTGTATGAACTCGTGATTAGGGAGAAGCCATCTAGAATGGTACTTTAGAGAGTGGCATTAACAATGATGATTTGAATGTTGAATTCCTAAAATGTATGAGAGTGGATGAGATGAAATTGACCCCCAACAACATATTCATTCATATATTTCATTGAAAGTGTTTATCTTTTGTCTTTGCCATTGATCAAACTTCATGCATACATGTTTATTTTCTGTCTTGCATATTAAAATCCAAATATTTCGTTTGTAAATCCTAGCTAATCAACAAATCATATAACTAAACTAGGCCGTGAGTCCTTTGGGAGAACGATACTTGGTCTTACCAAGTTTATTACTTGAACGATTCGGTCATACTTGCCAATTGTGAAACAAGTTTGTGACATCATATTTGGTGATCATAAATTTGTCCATCAAGTTTTTGGCGCCGCTGCCGGGGACTCTGGTTTAACTGGTTAATTTGTGTGATTATTGATTATCTTTGACTTTAATTTTGAATTTCTGTTTTTATTTTCTGTTTTTATTTTTTCGGTTTTTATTTTATCTTATTTGATTTTATTTTATTTTATTTGATTAGATTTGATTTGATTTGATTTGATTTGATTAGATTAGATTAGATTTTATTTTATTTTATCTTATTAGATTAGATTAGATTTTATTTTATTTTATTTTATTCTATCTTATTTTATTTTATCTTCTGAATCTTTTATCTTCTGAATATATATCTTCTCCTATATCTTTTTGTGCTAACAAATATTTTCTAGAGTTTTGTGCCTAATGTTTGCAGAATGCAATTTGGTCAAGAATTTAACTATATGGGCACTCAATTCTACCAAAGTAATCTCAACCACTGGTGGGAACATGACTCAAGCATGGATCAAAGCAAATTTTGGCAAGCTGCCGGACAATTTGAGAACCAACCACAACAACAATGGCAGCAACAAAGCTTTAAAATCAACAAAGGGAAGCAAGAGATCTCTTCATTTAGACAAGGCATGGAAGAATCATTGGGGCATGCATGGGACAGGTATAAAAGCCTATTACGAAAGACTCCCACGCATGGATTTAACGAAGGAGAAGTAGTCCTAATCTTCCTTGGAGGTCTTGGTTCACAAACCATGATGATGCTTAACGCCTCAGCTAGAGGCAATATCAAATGGAAGACTCCAGAGGAAGCCACAGAAATAATTGAAAGCATGACTACTAATGACAATAAGTGGAACAGTGAAAGAGGAGCTCCTATTCAACAAAAAGGAGTTCTACAGTTGCAATCCAAATATGCATTGATAGCTCAAAACAAGTTAATAACTCAACAATTGGAGAATCTCACAAAGATACTTGAACAACTGCCAAAAGAGTTAAAGACTGTTGCACAGGTTCAATCACAGTTGTGGGAATTATGTGGAGGTGATCATATCAATGGTCAATGCGCCTGTCCAGCAGAAGCTTTAGAGGATGTTAACTTCATGGCCAATCAATTTCCATACAGTCAGGAGAATTTCAATGAAGGGTGGAAACCACACCCAAGTGTTGGTCAAAGACAAAGTGGGCAAGCTGGACAAACTGGGCAATTTAACAAGCAACAACAACAACCAACCTTATGGCAACAAATTTCTATACTTAATGAAAGATCAATAAGGTTGGAAGAAACTCTTCAGCAATTTATATAGAAAACTGAATCTTCTCAAAAGAGCACTGAAGCTGCTATTAAGAACTTGAAGATTCAAATGGGGCAGATTACCAAGAAGTTGGAAGAAAGGCCTGACACGAATTTTGGGGCTAATACTGAGGTTAACCCCAGGGGAGAGTGTCAAGAGCTAGTGAGTGTAAATGTTGAAAAAGTTGAGTTGGAAAAAGAAGAGAGAAAAGAGAGAGAAGAGAAAGAAGAAGAGAAAATTTGTGTGAAGATTGAGAAGGTGAGTAGAAAAAGAAAAGAAAAAAAGAAAGTGGGAGAAAAGAGAAAGAGGACGAGAGAAAAAAATAAAGAATCATATGAAAAACCTCGTCCCCATCCAAAGAAGTATCATAGGAAGAAGGAATTTGAGTGCTTTATGGAAATCTTCAAGAAATTGGAGATTAAAGTTCCTATGATTGAGACACTGCAACAGGTTCCTGGTTTGATCAAATTTCTGAAGAAGTTCAGTAAAAAGAAGAAAAAGAAGAAGGAACTTGAGCTTTACTGGGTCAAGCTAATGACGTTAAAAAAGCGCTTGCTGGGAGGCAACCTAATGGATTTAAAAACTTTTGATTTGGTTTTGTAACTTTTAATTTGTGGACATTATTTTGTAAATATTTTGTTGGATACAACATCTACTGAAGGATGCTAGGTGGTTAAGTATCTACTGAAGGATACTAAGTTTGTAACACCCACTGATGGGTGCTGGTAAGTCTGTAACACCTACTGATGGGTGTTGGTAAGTTTGAAACACCTACTGATGGGTGTTGGTGGATTTTGGGTCAGGCTCGTGACGTTAAACAAGCGCTACCTGGGAGGCAACCCAGTTGATTGATTGTTTTTGTTTGTTTTATTTTAGTTAGGGTTTGCATAAGTATTTTAAATATTGAATTGCAGGGAACCAGTGAGGGACATGTCTAGGAGGCACGTAGGTTAAGAAAAGAAGGAGAAGAGCACATCACGAAAGTGCCGCTGAGCGGCAACTTACCGCTGAGCGGTACTCTCGCAGATGGGCTTTAGTTCCCCTTAGCGGGACCCGAGCCCATTAGGGTATTTTTATACCCTAAGTTGCATTTTGGTTTCTCTTTTCAGACTCTTCTCTGCACACACACTCCTACATACCTTTTCAAAGGTTCTCTACAATTTTTCCCTCATCCCTCTTTAGAAAATCTCCCTTCCACTCACTTGCTCACTAGTTTTCCATCTAAGTTTGGGGTTGGGAGAGAGCATCATATAAGGGGCTGATTTCTTCATTGTGGTTTACTAATGCTTAACAATGTATCTTTTGGTTTTGTGAATTATGTTTGATGCAGGGATGGCCTCCTCATCGGGCAAAAAGAATCAAGACTATAAGATCCAAGAAGAGGAAGATACAAAGGACAACTCAGATTGATGAGGAGCTAAGATAGCATTTACGGATGAATGCTATCATATGCTTATGCTTTTGTTGGTTTAAGTTTTCTAAACTTATTTATTTTTTGTTTTAGATTAGGGTTTGATATACTCTATTGGAAACTTGGTTTGTTATGATGGTTTGCTATTAACTGTGATTGTGTGATAAGTAATGCTTGATGATGATTAGTGATTGATTGATGTTGAGATAGATGTGCACATAAAATGCTTATACAGGTGATTCACAAGCTTTGTGAACAAATACAGGATATTATGATTGTGATTGTGAAATTAAGCAGGATGTGTATGTCAAATGTTAATGAGCTTATATGTGAGGTTTTGAGCTCCAGAGTTGTTATTGTTGAATGCTATTACTTTGAAAGCATGAATGATTTTGCCCAGGTTTTCTATGATTGAATCAATTGCTTGTTTTGCATCATATGATCAAGGCCGTTTGTTGGAACCCTTTTTATTGGCCAAATTCATAAAGTTAGCCCACTAAAAGAGAACACTTTGTGTTCTATCCTTTGAACCCTTAGCCTTGAACATACACTGAAAACCCTTGATTGAAAATCTTTACCTTGAGTTAAGTAGAAGATCTTGTGTGGTATTGTTAAATGTTCAAGTTTGGGGTTGTTGGGAAAACATGAAAAGCATTGAGCTAAGAGCTAAAAAGTAAGAATATGCAAAGAAAAAGAAAAGAAAAGAAAAAGAAGTAAAGCTCAATGCAAATGCAAAGGCAAAAGAAAGTTGGGAATGAATAAGATGATTGTGTTATTATGATTCTCTTAACTCAAGGATTTTGTGATCCAGAAAAACCAATTTTCTTGTTAGCCCAGCCACATTATAAGCCATTGAAAAGTCCTTGTGATGATGCATGCTTGTGAATGTTTTTGATTGTGGTAAAATGAAAGGCAAAGTTGACTCATGTGACATTGTGGTAGTGGAGTGAATGAGTGAAACACTTTACCTCTTATACACTTGTGTGTTGAGTGAAACACTTTACCTAGTGAGGAAATATTCCATAAGCACATGAACATCCATGCTTAATTGATTGATCATTCATGAAAAATAGCATTTGTTGGAATTTAAATGACTTTGTGAACACTAAAGCATGTGCACATCTTGATTGAACTCTTGGTCATAAGTTTGAGTGAAGTTGTTACTTATCTTGAAAAAGAGGATTTTTGAATGAGTGAACCATCATATGAATTGGTTGAAGATTGAGTTACATCTTGTTTGCTTGAGGACAAGCAAAGTTCTAAGTTTGGGGTTGTGATAACAGTTGAAAAACTGGTATTTTCATGCTTAAAATTGACACAAAAAAGCAACCTTTACACTTAGAAACTAGCTTGAAATCATGCTTTTATCCATATTTTCAGAAATAAGAGAGCTGGACAGGTTTATGCTTGATTTCAGTGTCTTTATGCAGGTTTTAAGGTGAATTTAGTGAAAGAAGTGAAGAAGGAGAGAGTTGAAAGTGAATTTAATGGTTTTGTGCAAGATTCCCTTGATTTTGTAGGCTGTTGTGCAAGAAGAATTGAAGTACCGAATGATTGGAATGCTGAAAAGTCAACCAGTCAACCAGAAAAGTCAACAGTCAACCAGAAAAGTCAACCAGTCAACCAGAATGCTGAAAAACCAACCAGAATGCAGAAAAAGTCTGACCGAGTGGCGCTGAGCGGCAAAATACCGCTGAGCGGCACTTTTCGGGTGCCGAAATCACCGCTGAGGGGCAAAACAGCAGCTGGGGGGCAAAATGGATCATGCGCTAGTACCGCTCAGTGGTAAAATACCGCTGAGCGGCATTCTAAGTGGGCTTGGACCGGTTTTCTTTTGTTTTTATGGGCTTGGACTTGTTTTATGTTATTTTTATGCTCTATTTAAGGACTTGCACGTCCTAGGGTTAGTATCTTTGGCAGAAACGAGGCAAACACTCTCTCTTCCACCCCTTTGAAGGAGGATCTTGGATGCTCAGGCTACCTCTTCACCTTTTTAGGGTTTATTCTTTCATTCTTTCATTGTTATTCATCTAGGTTCACCATGAATATGGTGAACTAAACCTTGTATGTTTGTTGGGGAATCAATGTAATCTCTTGAAGCTCTCATATATGGAATCTATGCTTGCATCTTTTAATTAAGATTTATGCTTTCTTTCATCATTACTTAGGGTTTTTCCTCTTTGCTTAATGCTTGCATGGTTTAACTCATTCGATGCATGATTATTGGTTTTGTCGATACGGGCACGTACGGGGAAGTCTAGATCCGGGGAATTTCTCCCAATATGATATTGGTTGTCGTTAAGCTCCTGCACTTATGAACTAATCATTAGGAATGCTAGGAATTGTATGAACTCGTGATTAGGGAGAAGCCATCTAGAATGGTACTTTAGAGAGTGGCATTAACAATGATGATTTGAATGTTGAATTCCTAAAATGTATGAGAGTGGATGAGATGAAATTGACCCCCAACAACATATTCATTCATATATTTCATTGAAAGTGTTTATCTTTTGTCTTTGCCATTGATCAAACTTCATGCATACATGTTTATTTTCTGTCTTGCATATTAAAATCCAAATATTTCGTTTGTAAATCCTAGCTAATCAACAAATCATATAACTAAACTAGGCCGTGAGTCCTTTGGGAGACCGATACTTGGTCTTACCAAGTTTATTACTTGAACGATTCGGTCATACTTGCCGATTGTGAAACAAGTTTGTGACATCATATTTGGTGATCATAAATTTGTCCATCAAAAGACAGCGTGAATACACTCCCAGCTTTTTACATTTTTTCAGAAAAACCAAGCACAAGCCTAAGAAAATCATTAAACTCAGAGAATGGCCAGTGGCGGCTCCCACGCACGTCCAACAGCCCCCTTCAGCCGTAACCAACACGTTCTTTGATCATCCTCTTTTTCTCTTCTTTTTCTAGGTTGCGGCTGGAGATTCCATCTTACTCACTCTGGACCGTGGCGTGGAAGCTTCTGGATGCTACTTCCCTTTGCTGGACACACCCCTGTTGGACCGCGCACCCCCTCCCAGGACACAACGTTGCTTCCGTGTTGGACGTGTGCTGCAGTGTGTTGGTGTGTGCTTTGGGCCGTGACCGTGCTGGACACAAGGCTGCGTGCTGGAATGCTGGAATCCCGTGTGCAGGCTGCTGGACAGCGCACCAATCTTTGCTTCCCGGACTCTCCACGCTAAGCCCAAAAACCCTTCAATTTAGTTGGCAGCTGCACCCCCTTGGGTCTATTTGCATTTTAAATGAAATAAGGGTGTTGTTGGACGTTTTTTTCTTGTGCACACTTCTTTTATGAAGAATCTTGAATTAAGTGACAACCTTTTAAATGTCCCAAATTGTATTTCCAGAATTTTTCTGCAATTAATAATGCAAATAATTTACTCAAATAATCCAAATTAATTAAAATTAGAATTTTTGGTCAAATTAAGCACAATTAGCAAAAACGGAAAAATACCGGACATTTAAGCACAATTCCCTGATTAAATCTAGCACAATAAGCTAAGTGAAATTGAGAAAATATTGACTCATCAGTAAGCTTATTTGGCTAGAGAGGCTAAAAAACAAAGCTGCCTTTATCACTTCCAAACATGCATATCAATCAAGAGTTATCAACAAGAGTCAAACCAAGGCATATGTGCAAGCAATCAAGAGACATATCACACACAAGAAAGAACATCAAGTGGCTCAAATTCTCACACAGGGCATTTGTGTCACAATCAATTCAACTCTCAAACATCATGATCATCTTCCAAGCAAAGAAAAGCAAGGAATCCAAAATCTCAGAGTATTAATGAAGTGAAGGAAAACTGACAACCTAACCACAATCCAGAATTTACGAAAAGTATGCAAAATTGTACACAAGACACAACAAACTACATAAAAACCGAAACATGAACAAAGAAACAACCTCCCCTAATAGACCACACTTAAACGACACAATGTCCTCAGTGTGTCACAATCAGTAGATCAAACAATCAGAACAATCATCAGATATCGACAAAGTGCAATAAAAGTGAGGAGGGAAGGAGAAAAGAAACTCCTTGAGTCAGATGGGAGGATAGGTGGGGTGGACCAAAGACGTCTCCTCCACCACTACATCCACTAAAGAAGGGTTGTTGAGGAAAGGCTTCAGTCTATGCCCGTTCACCTTGAAGCTTTTAGCTGTAGATGGACCTTGGATCTCTACTGCACCATAAGGATAAACATTAGTCACAACAAAAGGTCCAGTCCATTTTGATCTCAACTTACCACCCATGAGGTCGAGTCTAGAGTTATACAACAAAACCTGTTGGCCCACCTCGAAGTCCTTTCTAACAATAGAACTATCATGGAACTTCTTTGTCCTTTCCTTGTAGAACTTCGAGTTCTCATATGCCTCCAATCAGATCTCATCCAATTCATTCAGTTGCAACTTTCTTTCCTCTCCAGCTTGGTCCATGGAGAAGTTGCAAATCTTCACAGCCCAATATGCCCGATGCTCAATCTCGACCGGTAGGTGACATGCTTTTCCGAAGACAACCCGGTAGGGAGACATCCCTATCGGTGCTTTGTAAGCTGTCCTGTGAGCCCAAAGAGCATCGTCCAACCTATTGCTCCAATCTTTCCTGTTGGGCTGGACAATCTTCTCCAAAATCCTCTTAATCTCCCTGTTGGAGATCTCAGCCTGCCCATTTGTTTGGGGGTGGTAAGGTGTAGAAACTCTGTGCGTCACCCCATATTTCTTGAGCAAAGCTTGCATGGATCTGTTGCAAAAATGGGTTCCTTGATCACTAACAATTGCTCTAGGCACTCCAAACCTGCAAAAGAGGTGAGATCTAACAAAGTCTACAACAACCCGAGCATCATTAGTCCTGGTGGCTCTAGCTTCCACCCATTTTGAAACATAATCCACAGCAAGGAGAATATAACAGAAACCAAAAGAAACAGGAAAAGGACCCATGAAATCTATACCCTATACATCAAACACCTCACAGAACAACATAGGTTGTTGAGGCATCTCTTGTCTCTGTGAGATTGATCCTCCTGCTCTTTTACAAGGCTCACAAGTGCTGCAGATCTTCTCCGCATCTTTGAAGATGGAAGGCCAATAAAAACCACAGTCCAGCACCCTGCGAGCTGTTCTCTGTATCCCCAGATGACCACCAGGTGAGGAGGCATGACAAAACTGCAGGACCGAGTCAATCTCATGGTCCGGAATGCATCTCCTAGTAACCTGGTCACTGCACAACTTCCACAGATATGGGTCATCCCAAACATAATACTTAGCATCACTCTTAATTTTAGCAATCTGAGCACGTGATGCTAAGGGAGGAAAAACAAAAGCAACCAAATAATTTACAATGTGTGCAAACCAAGGAGTGGGGTGAGAGTAAGAAATCATCAACAAACTCTCGTCAGGAAAGGTATCCTGTATGGGCAACACATCAGCTTCATTCTCAGCTTTTTCAATCCGGCTTAGGTGGTCTGCAACCAAATTTCGTGCTCCACTCCGGTCTTCAATTTGCAAGTCAAACTCTTGGAGCAGTAGCATCCACCTGATCAATCTAGGCTTTGACTCCGCCTTTTTCAACAGAAACTTTAGAGCTGCATGGTCAGTATACACAATAACAGGTGATCCAAGCAAATATGACCTAAACTTATCAAGGGCAAAAACAATTGCCAACAACTCTTTTTCAGTGGTGGTATAATTTGCCTGGGCAACATCCAAAGTGCGTGAAGCATAGTAGATCACTCTTGGCAGCTTGTCAATTTTCTGTGTCAAGACAGCCCCTAATGCATAATTAGACGCATCGCACATGAGCTCAAATGGGGCTGTGATGGACAAATTTATGAGCACCAAAATATGATGTCACAAACTTGTTTCACAATCGGCAAGTATGACCGAATCGTTCAAGTAATAAACTTGGTAAGACCAAGTATCGTTCTCCCAAAGGACTCATGGCCTAGTTTAGTTATGTGGTTTGTTGATTAGCTAAGACTTAAGAACGAAATATTTGAAATTTAATATGCAAAGACGAAAATAAACATGTTTGCATTGAGCTTTGCTTTTTCTTTTCTTTTCTTTTCTTTCTCTTTCCATATTCTTAATTTTAGCTCTTAGCTCAATGCTTTTCCTTTTTCATGTTTTCCCAACAACCCCAAACTTGAACATTTAACAATACCACACAAGATTTTCTACTTAACTCAAGGTAAAGATTTTCAATCAAGGGTTTTCAGTGTATGTTCAAGGCTAAGGGTTCAAAGGATAGAACACAAAGTGTTCTCTTTTAGTAGGCTAACTTTATGAATTTGGCCAATAAAAAGGGTTCCAACAAACGACCTTGATCATATGATGCAAAACAAGCAATTGATTCAATCATAGAAAACCTGGGCAAAGTCATTCATGCTTTCAAAGTAATAGCATTCAACAATAACAACTCTGGAGCTCAAAACCTCACATATAAGCTCATTCACATTTGACATACACATCCTGCTTAATTTCACAATCACAATCATGATATCATGCATTTGTTCACAAAGCTTGTGAATCACCTGTATAAGCATTTTAATGTGCACATCATCTCAACATCAATCAATCAGTAAGCATCATCAAGCAGTACTTATCACACAATCACAATTAATAACAAACCATCATAAGAAACCAGTTGTTCAATAGAGTACATCAACCTAATCTAAAAACATAAAATACTTACGAAATACTGGGTTTCCTCCCAGTAAGCGCTTGTTTAACGTCCCGAGCCTGACCCAAACTTTCAAGGATCAACCAACAACATCATTGTAGAACATTGTTGCACCTCTCCCCCTAGATAAGGCTTGAGACGTTGACCATTTACCACCCAACTTCTCTGTGGATCATCAGCAGATGGATTAAATATTTCAATTGCTCCATGCGGATGCACTTCTTTTATCACAAATGGTCCTGTCCATTTTGACTTCAACTTCCCAGGAAATATCTTCAATCTTGAATTGAACAATAGTACCTGTTGTCCTGGATTAAAAACTCTATTCACCAACTTCCTGTCATGATAAAATTTAATTTTGTCTTTGTAAGCCTTGGATGAATCATATGCATGTAACCGCATTTCTTCAAGCTCCAAAATCTGCCTTCTGCGTGTGCATTGAGTTTCATAAGGATCAAAATTCAAGAATTTCAAAGCCCATAATGCTCTATGCTCCAATTCAACTGGCAAATGACATGCCTTCCCATAGACTAATTGAAATGGTGATAGTCCCATGGACGTCTTCATTGCTGTCCTATAAGCCCAAAGAGCATCATCCAATTTGAGAGACCAATCCTTTCTTGATGAAGTCACAGTTTTTTCCAGGATTCTTTTAATCTCCCTGTTAGACACCTCAGCTTGTCCATTGGTTTGTGGATGATAAGGTGCATCTACCTTATGCTTTACTCCATAGTGTTTGAGTACTTTCTCTAGCTGATAATTGCAAAAATGAGATCCTCCATCACTAATCAACACTCTTGGAGTGCCAAAACGTGAGAATATCTGCCTCTTCAGAAATTTAATTACCGTGCTAGCATCATTTTTAGGACAAGCTAATGCTTCCACCCATTTACTCACATAATCCACTGCTACCAGAATATATTCATTGTTGAAAGATGGAGGGAAGGGTCCAACAAAGTCAATACCCCAACAATCAAAAACCTCAACCTCTAAAATACCTTGTAAAGGCATCTCATGACGTTTAGTGATTGTCCCTGCTCTTTGACATTTATCACAATTCCTCGCATGATTATGGGCATCTTTAAATAAAGTTGGCCAATAAAACCCTGATTGAAGGACTTTTGCTGCTGTTCTTTCCCCATTAAAATGTCCTCCATAAGGTGAATCATGACAATGCCAGAGAATTCCTTCTGCTTCTTCATTTGTAACACATCTCCTTAGAAGATTATCTGCTCCAATTTTGAACAAATATGGATCGTCCCACACAAACTGCTTGGCATCATGCAGAAATTTCTTTCTCTGTTGCCAAGTTAAGTCTTCCGGCATGACTCTTGCAGCTTTGAAATTTGCCATATCAGCAAACCAAGGCCTCTGCTGAATGTATGTGAGTGATTCATCTGAAAAAGATTCCCAGATTTCAGACTCCTTGCTAGTGACCTCATTGTTGACTAACCGTGACAAATGATCAGCAATTAAATTCTCACTTCCTTTCTTATCACGGATTTCTACATCAAATTCTTGCAATAGTAGTACCCATCTAATCAGACGTGGCTTAGAATCTGGTTTTGTCAACAAGTATTTGATAGCTGCATGATCTGTATAGACAATCACCTTAGACCCAATAAGATAAGGTCTAAATTTCTCTAGAGCATATACAATGGCAAGGAACTCTTTCTCTGTGGTAGCATAATTCAATTGAGCATCATTCAGCACCTTGCTAGCATAATAGATTGGATGAAACTTTTGTTCTTTCCTTTGGCCAAGGACAACTCCTATTGCATAATCACTTGCATCACACATTAATTCAAAATTCTGATTCCAATCTGGTGCTACAATTACCGGAGCTGACACTAGCTTCTTCTTCAATATATCAAAAGCTTTTAGGCAATCTTCATTCATCACAAAAGGAGCATCCTTCATCAAAAGATTACTCAATGGTTTAGCAATTTTTGAGAAATCTTTGATAAATCTTCTATAAAACCCAGCATGACCAAGAAAACTTCTAATCCCCTTTACATTTGTTGGTGGAGGTAGTTTCTCAATAACTTCTACTTTAGCTTTGTCTACCTCAATTCCTTTAGCAGAGATTTTATGCCCCAATACAATTCCTTCAGTTACCATGAAATGACATTTCTCCCAATTCAAAACCAGATTTGTCTGAACACATCTTTTGAGAACAGTGTTCAAACTAGCTAAACACCTTTGGAAGGAATTTCCAAAAACTGAGAAATCATCCATGAATACTTCAATGCATTTTTCTAAAAGATCTGCAAAGATTGCTTGCATACACCTCTGAAACGTAGCTGGAGCATTACATAATCCAAAAGGCATCTTTCTATACGCAAGGATACCAAAAGGACAAGTAAAAGCCGTCTTCTCCTGGTCTTTTGGATCTACCACAATTTGATTATATCCAGAATATCCATCTAGAAAACAATAGAAAGCCTGCCCTGATAACCTTTCTAGCATCTGATCCATGAAGGGAAGAGGAAAATGATCTTTCCTAGTAGCTTTATTAAGCTTCCTGTAATCAATGCACATACGCCAACCAGTGACTGTCCGAGTAGGAATGAGTTCATTCTTATCATTATAAATTACTGTCATCCCACCTTTCTTTGGAACCACCTGTACTGGACTCACCCATTCACTGTCAGAAATTGGATAGATGATACCAGCTTCTAGCAGTTTCAACACTTCTTTTCTGACCACCTCCTTCATAACAGGATTTAACCTTCTCTGTGGTTGAGCACTTGGTTTATAGTCTTCTTCCATAAAAATCTTGTGCATGCAATAAGTTGGGCTAATACCTTTGAGATCTGATATTGACCACCCAATTGCTTCTTTGTTGGCTTTCAGAATTTCTATCAACTGCTCTTCTTCTTGTAAAGATAAAGAGTTATTGATGATGACTGGCTTTGTTCCATCTTCTTCTAGAAAAACATATTTCAGATGTGAAGGCAATCTTTTTAATTCTGGTGTCTGTGCTTTGACTGCTTCTTCCTTATCAATTATTTCGAATTTTGGATCTACCTCTGTACTCTTTTTCAATGTTTCCAAGTCCATCAGACATTCATCAATCAGTTTCTCTTCTTCTTCATCTAAATCTTCACATGCATCAATGAGAGTTTTTTCCAATGGGGAAATATTTCGCACCATTCTCTCCTGAACCATACAAACTTCATCAAGTTCATCAAATTGAAAACATGCTTTGTCATCATTTGGATATGTCATGGCCTTGGATACATCAAAAGTGACTTCTTCATCATCAACTCTCAGTTTAAGCTTACCATTCTCTACATCAATCAGAACTCTAGCAGTCTTCATAAAAGGTCTCCCAAGAATAAGAGGAACATCACTAGTTCCTTCCATCTCCATCACAATAAAATCCACTGGAAATACAAATTTGTCGACCTTCACTAGAACATCTTCAACCACTCCATATGGATATTTAAGAGACCTGTCTGCCAATTGAAGAGCCATTCTGGTTGGTTTAATTTCCAGCCCCTGAATTGTTCTGCACATGGATAGCGGCATTAGATTAATGCTAGCTCCCAAATCAATCAATGCTCTTCCAACTTTCACATCTCCTATGGTGCATGGAATAGTGAAGCTTCCTGGGTCTTTAAGTTTAGGAGGTAGTTTCTGTATGATTGCACTGCAATTACCCTGTATATTGATAGTTTCCTTCTCAATGTACTTGTGTTTCTTTGTGAGAAGTTCCTTCAAAAATTTTGCATATGCTGGCATCTGTTGCAATGCTTCAGAGAATGGTATAGTAATCTCCAACTTCTTAAACAGTTCCATGAATCTTTCCAACTGCTTTTCTTTCTCCTTCCTTGAATAACCCTTTGGATAAGGAAGTGGCTTTTCATACTCTTTTTCTTTCTGTCTCTCTTCTCTCTCTTTTTTTTCTCTCCTCTCTTCTTCTTCTTTTTTCTCTTTCTCTCTCTCAACTCTTTCTTTCCACTCACATGATTCTTTTTCACTCTCACTCTCATTTTTTTTTCCTCTCTCTCTTTTTGTCTCTCCTCTAACACTCTACCACTTCTAGTCACAACAGTTTTACAATCCTTTCCAAGATTATCATGTTTCATCTCGTCAACTATTCTCCCAACATAAACCTCCATTTTTTTAAATGCAGCATCCACATTATGACAATAAGATTCATTCGTCTTCAAGAATCTTTGGAAAGTCTCTTCAAGCTTTGTTGTTTTCTCAACTGGAGTGAATTGCATCTGCCATTGTTGTTGTTGCGCTTGAACCATTGACACCTGTTGTATTTCCTGTGGTATTTGAGAAAGTCTCATGGTTGTTTCTTCAAGCTGTTGAGAGATAATTCTATTTTGGATAAGCAAAGCCTCATTTGATTGTAACAACTCCTTCTGACTAAGGTCTCCTTTTTCAATATTGAGTTCGTTGTCACTAGTAGCCATATTTTCAATAATTTCAGTTCCTTCCTCTGGAGTCTTCCATTTGATATTGCCTCCAGCTGAGGCGTTAAGTATCATCTTGGTTTGTGAACCAAGCCCTCCAAGGAAAGTTAAGACTACTTCATGTTCTGCAAAACCATGCATGGGAGTTTTACGTAACAAGCTTTTATACCTGTCCCATGCATTTCACTCTCACTCTCATTTTTTTTTTCCTCTCTCTCTTTTTGTCTCTCCTCTAACACTCTACCACTTCTAGTCACAACAGTTTTACAATCCTTTCCAAGATTATCATGTTTCATCTCGTCAACTATTCTCCCAACATAAACCTCCATTTTTTTAAATGCAGCATCCACATTATGACAATAAGATTCATTCGTCTTCAAGAATCTTTGGAAAGTCTCTTCAAGCTTTGTTGTTTTCTCAACTGGAGTGAATTGCATCTGCCATTGTTGTTGTTGCGCTTGAACCATTGACACCTGTTGTATTTCCTGTGGTATTTGAGAAAGTCTCATGGTTGTTTCTTCAAGCTGTTGAGAGATAATTCTATTTTGGATAAGCAAAGCCTCATTTGATTGTAACAACTCCTTCTGACTAAGGTCTCCTTTTTCAATATTGAGTTCGTTGTCACTAGTAGCCATATTTTCAATAATTTCAGTTGCTTCCTCTGGAGTCTTCCATTTGATATTGCCTCCAGCTGAGGCGTTAAGTATCATCTTGGTTTGTGAACCAAGCCCTCCAAGGAAAGTTAAGACTACTTCATGTTCTGCAAAACCATGCATGGGAGTTTTACGTAACAAGCTTTTATACCTGTCCCATGCATGCCCCAGTGATTCTTCCATGCCCTGCTTGAATGAAGAAATCTCTTGCTTTCCTTTAGTCACCTTAGATTGTGGGAAGTACTTATTCAAAAATTTTGTAACCACTGCTTCCCACTCTGTGAAACTTTCTTCTGGAAAAGAGTTCAACCAAAGCTTAGCATTGCCTCCCAATGAGAAAGGAAACAAGCTAAGTTTGATAGCTTCGTCTGGCACCCCATTAATCTTGACTGTATTGCAAATCTCATTAAAGGTAGTGAGGTGCTCATATGGGCTTTCATGAGATAACCCATTAAATTGATTACTCTTCACCAGTTGAATCAGTGCTGGTTTGACCTCCATATTGGCTGCATTGACTCTAGGTCTAGCTATGCTGTTAAAGTGTTGAGGCCCAGCAATATTGGTGTAGTCTGCAAGAGTTCTTCTACCATTATTACCCTCCATACTTCCTGTGCTATGAACAGAACCTTGTGGTGATGATTGTAAGAGAGTTTCTGGAGAAGGGAAAAGTTCTCTAGATGTTCTGATTCTTCTCCTCCGTCTACTCTCGTCTAGACCTTCAAGAAGAGGTTCTGTTGTTTTCTTACTCCTAGTTAGAATTGCCTCCTGCAAACACAAGAAAACAAAACCCTAGAAAATATTTGTTAGCACAAAAAGATATAAAAGAAGATATATATTCAAAAGATAAAAAGATAAAAGATTCAGAAGATAAGAAGATAAGAAGATAAAAGATTTAGAAGATAAAAGATAAAATAAAATAAAATCTAATCTAATCTAAAAAGATAAAATAAAATCTAATCTAATCTAATAAAAACCGAAAAAAATAAAAACAGAAAATAAAAACAGAAATTCAAAATTAAAGTCAAAGATAATCAATAATCACACAAATTAACCAGTTAAACCACGAATCCCCGGCAACGGCGCCAAAAACTTGATGGACAAATTTATGAGCACCAAAATATGATGTCACAAACTTGTTTCACAATCGGCAAGTATGACCGAATCGTTCAAGTAATAAACTTGGTAAGACCAAGTATCGTTCTCCCAAAGGACTCACGGCCTAGTTTAGTTATGTGGTTTGTTGATTAGCTAAGACTTAAGAACGAAATATTTGAAATTTAATATGCAAAGACGAAAATAAACATGTATGCATGAGTTTTGATCAATGGCAAAAGCAAAAGATAAACACTTTCAATATAATATATGAATGAATATGTTGTTGGGGGTCAATTTCATCTCATCCACTCTCATATATTTTAGGAATTCAACATTCAAATCATCATTGTTAATGCCACTCTCTAAAGTACCATTCTAGATGGCTTCTCCCTAATCACGCGTTCATACAATTCCTAGCATTCCTAATGATTAGTTCATAAGTGCAGGAGCTTAACGACAACCAATATAATATTGGGAGAAATTCCCCGGATCTAGACTTCCCCGTACGTGCCCGTATCGACAAAACCAATAATCATGCATCGAATGAGTTAAACCATGCAAGCATTAAGCAAAGAGAAGAAACCCTAACTAATGATGAAAGAAAGCATAAATCTTAATTAAAAGATGCAAGCATAGATTCCATATATGAGAGCTTCAAGAGATTACATTGATTCCCCAACAAACATACAAGGTTTAGTTCACCATATTCATGGTGAACCTAGATGAATAACAATGAAAGAATGAAAGAATAAACCCTAAAAAGGTGAAGAGGTAGCCTGAGCATCCAAGATCCTCCTTCAAAGGGGTGGAAGAGAGAGTGGTTGCCTCGTTTCTGCCAAAGATACTAATTCTAGGACGTGTAAGCCCTTATATACTATTCTAGAGTTACAAAAGATTACAAAAGCCCAAGCCCATAAAAGTGCCGCTCAGCGGTAAATACCGCTCAGCGGTGACTGCGCGTCCCTTTTCTTCCCCTCAGCGGCCAGTTTTCCCCTCAGCGGACCTCCCGTGACCTCCTGAGTGCCGCTCAGCGGTAAAATGCCGCTGAGCGGTGCTTTCGGCTTCTCCTTTTGCACTCTTTGATTCCTTTTCTGATTCCATCTCTCTCCTTCTTCACTTCTTTCACTAAATTCACCTTAAAACCTGCACAAAAACACTTAAATCAAGCATAAACCTGTCCAGCTCTCTTATTTCTGAAAATATGGATAAAAGTATGATTTCAAGCTAGTTTCTAAGCATAAAGGTTGCTTTTAGTGTCAATTTTAAGCATGAAAATAACAGTTTTTCAACTGTTATCAGGCTGTCCAATCTGGTGCCTGAATGATAGGGGCGGTGGTCAAAGCTTCCTTCAGGCAATCAAACGCCTGCTTGCATCTGTCATCAAAAGAGAAGTCAATATCTTTCTGCAGCAGTCTGGACAAAGGAAGCGCCTTCTTGCTGAAATCTTTGATGAAGCGCCTGTAGAAACCTGCATGTCCAAGAAAAGATCGCACCTCTCGCACGCAAGAGGGGTAAGGCAACTGCTAAATCACAGATATCTTAGCAGGGTCTACCTCTATTCCCTTTTCAGAAATGATATGCCCTAGAACCAAACCTTGTCCAACCATGAAGTGACATTTCTCAAAATTGAGAACAAGGTTTGTTTCTATGCATCTTTTCAAAACTTTTTCCAGACTGTCTAAACATGCATCAAAGGAGGATCCGTACACAGTAAAATCATCCATAAACACCTCTATGCAATTCTCAAGAAAGTCGCTAAAAATGCTAAGCATGCACCGCTGGAAGGTACTAGGGGCATTGCATAGACCAAAGGGCATCCTCCTATAGGCAAAAGTGCCAAAGGGGCAGGTGAATGTGGTTTTTTCTTGATCCTCAGGAGCAATATTTATTTGAAAGTAACCAGAAAAACCATCAAGAAAACAATAATGAGATTTACCTGCCAGGCGCTCCAGCATCTGATCAATGAATGGCAGGGGGAAATGATCTTTCCCGGTTGCTTGGTTGAGCCTCCTATAGTCAATGCAGACTCTCCAACTGTTCTGCACTCTAGTTGGGATAAGCTCATCCCTCTCATTCTTCACCACAGTGAGGCCAGTTTTCTTGGGCACAACATGGATGGGGCTAACCCACTGACCATCTGAAATAGGGTAGATGATCCCAGCTTGCAAAAGCTTGGTCACCTCCTTCTTGATGACGTCCATGATCACGGGGTTTTGCCTTCTTTGTGGCTGTCTCACTGGCCTTGCCCCATCTTCCAAAAGAATTCTATGCATGCATGTGGATGGGCTAATACCAGGTATGTCAGCCAAACTCCAACCAATGGCCTTCTTGTGCTTCCTCAGCACACCAAGCAACTTCTCCTCTTGAACAGAATCAAGGGAGGTGGAAATGATCACCGGTTTCTTCTCATCATCCTCCAAGTACACGTACTTGAGGTTATCTGGGAGCTGTTTTAACTCAAGAGTAGGTGCCTGCAATTCAGATTCATTTGTACTTCTGATGAATCATTATTTTCTACACTGCACTTAGTTTATTGTACTAGAGTTAATCAGGAAAGTGTGTTCAAATATCCAGTATTTTCCCATTTTTCTGAATTGTGCTTAATTCGATCAGAAATTCTTATTTTAATTAATTTGAATTATCTGAAACTAATTATTTACATTATTGAGTGCAGGGAAATTATCGGATAATTTTAGGATTGAAAGATTAATTTCTCATCAATTACATTTTAAACTAAATGAGAAACAAAAATGAAATTTATTTTTCTTCGCAGGGATAGAAACCAGCAATTATTAATTTCCAATTGAAACTTATAAGGGAAATGCACGGATTGAATTTTTGGTGCACATAAAAACAACAAACACCACGTCAACCTAAGATGAAGTGCTAAATCCATGCATAGCATATGTGGCAGCAGACATCCGTGTGTCCAGCTGGCTGGAAACGTCCAAGCACACAACATGAGTAGGGAGCAGGAAGCAGAAAAGAGGGGATTGATTTGAAGAAAAAGGAGGAAGCTAGCTGCTGCTAGGGGAGACAAGTTGCTACTCTATGGGCACAAAGAGACAACACACATGCTAATTTTGGAAGTCTCTTAACTCCTTCTTCTCGGTAGTTTTTGGAACATCCTTTTTTCTTCTTTTCAGAGAGATAGCAAGAGTAGTAGAGATGATGGCTGGATGAAGGAAGAAGTGGTGCTGGTGTGAGATGATACGTTCAAGAGAGCTAGAGGAGGGAAGCAAAACTGTATTTGACTCTTGAACACTGCTGGAAGAAAACACAGCAGCTAGTTTGTTTCCTTTACTTTGCTTTGCTTCTTTGTACTTTGAATGATTTTCCTTGAGAACTGGAAACATGTTCATGATGAATGAATAGACTATGTTTATTCTCTTTCTTGAATTGTAATTGCATCTTCCATTTGGTTTTCTGCATTTTCATACAATCTCTGCATCATAGTAGAGTAGCAAGGAACTGCCGTCACCTATTCAATATAAAAAAAACCACAAAAAGAAAGTTGTTTAATATGAGAAGGGAGTTCACGGTAAAGAGAAGAGGAGAGGCAAGTGAAACCTTGTAGATGCTGATTTGTTTCTGCTGTATGGAAGAGTAAACCACACACACTTATTTTCTTGCTAAAGAGTAGAGAGGAAGAGAAGGATTTGTTACAAAGGGGAGAAGTGATTTTTGATGATAAGGGTACGTAGTTGAAGAAGGAGGAAAGGAGAGTGCAGCGGGAATGGATGCAGCAAAGTGGACGGTCATTAGCTTATAGAAAGGGTGTGTGCATTAAATTCTGCAGAAGAAGTGCAAGTGTCCACGGTCTTGCATCTTTTTATTCATTTCAACATGGCCAAGTAATTGTTTGCATGATGATGTGGATATGAATTCAGCATATACAATTTTATTTTGTTTTGAAGGGTCCTACGTATTATCATTTTCCAAATGCTATGTTATCTTTGCCTTTATTTTATAGAATGCCGTGTTAGTGTAGAGTCCAGCAGCAGCCTTCTTGCACTTTTCCATCTTGTTTTGTTATGTTTAAAATGAAGGGAAACGTGAACCCATCATGCAGCACCGAATTTGGTTTGTTAGAATAGGATTGTTATTGTTATTATTATAAGAAGAAGTGATTGATTTTAGATAGAAAGAAAAGTGGGTGGAGTCGTGTGAAGAGTGCTTTGAAGAAGAAGACAAAAGCTTTTAAAGGTTGTATTTTGAAGCATCTTTCATATTTTGGAGAAGGGATTTACGTGAATGGATAGGAGAGAAAACTTTTGGAAAATTGTTAACCCCTTTGGCTTTTCACGTGAAGAATGGCCCACGGCCTTCCTGTGATTCATTTCTTATGCTATTTGGAATTGAACATGTATAATGGAGTAGATGTTGAACGTAACTTGCTTTCATTTTAATAGTTTTCAATTGCTTTTTGGTGAATAGAATAAGGATTTGTTTTGTCTTCTTCTCATTTGGTAAGTGCTGCAACGTCCATCACCAAGACACAATTAATTTTGATTTAAATTGAAGAAATGGAGTAATGGAATGTGGAGTCCTCATGTCTTTGGTCTTTTCCGAATGGAGCAGTTGGGAAGTATATATTAAAAATCAAATTTTTCCTTTGCACATCATAACAAAAGCGTAAAAAAAACTTAGTGCATTCCAATTATCAGTTTCAGCATTCCTTGTTTAATTTCTCCCGTATTGTGTCATGGTAGATAAGTTTTATTTTATTTTCCCTCTGTTGTTTTAAAATATTTAGTATAATTCATTGGAATGACTTGTTGTATATCTTTCGTGCATCCGTATTTATTTTTACTATTTTAAATTGCTGTGATTTCATTTTAAAGTACCAATTTCGTTTTTACTGTCTTAATTTAGTTTTACTGTTTAAATTTTATTTAAAACGTTTTTTTTAATTTATTCACAACCAAACCATCATAACCCCCCTCACTTCGTGTTGACAAAAGACTGAACCACATTTGGTCCCTGAGAAACGACCTAGGAGTCAATTCCTAGCACTGTACTGCATTCTTAATTGCACATCAAATTTGATCGGCCGCGACAGTTGTATCAATTTTTGGCGCCGTTGCCGGGGACCAACGGTTCAGTTTTGAGTCTTGTGTCTGTGTTGTGTGATTTGTGTATGTGTTTGTGATAGTGTTGTTTTGCTACCTTGTGTTTATTTCTGTGGTTTGAATTTTCTGTGCTATTGTTTCATGATTACAGGGTGTCGTGATTTAGTGCATGACTAGAGGAAATCCTGGATTCATACCACCCTTTGATCCTGAGATTGATAGGACTTTTCATAGCTTAATTAGGCATTCTAGGAATTTGTCTTTAGAGTCTGTTTTTGAACCTGTTCCATTAGATATTGTGCATCCTACTGTTGAGTACTCTGTGCATACTGCATCTACTGCATCTGTACTTGATTCTGATTCTGTTGTTTTTCACACTGAGAACAATATGGCACAACCTCCACCTCGCGAGAGGACTTTTAGGGAGATGGCTGCACCTGATTTCGATATTGAAAGCTTGTGCATCCAATATCCTGATGAGGACGTTCCGTATGTTCTCAAGACTGGACTGATCCATTTGTTGCCCAAGTTTCATGGTCTTGCAGGTGCGAGTCCACATAAGCATTTGAAGGAATTCCTGGTTGTTTGTTCCAGTATGAAACCGCACGATGTTCCTGAAGAGCACGTCTTCTTGAAGGCATTCCCTCATTCATTGGAAAATGTTGCTAAGGATTGGTTGTATAGTTTAGCGCCGAGATCCATTGCTAGCTGGGATGATCTGAAGAGGCTGTTCTTGGAGAAATTTTTCCCAGCATCCCGGACCACAGCTATCAGGAAAGACATAACTGGGATTAGACAGCTTAGTGGAGAGAACCTGTACGAATATTGGGAGAGATTCAAGACACTTTGTGCTAGCTGCCCCCACCATCAGATACCTGAACAACTCCTTATTCAGTATTTCTACGAGGGTTTGAACAACATGGATCGAGGTATGATCGATGCTGCCTGTGGTGGAGCTCTTGGAGACATCACACCTGCTGAGGCCAGACCATTGATTGAGAAGATGGCCTCCAACTCCCAGCAGTTTAGCAACAGGAATGATGCCATTGTGGTGAAGGGCGTACAAGATATTGCCCAGTCTTTATCAGCTGTTGAAAGCAAGTTAGAAGGCCAGATTAACTCTCTTGCGAAGATGGTGACACAGTTGACTACCAACCAGAGATCGACATCTCAATCTGCATCTGTTGCACGACTATGTGCTATTTGTCCTTCCAGTGACCACTACACAGATGCATGTCCTTCTTTGCAACATCCTGCTGCCTCTGATGTGCCTCAGGCTTATACTACAAACATCTACAACAACAGGCAGCCACAACAGCAAAATCATGACTTGTCCAGCAACAGGTACAACCCAGGGTGGAGGAATCACCCCAATCTTAGATGGAACAATGCGCCACAGCAACAGCAACAGGCGCCACCTTTTCAGAATGCTGGAACACCTAACAGATATGTGCCTCCACCCATGCAACAACACCAAAGGCAACAACAACAGCAACAGCAAGAGGCACCTGCCCAACCAGCTGCCCAACCTTCCACTTCGTCTGAACCTTCATTGGAAGAGTTAGTGAGACAGATGACTGTGCAAAACCTGCAGTTTCAGAAAGATAACATGCAGTTTCAGAAAGACAACATGCAATTTCAGCAGGAGACTAGAGCGTCCATACAGAGCCTCACTAACCAGATAGGTCAGATGGCCACTCAGATAAACCAGGCGCAGTCTCAAAATTCTAGTAAGTTACCATCGCAGACTGTGCAGAATCCAAGAAATGTGAGTGCCATAACCCTCAGATCAGGGAAGCAGATTGTTGTACCTTCAGAGCCCGCCTCTATACAGACACCCGTGCCTGCTACTTCTCACAAAAAGGAGGACCAAGCTGGTCCAAGCAGGACATTTGAGGCAGGTGAATCTTCTTCTCCAGTCGGTGGTTCTTCTTCAGGAGGATCTCCTCCCTTAACCACCACTACTGCTGCCACACCATCTCCATTGATTGACCGACCTATCCCTCTTCCATTCCCTTCACGAGCACTTCCTAGCAAAAAGATGGAAGAGGTAGATAAAGAAATTCTGGAGACCTTCAGGAAGGTGGAGGTGAACATACCTCTACTTGATGCAATCAAGCAGATACCAAAGTATGCAAAATTCTTGAAGGAGCTGTGCACACACAAGAGGAAGATGAAGGGAAATGAAAGGATTAGCATGGGAAGAAATGTATCTGCACTTATTGGTAAGTCGGTCCCGTACATTCCTGAAACGTGCAAAGATCCAGGTATATTTTGCATTCCTTGTGTGATTGGAAATAATAAATTTGAGAATGCCGTGCTTGATTTGGGTGCTTCTGTTAATGTCATGCCTTTGTCTATATATGAATCTTTATCTCTTGGTCCTTTGCAAACCACGGGTGTGGTCATTCAGTTGGCTAATAGGAGTGTTACTCACCCAACAGGTTTCATAGAAGATGTCTTGGTAAGGGTTGGTGAATTGATTTTTCCTACTGATTTTTATGTTTTGGAAATGGAGGAGGGATTCTCTCATGGATCCGCTCCCATTATTTTAGGCAGACCATTCTTGAAAACTGCCCGAACTAAGATTGATGTATATGCTGGAACTTTGTCTATGGAATTTGCTGATATTGTTGTTCATTTTAATATCTTTGATGCAATGAAATTTCCAGCTGAGGACCATTCTCTGTTTAGGATTGATACATTGGATGACATTATTGATGAATTTGTTGTTGACAACTTTAATTTTGTGCATGAGAAGAAGCATTCTTTTCTATCTTCTTTGCATTCATGTATTGAATCTAGATTCGAATCAGGTTTTGAGAATGATGTTGATAATGTTGTGGATTTTGATGAGGATTGTGATGTCCAGGATATTGATGCTATGAATGATATTGATGATGTTGTTGACATATATGAGATGGACAATGATTTGAATTGTGATGAGATGAGTGTTCTGCCTTTACCTGTACACTCTTTAGAGTCAGAATGCATTAACAATGTTGCAGGAAGTACACTTGAATCTGACTTGCAGGCACCCACTCTTGAGCTGAAACAGTTACCAGATAACCTCAAGTACGTGTACTTGGAGGATGATGAAAAGAAACCGGTGATCATTTCTACCTCCCTTGATTTTGTTCAAGAGGAGAAGTTGCTTGGTATACAGAGGAACAACAAGAAGGCCATTGGTTGGAGTTTGGCTGACATACCTGGTATTAGTCCATCCACATGCATGCATAGAATTCTTTTGGAAGAAGGGGCAAAGCCAGTGAGACAGCCACAAAGAAGGCAAAACCCCGTGATCATGGAAGTCATCAAGAAGGAGGTGACCAAGCTTTTGCAAGCAGGAATCATCTATCCTATTTCAGACAGTCAGTGGGTGAGCCCCATCCATGTCGTACCCAAGAAAACGGGCCTCACTGTGGTGAAGAATGAGAGGGATGAGCTTATCCCAACTAGAGTGCAGAACAGCTGGAGAGTCTGCATTGACTATAGGAGGCTCAACCAAGCAACCAGGAAATATCATTTTCCCCTGCCATTCATTGATCAGATGCTGGAGCGCCTGGCAGGTAAATCTCATTATTGTTTTCTTGATGGTTTTTCTGGATATTTTCAGATCAATATTGCTCCTGAGGATCAAGAGAAAACCACATTCACCTGCCCCTTTGGCACTTTTGCCTATCGGAGGATGCCCTTTGGTCTATGCAACGCTCCTGGTACCTTTCAACGGTGCATGCTTAGCATTTTTAGTGACTTTCTTGAGAGTTGTATAGAGGTGTTTATGGATGATTTTACTGTGTATGGATCTTCTTTTGATGTATGTTTAGACAGTTTGGAAAAAGTCTTGAAAAGATGCATAGAAACAAACCTTGTTCTCAATTTTGAGAAATGTCACTTTATGGTTGAACAAGGTTTGGTTTTAGGGCATATCATTTCTGAAAAAGGAATAGAGGTAGATCCTGCTAAGATATCTGTGATTTCACAGTTGCCTTACCCCTCTTGCGTGCGAGAGGTGCGATCTTTCCTTGGACATGCAGGTTTCTACAGGCGCTTCATCAAAGATTTCAGCAAGAAGGCGCTTCCCTTGTCCAGACTACTGCAGAAGGATGTTGACTTTGTTTGTGATGAAAAATGCAAGCAGGCTTTTGATTGCCTCAAGGAAGCTTTGACTACCACCCCTATCATTCAGGCACCAGATTGGACAGCCCCATTTGAGCTCATGTGTGATGCATCTAATTATGCATTGGGGGCTGTCTTGATACAAAAAATTGACAAGCTGCCGAGAGTGATTTACTATGCTTCACGCACTTTGGATGCTGCCCAAGCAAACTATACCACCACTGAAAAAGAGTTGTTGGCAATTGTTTTTGCCCTTGATAAGTTTAGGTCATATTTGCTTGGATCACCTGTTATTGTGTATACTGACCATGCAGCTCTTAAGTTTCTATTGAAAAAGACTGAGTCAAAGCCTAGATTGATCAGGTGGATGCTACTGCTCCAGGAGTTTGACTTGCAGATTAAGGACCGGAGTGGAGCACAGAATCTAGTTGCGGACCACCTTAGCAGGATTGAGAGAGCTGGGAATGAAGTTGATGTGCTGCCCATCCAGGATGACTTTCCTGATGAGAGTTTGTTGATGATTTCTTCTTCTCACCCGACTCCTTGGTTTGCATACATTGTAAATTATTTGGTTGCTTCTATTTTTCCTCCCTTAGCATCACGTGCTCAGATTGCTAAAATTAAGAGTGATGCTAAGTATTATGTTTGGGATGACCCATATCTGTGGAAGTTGTGCAGTGACCAGGTTACTAGGAGATGCATTCCAGACCATGAGATTGACTCGGTCCTGCAGTTTTGTCATGCCTCCTCACCTGGTGGTCATCTGGGGATACAAAGAACAGCTCGTAGGGTGCTTGATTGTGGGTTCTATTGGCCTTCCATCTTCAAGGATGCGGAGAAGATTTGTAGCACTTGTGAGCCTTGTCAGAAAGCAGGAGGACAAATTTCACAGAGACAAGAGATGCCTCAACAGCCTACGCTATTCTGTGAGGTGTTTGATGTCTGGGGTATAGATTTCATGGGTCCTTTTCCTGTTTCTTTTGGTTTTTCCTATATTCTCCTTGCTGTGGATTATGTTTCAAAATGGGTGGAAGCTAAAGCCACCAGAACTAATGATGCTCGGGTTGTTGTGGATTTTGTTAGATCTCACCTCTTTTGCAGGTTTGGAGTGCCTAGAGCAATTGTTAGTGATCAGGGAACCCATTTTTGCAACAGATCCATGCAAGCTTTACTCAAGAAATATGGGGTGACGCACAGAGTTTCTACACCTTACCACCCCCAAACAAATGGGCAGGCTGAGATCTCCAACAGGGAGATTAAGAGTATTTTGGAAAAGATTGTCCAGCCCAACAGGAAAGATTGAAGTAGTAGATTGGACGATGCTCTTTGGGCCCACAGGACTGCATACAAAGCACCGATTGGGATGTCTCCGTACAGGGTTGTCTTCGGAAAGGCATGTCATCTACCAGTTGAAATTGAGCATCGGGCATATTGGGCTGTGAAGACATGCAACTTCTCTATGGACCAAGCTGGAGAGGAAAGGAAGTTGCAAATAAATGAATTGGATGAAATCAGATTGGAAGCCTATGAGAACTCAAAGTTCTACAAGGAAAGAACCAAGAGGTTCCATGATAACTCCATTGTTAGAAAGGACTTCGAGGTTGGCCAACAGGTTTTATTGTATAACTCTAGACTCGGCCTCATGGGTGGTAAGTTGAGATCAAAGTGGACTGGACCCTTTGTTGTGACTAATGTTTATCCTTATGGTGCAGTAGAAATCCAGGGTCCATCTGCAGCTAAAAGCTTCAAGGTGAACGGGCATAGACTGAAGCCCTTCCTCAGCAATCCTTCTCTGTTGGATGCAGTGGTGGAGGAGACGTCTTTGGTCTACCCCACCTACCCTCCCACCTGACTCAGGGAGTTTCTTCTCTCCTTCCCTCCTCACTTTTGTTGCACTTTGTCGATATCTGATGACTATTCTGATTGTTTTGATCTGCTGAATGTGACACACTGAGGACATTGTGTCGTTTAAGTGTGGTCTATTAGGGGAGGTTGTTTCTTTGTTTATGTTTCGTTTTTGTGTATTTTGTGGTGTCTTATGTACAGTTTTGCATGATTTTCGTGAATTATGGACTATGATTAGGTTGTCAGTTTTCCTGCACTTCATTGATACTCTAAACTGTTGAATTCCTTGCTTTACTTTGCTTGGGAGATAATCATGATATTTGAGAGTTGAATTGATGGTGACCATATTACCTGTGTGAGATTTGAGCCATTTGATGATCTTTCTTGTGTGTGATATATGCCTTGATTGCTTGCACATATGTCTTGGCTTCACTCTTTGAATTGATTCTTGACTAATACGCATGTTTGAAAGGGATAAAGGCATTTTGTTGTTGAGCCTCTAAGCCAGATAAGCCTACCCTGTTTTGATCCATTGATACCCTTTTGAGCCTATGTTTTTCCCCATTTCTTTGTTTTGAAGCTCATACACTAGCCCTAAGTGAAAAACCATTATTACCTGAACCTTAGGGAACTTTGTAGCTTTGGAATTGTTTTGGGAATAAGTGTGGTCTCCTGGAAATTTCAGATGAATTGGCTAGTGAGTTCTCTTCATATCTTGTTTCTGTTTGTAAATATGTGGTGCATCTTGTCTCTTGAAATTGTGTGTTGAACAGAGTAAAGAAAAGAGACAGGATGAAGAAAAAAAAAAAATCAGAAAAACAGAAAAAAATTGTGAACAACGGTGAATAATGGAGTTAACTAGAGGATGGAATTAGAGGCTGTAGGTGAGTTTGAATGTGTTTATACTTGTTCCCCATTGCTCATCTATCCCTTATGGTTTATAGCTTTTCATCCAGATATATCCTCCCTTGTCCTTGACCCCATTATGACCATAAAAAGACCTTTTGATTTGAACATGCGTATCTGTTTGAGTGTTGATATTAGAGGCTTGCCAAGCCTATTTGTGTTTCCTTTCTTGAGTTCATTGAGTGACATTGATTTACCTTAAACACTTGAGAGAAACACTGATTGTGTACATCTGTGAGGCTCTGTTGCTGTCGATTCATCTCTTAAACTGATTAACTGTTTCCCTTGTACTGAACTGTTCGGATGATTCTTTGATTATTTGTTTTCATTGATTCTGTGTGGAATTCTTCCTATACCTTTTACTGTCCAGATTTTGTGAGAATTGTGAAAGTGTGTTTCTGCTTTGGAGTCTTTGTTGTCTGTCTGTCGAGTATGTGTCACCTCCATGATGTTTGAGTAATTCCCTGTTCTTCCGTCTAGATTTTGCCCAGGAGTGCAAAAGACTAAGTGTGGTCTATTTTGATGAATCATTATTTTCTACACTGCACTTAGTTTATTGTACTAGAGTTAATCAGGAAAGTGTGTTCAAATATCCAGTATTTTCCCATTTTTCTGAATTGTGCTTAATTCGATCAGAAATTCTTATTTTAATTAATTTGAATTATCTGAAACTAATTATTTACATTATTGAGTGCAGGGAAATTATCGGATAATTTTAGGATTGAAAGATTAATTTCTCATCAATTACATTTTAAACTAAATGAGAAACAAAAATGAAATTTATTTTTCTTCGCAGGGAAAGAAACCAGCAATTATTAATTTCCAATTGAAACTTATAAGGGAAATGCACGGATTGAATTTTTGGTGCACACAAAAACAACAAACACCACGTCAACCTAAGATGAAGTGCTAAATCCATGCATAGCATATGTGGCAGCAGACATCCGTGTGTCCAGCTGGCTGGAAACGTCCAAGCACACAACAGGAGTAGGGAGCAGGAAGCAGAAAAGAGGGGATTGATTTGAAGAAAAAGGAGGAAGCTAGCTGCTGCTAGGGGAGACAAGTTGCTACTCTATGGGCACAAAGAGACAACACACATGCTGATTTTGGAAGTCTCTTAACTCCTTCTTCTCGGTAGTTTTTGGAACATCCTTTTTTCTTCTTTTCAGAGAGATAGCAAGAGTAGTAGAGATGATGGCTGGATGAAGGAAGAAGTGGTGCTGGTGTGAGATGATACGTTCAAGAGAGCTAGAGGAGGGAAGCAAAACTGTATTTGACTCTTGAACACTGCTGGAAGAAAACACAGCAGCTAGTTTGTTTCCTTTACTTTGCTTTGCTTCTTTGTACTTTGAATGATTTTCCTTGAGAACTGGAAACATGTTCATGATGAATGAATAGCTTATGTTTATTCTCTTTCTTGAATTGTAATTGCATCTTCCATTTGGTTTTCTGCATTTTCATACAATCTCTGCATCATAGTAGAGTAGCAAGGAACTGCCGTCACCTATTCAATATAAAAAAAACCACAAAAAGAAAGTTGTTTAATATGAGAAGGGAGTTCACGGTAAAGAGAAGAGGAGAGGCAAGTGAAACCTTGTAGATGCTGATTTGTTTCTGCTGTATGGAAGAGTAAACCACACACACTTATTTGCTTGCTAAAGAGTAGAGAGGAAGAGAAGGATTTGTTACAAAGGGGAGAAGTGATTTTTGATGATAAGGGAACGTAGTTGAAGAAGGAGGAAAGGAGAGTGCAGCGGGAATGGATGCAGCAAAGTGGACGGTCATTAGCTTATAGAAAGGGTGTGTGCATTAAATTCTGCAGAAGAAGTGCAAGTGTCCACGGTCTTGCATCTTTTTATTCATTTGAACATGGCCAAGTAATTGTTTGCATGATGATGTGGATATGAATTCAGCATATACAATTTTATTTTGTTTTGAAGGGTCCTTCGTATTATCATTTTCCAAATGCTATGTTATCTTTGCCTTTATTTTATAGAATGCCGTGTTAGTGTAGAGTCCAGCAGCAGCCTTCTTGCACTTTTCCATCTTGTTTTGTTATGTTTAAAATGAAGGGAAACGTGAACCCATCATGCAGCACCGAATTTGGTTTGTTAGAATAGGATTGTTATTGTTATTATTATAAGAAGAAGTGATTGATTTTAGATAGAAAGAAAAGTGGGTGGAGTCGTGTGAAGAGTGCTTTGAAGAAGAAGACAAAAGCTTTTAAAGGTTGTATTTTGAAGCATCTTTCATATTTTGGAGAAGGGATTTACGTGAATGGATAGGAGAGAAAACTTTTGGAAAATTGTTAACCCCTTTGGCTTTTCACGTGAAGAATGGCCCACGGCCTTCCTTTGATTCATTTCTTATGCTATTTGGAATTGAACATGTATAATGGAGTAGATGTTGAACGTAACTTGCTTTCATTTTAATAGTTTTCAATTGCTTTTTGGTGAATAGAATAAGGATTTGTTTTGTCTTCTTCTCATTTGGTAAGTGCTGCAACGTCCATCACCAAGACACAATTAATTTTGATTTAAATTGAAGAAATGGAGTAATGGAATGTGGAGTCCTCATGTCTTTGGTCTTTTCCGAATGGAGCAGTTGGGAAGTATATATTAAAAATCAAATTTTTCCTTTGCACATCATAACAAAAGCGTAAAAAAAACTTAGTGCATTCCAATTATCAGTTTCAGCATTCCTTGTTTAATTTCTCCCGTATTGTGTCATGGTAGATAAGTTTTATTTTATTTTCCCTCTGTTGTTTTAAAATATTTAGTATAATTCATTGGAATGACTTGTTGTATATCTTTCGTGCATCCGTATTTATTTTTACTATTTTAAATTGCTGTGATTTCATTTTAAAGTACCAATTTCGTTTTTACTGTCTTAATTTAGTTTTACTGTTTAAATTTTATTTAAAACGTTTTTTTTAATTTATTCACAACCAAACCATCATAACCCCCCTCACTTCGTGTTGACAAAAGACTGAACCACATTTGGTCCCTGAGAAACGACCTAGGAGTCAATTCCTAGCACTGTACTGCATTCTTAATTGCACATCAAATTTGATCGGCCGCGACAGCTGTATCAACTTCCTACAAAGTGGTTAGTGCATTCTGACTCCAAAGAATTCACAGGTAAAGGCCGAACACCTATCTCATCAAGCTCCAAATCCATATCCATGACAATTACATTATCAACATCATCCATATCAAAAACATCATCAATATCATGGATATCAAGATTATCTTCAAAATCAACATCATTCTCAAATTCAGATTCAATGCATGTATGTAGAGAAGATAGAAAAGAATGCTCTTTCTTATGCAAAGAATCAAAATCATCAACAACATATCTATCAATAATGTCATCCAATGCATCGATCCTAAACAGAGAATGGTCCTCAGCTGGAAATTTCATTGCATCAAGGATATTAAAATGAACAACAATATCAGCAAATTCCATAGACAAAGTTCCAGCATACACATCAATCTTAGTTCGGGCAGTTTTCAAGAATGGCCTGCCTAAGATAATGGGAGCGGATCCATGAGAGAATCCCTCCTCCATTTCCAAAACATAAAAGTCAGCAGGAAAAATCAATTCACCAACCTTAACCAAGACATCCTCTATGAAACCTGCTGGGTGGGTAACACTCCTATTGGCCAACTGAATGACCACACCTGTGGTTTGCAAAGGACCCAGAGACAAAGATGCATATATAGATAAAGGCATGACATTAACAGAAGCACCCAAATCAAGCATGGCATTTTCAAATTTATTGTTTCCAATCACACAAGGAATGCAAAATATACCTGGGTCCTTGCACTTTTCAGGAATGTGCGGGACCGACTTACCAATAAGCACAGATTCATTCCTTCCCATGCTTATCCTCTCATTTCCCTTCATCTTCCTCTTGTGTGTGCACAACTCCTTCAAGAATTTGGCATACTTCGGTATCTGCTTGATGGCATCAAGTAGAGGTATGTTCACTTCTACCTTCCTGAAGGTCTCCAGAATTTCCTTATCCACATCTTCCATCTTTTTGCTAGGAAGTGCCCGTGAAGGGTATGGTAGAGGGATAGGTCGGTCAACCAATGGAGAAGGTGCGGCAGCGATGGTGGTGGAAGGGGGAGAAGATCCACCTGAAGAAGAACCACCGGCTGGAGAAGAAGATTCACCCACCTCAAATGCCTTGCTCGGACCGTCATGGTCGTTCTTTCTAGGACAAGTAGCAGGCATGGGTGTAGGTGTAGAAGAGGGCTCTGAAGGCACAAAAATCTGCTTCCCTGATCTAAGGGTTATGGCACTCACATTCCTTGGGTTCTGCACAGTCTGGGATGGTAACTTATCCGAATTCTGAGACTGCGCCTGGTTTATCTGAGTAGCCATCTGACCCATCTGGTTAGTGAGACTCTGTATGGAAGCTCTAGTCTCCTGCTAAAATTGCATGTTATCCTTCTGAAACTGCAGGTTTTGCATAGTCATCTGTCTCACTAACTCTTCCAATGAAGGTTCAGACGAAGTGGGAGGGTGGGCAGCTGGTTGGGCAGGTGCCTCTTGTTGTTGCTGTTGTTGTTGCCTCTGGTGTTGTTGCGTAGGTGGAGGCACATATCTGTTAGGTGCTCCAACATTCTGGAAAGGTGGTGCCTGCTGTTGATGCTGTGACGCATTGTTCCATCTCAGATTGGGGTGATTCCTCCACCCTGGGTTGTACCTGTTGCTGGATAAGTCATGATTTTGTTGTTGTTGCTGCCTATTGTTGTAGATGTTCGTAGCATAAGCCTGAGGCGCATCAGAGGCAGCAGATTGCTGCAAAGAAGGACAAGCATCTGTATAGTGGTCACTGGAAGGACAAATAGCACATAGCCTTGCAACAGATGCAGATGGAGCTGCAGATCTCTGGTTGGTAGTCAACTGTGTCACCAACTTCGTAAGAGAGTCAATCTTTCCTTCCAACTTGCTTTCAACAGCTGATAAAGACTGGGCAACAACATCATGCACGCCCCTCACCACAACGGCATCATTCCTGGTGCTAAACTGCTGGGAGTTGGAGGCCATCTTCTCAATCAATTGCCTGGCCTCAGAAGGTGTGGTGTCTCCAATAGCTCCACCACTGGCAGCATCAATCATACCACGGTCCATGTTGTTCAAACCCTCATAGAAATACTGGACAAGGAGATGCTCAGGTATCTGATGGTGGGGACAACTAGCACAAAGTGTCTTGAATCTCTCCCAATACTCATATAAGTTCTCTCCACCAAGCTGCCTGATGGACAAATTTGTAAGCACCAAAATATGATGTCACAAACTTGTTTCACAATCGGCAAGTATGACCGAATCGTTCAAGTAATAAAACTTGGTAAGACCAAGTATCGTTCTTCCCAAAGGACTCACGGCCTAGTTTAGTTATGTGATTTGTTGATTAGCTAGGACTTACAAACGAAATATTCAAAGTTTAATATGCAAAGACAAAAATAAACATGTATGCATGAATTGATCAATGGCAAAGACAGAAGATAAACACTTTCAATGGAATATATGAATGAATATGTTGTTGGGGGTCAATTTCATCTCATCCACTCTCATATATTTTAGGAATTCAACATTCAAATCATCATTGTTAATGCCACTCTCTAATGTACCATTCTAGATGGCTTCTCCCTAATCAAATAGTTCATACAATTCCTAGCATTCCTAATGATTAGTTCATTACTGCAGGAGCTTAAAGGCAACCAATATAATGTTGTCAGTAAAATATTGGGAGAAATTCCCCGGATCTAGACTTCCCCGTACGTGTCCGTATCGACAAAACCAATAATCATGCATTAGAATGAGTTAAACAATGCAAGCATTGAGCAAAGAGGAAAAACCCTAACTAATGATGAAAGAAAGCATATGTCTTAATTCAAAGATGTACTCAACAAATCCATATATGAGAGCTTCAAGAGATTACATTGATTCCCCAACAAACATACAAGGTTTAGTTCACCATCGTCATGGTGAACCTAGATGAATAACAATGAAAGAATGAAAGAATAAACCCAATAAAGGTGAAGAGGTAGCCTGAGCATCCAAGATCCTCCTTCAAAGGGGTGGAAGAGAGAGTGTTTGCCTCGTTTCTGCCAAAGATACTAAACTAAAGGACGTGCAAGCCCTTATATACTAATTTAGAGTTACAAAAGATTACAAAAGCCCAAGCCCAAAGAGTACCGCTCAGCGGTATTTACCGCTCAGCGGTAGTTGCGCGTCACAATTCTTCCCCTCAGCGTGACTCCCGCAACCTCCTGAGTGCCGCTCAGCGGTAGTTTGCCGCTGAGCGGTGCCTTCGTCTTCTCTTTTTGCACTCTTTCTTGTCTTTTCTAATGTCACTTCTCTCCTTCTTCACTCTTTGCACCAAATTCACCCTAAAACCTGCACAAAAACACTCAAATCAAGTGTAAACCTGTCCAGCTCTCTTATTTCTGAAAATAAAGATAAAAGGTGTGATTTCAAGCTAGTTTCTAAGTCTAAAGGTTGCTTTTAGTATCAATTTTAAGCATGAAAATAACAGTTTTTCAACTGTTATCACAACCCCAAACTTAGAACTTTGCTTGTCCTCAAGCAAACAAAATGTAACTCCATCTCCAACCAATTCATATGATGGTTCACTCATTCAAAATCCTCTTTTCAAGATAAGTAATAACTTCACTCAACTTATGATCAAGAGTTCAATCAAGATATGCACATGCTTTAGTGTTCACAAAGTCATTTAAGTTCCAACAAATGCTATTTTTCATGAATGATCAATCAATTAAGCATGGATGTTCATGTGTTCATGGAATATTTCCTCACCAGGTAAAGTGTTTCACTCAACACACAAGTGTATAAGAGGTAAGTGTTTCACTCATTCACTCTACTATCACAATGTCACATGAATCAACTTTGCCTTTCATTTTACCACAATCAAAAACATTCACAAGCATGCATCATCACAAGGACTTTTCAATGGCTTATAATGTGGCTGGGCTAACAAGAAAATTGGTTTTTCTGGATCACAAAATCCTTGAGTTAAGAGAATCATAACAACACAATTATTCTTATTCATTCCCAACTTTTGTTTGCCTTTTCATTTGCATTGAGCTTTACTTCTTTTCTTTTCTTTTCTTTTGCATATTCTTTCTTTTTAGCTCTTAGCTCAATGCTTTTCCTTTTTCATGATTTCCCAATAACCCCAAACTTGAACATTTATCAATACCACACAAGATATTCTACTTAACTCAAGGTAAAGATTTTCAATCAAGGGTTCAGTGTATATTCAAGGCTATGGGTTCAAAGGATAGAACACAAAGTGTTCTCTTTTAGTAGGCTAACTTTATGAATTTGGCCAGTAAAAAGGGTTTCAACAAACACGGCCTTTGATCATATGATGCAAAACAAGCAATTGATTCAATCATAGAAAACCTGGGCAAAGTCATTCAAGCTTCCAAAGTAATAGCATTCAACAATAACAACTCTGGAGCTCAAAACCTCACATATAAGCTCATTCACATTTGACATACACATCCTGCTTAATTTCACAATCACAATCATGATATCCTGCATTTGTTCACAAAGCTTGTGAATCACCTGTATAAGCATTTTAATGTGCACATAATCTCAACATCACTCAATCAATAAGCATCATCAAGCATTACTTATCACACAATCACAATTAATAGCAAACCATCATAAGAAACCGGGTGTTCAATAGAGTACATCAAACCCTATTCTAAAAACAAAAACAAATAAGATACTCACAAAACACTGGGTTGCCTCCCAGTAAGCGCTTGTTTAACGTCCCGAGCCTGACCCAAACTTTCAAGGATCAACCAGCAACATCATTGTAGAACATTGTTGCACCTCTCCCCCCAGATAAGGCTTGAGACGTTGACCATTTACCACCCAACTTCTCTGTGGATTATCAGATGGATTAAATATTTCAATTGCCCCATGCGGATGCACTTCTTTTATCACAAATGGTCCTGTCCATTTTGACTTCAGCTTCCCAGGAAATATCTTCAATCTTGAATTGAACAATAGTACCTGTTGTCCTGGATTGAAAACTCTATTCACCAACTTCCTGTCATGATAAAATTTAATTTTTTCTTTGTAAGCCCTGGATGAATCATATGCATGTAACCGCATTTCTTCAAGCTCCAAAATCTGCCTCCTGCGTGTGCATTGAGTGTCATAAGGATCAAAATTCAAGAATTTCAAAGCCCATAATGCTCTATGCTCCAATTCAACTGGCAAATGGCATGCTTTCCCATAGACTAATTGAAATGGTGATAATCCCATGGACGTCTTCATTGCTGTTCGATAAGCCCAAAGAGCATCATCCAATTTGAGAGACCAATCCTTTCTTGATGAAGTCACAGTTTTTTCCAGGATTCTTTTTATCTCCCTGTTAGATACCTCCGCTTGTCCATTAGTTTGTGGATGATAAGGTGCAGCTACCTTATGCTTCACTCCATAGTGTTTGAGTACTTTCTCTAGCTGATAATTGCAAAAATGAGATCCTCCATCACTAATCAACACTCTTGGAGTGCCAAAACGTGAGAATATCTGCCTCTTCAGGAATTTAATTACCGTGCTAGCATCATTTTTAGGACAAGCTAATGCTTCCACCCATTTACTCACATAATCCACTGCTACCAGAATATATTCATTGTTGAAAGATGGAGGGAAGGGTCCAACGAAGTCAATACCCCAACAATCAAAAACCTCAACCTCTAAAATACCTTGTAAAGGCATCTCATGACGTTTAGTGATTGTCCCTGCTCTCTGACATTTATCACAATTCCTAGCATGATTATGGGCATCTTTAAATAACGTTGGCCAATAAAACCCTGATTGAAGGACTTTTGCTGCTGTTCTTTCCCCATTAAAATGTCCTCCATAAGGTGAATCATGACAATGCCAGAGAATTCCTTCTGCTTCTTCATTTGTAACACATCTCCTGAGAAGATTATCTGCTCCAATTTTGAACAAATATGGATCATCCCACACAAACTGCTTGGCATCATGCAGAAATTTCTTTCTCTGTTGCCAAGTTAAGTCTTCCGGCATGACTCTCGCAGCTTTGAAATTTGCCATATCAGCAAACCAGGGCCTCTGCTGAATATACATGAGTGATTCATCTGAAAAAGATTCCCAGATTTCAGACTCCTTGCTAGTGACCTCATTGTTGACTAACCGTGACAAATGATCAGCAATTAAGTTCTCACTTCCTTTCTTATCACGGATTTCTACATCAAACTCTTGCAAAAGTAGTACCCATCTAATCAGACGTGGCTTAGAATCTGGTTTTGTCAACAAATATTTGATAGCTGCATGATCCGTATAGACAATCACCTTAGACCCAATAAGATAAGGTCTAAATTTCTCTAGAGCATATACAATGGCAAGAAACTCCTTCTCTGTGGTAGCATAATTCAATTGAGCATCATTCAGCACCTTACTAGCATAGTAAATTGGATGAAATTTTTGTTCTTTCCTTTGGCCAAGGACAACTCCTATTGCATAATCACTTGCATCACACATCAATTCAAAATTTTTATTCCAATCTGGTGCTACAATTACTGGAGCTGACACTAACTTCTGCTTCAATATATCAAAGGCTTTCAGACAGTCTTCATTCATCACAAAAGGAGCATCCTTCATCAAAAGATTACTCAATGGTTTAGCAATTTTTGAGAAATCTTTGATGAATCTTCTATAAAACCCAGCATGACCAAGAAAACTCCTAATCCCCCTTACATTTGTTGGTGGGGGCAGTTTCTCAATGACTTCTACTTTGGCTTTATCCACCTCAATTCCTTTAGCAGAAATTTTATGCCCCAGTACAATCCCTTCAGTTACCATGAAATGACATTTCTCCCAATTCAAAACCAGATTTGTCTGAACACATCTTTTGAGGACAGTGTTCAAATTAGCTAAACATCTTTGGAAAGAATTTCCAAAAACTGAGAAGTCATCCATGAATACTTCAATGCATTTTTCTAAAAGATCAGAAAAAATTGCCTGCATACACCTCTGAAACGTAGCTGGAGCATTACATAATCCAAAAGGCATCTTTCTATATGCAAAGATACCAAAAGGACAAGTAAAAGCCGTCTTTTCCTGGTCTTTTGGATCTACCACAATTTGATTATATCCAGAATATCCATCTAGAAAACAATAGAAAGCCTGCCCTGATAACCTTTCTAGCATCTGATCCATGAAGGGAAGAGGAAAATGATCTTTCCTAGTAGCTTTATTCAGTTTCCTATAATCAATGCACATACGCCAGCCAGTAACTGTCCGAGTAGGAATCAGCTCATTCTTATCATTATAAATTACTGTCATCCCACCTTTCTTTGGCACCACCTGTACTGGACTCACCCATTCACTGTCAGAGATTGGATAGATGATACCAGCTTCTAGCAGTTTCAACACTTCTTTTCTGACCACCTCCTTCATGACAGGATTTAACCTTCTCTGTGGTTGAGCACTTGGTTTATAGTCCTCTTCCATAAAAATCCTGTGCATGCAATAAGTTGGGCTTATACCTTTGAGATCTGATATTGACCACCCAATTGCTTCTTTGTTGGCTTTCAGAATTTCTATCAACTGCTCTTCTTCTTGTAAAGATAAAGAGTTATTGATGATGACTGGCTTTGTTTCACCCTGTTCTAAAAACACATATTTCAGATGTGGTGGCAATCTTTTCAATTCTGATGACTGTGCTTTGATTGTTTCTTCCTTATCAATTGTTTCAAATGTTGGATCTTCCTCTGGATTCTTTTTCAATGTTTCCAAGTCCATCAGACATTCATCAATCAATTTTTCTTCTTCCTCATCCAAATCTTCACATGCATCAATGAGAGTTTTTTCCAATGGAGAAATATTACGCACCATTCTTTCCTGAACCATACAAACTTCATCAAGTTCATCAAATTGAAAACATGCTTTGTCATCATTTGGATATGTCATGGCCTTGGATACATCAAAAGTGACCTCTTCATCATCAACTCTCAGTTTAAGCTTACCATTCTCTACATCAATCAGAACTCTAGCAGTCTTCATAAAAGGTCTCCCCAGAATAAGAGGAACATCACTAGTTCCTTCCATCTCCATCACAATAAAATCTACTGGGAATACAAATTTGTCGACCTTCACTAGAACATCTTCAACCACTCCATATGGATATTTAAGAGACCTGTCTGCCAATTGAAGAGCCATTCTGGTTGGTTTAATTTCCAGCCCCTGAATTGTTCTGCACATGGCTAGCGGCATTAGATTAATGCTAGCTCCCAAATCAATCAATGCTCTTCCAACTTTCACATCTCCTATGGTGCATGGAATAGTGAAGCTTCCTGGGTCTTTAAGTTTAGGAGGTAATTTCTGTATGATTGCACTGCAATTGCCCTGTATATTGATAGTTTCCTTCTCAATGTACTTGTGTTTCTTTGTGAGAAGTTCCTTCAAAAATTTTGCATATGCTGGCATCTGTTGCAATGCTTCAGAGAATGGTATAGTAATCTCCAGCTTCTTAAACAGTTCCATGAATCTTTCCAACTGCTTTTCTTTCTCCTTTCTTGAATAACCCTTTGGATAAGGAAGTGGCTTTTCATACTCTTTTTCTCTCTCTCTCTCTTCTCTCTCATTTTTTTCTCTCCTCTCCTCTTCTTCTTTTCTCTTTTTCTCTCTCTCAACTCTTTCTTTCCACTCACATGATTCTTTTTCACTCTCACTCTCATTTTTTTCTTTCTCTCTCTCTTTTTGTCTCTCCTCTAACACTCTACCACTTCTGGTCACAACAGTTTTACAATCCTTTCCCAGGTTATCATGTTTAATCACGTCAACAATTCTCTCAACATGACTCTTCATTTTTTTAAATGCAACATCCACATTATGACAATAGGACGCATTTGCCTTCAAGAATCTCTGTAAAGTCTCTTCAAGCTTTGTTGCTTTCTCAACTGAAGTAAATTGCATCTGCCATTTTTGTTGCTCTTGAACCATTGAGACCTGTTGTATTTCCTGTGGTATTTGAGAAAGTTTCATGGTTACTTCCTCAATCTGTTGCGAGAGAATTCTATTTTGGACAAGCAAAGCCTCATTTAATTTTGACAACTCCTTCTGATTAGAATCTCCTTTTTCAATATTGAGTTCATTGTCACTAGTAGCCATATTTTCAATAATTTCAGTTGCTTCCTCTGGAGTCTTCCATTTGATATTACCTCCTGCTGAGGCATTCAGCATCATCTTGGTTTGTGAACCAAGCCCTCCAAGGAAAATTAGGACTACTTCATGTTCTTTAAAGCCATGCATGGGAGTTTTTCGTAACAAGCTTTTATATCTGTCCCATGCATGCCCCAGTGATTCTTCCATGCCCTGCTTGAATGAAGATATCTCTTGCTTTCCTTTAGTCACCTTAGATTGTGGGAAGTATTTGTTTAGAAACTTTGTAACCACTGCTTCCCACTCTGTGAAACTTTCTTCTGGAAAAGAGTTCAACCAAAGCTTAGCATTGCCTCCCAATGAGAAAGGAAACAAGCTAAGTTTGATTGCTTCGTCTGGCACCCCATTAATCTTGACTGTATTGCAAATCTCATTAAAGGTAGTCAGGTGCTCATATGGGCTTTCATGTGATAACCCATTAAATTGATTACTCTTTACTAGTTGAATCAGTGCTGGTTTGACCTCCATGTTGGCTGCATTGACTCTAGGTCTAGCTATGCTATTGAAGTGTTGAGGTCCAGCAAGATTAGTGTAATCTGCAAGAGTTCTTCTAACATTATTGCTCTCCATACTTCCTGTGCTATGAACAGAACCTTGTGGTGATGATTGCAAGAGAGTTTCTGGAGAAGGGAAAAGTTCTCTAGACGTTCTGATTCTTCTCCTCCTTCTACTCTCTTCTAGGCCTTCAAGAAGTGGTTCTGTTGTTTTCTTACTCCTATTTCGAATTGCTTCCTGCATGCACAAGAAACAAAACCCTAGAACAGATTTGTTAGCACAAAAAGATATAAGAGAAGATATATATTCAAAAGATAAAAAGAGAAAAGATTCAGAAGATAAGAAGATAAAAGATTCAAAAGATAAAAAGATAAAAGATAAAATAAAATTTAAAAATAACATAAAATCTAACCTAAAAGATAAAATAAAATAAAATCTAAACTAACCAAATAAAATAAAATCTAATCTAATCTAAAAAGATAAAACATAAAAAGATAAAAACAGAAAATAAAAACAGAAATTTAAAATTAAAGTCAAAGATAATCAATAATCACACAAATTAACCAGTTAAACCACGAGTCCCCGGCAACGGCGCCAAAAACTTGATGGACAAATTTGTAAGCACCAAAATATGATGTCACAAACTTGTTTCACAATCGGCAAGTATGACCGAATCGTTCAAGTAATAAAACTTGGTAAGACCAAGTATCGTTCTTCCCAAAGGACTCACGGCCTAGTTTAGTTATGTGATTTGTTGATTAGCTAGGACTTACAAACGAAATATTCAAAGTTTAATATGCAAAGACAAAAATAAACATGTATGCATGAATTGATCAATGGCAAAGACAGAAGATAAACACTTTCAATGGAATATATGAATGAATATGTTGTTGGGGGTCAATTTCATCTCATCCACTCTCATATATTTTAGGAATTCAACATTCAAATCATCATTGTTAATGCCACTCTCTAATGTACCATTCTAGATGGCTTCTCCCTAATCAAATAGTTCATACAATTCCTAGCATTCCTAATGATTAGTTCATTACTGCAGGAGCTTAAAGGCAACCAATATAATGTTGTCAGTAAAATATTGGGAGAAATTCCCCGGATCTAGACTTCCCCGTACGTGTCCGTATCGACAAAACCAATAATCATGCATTAGAATGAGTTAAACAATGCAAGCATTGAGCAAAGAGGAAAAACCCTAACTAATGATGAAAGAAAGCATATGTCTTAATTCAAAGATGTACTCAACAAATCCATATATGAGAGCTTCAAGAGATTACATTGATTCCCCAACAAACATACAAGGTTTAGTTCACCATCGTCATGGTGAACCTAGATGAATAACAATGAAAGAATGAAAGAATAAACCCAATAAAGGTGAAGAGGTAGCCTGAGCATCCAAGATCCTCCTTCAAAGGGGTGGAAGAGAGAGTGTTTGCCTCGTTTCTGCCAAAGATACTAAACTAAAGGACGTGCAAGCCCTTATATACTAATTTAGAGTTACAAAAGATTACAAAAGCCCAAGCCCAAAGAGTACCGCTCAGCGGTATTTACCGCTCAGCGGTAGTTGCGCGTCACAATTCTTCCCCTCAGCGGCCATTTGCCCCTCAGCGTGACTCCCGCAACCTCCTGAGTGCCGCTCAGCGGTAGTTTGCCGCTGAGCGGTGCCTTCGTCTTCTCTTTTTGCACTCTTTCTTGTCTTTTCTAATGTCACTTCTCTCCTTCTTCACTCTTTGCACCAAATTCACCCTAAAACCTGCACAAAAACACTCAAATCAAGTGTAAACCTGTCCAGCTCTCTTATTTCTGAAAATAAAGATAAAAGGTGTGATTTCAAGCTAGTTTCTAAGTCTAAAGGTTGCTTTTAGTATCAATTTTAAGCATGAAAATAACAGTTTTTCAACTGTTATCACTGCCTAATCCCAGTTATGTCTTTTCTGATAGCTGTGGTCCGGGCTGCTGGAAAAAATTTATCTAAGAACAGCCTCTTCAGATCATCCCAGCTAGTGACGGATCTAGGCGCCAAACCATACAACCAATCCTTAGCAACATTTTCCAATGAATGAGGGAATGCCTTCAAGAAGATGTGCTCTTCAGGAACATCATGTGGTTTCATACTAGAACAGACAATGTGGAATTCCTTCAAATGCTTATGAGGACTATCACCTGCAAGACCATGAAACTTGGGCAACAAATGGATCAGTCCAGTCTTGAGAACAAATGGAACGTCCTCATCAGGATATTGGATGCACAAGCTTTCGATATCGAAATCAGGTGCAGCCATCTCCCTAAAAGTCCTCTCGCGAGGTGGAGGTTGTGCCATATTGTTCTCAGTGTGAAAAACAACAGAATCAGAATCAGAATCACGTGCAGATGCAACAGATGCAGTAGATGCAGTATGCACAAAGTACTCAGCAGTGGGATGCACAGTATCCAATGGAACAGACTCTAAAGATAAATTTCTAGAATGCCTAGCTAACCTATGAAAAGTTCTATCAATCTCAGGATCAAAGGGTGGTATAGGCCCAGGATTTCCCCTAGTCATGCACTAAGTCACAACACCCTAAAATTATGAAACGATATCACAAAAATTTTGAACACACAAAACAACCTAAACAAACAAATCACACACACTCAAACATACAAGACAAAACACGACACACAAACAACACATTATCAACACAAAAGACCTAAAACTGAACCGTTGGTCCCCGGCAACGGCGCCATTTTGATGAGAGGGTCGCACCTCCCAACAAAAGTTGTGCATAAAAGAATGCAGTATAGTGCTAGGAAGTGACTCCTAGGTCGTCTAACAAGGACCAATATTGCGGTTCAGTCTCAGATCACACACGAAAAAAGGGGGGTTTTGTGATTTTGTTTGGGGATAAAAATTACATACAACTGAATATAAATGAAAGCATTAAAGTGCATGAAAACTTTTAAAGAAAACAATACAATAGATAAATATTCAAACACAATTCACCATCAAGAAGAAGAAAATCAATTCAACATATAACGTAAACCATTCTTAGGCAAAGGAATGAAAGAAATTAAATTTTTTTTCTACCACTAACCGTGACCCATGTGCAATTCTTAAGTCAAAGGTAAATTGGAATTGCATCTACAATACAATCCGTGCCTCCATGTGGGTGTCACATGTGCATGCTACAATGAAATAAGAATTAAAGAGAGGATTTTTCCTTCTTCCAGTAACCAATACGGTGCTCTCCAAAGCAATCACAAAACTTCATCTATTTCCCTCACACGTTCACGCGCACACCACACAGCTCCTAGAAATGCTTGCTTGAGTGCTTCCAGCTTGTGACACCTCTGCTTCCACCACGTTCCAGCCAAGCCGTGAATTCTAAAATGAAATAAAGAAATCTCCACTTTCCGTGACCATGCTGCTTTCTTCCAGAAATCCTTGGCACCTTTTCTTATGTTTTTTTTTTAACACAAACAAATGATCATTCATGACCACTCCCTGCACCGGACAGCAGTAGCAGTAACTAGGTGGCACCTCTCCATCCAATCTTAATTCATGCAAACTCTCTCTTTGTTTCTACCCCTGCACATCCCACACGTCATGCTTCCAGCTCATCCTAATTTCAGTTTGGGATGTATTCTCCCTTGGTGCAGTAAAGAAAATAAAAAGGGCTCCACTTCCGTGCACACCTACTCTTCACCTCTCAATCTCCATTTCATTCTCCCTGCTTCCAGCTCCTTCCGTGCATCAACTTCAACAAAATCAATCCTCTCTTCCAAGATGGAATCCGCTCCTGTCCCGCAAAGAAAATTAATTACAGCACCGTATGAGGTAGACCAATTCACTTGTGCGCTTCTTTTACTGGACGTGGCAGCACGCATGCTTGCTTCATTCTCCAATTAAGCACTAAATCCTCGCTTCACTCCAAGACGTCCAGGTGTGTGCTCCAAATGGGTCATCACTCCAGCCCCCATCCAGACCGCTTCTCCCTTCTTAATCACCGTGCACACCATTCATTCCAGCCCTTCTCTTTTCTCCATCACCGTGCTCTCTCCAGCTCAACGTGTGCATCCCCTTCTAAGTTTCCAGCCGTGCTTCCAGCTCATGGCAGCCCTCCATCTTTCTCCAGCTAAGAAAAATTAAACGAAGAGAAAAGAAACGTGCTACTCTTCTTCCAGCTCCGCAGAACAGTGCTTCCTAAAGATGATGAAATCCACGCATCTTCTCCAATTGAAAAACAAATTCAAATCAATGTAACAGTAGCTGAATGGACACCAACGCTGGAATCAAACTTAAATTAAAGATTCGATGCCAAAAAGAATGCTGGCCGAAAACGGTGTGCTTCCCAATCAATTCATCCTATACAGTGTTTTCAGTTCCCAGGGAAAATTCAAAACAAAAACCTCCAAAACTCCCAGACCGAGAGAAGAGAAAACTAAAAACAGTGCCAAAAACAAAGTGCCGAAAAAAAGTGGTTCCTCTCACGTGGCGGCTAGGGCTTTTCAAGAGCCGTGGGTCACCTTTAATAAGGGTTGGGTCCACACAAAAGAAAAACCTAGGTCTAAATCACTAACTTCTAATTTTTTGGGTCTACTCTAATTTACCAAAAATTGACCCAAAATATAAGAGTTGATACAGAAATTTTAAACTACTGAATTACAATTTAATTAATTCAAAAATGTCTGTCTGGAGAGTCTTGAATTTATTTGGCATTCTTCCTGATGTCCCAAAATGTATTTCCGAAATTTTCCTGCATTTCAAAATTGCACTTAATCAGCTCAGAAAATCCAAATTAGCACAATTACAAATTTTCGACCAAATTAAGCGGAATTCGGAAAACTGGGAAATAACAAATAATTAAACACAATTCCCTGGTTTATTTAAGTGCAATAATCTAAATCTAATTCAAGAAATAACGATTCATCAATCATATTTTGGTGATCATAAATTTGTCCATAAAGTTTTTGGCGCCGTTGCCGGGGACTCGTGGTTTAACTGGTTAATTTGTGTGATTATTGATTATCTTTGACTTTAATTTTGAATTTCTGTTTTTATTTTTCTGTTTTTTTTTATTTTATCTTATTTGATTTGACTAGATTAGATTTGATTTTATTTGATTTTATTTGATTAGATTAGATTTTATTTTATTTTATTTTATCTTATTAGATTAGATTAGATTTTATTTTATTTTATTTTATTCTATCTTATTTTATTTTATCTTCTGAATCTTTTATCTTCTGAATATATATCTTCTCTTATATCTTTTTGTGCTAACAAATATTTTTTAGGGTTTTGTGCCTAATGTTTGCAGGATGCAATTTGGTCAAGAATTTAACTATATGGGCACTCAATTCTACCAAAGTAATCTCAACCAATGGTGGGAACCTCACTCAAGCATGGATCAAAGCCAATTTTGGCAAGCTGCCGGACAATTTGAGAACCAACCACAACAACAATGGCAGCAACAAAGCTTTAAAATCAACAAAGGGAAGCAAGAGATCTCTTCATTTAGACAAGGCATGGAAGAATCACTGGGGCATGCATGGGACAGGTATAAAAGCCTATTACGAAAGACTCCCACGCATGGATTTAACGAAGGAGAAGTAGTCCTAATCTTCCTTGGAGGTCTTGGTTCACAAACCAAGATGATGCTGGACGCCTCAGCTAGAGGCAATATCAAATGGAAGACTCCAGAGGAAGCCACAGAAATAATTGAAAACATGACAACTAATAACAATTAGTGGAACAGTGAAAGAGGAGCTCCTATTCAACAAAAAGGAGTTCTACAGTTGCAATCCAATGATGCCTTGATAGCTCAGAACAAGTTAATAACTCAACAATTGGAGAATCTCTCAAAGATACTTGAACAATTGCCACAAGAGTTAAAGACTGTTGCACAGGTACAATCCCAGTTGTGCGAATTGTGTGGAGGTGACCATATCAATGGAGGAAGTGGACGAAGGGGAAAAAGTGGATGAAGGAGAAGAAGAAGAAGAAGAAGAAGAAGAAAATGAAGAAGAAGAAGAAGAGGAAGAAGTGGAAGAAGTGGAGGAAGTGGAGGAAGTGAAGGAAGTGGACAAAGTGGACGAATTGGACGAAGTTGACGAAGATGACGAAGTTGACGAAGTTGACGAAGTGGACAAAGGGGACGAAGTCGACGAGGTGGACGAAGTGGACGAGATGGACGAAGTAGACCAAGTGGACGAAGTGGAGGAAGTGGAGCAAGTGGAGGAAGTTGACGAAGTAAACGAAGCCGACGAAGTGGACAAATTGGATGAAGTGGACGAAGTTGACCAAGTGGAAGAAGTGGACGAAGTTGAGGAAGTGTAGGAAGTTGAGGAAGTTGACGAAGTGGACAAAGTGGACGAAGCTGAGGAAGTGGAGGAAGTGGAATAGGTGGACGAAGTTGACGAAGTTAACGTAGTGGAGGAAGTGGAGGAAGTGGAGGAAGTGGACGAAGTTGACGAAGTGGACGAAGTGGACGAAGTTGACCAAGTTGAGGAAGTGGAGGAAGTGGAGGAAGTGGAGGAAGTGGAGGAAGTGGACGAAGTGGACGAAGTGGAGGAAGTGGAGGAAGTGGACGAAGTTGACGAAGTTGACGAAGATGACGAAGTTGACGAAGTGGACGAAGTGGACGAAGTGGACGCAGTGGACGAAGTGGACGAAGTGGACAGAGCGGATGAAGTGGACGAAGTGGACGAAGTTGAGGAACTTGACGAAGTGGACGAAGTGGAGGAAGCGGAGGAAGTGGGCTAAGTGGACGAAGTTCACGAAGTTGACAAAGTGGACTAAATGGAGGAAGTGGACGACGTTGACGAAGTGGAAGAAGTTTACGAAGTGGAGGAAGTGGAGGAAGTGGAGAAAGTTGGTGAAGTGGACGAGGTGGACGAAGTAGAGGTAGTGAAGAAAGTGGACTAAGTGGACAAATTGGACAAAGTGGACGACGTGGGGGAAGTGGTGGAAGTGGAGGAAGCGGAGGAAGTGGAGGAAGTGGACGAAGTGAACGAAGTGGACGAACTGAACGAACAAGACGAAGTTGACGAAATGGACGAAGTTGACGAAGTGGACGAAGTTGACAAAGTTGATGAAGTGGAGGAAGTTGACAAAGTGGACGAAGTGGAGGAAGTGTAGGAAGTGGACTAAGTGGATGCAGTGGACGAAGTTGAGGATGTGGACGAAGTGGAGGAAGTGGAGGAAGAAGGAGGAAGTGGAGGAAGTGGAGGAAGTTGAAGAAGTGGACGAAGTTGACGAAGTGGACGAAGTGGAGGAAGTGGAGGAATTGGAGGAAGTGGAGGAAATTGAAGAAGTGGACGAAGTTGACGAAGTGGAAGAAGTGGACGAAATGGACAAAGTGGACGAAGCTGACGAAGTGGACGAAGTGGACTAAGTGGACGAAGGGGAAAAAGTGGATGAAGGAGAAGAAGAAGAAGAAGAAGAAAATGAAGAAGAAGAAGAAGAGGAAGAAGTGGAACAAGTGGAGGAAGTGGAGGAAGTGGAGGAAGTGGACAAAGTGGACGAATTGGACGAAATTGACGAAGTTGACGAAGTGGACGGAGGGGACGAAATGGACGGGGTGGACGAAGTTGACGAGGTGGACGAAGTAGACCAAGTGGAGGAAGTGGAGGAAGTTGACGAAGTGCACGAAGTGGACGAATTGGACGAAGTTCACGAAGGGGAAGAAGTGGACGAAGTTGAGGAAGTTGACGAAGTTGACGAAGTGGACGAAGTGGACAAAGTGGAGGAACTGGAGCAAGTGGATGAATTGGACGAAGTGGAGGAGGTGGAGGAAGTGGAGGAAGTGCACTAACTGGACGAAGTTGAGAAAGTTGACAAAGTGGAGGAAGTGGAGACGGTGGAGGAAGTCGACGAAGTAGAGGAAGTGGAAGAAGAGGACGAAGTGGGAAAAGTTGACGAAGTGGACGAACGAAGCCGACGAAGTTGTTGAAGTGGACGAAGTTGACGAAGTGGACGACGTTGACGAAGTGGACGAAGTTGACGAAGTCGACGAAGTGGATGAAGTGGACGAGGTGGACGAAGTTGACGAAGTGGACGAAGTGGAAGAATTGCAGAAAGTGGATGAAGTGGAGGAAGTGGAGGAAGTGGGCGAAGTAGAGGAAATGGAGGAAGTGGACGAAGTGGACGAATTTGGTGAAGTTGACGAAGTTGACGAAGTGGACGAAGTTGGTGAAGTGGAGGAAGTGGAGGAAGTGGACGAAGTGGAGGAGGTGGAGAAGTGGACGAAGTGGACGAAGTGGAGAAAGTTGATGAAGTGGAGGAAGTAGAGGAAGTGGAGGAAGTTGACGAAGTGGAGGAAGTAGACGAAGTGAACGAAGTAGACGAAGAGGACGAATTGGACGAAGTGCACGAAGTGGAAGAAATGGACGAAGTGGACGAAGTTGACGACGAAGTGGACGAAGTGGAGGAAGCGGAGGAAGTGGGCTAAGTGGACGAAGTGGACAAAGTGGATGAAGTGGACGAAGTGGCCGAAGTAGACGAAGTGGTGGAAGTGGGCGAAGTGGAGGAGGTGGACGAAGCGGAGGAAGTGGACGAAGTTGACGAATTTGACGAAGTGGACGAAGTGGACGAAGTGGACGAAGTGGAAGAAGTTGACAAAGTGGACGACGTTGATGTAGTGGAGGAAGTGGGGGAAGTTGACGAAGGTTGTGAAGTGGACGAAGTGGATGAAGTAGAGGAAGCGGAGAAAGTGGACGAAGGGGACAAAGTGGAGGAAGTGGAGGAAGTGGTGGAAGTGGACTAAGTGGACGATTTGGCTGAAGTGGAGGACGTGGAGGAAGTGGAGAAAGTGGAGCAAGTGGACTAACTGGACGAAGTTAACGAAGTGGAGGAAGTAAAGGAAGTTGACGAAGATGACGAAGTGGACGTAGTGGACGAAGTGGAGCAAGTGGAGGAAGTGGAGAAAATGGATGAAGTGGAGGAAGTTGACGAAGTGGACGAAGTTGACGGAGCGGACGAAGTTGAAGAAGTTTACGAAGTGGACGATTTGGACGAAGTGGAGGACGTGGGGGAAGTGGAGGAAGAGGAGGAAGTGAAGGAAGTGGACGAAGTTGACGAAGTTAATGAAGATGACGAAGTGGACGAAGTTGACGAAGATGACGAAGTGGATAAAGTGGACGAAGTTGACGAAGTGGATGAAGTTGACGAAGTGGACGACGTTGACAAAGTGGACGAAGTTGACGAAGTGCACGAAGTTAAGGAAGTGGACGAAGTGGAATAAGTGGACGAGGTGGACGAAGTTTACGAAGTGGACGAGGTGGACGAAGTTTACGAAGTCGACGAGGTGGAAGAAGTTGACGAAGTGGAGGAAGTGGAGGAAGTTGACGACGAAGTGGACGAAGTTGACGATGTGGAGAAAGTTGACGAAGTTGATGACGAGGTGGACGAAGTTGACAAAGTGGAGGAAGTGGAGGAAGTTGGCGAAGTGGACGAAGTGCACGAAGTGGAGGAACTGGAGGAAGTGGACGAAATCGAATAACTGGATGAATTGGACGAAGTAGAGGAGGTGGACGAAGTGGAGGAGGAGGATGAAGTGGACTAACTGGACGAAGTTGAGAAAGTTGACGAAGTGGAGGAAGTGGAGAAGGTGGAGGAAGTCGACAAAGTAGAGGAAGTGGAGGAAGTGGACGAAGTGGACGAAGAGGACGAGGTGGGAAAAGTTGACGATGTGGACGAACGAAGCAGACGAAGTTGACGAAGTGGACGATGTTGACGAAGTGGACGAAGTTACCGAAGTGGACGAAGTGGAGGAAGTGGATGAAGTAGACGAAGTGGACGAGGTGGACGAAGTTGACGAAGTGGAAGAAGTGCAGAAAGTGGATGAAGTGGAGGAAGTGGAGGAAGTAGGCGAAGTAGAGGAAATGGAGGAAGTGGACGAAGTGGAGGAAGCGGAGGAAGTGGACGAAGTTGACGAAGTTGACGAAGTGGATGAAGCGGAGGAAGTGGGCTAAGTGGACGAAGTGGACAAAGTGGATGAAGTGGACGAAGTGGCCGAAGTAGACGAAGTGGTGGAAGTGGGCGAAGTGGAGGAGGTGGACGAAGCGGAGGAAGTGGACGAAGTTGACGAATTTGACGAAGTGGACGAAGTGGACGAAGTGGACGAAGTGGAAGAAGTTGACAAAGTGGACGACGTTGATGTAGTGGAGGAAGTGGGGGAAGTTGACGAAGGTTGTGAAGTGGACGAAATGGATGAAGTAGAGGAAGCGGAGAAAGTGGACGAAGGGGACAAAGTGGAGGAAGTGGAGGAAGTGGTGGAAGTGGACTAAGTGGACGATTTGGCTGAAGTGGAGGACGTGGAGGAAGTGGAGAAAGTGTAGCAAGTGGACTAACTGGACGAAGTTAACGAAGTGGAGGAAGTAAAGGAAGTTGACGAAGATGACGAAGTGGACGTAGTGGACAAAGTGGAGCAAGTGGAGGAAGTGGAGAAAATGGATGAAGTGGAGGAAGTTGACGAAGTGGACGAAGTTGACGGAGCGGACGAAGTTGAAGAAGTTTACGAAGTGGACGATTTGGACGAAGTGGAGGACGTGGGGGAAGTGGAGGAAGAGGAGGAAGTGAAGGAAGTGGACGAAGTTGACGAAGTTAATGAAGATGACGAAGTGGACGAAGTTGACGAAGATGACGAAGTGGATAAAGTGGACGAAGTTGACGAAGTGAATGAAGTTGACGAAGTGGACGACGTTGACAAAGTGGACGAAGTTGACGAAGTGCACGAAGTTAAGGAAGTGGAATAAGTGGACGAGGTGGACGAAGTTTATGAAGTGGACGAGGTGGACGAAGTTTACGAAGTCGACGAGGTGGAAGAAGTTGACGAAGTGGAGGAAGTGGAGGAAGTTGACGACGAAGTGGACGAAGTTGACGATGTGGAGGAAGTTGACGAAGTTGATGACGAGGTGGACGAAGTTGACAAAGTGGAGGAAGTGGAGGAAGTGGAGGAAGTGGGCGAAGTGGACGAAGTGCACGAAGTGGAGGAACTGGAGGAAGTGGACGAAGTCGAATAACTGGATGAATTGGACGAAGTAGAGGAGGTGGACGAAGTGGAGGAGGAGGACGAAGTGGACTAACTGGACGAAGTTGAGAAAGTTGACGAAGTGGAGGAAGTGGAGAAGGTGGAGGAAGTCGACAAAGTAGAGGAAGTGGAGGAAATGGACGAAGTGGACGAAGAGGACGAAGTGGGAAAAGTTGACGAAGTGGACGAACGAAGCAGACGAAGTTGACGAAGTGGACGATGTTGACGAAGTGGACGAAGTTGAAGAAGTGGACGAAGTGGAGGAAGTGGATGAAGTAGACGAAGTGGACGAGGTGGACGAAGTGGACGAAGTGGAAGAAGTGCAGAAAGTGGATGAAGTGGAGGAAGTGGAGGAAGTAGGCGAAGTAGAGGAAATGGAGGAAGTGGACGAAGTGGAGGAAGCGGAGGAAGTGGACGAAGTTGACGAAGTAGACGAAGTTGACGAAGTGGATGAAGTGGACGAAGTGGACAAAGTTCACGAAGGGGACAAAGTGGAGGAAGTGGACGAAATGGAGGAAGTCGAGGAAGTGGACGAAGTTGACGAAGTGGACGAAGTTGACGAAGGGGACAAAGTGGGCGAAGTGGACAAAGTGGAGGAAGTGGAGGAAGTGGAGGAAGTGGACTAAGTGGACGAATTTGGTGAAGTTGAGGAAGTGGACGAAGTGAAGGAAGTGAAGGAATTGGACAAAGTTGGTGAAGTGGAGGAAGTGGAGGAGGTGGAGGAAGTGGAGGGTGCGGACGAAGTGGAAGAAGTTGACGAAGTGGACGAAGTTGACGAAGTGGACGAAGTTGACGAAGTCGACGAAGTTGACGAAGTGGAGGAAGTGGAGGAAGCGGAGGAAGTGGACAAAGTGGACGAAGTTGACGAAGTGGACGAAGTTGATTACGTAGAGGAAGTGGACGAAGTGGAGGAAGTGGACGAAGCCGAGGAAGTGGACGAAGTGGACGAATTTGATGAAGTGGACGAAGTGGAAGAAGTTGACAAAGTGGACGAAGTTGAAGAAGTTGACGAAGTGGAGGAAGTTGACGAAGTTGACGAAGTTGACGAAGTGGACGAAGTTGACAAAGTTGATGAAGTGGAGGAAGTTGACAAAGTGGACGAAGTGGAGGAAGTGTAGGAAGTGGACTAAGTGGATGCAGTGGACGAAGTTGATGATGTGGACGAAGTGGAGGAAGTGGAGGAAGAAGGAGGAAGTGGAGGAAGTGGAGGAAGTGGAGGAAGTGGAGGAAGTTGAAGAAGTGGACGAAGTTGACGAAGTGGAGGAAGTGGAGGAAGTGGAGGAAGTGGAGGAATTGGAGGAAGTGGAGGAAATTGAAGAAGTGGACGAAGTTGACGAAGTGGAAGAAGTGGACGAAGTGGACAAAGTGGACGAAGCTGACGAAGTGGACGAAGTGGACGAAGTGGACTAAGTGGACGAAGGGGAAAAAGTGGATGAAGGAGAAGAAGAAGAAGAAGAAGAAAATGAAGAAGAAGAAGAAGAGGAAGAAGTGGACGAAGTGGAGGAAGTGGAGGAAGTGGACAAAGTGGACGAATTGGACGAAATTGACGAAGTTGACGAAGTGGACGGAGGGGACGAAGTGGACGGGGTGGACGAAGTTGACGAGGTGGACGAAGTAGACCAAGTGGAGGAAGTGGAGGAAGTTGACGAAGTGCACGAAGTGGACGAATTGGACGAAGTTAACGAAGGGGAAGAAGTGGACGAAGTTGAGGAAGTTGACGAAGTGGACGAAGTGGACGAAGTGGAGGAACTGGAGCAAGTGGATGAATTGGACGAAGTGGAGGAGGTGGAGGAAGTGGAGGAAGTGCACTAACTGGACGAAGTTGAGAAAGTTGACGAAGTGGAGGAAGTGGAGACGGTGGAGGAAGTCGACGAAGTAGAGGAAGTGGAAGAAGAGGACGAAGTGGGAAAAGTTGACGAAGTGGACGAACGAAGCCGACGAAGTTGATGAAGTGGACGAAGTTGATGAAGTGGACGACGTTGACGAAGTGGACGAAGTTGACGAAGTCGACGAAGTGGATGAAGTGGACGAAGTTGACGAAGTGGACAAAGTGGGCGAAGTGGACGAGGTGGACGAAGTGGATGAAGTGGACGAAGTGGACGAAGTGGACGAAGTGGAAGAATTGCAGAAAGTGGATGAAGTGGAGGAAGTGGAGGAAGTGGGCGAAGTAGAGGAAATGGAGGAAGTGGACGAAGTGGACGAATTTGGTGAAGTTGACGAAGTGGACGAAGTTGGTGAAGTGGAGGAAGTGGACGAAGTGGACGAAGCGGACGAAGTTGACGAAGTGGACGAAGAGGAAGAAATTGACGAAGTGCACGAAGTTGACGAAGTGGACGAAGTTGACGAAGTGGACGAAGTTGACGAAGTGATACAAGAAGGTCTAACACCATAGGACCCATCACAAGAGGAATGGCCAAAAAGCTCCAAGATGAATATTCTCCTCAAGGTCAAGTACTATTTGCTATCTTTGGATGGAAAATTGGAGAACAAGAAGATATGCCAAATCTGCCAAAACATGGAGAAGGGTAAAAAGGACATTTCTATACAAAAGGGGTGTACTTATCCTTCTATGGGGCTGCATGAGTAATTGTTTTTCTTCTCATAAAACTTGATTTTCACGTGTTTTAGAAGCTATACATGTAGCACATGGGTTCAGATCTGCCACGTGAAAGTTGAGTGCTTAAAGCCTTGAGATTAATCTATAAAATCTCATAGGAAAAGCTTGTAAATCACTTTTGGATTGTAGTAAAGAATTTCTGCTGAAATGCATAGTAAATTCCTTCTCCAAGAGTCACTTCTTTGCTTGATTTCCATTGCAACTTCCTTCCACTCTAGGAAACCTTCTGAGTTGTGAACCACCTCTCCAAGCTAGCCTCCATATCCATCCACCATAATCATCAATCATCCGCTGCTTCACATCCAAGACTCCTATCCAATCTGCTCATGAAAATACAACTCTGCAGCTACTGTTCCATTGGTTTCAGCAGCTGTCCATGCATCTTTGCACCTCCAATCTCACGGATCTGCTTCTCTACATCTCCTAGGATGTATCAAGTGGTATTCAGAGCATAGGTTCTAACTTGAACCGTGAGATAAGTGGCTTCATCTTTCATTTTTCAAACTGTCATTCAAATTCCTGCTATGTCTTGTGGTTCTTCTAAATTCTGTTTTTGTTTCAGCATCTATGATGTGTTTAGGCTTCTATGTTTTGAGTTTTATTGATACCAGCTCTATTTGCTTGAGTCTATCATCATTTTATTCGGTTATCTCTTGCTGTTTTGAGTCATTTTAATCATTTGAGCATCATTTCCCGTTTTGTCTTAGTAATGTTTGGTTAATTTGATGTTCTGTCATCAAATCTGGTTTTAACCCAGTTTTACGGTTCTGAAAGTGTTGGATGTGGCTACACCAATTAAGAGCAATGAACAATCAAGAGATGAGCTCAGGTGTTTAAATTTGCCAACCAAACTCAGATCTGCATGATTTGTTTGAGTTGCTGTTCTGTTTTCCAGAAAGTGTACTGCTGTAAAATTCCACTGTTCATATAGCATTGTGCACTGTTCTATTGAACAACAATTGCATGAGTTAATGTCTGAATCATTTGGAACATGAAATGAGTTGATTCCAAGTGTTTTGTAATGTGTAAGCATCAAAAATGCAGTAACCGAGATGCATGAGTTTCCTTGAGTCAATTCTGCTTAATTGTGTGTGGTTAGTATTAGACCATTGCTAACCATCATCAACACTGAATTTCTGCATTTGTGCAACTTTCAAATACCATTTCTAACTCCTCTTTGCTGTTTTCAAATCAGAATTACTTTTGAATCAAAATTTGACCATGCTAGTTGTTGAATTTAGGTGAAATCTGGTACTGCAGTAGTGATTTTCTGTTTTATATAGTTTTGATGCATCCAATTAGTTCCAACAAGTCATCATTCATCATCAAAACATGTTTGAATCATTGGAAAACAACTAGGTGCAGTACTGTTCATTTGGTCTATTTTTCTGCATTGAAAAATTGACTCTGCTGCCAAAAACTGTGCTGGTTTTTTTCTGTCAAATTCTGCACTGCATTACTTTGCTTGATTCATCATTTTTAGATGCAGTAAAAGCCATGGTCCATTTAAGATATTAAGATAACAATTCAAAAGAGATATTACAAACGTTAAAAGGCAATTAGGACCATTGCATCATCAGTTTCGAAAGTTTGAAGTGTATAAAAAAATCTGGTGCAAAAATCTGGTGCAGAAATCTGGTGCAAAAATCTGGTGCAATTCATTCAGGCATTTCATCAAACAGTTTTGTCAATTTTCAATGCATAGCCAATTCGTGTGTGATTCTGATTTAAAGTCTTTTATTGCGTTTTAATTCTGTTCTAGAGCCATTCCTAAGATCATTTTGATGTGCCACCGTGATTGATAGCAACTTAATTGCTTGCTTTCTGAATTTTGAACATTCTGCACACCATCTGTTTGACAAAAGTCCTGGTGTTGCTGTCACTTGGATGTGATTTTGCTGGCAATTGTGGTGGTAGTTTCTGTGACTAATTGGTTTATTGGATAGGTGAACTATAACTCAAATGGCTCACTGCAAGTGGAAGCATCAAAGGAAGTTCAATTGGTGAAGAAAAGTGAATGAAGTTGAACCTTGAAGAAGGAAAAGCCGTGACTGCAGCAGCATTCTATACTGCAGAAAATTAATTTCTTGGTTTAGGCACCTTGCAGCTGAGAGAATTGTTTGGAATCCAGTAGATTCAAGTTCTTTGAGAGCAACCAAAGCTGCACACATTAGTCCTTAGCCTATTTTAACTTTTCCTTTCCAATTTACCAAATTTCTTTGTAATTTCCATTGTTTTTCTTTGGTTGTAAGTTCCAAATCCAAGCAAGTGAGGTGCTAGAGTTCACAAGTGCTCTTCCCTCATTTGTAACTAGACTCAAAGAAGTCTCACAACCTAAAATTGAGTAGTCGGTGAGTGTGTCTTAGATCCAAAGTCTAAGCCTCACCTAGGAGACCTCACTTTAATGGTTTTTCCAATTTTCGACTAGATAACATATATCTTGTGCGAATAGGAAGCTCTCTTAGGGGTCCGAATTTAGAGTTAGGTTGTGTTCTTTTCTTTGCTTTTTGTTTTCTTTGTTGTCTTTAAGACTTAAGTGGATTTAAGAGTGATTTTGATATAAGGACTCTAGTAAGTAGCAAGAAGCATATTTGGCAAGGAAAAGGCTTGGTACTTAAGCATTCCTAGTGAATCACCTCCCTTACCTGGAATATTGCTTCAAGTGAAAAGCTCTTGTCTTTACTTCAAGAATAACATTTAAGTCCATCATAATGTCTAGAAGGCATTCTCCTAGGATTAGTGATAGTGAAAAAGAACATTTTTCTCTTCAAACTTTAGTTAATGAATTCAAGGAAATAAGAAGAGAAATGAATGAAGAGAAAGTCAATAGAGAGCTTCAAAATGCTGTTATTCAAGATGAGTTGAGAATGATAAGGAAAAGTAAGTCTAGGGGAAGTCAGAGTGACAATTCTCAAGAGGGAGGGATGTCAATGAGTCTGGGTGATTATTACCCTCATCAGCCTTCTACTTCTAGGAGGCATAGGAGAAATTCTCATGCACCCCCACCCCCTAAAGAAGTCAATGTTGTGTTGCCTCACTTCCATGGGAAGGACAATGTAGAGGCTTATCTTGATTGGGAGATGAAGGTGGAACAATTATTTGAATGCCACCAAGTGAGTGAAGAGAGGAAAGTCTCTCTAGCTACCCTAAGCTTTCAAGGGTATGCAATGTACTGGTGGACTGCCTTGGTCAAAGAGAGGCTTAGACATCAAGCCCCTCCCATCCACTATTGGAATGATCTCAAGTCTGCCCTTAGGAGGAGACACATTCCCTCCTACTACAATAGAGAACTCATGGATAAACTCCAAAGGTTACAACAAAGGTCTATGACAGTTGAGGAATATAGACAAAAGATGGAGTTGTATATGATGAGGGCATGCATAGTGGAGGGTCCAGAAATTACTTTAGCTAGATTTTTAAGTGGGCTCAATTTTGACATAAGAGATAGGGTTGAACTTCTACCTTATAGAGATTTGAATGATCTTGTTCAAATGTGTATAAAGGTAGAACAACAAAACTTGAGAAAATCTTCTTCCAAAAGAATTCAAGTTCAACCTACTTTTGAAAAGAAAATTTTTAAAGAAAAAGAGCCATTTAAACCTCTAGCCAAAATAGAAGAGAGACCCAAGAAAGAAACACCCTCACACACCAGAACAAGTGAAATCAAATGCTTCAAATGTCTAGGAAGGGGTCATGTAGCTACTCAATGTCCTACAAAAAGAAACATTATTTTGAAAGGCAAGGACATTTATAGTAGTGAAAGTGACACCCCAACTAGTACAAGTGAGAGTGAGGAAGAAGAGAGGGAAGAGGAAATATATGCTGATGATGGGCAACTTCTCATGGTGAGAAGGATACTTAGCAACCAACCAAGTCTTGAACACATATCACAAAGAGAGAACATCTTTCACACAAGATGTAAAATTCAAGAAAATCATTGTTCTCTCATTGTTGATAGTGGATCTTGTTGCAATTGTTGTAGCACAAGGTTGGTTGAAAAGTTGAAGCTTGATATTATACCCCATCCAAAACCTTATAAACTTCATTGGCTAAATGAAGATGGGGATATAATAGTCAAGAATCAAGTGAAGTTGGCATTTTCCTTTGGGAACTTCAAAGATGAAGTTTTATGTGATATAGTTCCCATGGAAGCATGTCATGTGTTATTGGGAAGACCATGGCAATTTGATCATCAAACTATCCATCATGGTCTAACCAATACCATCACTATCCATCAAAAAGACAAGAAGTTTGTGCTTCATCCTTTGACTCCTACCCAAGTGGCTAAGGATCAAGCACAAATGAAGTCTTTAAGAAAGCAAGAACATGCTCAAAGAAAAAAATCAAAAAGAAAGGAGGGTATAGAAACAAGTGTGCCACCTAAGGTCACTCAACATGAAGTCCTTTTAAACAAAAAGACTTTAATCAATACACTTCAAGTTGAGCAACCTTCATATCTTCTTCTTTGTCAAGGGACACTTACATGCACATCTAGTGATTCAAAGACTTCAACTCTTTCTCCATCCATTCAAAAACTTTTGAAAGAATTTGATGATCTATTCCCCCAAGAAATTCCAAAAGGGCTTCCACCCATAAGAGGAATTGAACATCAAATTGATTTCATTCCAGGGGCAGTTCTTCCTAATAGGCCAGCCTATAGGACAAACCCCCAAGAAACTAAGGAGATTGAGACACAAGTCCAAGAGTTACTAGATAAAGGCTTAGTTCAAAAGAGTTTAAGTCCCTGTGCTGTACCAGTGTTGCTGGTACCAAAAAAAGATGGAAAGTGGCGCATGTGTTGTGATTGTAGAGCTATCAACAACATCACAATCAAGTATAGACATCCCATTCCTAGGCTTGATGATATGTTGGATGAATTGCATGGAGCACAAATATTTTCAAAGGTAGATTTAAAAAGTGGCTATCACCAAATAAGAATTAAAGAAGGTGATGAATGGAAAACTGCCTTTAAGACCAAGTTTGGATTATATGAATGGCTAGTTATGCCTTTTGGTCTTACAAATGCTCCAAGCACATTCATGAGACTTATGAATCATGTCCTTAGGGATTGCATTGGGAAGTTTGTAGTTGTTTACTTTGATGACATCTTGGTATATAGTCAAAATTTGCAAACCCATGAAAATCATTTGAGAGTTGTTTTAACAATTCTTAGAACACACAAATTGTTTGCAAACTTTGACAAGTGTACCTTTTGTGTTGATAGTGTCATATTTCTTGGATTTGTGGTCACCAAAAATGGGGTTCATGTGGACCCAGAAAAAATAAAGGCCATCCAAGATTGGCCTCCTCCAAAGAATGTAGGAGAAGTAAGGAGCTTCCATGGGTTGGCAAGCTTTTACAGAAGATTTGTTCCTAACTTCTCTAGTCTTGCTTCACCTCTCAATGAGTTGGTGGAAAAAGATGTTACATTCCATTGGGGGGATAAACAACAAAAAGCTTTTGAGCTACTCAAAGAGAAGCTCACACAAGCACCCATTCTAGCTTTGCCAAATTTTTCCAAAACTTTTGAGCTAGAATGTGATGCTTCAGGATTTGGCATAGGTGCAGTATTATTACAAGAAGGACACCCAATTGCATACTTTAGTGAAAAACTTCATGGTGCCTCTTGTAATTACCCCACCTATGACAAAGAACTCTATGCACTTGTGAGGGCTCTTCAAACTTGGGAACATTACCTTGTTGCCAAGGAGTTTATCATTCATAGTGATCATGAGTCACTTAAGTATTTGAAGAGTCAACACAAGTTACAAAAGAGGCATGCTAAGTGGTTGGAATTCATTGAACAATTCACTTATGTTATTAAATACACGAAAGGAAAATCCAATGTGGTGGTTGATGCTTTGTCAAGAAAAATTAATCTATTAGCCACATTGGGAGCTCAAATTCTTGGATTTAATAACATTCTTGAATTGTATTCACAAGATCCTGATTTTGCTCATATCTATGAGGAATGTCTCAATAAACCTCAAGGAGGATTCTATGTGAAAGAAGGGTATCTTTTTAAAGAAGGAAAAATTTGCATTCCTCAAGGTTCACATAGAAAACTCCTTGTTAAAGAGACACATGAGGGAGGATTAATGGGGCATTTTGGGGTAGAAAAGACCCTTGGCATGTTAAAAGAAAAATTCTTTTGGCCTCACATGAGAAGGGATGTTCAAAGGCATTGCTTTAAGTGTATAACTTGTTTAGAAGCTAAATCTAAATCAATGCCTCATGGACTTTATACTCCTTTGAATGTTGCTTCAACCCCTTGGGAAGAGATAAGTATGGATTTTGTGTTAGGTCTTCCCAAAACTTCTAGGGGTTTTGACTCTATCTTTGTGGTGGTAGACAGATTTAGCAAAATGGCTCATTTTATACCCTGCCACAAAGTAGATGATGCAAGCAACATTGCAAAGTTATTCTTTAGAGATGTGGTTAAACTTCATGGGTTACCTAAGGTAATAGTTTCGGATCGAGATACAAAATTTCTTAGTCACTTTTGGCGGACCTTATGGTCTAGATTAGGGACTAAGTTATCTTTTTCTACTACTTGCCATCCTCAAACAGATGGTCAAACTGAAGTAGTCAATAGATCTCTTTCCACTTTACTAAGGGTAGTTCTTAAAGGAAATCACAAATCTTGGGATGAGTACCTACCTCATGTTGAGTTTGCCTACAATAGAGTAGTTCATGGAACTACTAAATTGTCTCCTTTTGAAGTTGTTTATGGTTTTAATCCTTTGACACCCATGGATTTAATACCCCTTCCAAATTCTATTGATTTTGTTCATCAAGATGGGGTATCTAAATCTAAATTTATTAAAGATTTACATGAAAGGATTAAAATTCAAATTCAACAACAAAATGAGAAATATGCCAAGAAACATAATAAGGGCAAGAAAGAGTTAATCTTCAATGAAGGAGATTTAGTTTGGATTCATCTTAGAAAGGAAAGATTTCCTCAACTAAGAAAATCTAAACTCAATCCTAGAGGAGATGGACCCTTTAGAGTGCTCAGGAGAATTAATAACAATGCTTATCAACTTGATCTTCCTCCTGAATATGGTGTTCATGCTACCTTCAATGTATCTGATCTTAAACCTTTTGCAGGATTTGATAGTGAAGATGAAAATCTTTTGGATTTGAGGGCAAATCCTTCTCAAGAGGGAGGGGATGATACAAGAAGGTCTAACACCATAGGACCCATCACAAGAGGAATGGCCAAAAAGCTCCAAGATGAATATTCTCCTCAAGGTCAAGTACTATTTGCTATCTTTGGATGGAAAATTGGAGAACAAGAAGATATGCCAAATCTGCCAAAACATGGAGAAGGGTAAAAAGGACATTTCTATACAAAAGGGGTGTACTTATCCTTCTATGGGGCTGCATGAGTAATTGTTTTTCTTCACATAAAACTTGATTTTCACGTGTTTTAGAAGCTATACATGTAGCACATGGGTTCAGATCTGCCACGTGAAAGTTGAGTGCTTAAAGCCTTGAGATTAATCTATAAAATCTCATAGGAAAAGCTTGTAAATCACTTTTGGATTGCAGTAAAGAATTTCTGCTGAAATGCATAGTAAATTCCTTCTCCAAGAGTCACTTCTTTGCTTGATTTCCATTGCAACTTCCTTCCACTCTAGGAAGCCTTCTGAGTTGTGAACCACCTCTCCAAGCTAGCCTCCATATCCATCCACCATAATCATCAATCATCCGCTGCTTCACATCCAAGACTCCTATCCAATCTGCTCATGAAAATACAACTCTGCAGCTACTGTTCCATTGGTTTCAGCAGCTGTCCATGCATCTTTGCACCTCCAATCTCACGGATCTGCTTCTCTACATCTCCTAGGATGTATCAAGAAGTGGACGAAGTGGAGGAAGTGGAGGAAGTGGAGGAAATTGAAGAGGTGGACGAAGTTGACGAAGTGGAAGAAGTGGACGAAGTGGACAAAGTGGACGAAGCTGACGAAAAGGACGAAGTGGACTAAGTGGACGAAGGGGAAAAAGTGGATGAAGGAGAAGAAGAAGAAGAAGAAGAAAATGAAGAAGAAGAAGAAGAGGAAGAAGTGGAAGAAGTGGAGGAAGTGAAGGAAGTGGAGGAAGTGGACAAAGTGGACGAATTGGACGAAATTGACGAAGTTGACGAAGTGGACGGAGGGGACGAAGTGGACGGGGTGGACGAAGTTGACGAGGTGGACGAAGTAGACCAAGTGGAGGAAGTGGAGGAAGTTGACGAAGTGCACGAAGTGGACGAATTGGACGAAGTTGACGAAGGGGAAGAAGTGGACGAAGTTGAGGAAGTTGACGAAGTTGACGAAGTGGACGAAGTGGAGCAAGTGGATGAATTGGACGAAGTGGAGGAGGTGGAGGAAGTGGAGGAACTGCACTAACTGGACGAAGTTGAGAAAGTTGACGAAGTGGAGGAAGTGGAGACGGTGGAGGAAGTCGATGAAGTAGAGGAAGTGGAAGAAGAGGACGAAGTGGGAAAAGTTGACGAAGTGGACGAACGAAGCCGACGAAGTTGATGAAGTAGACGAAGTTGACGAAGTGGACGACGTTGACGAAGTGGACGAAGTTGACGAAGTCGACGAAGTGGATGAAGTGGACGAAGTTGACGAAGTGAACGAAGTGGACAAAGTGGGCGAAGTGGACGAGGTGGACGAAGTTGACGAAGTGGACGAAGTGGACGAAGTGGAAGAATTGCAGAAAGTGGATGAAGTGGAGGAAGTGGAGGAAGTGGGCGAAGTAGAGGAAATGGAGGAAGTGGACGAAGTGGACGAATTTGGTGAAGTTGACGAAGTGGACGAAGTTGGTGAAGTGGAGGAAGTGGAGGAAGTGGACGAAGCGGACGAAGTTGACGAAGTGGACGAAGAGGAAGAAGTTGACGAAGTGCACGAAGTTGACGAAGTGGACGAAGTTGACGAAGTTGACGAAGTGGACGAAGTTGACGAAGTGGACGAAGTGGAGGAAGTGGAGGAAGCAAAGGAAGTGGACGAAGTGGACGAAGTTGATTAAGTGGAGGAAGTGAAGGAAGTGGACGAAGTGGAGGAAGTGGACGAAGTGCACGAAGTGGAGGAAGCGGACGAAGCGGAGGAAGTGGACGGATTTGACGAAGTGGACGAAGTGGAAGAAGTTGACGAAGTGGACGAAGTGGACGAAGTTGACGAAGTGGAGGAAGTGGAGGAAGTGGAGGAAGTTGACGAAGTGGAGGAAGTAGACGAAGTGAACGAAGTAGACGAAGAGGACGAATTGGACGAAGTGCACGAAGTGGAAGAAATGGACGAAGTGGACGAAGTTGAAGACGAAGTGGACGAAGTTGACGAAGTGGAGGAAGCGGAGGAAGTGGGCTAAGTGGACGAAGTGGACAAAGTGGATGAAGTGGACGAAGTGGCCGAAGTGGTGGAAGTGGGCGAAGTGGAGGAGGTGGACGAAGCGGAGGAAGTAGACGAAGTTGACGAATTTGACGAAGTGGACGAAGTGGACGAAGTGGACGAAGTGGACGAAGTGGACGAAGTGGAAGAAGTTGACAAAGTGGACGACGTTGATGTAGTGGAGGAAGTGGGGGAAGTTGACGAAGGTTGTGAAGTGGACGAAGTGGATGAAGTAGAGGAAGCGGAGAAAGTGGACGAAGGGGACAAAGTGGAGGAAGTGGAGGAAGTGGTGGAAGTGGACTAAGTGGACGATTTGGCTGAAGTGGAGGACGTGGAGGAAGTGGAGAAAGTGGAGCAAGTGCACTAACTGGACGAAGTTAACGAAGTGGAGGAAGTAAAGGAAGTTGACGAAGATGACGAAGTGGACGTAGTGGACGAAGTTGAGCAAGTGGAGGAAGTGGAGAAAATGGATGAAGTGGAGGAAGTTGACGAAGTGGACGAAGTTGACGGAGCGGACGAAGTTGAAGAAGTTTACGAAGTGGACGATTTGGACGAAGTGGAGGACGTGGGGGAACTGGAGGAAGAGGAGGAAGTGAAGGAAGTGGACGAAGTTGACGAAGTTAATGAAGATGACGAAGTGGACGAAGTTGACGAAGATGACGAAGTGGATAAAGTGGACGAAGTTGACGAAGTGGATGAAGTTGACGAAGTGGACGACGTTGACAAAGTGGACGAAGTTGACGAAGTGCACGAAGTTAAGGAAGTGGACGAAGTGGAATAAGTGGACGAGGTGGACGAAGTTTACGAAGTGGACGAGGTGGACGAGGTTTACGAAGTCGACGAGGTGGAAGAAGTTGACGAAGTGGAGGAAGTGGAGGAAGTTGACGACGAAGTGGACGAAGTTGACGATGTGGAGGAAGTTGACGAAGTTGACGACGAGGTGGACGAAGTTGACGAAGTGGAGGAAGTGGATGAAGTGGAGGAAGTTTCCGAAGTGGACGAAGTGCACGAAGTGGAGGAACTGGAGGAAGTGGACGAAGTCGAATAACTGGATGAATTGGACGAAGTGGAGGAGGTGGACGAAGTGGAGGAGGAGGACGAAGTGGACTAACTGGACGAAGTTGAGAAAGTTGACGAAGTGGAGGAAGTGGAGAAGGTGGAGGAAGTCGACAAAGTAGAGGAAGTGGAGGAAATGGACGAAGTGGACGAAGAGGACGAAGTGGGAAAAGTTGACGAAGTGGACGAACGAAGGAGACGAAGTTGACGAAGTGGACGATGTTGACGAAGTGCACGAAGTTGACGAAGTGGACGAAGTGGAGGAAGTGGATGAAGTAGACGAAGTGGACGAGGTGGACGAAGTTGACGAAGTGGACGAAGTGGAAGAAGTGCAGAAAGTGGATGAAGTGGAGGAAGTGGAGGAAGTAGGTGAAGTAGAGGAAATGGAGGAAGTGGACGAAGTGGAGGAAGCGGAGGAAGTGGACGAAGTTGACGAAGTAGACGAAGTTGACGAAGTGGATGAAGTGGACGAAGTGGAGAAAGTTCACGAAGGGGACAAAGTGGAGGAAGTGGACAAAGTGGACGAAATGGAGGAAGTCGAGGAAGTGGAGGAAGTGGACGAAGTTGACGAAGGGGACAAAGTGGGCGAAGTGGACAAAGTGGAGGAAGTGGAGGAAGTGGAGGAAGTGGACTAAGTGGAAGAATTTGGTGAAGTTGACGAAGTGGACAAAGTGAAGGAAGTGGAGGAAGTGGACAAAGTTGGTGAAGTGGAGGAAGTGGAGGAGGTGGAGGAAGTGGAGGGTGCGGACGAAGTTGACGAAGTGGAAGAAATTGACGAAGTGGACGAAGTTGACGAAGTGGACGAAGTTGACGAAGTTGACGAAGTCGACGAAGTCAACGAAGTGGACGAAGTGGAGGAAGCGGAGGAAGTGGACAAAGTGGACGAAGTTGACGAAGTGGACGAAGTTGACGAAGTGGACGAAGTTGACGAAGTGGACGAAGTTGATTACGTGGAGGAAGTGGACGAAGTGGAGGAAGTGGACGAAGCGGAGGAAGTGGACGAAGTGGACGAATTTGATGAAGTGGACGAAGTGGAAGAAGTTGACGAAGTGGAAGAAGTTGACGAAGTTGGCGAAGTGGACGAGGTGGACGAAGTGGACGAAGCGGAGGAAGTCGAGGAAGTGGACTGAGTGGACGATTTTGAGGAAGTGGAGGACATGGAGGAAGTGGACGAAGTTGACGAAGTGGAGGAAGTGGAGGAAGTCGACGAAGTGGAGGAAGTGGAGGAAGTAGATGAAGTGAACGAAGTGGACGAAGAGGACGAATTGGACGAAGTTCACGAAGTGGAAGAAATTAACGAAGTGGACGAAATTAACGAAGTGGACGACGAAGTGGACGAAATTGACGACGAAGTGGACGAAGTTGACGAAGTGGAGGAAGCGGAGGAAGTGGGCTAAGTGGACGAAGTTGACGAAGTGGACGAAGTGGATGATGTGGACGAAGTGCCGAAGTGGACGAAGTGGTGGAAGTGGGCGAAGTGGACGAAGTGGGCAAAGCGGAGGAAGTGGACGAAGTTGACGAATTTGACGAAGTGGATGAAGTGGACGAAGTGGAAGAAGTTGACAAGGTGGACGAAGTGGACCACGTTGATGTAGTGGAGGAAGTTGACGAAGGTTGTGAAGTGGACGAAGTGGAGGAAGTGGTCGAAGTGGACGAAGAGGACGAACTGGACGAAGTTGACGACGTTGACGACGTTGACGAAGTGGACGAAGTGGACATAGTTGAGGAAGTGGAGGATGTGGACTAATTGGACGAAGTTGACGAATTGACGAAGTTGACAAAGTGGACGAAGTTGACAAAGTGGACGAAGTGGAGGAAATGGACTAAGTGGACGAAGTGGACGAAGTGGACGAAGTTGACGAAGTGGACGAATTGGAAGATGTTGACGAAGTGGATAAAGTTGACGAAGTTGACGAAGTGGAGGAAGTTGACGAAGTGGATGAAGTGGAGGAAGCGGAGGAAGTGGACTAAGTGGACGAAGTGGACGCAGTGGACGAAGTGGACGAAGTGAACGAAGAGGACGAACTGGACGAAGTGGACGACGTTGACGAAGTGGACGAAGTGGAGGAAGTGGAGGAAGTGGACTAATTAGACGAAGTTGACGAATTGACGAAGTTGACAAAGTGGACGAAGTTGACGAGGTGGACGAAGTGGAGGAAGCGGAGGAAGTGGACTAAGTGGACGAAGTAGACGAAGTGGGCAAAGTGGAGGAAGTGGACGAAGCAGAGGAAGTGGACGAAGTTGACGAAGTGGACGAAGTTGGTGAAGTGGAGGAAGTGGACTAAGTGGACGATTTGGCTGAAGTGGAGGACGTGGAGGAAGTGGAGGAAGTGGACTAACTGGACGAAGTTAACGAAGTGGAGGAAGTGGAGGAAGTAGAGGAAGTTGACGAAGATGACGAAGTTGACGAAGTGGACGAAGTGGAGGAAGCAGTGGAAGTGGAGGAAGGGGACGAAGTGGAGAAAGTGGAGGAAGTGGACTATGTGGACGAAGTTGACGAAGTGGAGGAAGGGCAAGAAGTGGAGGAAGTCGACGAAGTGGAGGAAATGGGGAAAGTAGACGAAGTTGACGAAGATGACGAAGTGGACGAAGTGGACGAAGTGGACAAAGGGGACGAAGTGGACGAAGTGGACGAAGTGGACGAAGCGGAGGAAGTGGACGAATTTGACGAGGTGGAAGAAGTGGAAGAAGTGGAGGAAGTAGACGAAGTTGACGACGAAGACGAAGTTGAAGAAGTGGACGAAGTGGACGAAGTAGACGAAGTGGACGAAGTGGACGAAGAGGACGAAGTGGACGAAGAGGACGAAGTGGACGAAGTAGAGGAAGCTGACGAAGTGGACGATGTGGAAGAAGTGGACGAAGTGGAGGAAGCTGACGAAGTGGACGAAGTGAACGAAGTGAACAAAGTAGACGAAGTGGAAGAAGTTGACGAAGTGGACCAAGTGGACCAAGTGGACGAAGTGGAGGAAGTGGACGAAGTGGACGAAGTTGACGAATTGACGAAGTTGACAAAGTGGACGAAATTGACGAAGTGGACGAAGTGGAGGATGCAGAGGAAGTGGACTAAGTGGACGAAGTGGGCGAAGTGGAGGAAGTAGAGAAAGCGGAGGAAGTGGACGAAGTTGACGAAGTGGACGAAGTGGAAGAAGTTGACGAAGTGGATGAAGTTGACGAAGTTGACGAAGTGGAGGAAGTTGACGAAGTTGACGAATTTTGTGAAGTGGATGAAATGGAGGAAGCGGTGGAAGTGGAGGAAGTGGAGGAAGTGGACTAAGTGGACGATTTGGACGAAGTGGAGGAAGTGGAGGAAGTGGACTAAGTGGAGGAAGTGGAAGAAGTGGAGGAAGTGGACGAATTGGACCAAGTTGACGAAGTCGACGAAGTCGAAGAAGTGGACGAAGTTGACGAAGTTGAGGAAGTTGACGAAGTTGAGGAAGTTGACGAAGTTGAGGAAGTTGACGAAGTTGACGAAGTTGACGAAGTGGACGAAGCTGAGGAAGTGGAGGAAGTGGTATAGATGGACGAAGTTGACGAAGGTAACGAAGTGGAGGAAGAGGAGGAAGAGGAGGAAGTGGAGAAAATGGATGAAGTGGAGGAAGTTGACGAAGTGGACCAAGTTGACGAAACGGACGAAGTTGAAGAAGTGGACGAGGTGGACGAAGTGGACGAGGTGGACGAAGTAGACCAAGTTGTCGAAGTGGAGGAAGTTGAAGAAGTGGAGGAAGTGCAGGAAGTGCAGGAAATTGACGAAGTGGACGAAGTGGACGAATGGACGAAGTGGACGAAGTGGAAGAAGTGGACGAAGTTGACGAAGTTGAGGAAGTTAAAGAAGTTGACGAAGTGGAGGAAGTTGACGAAGTTGACGACGAGGTGGACGAAGTTGACGAAGTGGAGGAAGTTGGTGAAGTGGACGAAGTGGAGGAACTAGGGGAAGTGGAGGAAGTCGAATAAGTGGATGAATTGGACGAAGTGGAGGACGTGGAGGAAGTGTAGGAAGTGGACTACCTGGACGAAGTTGAGAACGTTGACGAAGTGGATGAAGTGGAGAAGGTGGAGGAAGTGGACGAAGCGGAGAAAGTGGAGGAAGAAGACGAAGTGGACGAAGAGGATGAAGTGGGAAAAGTTGACGAAGTGGACGAAGTTGACGAAGTGGACGAAGTGGACCAAGTTGACGAAGTGGACGAAGTGGAGGAAGTGGACGACGTTGACGAAGTGCACGAAGTTGACGAAGTCGATAAAGTGGAGGAAGAGGAGGAAGTGGAGGAAGTGGAGAAAATGGATGAAGTGGAGGAAGTTGACGAAGTGGACCAAGTTGACGAAGCGGACGAAGTTGAAGAAGTGGACGAGGTGGACGAAGTGGACGAGGTGGACGAAGTAGACCAAGTTGTCGAAGTTGAGGAAGTTAAAGAAGTGGAGGAAGTGGAGGAAGTGGAGGAAATTGACGAAGTGGACGAAGTGGACGAATGGACGAAGTGGACGAAGTGGAAGAAGTGGACGAAGTTGACGAAGTTGAGGAAGTTAAAGAAGTTGACGAAGTGGAGGAAGTTGACGACGAGGTGGACGAAGTTGACGAAGTGGAGGAAGTGGAGGAAGTTGGTGAAGTGGACGAAGTGGAGGAAGTCGAATAAGTGGATGAATTGGACGAAGTGGAGGACGTGGAGGAAGGGGAGGAAGTGGACTACCTGGACGAAGTTGAGAACGTTGACGAAGTGGAGGAAGTGGAGAAGGTGGAGGAAGTGGACGAAGCGGAGAAAGTGGAGGAAGAAGACGAAGTGGACGAAGAGGACGAAGTGGGAAAAGTTGACGAAGTGGACGAAGTTGACGAAGTGGACGAAGTGGAGGAAGTGGCGACGTTGACGAAGTGGACGAAGTTGACGAAGTCGACGAAGTGGAGGAAGAGGAGGATGTGGAGGAAGTGGTGAAAATGGATGAAGTGGAGGAAGTTGGCGAAGTGGACCAAGTTGACGAAGCGGACAAAGTTGAAGAAGTGGACGAGGTGGACGAAGTAAACCAAGTTGTCGAAGTGGAGGAAGTGGAAGAAGTGGAGGAAGTGGAGGAAATTGACGAAGTGGACGAAGTGGACGAATGGACGAAGTGGACGAAGTGGAAGAAGTGGACGAAGTTGACGAAGTTGAGGAAGTTAAAGAAGTTGACGAATTGGAGGAAGTTGACGACGAGGTGGATGAAGTTGACGAAGTGGAGGAAGTGGAGGAAGTTGGTGGAGTGGACGAAGTGGAGGAACTAGGGGAAGTGGAGGAAGTTGAATAAGTGGATGAATTGGACGAAGTGGAGGAAGTGGACGAATTTGACGAAGTGGATGAAGTGGACGAAGTGGAAGAAGTTGACAAGGTGGACGAAGTGGACCACGTTGATGTAGTGGAGGAAGTTGACGAAGGTTGTGAAGTGGACGAAGTGGAGGAAGTGGACAAAGAGGACGAACTGGATGAAGTTGACGACGTTGACGAAGTGGACGAAGTGGACATAGTTGAGGAAGTGGAGGATGTGGACTAATTGGACGAAGTTGACGAATTGACGAAGTTGACAAAGTGGACGAAGTGGAGGAAATGGACTAAGTGGACGAAGTGGACGAAGTTGACGAAGTGGACGAAGTTGACGAAGTGGACGAACTGGAAGATGTTGACGAAGTGGATAAAGTTGACGAAGTTGACGAAGTGGAGGAAGTTGACGAAGTGGACGAAGTGGAGGAAGCGGAGGAAGTGGACTAAGTGGACGAAGTGGACGCAGTGGACGAAGTGGACGAAGTGAACGAAGAGGACGAACTGGACGAAGTGGACGACGTTGACGAAGTGGAGGAAGTGGAGGAAGTGGAGGAAGTGGACTAATTAGACGAAGTTGACGAATTGACGAAGTTGACAAAGTGGACGAAGTTGACGAGGTGGACGAAGTGGAGGAAGCGGAGGAAGTGGACTAAGTGGACGAAGTAGACGAAGTGGGCAAAGTGGAGGAAGTGGACGAAGCAGAGGAAGTGGACAAAGTTGACGAAGTGGACGAAGTTGGTGAAGTGGAGGAAGTGGACTAAGTGGACGATTTGGCTGAAGTGGAGGACGTGGAGGAAGTGGAGGAAGTGGACTAACTGGACGAAGTTAACGAAGTGGAGGAAGTGGAGGAAATAGAGGAAATAGAGGAAGTTGACGAAGATGACGAAGTTGACGAAGTGGACGAAGTGGAGGAAGCAGTGGAAGTGGAGGAAGGGGACGGAGTGGAGAAAGTGGAGGAAGTGGACTATGTGGACGAAGTTAACGAAGTGGAGGAAGGGCAAGAAGTGGAGGAAGTCGACGAAGTGGAGGAAATGGGGAAAGTAGACGAAGTTGACGAAGATGACGAAGTGGATAAAGGGGACGAAGTGGACGAAGGGGACGAAGTGGACGAAGTGGACGAAGCGGAGGAAGTGGACGAATTTGACGAGGTGGAAGAAGTGGAAGAAGTGGAGGAAGTAGACGAAGTTGACGACGAAGACGAAGTTGACGAAGTGGACGAAGTGGACGAAGTAGACGAAGTGGACGAAGTGGACGAAGTAGACGAAGTGGACGAAGTGGACGAAGTGGACGAAGAGGACGAAGTGGACGAAGTAGAGGAAGCTGACGAAGTGGACGATGTGGAAGAAGTGGACGAAGTGGAGGAAGCTGACGAAGTGGACGAAGTGAACGAAGTGAACAAAGTAGACGAAGTGGAAGAAGTTGACGAAGTGGACCAAGTGGACCAAGTGGACGAGGTGGAGGAAGTGGAGGAAGTGGACGAAGTTGACGAATTGACGAAGTTGACAAAGTGGACGAAATTGACGAAGTGGACGAAGTGGAGGATGCGGAGGAAGTGGACTAAGTGGACGAAGTGGGCGAAGTGGAGGAAGTAGAGAAAGCGGAGGAAGTGGACGAAGTTGACGAAGGGGACGAAGTGGAAGAAGTTGACGAAGTGGATGAAGTTGACGAAGTTGACGAAGTTGAGGAAGTTGACGAAGTTGACGAATTTTGTGTAGTGGATGAAATGGAGGAAGCGGTGGAAGTGGAGGAAGTGGAGGAAGTGGACTAAGTGGACGATTTGGACGAAGTGGAGGAAGTGGAGGAAGTGGACTAAGTGGAGGAAGTGGAAGAAGTGGAGGAAGTGGACGAATTGGACCAAGTTGACGAAGTCGACGAAGTCGAAGAAGTGGACGAAGTTGACGAAGTTGAGGAAGTTGACGAAGTTGACGAAGTTGACGAAGTGGACGAAGCTCAGGAAGTGGAGGAAGTGGTATAGGTGGACGAAGTTGACGAAGGTAACGAAGTGGAGGAAGAGGAGGAAGTGGAGGAAGTGGAGAAAATGGATGAAGTGGAGGAAGTTGACGAAGTGGACCAAGTTGACGAAACGGACGAAGTTGAAGAAGTGGACGAGGTGGACGAAGTGGACGAGGTGGACGAAGTAGACCAAGTTGTCGAAGTTGAGGAAGTTGAAGAAGTGGAGGAAGTGCAGGAAGTGGAGGAAATTGACGAAGTAGACGAAGTGGACGAATGGACGAAGTGGACGAAGTGGAAGAAGTGGACGAAGTTGACGAAGTTGAGGAAGTTAAAGAAGTTGACGAAGTGGAGGAAGTTGACGAAGTTGACGAAGTTGACGACGAGGTGGACGAAGTTGACGAAGTGGAGGAAGTGGAGGAAGTTGGTGAAGTGGACGAAGTGGAGGAACTAGGGGAAGTGGAGGAAGTCGAATAAGTGGATGAATTGGACGAAGTGGAGGACGTGGAGGAAGTGTAGGAAGTGGACTACCTGGACGAAGTTGAGAACGTTGACGAAGTGGATGAAGTGGAGAAGGTGGAGGAAGTGGACGAAGCGGAGAAAGTGGAGGAAGAAGACGAAGTGGACGAAGAGGACGAAGAGGGAAAAGTTGACGAAGTGGACGAAGTGGACGAAGTGGACCAAGTTGACGAAGTGGACGAAGTGGAGGAAGTGGACGACGTTGACGAAGTGCACGAAGTTGACGAAGTCGATAAAGTGGAGGAAGAGGAGGAAGTGGAGGAAGTGGAGAAAATGGATGAAGTGGAGGAAGTTGACGAAGTGGACCATGTTGACGAAGCGGACGAAGTTGAAGAAGTGGACGAGGTGGACGAAGTGGACGAGGTGGACGAAGTAGACCAAGTTGTCGAAGTTGAGGAAGTTAAAGAAGTGGAGGAAGTGGAGGAAGTGGAGGAAATTGACGAAGTGGACGAAGTGGACGAATGGACGAAGTGGACGAAGTGGAAGAAGTGGACGAAGTTGACGAAGTTGAGGAAGTTAAAGAAGTTGACGAAGTGGAGGAAGTTGACGAAGTTGACGACGAGGTGGACGAAGTTGACGAAGTGGAGGAAGTGGAGGAAGTTGGTGAAGTGGACGAAGTGGAGGAAGTCGAATAAGTGGATGAATTGGACGAAGTGGAGGAAGTGGAGGAAGTGGACTACCTGGACGAAGTTGAGAACGTTGACGAAGTGGAGGAAGTGGAGAAGGTGGAGGAAGTGGACGAAGCGGAGAAAGTGGAGGAAGAAGACGAAGTGGACGAAGAGGACGAAGTGGGAAAAGTTGACGAAGTGGACGAAGTTGACGAAGTGGACGAAGTGGAGGAAGTGGCGACATTGACGAATTGGACGAAGTTGACGAAGTGGAGGAAGAGGAGGATGTGGAGGAAGTGGTGAAAATGGATGAAGTGGAGGAAGTTGACGAAGTGGACCAAGTGACGAAGCGGACAAAGTTGAAGAAGTGGACGAGGTGGACGAAGTGGACGAATGGACGAAGTGGACGAATGGACGAAGTGGACGAAGTTGACGAAGTGGACGAAGTGGACGAATGGACGAAGTGGACGAATGGACGAAGTGGACGAAGTTGACGAAGTGGACGAAGTGGACGAAGTGGACGAATGGACGAAGTGGACGAAGTGGAAGAAGTGGACGAAGTTGACGAAGTTGAGGAAGTTAAAGAAGTTGACGAATTGGAGGAAGTTGACGAAGTTGACGACGAGGTGGACGAAGTTGACGAAGTGGAGGAAGTGGAGGAAGTTGGTGGAGTGGACGAAGTGGAGGAACTAGGGGAAGTGGAGGAAGTTGAATAAGTGGATGAATTGGACGAAGTGGAGGACGTGGAGGAAGTGGAGGAAGTGGACTACCTGGACGAAGTTGAGAACGTTGACGAAGTGGAGGAAGTGGAGAAGGTGGAGGAAGTGGACGAAGCGGAGAAAGTGGAGGAAGAAGACGAAGTGGACGAAGAGGACGAAGTGGGAAAAGTTGTCGAAGTGGACGAAGTTGACGAAGTGGACGAAGTGGAGGAAGTGGACGACGTTGACAAAGTGGACGAAGTGGAGGAAGTGCACGAAGTTGACGAAGTGGACGAGGTGGACGAAGTTGACGAAGTGGACGAAGTGGAAGAAGTAGAGAAAGTGGAGGAACTGGAGGAAGTGGGCGAAGTAGTGGAAATGGAGGAAGTGAACGAAGTGGAGGAACTGGAGGAAGTGGACGAAGTGGAGGAAGTTGACGAAGTGGACGAAGTGGAGGAACTGGAAGAAGTCGACGAAGTGGAGGAAGTAGACGAAGTGGAGGAAGTTGACGAAGGGGACAAAGTGGAGGAAGTTGACAAAGTGGAAGAACTGGAGGAAGTCGAGGAAGTGGAGAAAGTGGAGGAAGTTGAGTAAGTGGACGAATTTGGTGAAGTTGACGAAGTGGATGAAGTTGGTGAAGTGGAGGAAGTGGCGGAAGTCGAATATGTGAATGAATTGGACGAAGTGGAGGACGTGGAGGAAGTGGAGGAAGTGGAGGAAGTGGACTAACTGCACGAAGTTGAGAAAGTTGACGAAGTGGAGGAAGTGGAGAAGGTGGAGGAAGTCGAAGAAGTGGAGGAAATGGAGGAAGAGGACGAAGTGGACGAAGAGGACGAAGTGAGAAAAGTTGAAGAAGTGGACGAAGTTGACGAAGTGGAGGAACGAAGCGGACGAAGTTGACGATGTTGACGAAGTGGACAAAGTGGACGAAGTGGACGACGTTGACGAAGTGGACGAAGTAGACGAAGTGGACGAAGTCGACGAAGTGGAGGAAGTGCACGAAGTTGACGAAGTGGACGAAGTGGACAAAGTGGACGAACTGGACGAGGTGGACGAAGTTGACGAAGTGTACGAAGTGGAAGAAGTGGAGAAAGTGGAGGAAGTGGAGGAAGTGGGCGAAGTAGAGGAAATGGAGGAAGTGGACGAAGTGGAGGAACTGGAGGAAGTGGACGAAGTGGAGGAAGTTGATGAAGTGGATGAAGTTGACGAAGGGGACAAAGTGGAGGAAGTAGACAAAGTGGAAGAAGTGGAGGAAGTGGAGGAAGTGAACTAAGTAGACGAATTTGGTGAAGTTGACGAAGTGGACGAAGTTGGGGAAGTGGAGGAAGTGCAGGAAGTGGAGGAAGTGGAAGAAGCGGTCGAAGTTGACGAAGTGGACAAAGTGGAAGAAATTGACGAAGTTCACGAAGTTGACGAAGTGGACGAAGTTGACGAAGTGGACGAAGTGGACTAAGTTGAGGAAGTTGATGAAGCTGAGGAAATGGAGGAAGCGGAATAGGTGGACGAAGTTGAGTAAGTGGACGAAGTGGAAGAAATTGATGAAGTGCACAAAGTTGATGAAGTGGACGAAGTTGACGAAGTGGACGAAGATGGGGAAGTGGAGGAAGTGGAGGAAGTGGAGGAAGTGGACGAAGCGGACGAAGTTGACGAAGTTGACGAAGTGGACGAAGTTGGTGAAGTAGAGGAAATGGAGGAAGTGGAGGAAGTGAAGGAAGCGGACGAAGTTGACGAAGTTGACGAAGTGGACGAAGTGGACGAAATGGAAGAAATTGACGAAGTGCATGAAGTTGACGAGGTGGACGAAGTTGGCGAAGTGGACAAAGTGGAGGAAGCGGAGGAAGTGGACGAAGTGGATGAAGTTGACGAAGTGGACGAAGTTGACGAAGTTGATTAAGTGGAGGAAGTGGAGGAAGTGGAGGAAGCGGAGGAAGTGGACTAAGTGGACGAAGTGGACGAAGTGGGCGAAGTGGTGGAAGTGGACGAAGCAGAGGAAATGGACGAAGTTGACGAAGTGGACGAACTGGAAGAAGTTGACAAAGTGGATAAAGTTGACGAAGTTGACGAAGTGGAGGAAGTTGACGAAGTGGACGAAGCGGAGGAAGCGGAGGAAGTGGACTAAGTGGACGAAGTGGACGAATAGGACGAACTGGACGATGTTGACGAAGTGGACGAAGTGGACGAAGTGGACGAAGTGGACGAAGTGGAGAAACTGGACTAATTGGACGAAGTTAACGAATTGACGAAGTTGACAAAGTGGACGAAGTGGACAAAGAGGACGAAGTGGACGATGTCGACGAAGTGGACGAAGTGGAGGAAGTGGACTAATTGGACGAAGTTGACCAATTGACGAAGTTGACAAAGTGGACGAAGTTGACGAAGTGGACGAAGTGGAGGAAGCGGAGGAAGTGGACTAAGTGGACGAAGTGGGCGAAGTGGACGAAGTGGGCGAAGTGGACGAAGTGGACGAATTGGACGAAGTTGACGAAGTGGAGGAACTGGAGGAAGTTGACGAAGTGGAGGAACTGGAGGAAGTGGACGAAGTGGACGAAGTTGACGAAGTGGACGAAGTGGAGGAACTGGAGGAAGTGGACGAAGTGCAGGAAGTTGACGAAGTGGACAAAGTGGACGAAGTGGAGGAAGTTGACGAAGTGGACGAAGCGGAGGAAGCGGAGGAAGTGGAGGAAGTGGACTAAGTGGACGAAGTGGACGAATAGGACGAACTGGACGATGTTGACGAAGTGGACGAAGTGGACGAAGTGGACGAAGTGGACGAAGTGGAGAAACTGGACTAATTGGACGAAGTTAACGAATTGACGAAGTTGACAAAGTGGACGAAGTGGACAAAGAGGACGAAGTGGACGATGTCGACGAAGTGGACGAAGTGGAGGAAGTGGACTAATTGGACGAAGTTGACCAATTGACGAAGTTGACAAAGTGGACGAAGTTGACGAAGTGGACGAAGTGGAGGAAGTTGACGAAGTGGACGAAGTGGAGGAAGCGGAGGAAGTGGACTAAGTGGACGAAGTGGACGAATAGGACGAACTGGACGATGTTGACGAAGTGGACGAAGTGGACGAAGTGGACGAAGTGGACGAAGTGGAGAAACTGGACTAATTGGACGAAGTTAACGAATTGACGAAGTTGACAAAGTGGACGAAGTGGACAAAGAGGACGAAGTGGACGATGTCGACGAAGTGGACGAAGTGGAGGAAGTGGACTAATTGGACGAAGTTGACCAATTGACGAAGTTGACAAAGTGGACGAAGTTGACGAAGTGGACGAAGTGGAGGAAGCGGAGGAAGTGGACTAAGTGGACGAAGTGGGCGAAGTGGACGAAGTGGGCGAAGTGGACGAAGTGGACGAAGTGGACGAAGTTGACGAAGTGGAGGAACTGGAGGAAGTGGACGAAGTGGAGGAACTGGAGGAAGTGGACGAAGTGGACGAAGTTGACGAAGTGGACGAAGTGGAGGAACTGGAGGAAGTGGACGAAGTGCAGGAAGTTGACGAAGTGGACGAACTTGACGAAGTTGATTAAGTGGAGGAAGTCGAGGAAGTGGAGGAAGTGGACGAAGTGGAGGAAGCGGAGGAAGTGGACTAAGTGGACGAAGTGGGCGAAGTGGACGAAGTGGGCGAAGTGGACGAAGTGGGCGAAGTGGACGAAGTGGACGAAGAAGAGGAAGTGGACGAATTGGACGAAGTTGACGAAGTGGAGGAAGTGGAGGAAGTGGACGAAGTGGAGGAACTGGAGGAAGTGGACGAAGTGGAGGAAGTTGACGAAGTGGAGGAAGTTGACGAAGTGGACGAAGTGGAGGAACTGGAGGAAGTGGACGAAGTGGAGGAAGTTGATGAAGTGGACCAACTTGACGAAGGGGACAAAGTTAAGGAAGTGGACAAAGTGGAAGAAGTGGAGGAAGTCGAGGAAGTGGAGGAAGTGGACTAAGTGGACGAATTTGGTGAAGTTGACGAAGTGGACGAAGTTGGTGAAGTGAAGGAAGTGGCGGAAGTCGAATATGTGGATGAATTGGACGAAGTGGAGGACGTGGAGGAAGTGGAGGAAGTGGAGGAAGTGGACTAACTGGATGAAGTGGAGAAAGTTGACGAAGTGGAGGAAGTGGAGAAGGTGGAAGAAGTGGACGAAGTGGAGGAAATGGAGGAAGAGGACGAAGTGGACGAAGAGGACAAAGTGAGAAAAGTTGAAGAAGTGGACGAAGTTGACGAAGTGGACGAACGAAGCGGACGAAGTTGACAAAGTTGACGAAGTGGACAAAGTGGACGAAGTGGACGACGTTTACGAAGTGGACGAAGTCGACGAAGTGGAGGAAGTGCACGAAGTTGACGAAGTGGACAAAGTGGACGAACTGGACGAGCTGGACAAAGTTGACGAAGTGTACGAAGTGGAAGAAGTGGAGAAAGTGGAGGAAGTGGAGGAAGTGGGCGAAGTAGAGGAAATGGAGGAAGTGGAGGAACTGGAGGAAGTGGACGAAGTGGAGGAAGTTGACGAAGTGCACGAAGTTGATGAAGTGGACGAAGTTGACGAAGTTGACGAAGTTGGTGAAGTGGAGGAAGGGGAGGAAATTGAGGAAGTGGAGGAAGTGGACGAAGCGGACGAAGTTGACGAAGTGGACGAAGTAGAAGAAATTGACGAAGTGCACGAAGTTGACGAAGTGGACGAAGTTGGTGAAGTGGAGGAAGTAGAGGAAGTGAAGGAAGCGGACGAAGTTGACGAAGTGGACGAAGTGGAAGAAATTGACGAAGTGGACGAAGTTGGCGAAGTGGACGAAGTGGAGGAAGCGGAGGAAGCGAAGGAAGTGGACGAAGTGGACGAAGTTGACGAAGTGGACGAAGTTGACGAAGTTGATTAAGTGGAGGAAGTGGAGGAAGTGGACAAAGTGGAGGAAGCGGAGGAAGTGGACTAAGTGGACGAAGTGGGCGAAGTGGTGGAAGTGTACGAAGCAGAGGAAATGGACGAAGTTGACGAAGTGGACGAATTGGAAAAAGTGGAGAGAGTGGAGGAAGTGGAGGAAGTGGGCGAAGTAGAGGAAATGGAGGAAGTGGCCGAAGTGGAGGAACTGGAGGAAGTGGACGAAGTGGAGGAAGTTCACGAAGTGGACGAAGTTGACGAAGGGGACAAAGTGCAGGAAGTGGACAAAGTGGAAGAAGTGTAGGAAGTGGAGGAAGTTGACGAAGTGGACGAAGTTGGTGAAGTGGAGGAAGTGGAGGAAGTGGAGGAAGTGGACGAAGCGGACGAAGTTGACGAAGTGGACGAAGTGGAAGAAATTGACGAAGTGGACGAAGTGGAAGAAGTGGACGAAGTTGAGGAAGTTGACGAAGCTGAGGAAGTGGAGGAAGTGGAATAGGTGGACGAAGTTGAGGAAATGGACGAAGTGGAAGAAATTGACGAAGTGCACAAAGTTGATGAAGTGGACGAAGTTGACGAAGTGGACGAAGTTGGTGAAGAGGAGGAAGGGGAGGAAATTGAGGAAGTGGAGGAAGTGGACTAAGTGGACGAATTTGGTGAAGTTGACGAAGTGGACGAAGTTGGTGAAGTGGAGGAAGTGGCGGAAGTCAAATATGTGGATGAATTGGACGAAGTGGAGGACGTGGAGGAAGTGGAGGAAGTGGAGGAAGTGGACTAACTGGATGAAGTTGAGAAAGTTGACGAAGTGGAGAAGGTGGAAGAACTCGACGAAGTGGAGGAAATGGAGGAAGAGGACGAAGTGGATGAAGAGGATAAAGTGAGAAAAGTTGAAGAAGTGGACGAAGTTGACGAAGTGGACGAATGAAGCGGACGAAGTTGACAAAGTTGACGAAGTGGACAAAGTGGACGACGTTGACGAAGTGGACGAAGTGGAGGAAGTGCACGAAGTTGACGAAGTGGACAAAGTGGACGAACTGGACGAGGTGGACAAAGTTGACGAAGTGTACGAAGTGGAAGAAGTGGAGAAAGTGGAGGAAGTGGGCGAAGTAGAGGAAATGGAGGAAGTGGAAAAAGTGGAGGAACTGGAGGAAGTGGACGAAGTGGAGGAAGTTGACGAAGTGGACGAAGTTGACGAAGGGGACAAAGTGCAGGAAGTGGAAAAAGTGGAAGAAATGGAGGAAGTGGACTAAGTAGACGAATTTGGTGAAGTTGACGAAGTGGACGAAGTTGGTGAAGTGGAGGAAGTGGACGAACCGGACGAAGTTGACGAAGTGGAAGAAATTGATGAAGTGCACGAAGTTGACGAAGTGGACGAAGTTGAGGAAGTGGACGAAGTGCAAGAAGTGGACGAAGTTGAAGAAGTTGAGGAAGTTGACGAAGCTGAGGAGGTGGAGGAAGTGGAATAGGTGGACGAAGTTGAGGAAGTGGACGAAGTGGAAGAAATTGACGAAGTGCACGAAGTTGATGAAGTGGACGAAGTTGGTGAAGTGGAGGAAGGGGAGGAAATTGAGGAAGTGGAGGAAGTGGACGAAGCGGACGAAGTTGACGAAGTGGACGAAGTGGAAGAAATTGACGAAGTGCACGAAGTTGACGAAGTGGACGAAGTTGGTGAAGTGGAGGAAGTAGAGGAAGTGAAGGAAGCGGACGAAGTTGACAAAGTGGACGAAGTGGAAGAAATTGACGAAGTGGACGAAGTTGGCGAAGTGGACGAAGTGGAGGAAGCGGAGGAAGCGGAGGAAGTGGACGAAGTGGACGAAGTTGACGAAGTGGACGAAGTTGACGAAGTTGATTAAGTGGAGGAAGTGGAGGAAGTGGAGGAAGTGGACGAAGTGGAGGAAGCGGAGGAAGTGGACTAAGTGGACGAAGTGGGCGAAGTGGACGAAGTGGGCGAAGTGGACGAAGTGGGCGAAGTGGACGAAGTGGACGAAGAAGAGGAAGTGGACGAATTGGACGAAGTTGACGAAGTGGAGGAACTGGAGGAAGTGGACGAAGTGGAGGAACTGGAGGAAGTGGACGAAGTGGAGGAAGTTGACGAAGTGGAGGAAGTTGACGAAGTGGACGAAGTGGACGAAGTGGACGAAGTGGACGAAGTGGAGAAACTGGACTAATTGGACGAAGTTAACGAATTGACGAAGTTAACAAAGTGGACAAAGTGGACAAAGAGGACGAAGTGGACGATGTCGACGAAGTGGACGAAGTGGAGGAAGTGGACTAATTGGACGAAGTTGACCAATTGACGAAGTTGACAAAGTGGACGAAGTTGACGAAGTAAACGAAGTGGAGGAAGCGGAGGAAGTGGACTAAGTGGACGAAGTGGGCGAAGTGGACGAAGTGGGCGAAGTGGACGAAGTGGACGAATTGGACGAAGTTGACGAAGTGGAGGAACTGGAGGAAGTGGACGAAGTGGAGGAACTGGAGGAAGTGGACGAAGTGGACGAAGTTGACGAAGTGGACGAAGTGGAGGAACTGGAGGAAGTGGATGAAGTGGAGGAAGTTGACGAAGTGGACGAACTTGACGAAGGGGACAAAGTTAAGGAAGTGGACAAAGTGGAAGAAGTGGAGGAAGTGGAGGAAGTGGAGGAAGTGGACTAAGTGGACGAATTTGGTGAAGTTGACGAAGTGGACGAAGTTGGTGAAGTGGAGGAAGTGGCGGAAGTCAAATATGTGGATGAATTGGACGAAGTGGAGGACGTGGAGGAAGTGGAGGAAGTGGGGGAAGTGGAATAACTGGATGAAGTTGAGAAAGTTGACGAAGTGGAGGAAGTGGAGAAGGTGGAAGAACTCGACGAAGTGGAGGAAATGGAGGAAGAGGACGAAGTGGATGAAGAGGATAAAGTGAGAAAAGTTGAAGAAGTGGACGAAGTTGACGAAGTGGACGAATGAAGCGGACGAAGTTGACAAAGTTGACGAAGTGGACAAAGTGGACGAAGTGGACGACGTTGACGAAGTGGACGAAGTCGACGAAGTGGAGGAAGTGCACGAAGTTGACGAAGTGGACAAAGTGGACGAACTGGACGAGGTGGACAAAGTTGACGAAGTGTACGAAGTGGAAGAAGTGGAGAAAGTGGAGGAAGTGGAGGAAGTGGGCGAAGTAGAGGAAATGGAGGAAGTGGAAAAAGTGGAGGAACTGGAGGAAGTGGACGAAGTGGAGGAAGTTGACGAAGTGGACGAAGTTGACGAAGGGGACAAAGTGCAGGAAGTGGAAAAAGTGGAAGAAATGGAGGAAGTGGACTAAGTAGACGAATTTGGTGAAGTTGACGAAGTTGACGAAGTGGACGAAGTTGGTGAAGTGGAGGAAGTGGACGAACCGGACGAAGTTGACGAAGTGGAAGAAATTGACGAAGTGCACGAAGTTGACGAAGTGGACGAAGTTGACGAAGTGGACGAAGTGGAAGAAGTGGATGAAGTTGAGGAAGTTGAGGAAGTTGACGAAGCTGAGGAGGTGGAGGAAGTGGAATAGGTGGACGAAGTTGAGGAAGTGGACGAAGTGGAAGAAATTGACGAAGTGCACGAAGTTGATGAAGTGGACGAAGTGGACGAAGTTGGTGAAGTGGAGGAAGGGGAGGAAATTGAGGAAGTGGAGGAAGTGGACGAAGCGGACGAAGTTGACGAAGTGGACGAAGTGGAAGAAATTGACGAAGTGCACGAAGTTGACGAAGTGGACGAAGTTGGTGAAGTGGAGGAAGTAGAGGAAGTGAAGGAAGCGGACGAAGTTGACAAAGTGGACGAAGTGGAAGAAATTGATGAAGTGGACGAAGTTGGCGAAGTGGACGAAGTTGAGGAAGTGGACTAATTGGACGAAGTTAACGAATTGACGAAAATGCAAAGTGGACGAAGTGGACGAAGAGGACAAAGTGGACGATGTTGATGAAGTGGACGAAGTTGACGAAGTTAACGAAGTGGACGAAGTGGAGGAAGTGGAGGAAGTGGACTAATTGGACGAAGTTGACCAATTGGTGAAGTTGACAAAGTGGACGAAGTTGACGAAGTGGACGAAGTGGAGGAAGCGGAGGAAGTGGACTAAGTGGAGGAAGTGGGCGAAGTGGAGGAAGTGGAGGAAGTGGGCAAAGTGGACGAAGAAGAGGAAGTGGACGAATTGGACGAAGTTGACGAAGTGGACGAAGTTGACGAAGTGGACGAAGTGGAAGAAGTTGACGAAGTGGATAACGTTGACGAAGTTGAAGAAGTGGAGGAAGTTGACGAAGTTGACGAAGTGGACGACGTGGAGGAAGTGGAGGAAGTGGAGCAAGTGGACGAAGTTGACGAATTTTGTGAAGTGGACGAAGTGGACGAAATGGACGAAGCGGTGGAAGTGGACGAAGGGGACGAAGTGGAGGAAGTGGAGGAAGTGGACGAACTCGACGAAGTGGAGGAAATGGGGGAAGTAGACGAAGTTGACGTAGATGACGAAGTGGACGAAGTGGAGGAAGTGGACGAAGTGGAGGAAGTGGACGAAGTGGACGAAGCGGAGGAAGTGGACGAATTTGACGAGGTGGACGAAGTGGAAGAAGTGAATGAAGTAGACGAAGTTGACGAAGATGACGAAGTTGACGAAGTGGACGAAGTGAACGAAGTGGACGAAGTGGACGAAGAGGACGAAGTGGACGAAGAGGACGAAGTGGACGAAGTGGAGGAAGCTAACGGAGTGGACGAAGTGGACGAAGTGGAGGAAGCTGACGAAGTGGACGAAGTGAACGAAGTGAACAAACTAGACGAAGTTGACGATGTGGAAGAAGTTGACATAGTTGACGAAGTTGACGAAGTGGACCAAGTGGACCAAGTGAAGGAAGTGGAGGAAGTGGAGTAAGTGGACTAAGTGGAGGAAGTGGGCGAAGTGGACGAAGTGGACGAAGTTGACGAAGTTGATTAAGTGGAGGAAGTGGAGGAAGTGGACGAAGTGGAGGAAGCGGAGGAAGTGGACTAAGTGGACGAAGTGGGCGAAGTGGTGGAAGTGGACGAAGCAGAGGAAATGGACGAAGTTGACGAAGTGGACGAATTGGAAGAAGTTGACGAAGTGGATAAAGTTGACGAAGTTGACGAAGTGGAGGAAGTTGGCGAAGTGGACGAAGCGGAGGAAGCGGAGGAAGTGGACTAAGTGGACGAAGTGGACGAATAGGACAAACTGGACAAAGTGGACGTTGTTGACGAAGTGGACGAAGGGGACGAAGTTGAGGAAGTGGACTAATTGGACGAAGTTAACGAATTGACGAAAATGCAAAGGGGACGAAGAGGACAAAGTGGACGATGTTGATGAAGTGGACGAAGTTGACGAAGTTAACGAAGTGGAGGAAGTGGAGGAAGTGGAGGAAGTGGACTAATTGGACGAAGTTGACCAATTGGTGAAGTTGACAAAGTGGACGAAGTTGAAGAAGTGGACGAAGTGGAGGAAGCGGAGGAAGTGGACTAAGTGGAGGAAGTGGGCGAAGTGGACGAAGTGGAGGAAGTGGGCGAAGTAGACGAAGAAGAGGAAGTGGACGAATTGGACGAAGTGGACGAAGTTGACGAAGTGGACGAAGTGGAAGAAGTTGATGAAGTGGATAAAGTTGACGATGTTGAAGTAGTGGAGGAAGTTGACGAAGTTGACGAAGTGGACGACGTGGAGGAAGCGGAGGAAGTTGACGAAGTGGAGGAAGTGGAGCAAGTCGACGAAGTTGACGAATTTTGTGAAGTGGACGAAGTGGACGAAATGGACGAAGCGGTGGAAGTGGACGAAGGGGACGAAGTGGAGGAAGTGGAGGAAGTGGACGAACTCGACGAAGTGGAGGAAATGGGGGAAGTAGACGAAGTTGACGTAGATGACGAAGTGGACGAAGTGGAGGAAGTGGACGAAGTGGAGGAAGTGGACGAAGTGGACGAAGCGGAGGAAGTGGACGAATTTGACGAGGTGGACGAAGTGGAAGAAGTGGATGAAGTAGACGAAGTTGACGAAGATGACGAAGTTGACGAAGTGGACGAAGTGGACGAAGTGGACGAAGAGGACGAAGTGGACGAAGTGGACGAAGTGGACGAAGTGGACGAAGTGGAGGAAGTGGACGAAGTGGACGAAGTGGACGAAGTGGAGGAAGCTGACGAAGTGGACGAAGTGGAGGAAGCTGACGAAGTGGACGAAGTGAACGAAGTGAACAAACTAGACGAAGTTGACGATGTGGAAGAAGTTGACATAGTTGACGAAGTTGACGAAGTGGACCAAGTGGACCAAGTGAAGGAAGTGGAGGAAGTGGAGGAAGTGGACTAAGTGGATGAATTTGGTGAAGTTGACGAAGTTGACGAAGTGGACGAAGTTGGTGAAGTGGAGGAAGTGGAAGAAATTGACGAAGTGCACGAAGTTGACGAAGTTGACGAAGTGGAGGAAGTTTACAAAGTTGACGAATTTTGTGAAGTGGACGAAGTGGATGAAATGGAGGAAGCGGTGGATGTGGACGAAGGAAGTGGGCTAAGTGGACGAAGTTGACGAAGTGGACGAAGTGGAAGAAGTGGAGGAAGTCGACGAAGTGGAGGAAGGGGAGGAAGTAGACGAAGTTGACGAAGATGACGAAGATGACGAAGTTGACGAAGTGGAGGAAGTGGAGGAAGTGGATGAAGGGGAAAAAGTGGATGAAGGAGAAGAAGAAGAAGAAGAAGAAGAAGAAAATAAAGAAGAAGAAGAAGAGGAAGAAGTGGAAGAAGTGGAGGAAGTGGAGGAAGTGGAGGAAGTGGACGAATTGGACGAAGTTGACGAAGATGACGAAGTTGACGAAGTGGACGAAGGGGACGAAGTGGACGAAGTGGACGAGGTGGACAAAGTAGACATAGTGGAAGAAGTGGAGGAAGTGGAGGAAGTGGAGGAAGTGGAGGAAGTGGAGGAAGTTGACGAAGTGGACGAAGTGGACGAAGTGGACGAAGTGGACGAAGTGGACGAAGTGGACGAAGTGGACGAAGTGGACGAAGTTGAGGAAGTTGACAAAGTAGACGAAGCTGAGGAAGTGGAGGAAGTGGAATAGGTGGACGAAGTTGACGAAGTTAATGAAGTGGAGGAAGTGGAGGAAGTGGAGAAAATAGATGGAGTGGAGGAAGTTGACGAAGTGGACCAAGTGGATGAAGCGGACAAAGTTGAAGAAGTGGACGATTTGGACGAGGTGGACGAGGTGGACGAAGTGGAGGAAGTGGAGGAAGTGGAAGAAGTGGAGGAAGTGGCGGAAGTGGAGGAAGTGGCGGAAGTGGAGGAAATTGACGAAGTGGACGAAGTGGACGAAGTGGACGAAGTGTCGAAGTGGACGAAGTCGACGAAGTGGAAGAATTGGACGAAGTTGAGGAAGTTGAGGAAGTTGACGAAGTTGACGAAGTGGAGGAAGTGGAGGAAGTGGAGGAAGTTGACGAAGTTGACGACGAGATGGACGAAGTTGACGAAGTGGAGGAAGTTGGTGAAGTGGACGAAGTGGAGGAACAGGAGGAAGTGGAGGAAGTCGAATAAGTGGATGAATTGGACGAAGTTGAGGACGTGGAGGAAGTGGAGGAAGTGGACTAACTTGACGAAGTTGAGGAAGTTGACGAAGTGGAGGAAGTGGAGAAGGTGGAGGAAGTCGACGAAGTGGAGGAAGTGGAGGAAGAGGACGAAGTGGACGAAGAGGACGAAGTGGGAAAAGTTGACGAAGTGGACGAACGAAGCGGACGAAGTTAACGAAGTTGACGAAGTTGACGAAGTTGACGAAGTGGACAAAGTGGATGACGTTGACGAAGTGGAGTAAGTGCACGAAGTTGACGAAGTGGACGAAGTGGATAAAGTGGACGAAGTGGACGAGGTGGACGAAGTGGAGAAAGTGGAGGAAGTGGGGGAAGTGGGCGAAGTAGAGGAAATGGAGGAAGAGGACGAAGTGGAGGAACTGGAGGAAGTGGACGAAGTGGAGGAAGTGGAGGAAGTGGACGAAGTTGACGAAGGGGACAAAGTGGAGGAAGTGGACAAAGTGGAAGAAGTGGAGGAAGTCGAGGAAGTGGAGGAAGTGGACTAAGTGGACGAATTTGGTGAAGTTGACGAAGTGGACGAAGTTGGTGAAGTGGAGGAAGTGGACGAAGCGGACGAAATTGACGAAGTGGACGAAGTGGAAGAAATTGACGAAGTGCACGAAGTTGACGAAGTGGACGAAGTTGGCAAAGTGGACGAAGTTGACGAAGCGGACGAAGTGGAGGAAGCGGAGGAAGTGGACGAAGTTGACGAAGTTGATTAAGTGGACGAAGCGGAGGAAGTGGAGGAAGTGGACAAATTTGACGAAGTGGACGAAGCGGAAGAAGTTGACGAAGTGGACGAAAGGGACGAAGTTGACGAAGTGGAGGAAGTGGAGGAAGTGGACGAAGTTGGCGAAGTGGACGAGGTGGACGAAGCGGAGGAAGTGGACTGAGTGGACGATTTGGAGGAAGTGGAGGACTTGGAGGAAGTGGACTAAGTGGACGAAGTTGACGAAGTGGAGGAAGTCGACGAAGTGGAGGAAGTGGAGGAAGTAGACGAAGTGAACGAAGTGGACGAAGAGGACGAAGTGGACGAAGTTGACGACATAGTGGACGAAGTTGACGAAGTGGAGGAACCAGAGGAAGTGGGCTAAGTGGACGAAGTGGGCGAAGTGGACGAAGTGGTGGAAGTGGTGGAAGTGGAGGAAGTGGACGAAGCGGAGGAAGTGGACAAAGTGGACGAATTTGACGAAGTGGACGAAGTGGAAGAAGTTGACAAAGTGGACGAAGTGGAGGAAGTGGACGAAGTTGACGTTGTGGAGGAAGTGGACGAAGTTGACGAAGGTTGTGAAGTGGACGAAGTGGAGGAAGTGGAGAAAGTGGACGAAGGGGGCAAAGTGCAGGAAGTGGACTAATTGGAGGATTTGGATGAAGTGGAGGACGTGGAGGAAGTGGAAGAAGTGGACTAACTGGACAAAGTTAACGAAGTGGAGGAAGTGGAGGAAGTAGAGGAAGTTGAGGAAGTTGACGAAGTGGACGAAGTGGACGAAGCTGAGGAAGTGGAGGAAATAGAATAGGTGGACGAAGTTGACGAAGTTAACAAAGTGGAGGAAGCGGAGGAAGTGAAGGAAGTGGAGGAAGTGGAGAAAATGGATAAAGTGGAGGAAGTTGACGAACTGGAGGAAGTTGATGAAGCGGACGAAGTTGAAGAGGTGGACGAAGTGGACGATTTGGACGAAGTGGAGGACGTGGAGGAAGTGGGGGAAGAGGAGGAAGAGGAGGAAGTGAACGAAGTGGACTAAGTGGATGAAGTTGACGAAGTTGACGAAGTGGAGGAAGTGGAGGAAGTCCACGAAGTGGAGGAAGTGAACGAAGTACACGAAGTTGACGAAGATGACGAAGTGGACGAAGTTGACGAAGTGGACAAAGTGGACGAAGTTGATGAAGTGGACAAAGTTGACAAAGTGGACGAAGTTGACGATGTTGACAAAGTGGACGAAGTTGACAAAGTGGACGAAGTTGAGGAAGTGGACGAAGGTGACGAAGTGGACGAATTGGACAAAGCGGAGGAAGTGGACAAATTTGACGAAGTTGACGAAGCGGAAGAAGTTGACGAAGTGGACGAAAGGGACGAAGTTGACGAAGTTGACGAAGTGGAGGAAGTGGAGGAAGTTGACGAAGTTGGCGAAGTGGACGAGGTGGACGAAGTGGACGAAGCGGAGGAAGTGGACTGAGTGGACGATTTGGAGGAAGTGGAGGACTTGGAGGAAGTGGACTGAGTGGACGAAGTTGACGAAGTGGAGGAAGTCGACGAAGTGGAGGAAGTGGAGGAAGTAGACGAAGTGAACGAAGTTGACGAAGAGGACGAAGCGGACGAAGTTCACGACACAGTGGACGAAGTTGACGAAGTGGAGGAACCAGAGGAAGTGGGCTAAGTGGACGAAGTGGGCGAAGTGGACGAAGTGGTGGAAGTGGTGGAAGTGGAGGAAGTGGCGAAGCGGAGGAAGTGGATGAAGTTGACGAAGTGGACGAAGTGGAAGAAGTTGACAAAGTGGACGAAGTGGAGGAAGTGGAGGAAGTTGACGTAGTGGAGGAAGTGGACGAAGTTGACGAAGGTTGTGAAGTGGACGAAGTTGACGACGAAGTGGGAAAAGTTGACGAAGTGGACGAACGAAGTGGACGAAGTTGACGAAGTTAGAGAAGTGGACGACGTTAACGAAGCGGACGATGTTGTCGAAGTCGACGTAGTGGAGGCAGTGGGCGAAATTGACGAAGTGGACGAAGTGGACGAGGTGGACGAAGTTAACGAAGTGGACGAAGAGGACGAAGTGGACGAAGTTGACGACATAGTAGACGAAGTTGACGAAGTGGAGGAACCAGAGGAAGTGGGCTAAGTGGACGAAGTGGGCGAAGTGGACGAAGTGGTGGAAGTGGTGGAAGTGGAGGAAGTGGACGAAGCGGAGGAAGTGGACGAAGTGGACGAATTTGACGAAGTTAACAAAGTGGACGAAGCTGAGGAAGTGGAGGAAATAGAATAGGTGGACGAAGTTGACGAAGTTAACAAAGTGGAGGAAGCGGAGGAAGTGAAGGAAGTGGAGGAAGTGGAGAAAATGGATAAAGTGGAGGAAGTTGACGAACTGGAGGAAGTTGATGAAGCGGACGAAGTTGAAGAGGTGGACGAAGTGGACGATTTGGACGAAGTGGAGGACGTGGAGGAAGTGGGGGAAGAGGAGGAAGAGGAGGAAGTGAACGAAGTGGACTAAGTGGATGAAGTTGACGAAGTTGACGAAGTGGAGGAAGTGGAGGAAGTCCACGAAGTGGAGGAAGTCCACGAAGTGGAGGAAGTGAACGAAGTACACGAAGTTGACGAAGATGACGAAGTGGACGAAGTTGACGAAGTGGACAAAGTGGACGAAGTTGATGAAGTGGACAAAGTTGACAAAGTGGACGAAGTTGACGATGTTGACAAAGTGGACGAAGTTGACAAAGTGGACGAAGTTGAGGAAGTGGACGAAGGTGACGAAGTGGACGAATTGGACAAAGCGGAGGAAGTGGACAAATTTGACGAAGTTGACGAAGCGGAAGAAGTTGACGAAGTGGACGAAAGGGACGAAAGGGACGAAGTTGACGAAGTTGACGAAGTGGAGGAAGTGGAGGAAGTTGACGAAGTTGGCGAAGTGGACGAGGTGGACGAAGTGGACGAAGCGGAGGAAGTGGACTGAGTGGACGATTTGGAGGAAGTGGAGGACTTGGAGGAAGTGGACTGAGTGGACGAAGTTGACGAAGTGGAGGAAGTCGACGAAGTGGAGGAAGTGGAGGAAGTAGACGAAGTGAACGAAGTTGACGAAGAGGACGAAGCGGACGAAGTTCACGACATAGTGGACGAAGTTGACGAAGTGGAGGAACCAGAGGAAGTGGGCTAAGTGGACGAAGTGGGCGAAGTGGACGAAGTGGTGGAAGTGGTGGAAGTGGAGGAAGTGGCGAAGCGGAGGAAGTGGATGAATTTGACGAAGTGGACGAAGTGGAAGAAGTTGACAAAGTGGACGAAGTGGAGGAAGTGGAGGAAGTTGACGTAGTGGAGGAAGTGGACGAAGTTGACGAAGGTTGTGAAGTGGACGAAGTTGACGACGAAGTGGGAAAAGTTGACGAAGTGGACGAACGAAGTGGACGAAGTTGACGAAGTTAGAGAAGTGGACGACGTTAACGAAGCGGACGATGTTGTCGAAGTCGACGTAGTGGAGGCAGTGGGCGAAATTGACGAAGTGGACGAAGTGGACGAGGTGGACGAAGTTAACGAAGTGGACGAAGAGGACGAAGTGGACGAAGTTGACGACATAGTAGACGAAGTTGACGAAGTGGAGGAACCAGAGGAAGTGGGCTAAGTGGACGAAGTGGGCGAAGTGGACGAAGTGGTGGAAGTGGTGGAAGTGGAGGAAGTGGACGAAGCGGAGGAAGTGGACGAAGTGGACGAATTTGACGAAGTGGACGAAGTGGAAGAAGTTGACAAAGTGGACGAAGTGGACGAAGTTGACGTAGTGGAGGAAGTGGACGAAGTTGACGAAGGTTGTGAAGTGGACGAAGTGGAGGAAGCGGAGAAAGTGGACGAAGGGGGCAAAGTGTAGGAAGTGGACTAAGTGGAGGATTTGGATGAAGTGGAGGACGTGGAGGAAGTGGAAGAAGTGGACTAACTGGACGAAGTTAACGAAGTGGAGGAAGTGGAGGAAGTAGAGGAAGTTGAGGAAGTTGACGAAGTGGACGAAGTGGACGAAGCTGAGGAAGTGGAGGAAATAGAATAGGTGGACGAAGTTGACGAAGTTAACAAAGTGGAGGAAGCGGAGGAAGTGAAGGAAGTGGAGGAAGTGGAGAAAATGGATAAAGTGGAGGAAGTTGACGAACTAGAGGAAGTTGATGAAGCGGACGAAGTTGAAGAGGTGGACGAAGTGGACGAAGTGGACGATTTGGACGAAGTGGAGGACGTGGAGGAAGTGGAGGAAGAGGAGGAAGAGGAGGAAGTGAACGAAGTGGACTAAGTGGATGAAGTTGACGAAGTTGACGAAGTGGAGGAAGTGGAGGAAGTCCACGAAGTGGAGGAAGTGAACGAAGTACACGAAGTTGACGAAGATGACGAAGTGGACGAAGTTGACGAAGTGGACAAAGTGGACGAAGTTGATGAAGTGGACAAAGTTGACAAAGTGGACGAAGTTGACGAAGTCGACGATGTTGACAAAGTGGACGAAGTTGACAAAGTGGACGAAGTTGAGGAAGTGGACGAAGGTGACGAAGTGGACGAATTGGACAAAGCGGAGGAAGTGGAGGAAGTGGACAAATTTGACGAAGTGGACGAAGCGGAAGAAGTTGACGAAGTGGACGAAAGGGACGAAAGGGACGAAGCTGACGAAGTTGACGAAGTGGAGGAAGTGGAGGAAGTTGACGAAGTTGGCGAAGTGGACGAGGTGGACGAAGTGGATGAAGCGGAGGAAGTGGACTGAGTGGACGATTTGGAGGAAGTGGAGGACTTGGAGGAAGTGGACTGAGTGGACGAAGTTGACGAAGTGGAGGAAGTGGAGGAAGTAGACAAAGTGAACGAAGTGGACGAAGAGGACGAAGCGGACGAAGTTCACGACATAGTGGACGAAGTTGACGAAGTGGAGGAACCAGAGGAAGTGGGCTAAGTGGACGAAGTGGGCGAAGTGGACGAAGTGGTGGAAGTGGTGGAAGTGGAGGAAGTGGACGAAGCGGAGGAAGTGGATGAATTTGACGAAGTGGACGAAGTGGAAGAAGTTGACAAAGTGGACGAAGTGGAGGAAGTGGAGGAAGTTGACGTAGTGGAGGAAGTGGACGAAGTTGACGAAGGTTGTGAAGTGGACGAAGTTGACGACGAAGTGGGAAAAGTTGACGAAGTGGACGAAGTTGACGAAGTGGACGAACGAAGTGGACGAAGTTGACGAAGTTAGAGAAGTGGACGACGTTAACGAAGCGGACGATGTTGTCGAAGTCGACGTAGTGGAGGCAGTGGACGAAATTGACGAAGTGGACGAGGTGGACGAAGTTAACGAAGTGGACGAAGAGGACGAAGTGGACGAAGTTGACGACATAGTGGACGAAGTTGACGAAGTGGAGGAACCAGAGGAAGTGGGCTAAGTGGACGAAGTGGGCGAAGTGGACGAAGTGGTGGAAGTGGTGGAAGTGGAGGAAGGGGACGAAGCGGAGGAAGTGGACAAAGTGGACGAATTTGACGAAGTGGACGAAGTGGAAGAAGTTGACAAAGTGGACGAAGTGGACGTAGTGGAGGAAGTGGACGAAGTTGACGAAGGGTGTGAAGTGGACGAAGTGGAGGAAGCGGAGAAAGTGGACGAAGGGGGCAAAGTGGAGGAAGTGGACTAAGTGGAGGATTTGGATGAAGTGGAGGACGTGGAGGAAGTGGAAGAAGTGGACTAACTGGACGAAGTTAACGAAGTGGAGGAAGTGGAGGAAGTAGAGGAAGTTGAGGAAGTTGACGAAGTGGACGAAGTGGACGAAGCTGAGGAAGTGGAGGAAATAGAATAGGTGGACGAAGTTGACGAAGTTAACAAAGTGGAGGAAGCGGAGGAAGTGGAGAAAATGGATAAAGTGGAGGAAGTTGACGAAGTGGAGGAAGTTGATGAAGCGGACGAAGTTGAAGAAGTGGACGAAGTGGACGATTTGGACGAAGTGGAGGACGTGGAGGAAGTGGAGGAAGAGGAGGAAGAGGAGGAAGTGAAGGAAGTGGACTAAGTGGATGAAGTTGACGAAGTTGACGAAGTGGAGGAAGTGGAGGAAGTCCACGAAGTGGAGGAAGTGAACGAAGTACACGAAGTTGACGAAGATGACGAAGTGGACGAAGTGGACGAAGTGGACGAAGTTGACGAAGTGGACAAAGTGGACGAAGTTGATGAAGTTGACAAAGTGGACGAAGTTGACGAAGTCGACGATGTTGACAAAGTGGACGAAGTTGACAAAGTGGACGAAGTTGAGGAAGTGGACGAAGGTGACGAAGTGGACGAGGTGGACGAAGTTTACGAAGTGGACGAGGTGGACGAAGTTAACGAGGTGGAAAAAGTTGGCGAAGTCGACGAAGTGGAAGAAGCAAAGGAAGTGGACTAAGTGGACGAAATTAACGAAATGGACGAAGTGGATGAAGTGGAGGAAGTGGACGAAAAGGACGATGTGGACGAGGTGGACAAAGTGGACGAAGTTGACGACCTGGACGACGTTGACGATGTGGACGAAGTGGAGGAAGTGGAGGAAATGGAGGAAGTGGACGAAGTTGAAGAACTGGACGAAGTGGACGACGTTGACGAAGTGGACGACGTTGACGAAGTGGAATAAGTGGAATAAGTGGACGAGGTGGACGAAGTGGAATAAGTGGACGAGGTGGACGAGGTGGACGAAGTTTACGAAGTGGACGAAGTGGAATAAGTGGACGAGGTGGACGAAGTTTAGGAAGTGGACGAGGTGGACGAAGTTGACGAAGTCGACAAAGTGGAAGATGTGGAGGAAGTGGACTAAGTGGACGAAATTGATGAAGTGGACGAAGTGGAGGAAGTGGAGAAAGTGGACGAAGTGAAGGAAGTGGACGAAGTTGACGAAGTGGACGAAGTTGACGAAGTGGACGAACTTGACGAAGTGAAAGAAATTGACGAAGTGGACGAAGTTGACGACAAAGTGGACGAACTTGAGGAAGTGGAGGAAGTTGACGACGAGGTGGACGAAGTTGACGAAGTGGAGGAAGTGGAGGAAGTGGAGGATGGTGAAGTGGACGAAGTGGAGGAACTGGAGGAAGTGGAGGAAGTCGAATAAGTGGATGAATTGGACGAAGTGGAGGACGTGGTGGAAGTGGAGGAAGTGGCCTAGCTGGACGAAGTTGAGAAAGTTGACGAAGTGGAGGAAGTGAAGAAGGTGGAGGAAGTCGACGAAGTGGAGGAAGAGGACGAAGTGGACGAAGACGACGAAGTGGGAAAAGTTGACGAAGTGGACGAACGAAGCGGACGAAGTTGACGAAGTTAGAGAAGTGGACGAAGTTGATGAAGTGGACGACGTTAACGAAGCGAACGAAGTTGACGAAGTCGACGTAGTGGAGGAAGTGGACGAAATTGACGAAGAGGACGAAGTGGACAAAGTGGACGAAGTGGACGAGGTGGACGAAGTGGACGAAGTGGACGAAGTGGAAGAAGTGAAGAAAGTGGACGAAGTGGAGGAAGTGGAGGAAGTGGGCGAAGTAGAGGAAATGCAGGAAGTGGACGAAGTGGAGGAACTGGACGAAGTTGACGAAGTGGACAAAGTTGACGAAGGGGACAAAGTGGACGAGGTGGATGAAGTTGACGAAGTGGACGAGGTGGACGAAGTTGACGAAGTGGACGAAGTGGAAGATGCGGAGGAAGTGGACTAAGTGGTCGAAATTGACGAAGTGGAGGAAGTGGAGGAAGTGGACGAAGTGAAGGAAGTGGACGAAGTTGACGAAGTGGACGATGTTGACGAAGTGGAAGAAGTGGACGAACTTGACGAAGTGGAAGAAATTGACGAAGTGGACGAAGTTGACGACAAAGTGGACGAACTTGAGGAAGTGGAGGAAGTGGAGGAAGTTGACGACGAGGCGGACGAAGTGGACGAAGTGGAGGAAGTGGAGGAAGTTGGTGAAGTGGACGAAGTGGAGCAACTGGAGGAAGTGGGGGAAGTCGAATAAGTGGATGAATTGGACGAAGTGGAGGACGTGGAGGAAGTGGACTAACTCGACGAAGTTGAGAAAGCTGACGAAGTGGAGGAAGTGGAGAAGGTGGAGGAAGTCGACGAAGTGGAGGAAGTGGAGGAAGAGGACGAAGTGGACGAAGAGGACGAAGTAGGAAAAGTTGACGAAGTGGACGAAGTTGATGAAGTGGACGAACGAAGTTGACGAAGTTAGAGAAGTGGACGAAGTTGATGAAGTGGACGACATTGACGAAGTGGACGAAGTTGACGAAGTCGACGTAGTGGAGGAAGTGTACGAAATTGACGAAATGGACAAAGTGGACCAAGTGGACGAGGTAGACGAAGTTGACGAAGTGGACGAACTGGAAGAAGTGGAGAAACTGGACGAAGTGGAGGAAGTGGGCGAAGTAGAGGAAATGGAGGAAATGGAGGAAGTGGACGAAGTGGAGGAAGTGGAGGAACTGGATGAAGTTGACGAAGTGGACGAAGTTGATAAAGGGGACGAAGTGGAGGAAGTGGACAAAGTCGACGAATTTGGTGAAGTTGATGAAGTTGATGAAGTGGACGAAGTTGGTGAAGTGGAGGAAGTGGTGGAAGTGGAGGAAGTGGATGAAGCAGACGAAGTTGACGAAGTGGACGAAGTGGAAGAAATTGACGAAGTGCACGAAGTTGACGAAGTGGACGAAGTTAATGAGGTTGACGAAGTGGACGAAGTGGAGGAAGCGGACGAAGCGGAGGAAGCGGACGAAGCGGAGGAAGTGGACGAAGTGGACGAAGTTGACGAAGTGGACGAAGTTGATTAAGTGGAGGAAGTGGACGAAGCGGAGGAAGTGGATGAAGTGGCAGAAGTTGACGAAGTGGAGGAAGTGGAGGAAGTGGAGGAAGTTGCCGAAGTTGGCGAAGTGGACGAGGTGGACGAAGCGGAGGAAGTGGAGGAAGTGGACTGAGTGGACGATTTGGAGGAAGTGGAGGACGTGGAGGAAGTGGACTAAGTGGACAAAGTTGACGAAATGGAGGAAGTGGAGGAAGTCGACGAAGTGGAGGAAGTAGACGAAGTGAACAAAGTGGACGAAGAGGACGAAGTGGACGAAGTTCACGAAGTGGAAGAAATTGAAGAAGTGGACGAAGTTGACGACGAAGTGGACGAAGTAGACGACGAAGTGGACGAAGTTGACGACAAAGTGGACAAAGTTGACGACGAAGAGGAAGCGGAGGAAGTGGGCTAAGTAGACGAAATTGACGACGAAGAGGACGAAGTGGACGAAGAGGACGAAGTGATCGAGGTTGACAAAGTGGAGGAAGTGGACTAATTGGACGAAGTTGAGGAATTGACGAAGTTGACAAAGTGGACGAAGTTGACGAAGTGGACGAAGTGGAGGAAGTGGGCGAAGTGGAGGAAGTGGACGAAGTAGAAGAAGTTGACAAAGTGGATGAAGTTGACGAAGTTGACGAAGTGGAGGAAGTTGAGGAAGAGGAGGAAGTGGACTAAGTGAACGAAGTGGATGAAGTGGGCGAAGTGGAGGAAATGGACGAAGCAGAGGAAGTGGACGAAGTGGAGGAAGTTGACGAAGTGGACGAAGTGGAAGAAGTTGACGAAGTGGATGAAGTGGATGAAGTGGATAAGGTGGACGAAGTTGACGAAGTGGAGGAAGTGGAGGAAGTTGACGAAGTGGACGAAGTGGACGAAGTGGACGAAGTGAACGAAGTGAACAAAGTCGACGAAGGGGACGAAGTGGAAGAAGTTGACAAAGTTGACGAAGTTGACGAAGCGGATGAAGTGGACGAAGTGGACCAAGTGGAGGAAGTGGAGGAAGTGGACTAAGTGGACGAAGTTGACAAATTGACGAAGTTGACGAAGTCGACGAAGTGGAGGAAGCGCAGGAAGTGCACTAAGTGGACGAAGTGGATGAAGTGGGCGAAGTTGAGGAAGTGGACGAAGCGGAGGAAGTTGACGTAGTGGAGGAAGTGGAAAAAGTTGACGAAGTTGACGAAGGTTGTGAAGTGGACGAAGTGGAGGAAGCGGATAAAGTTGACGAAGGGAACGAAGTGGAGGACGTGGAGGAATGGAGGAAGTGGACTAACTGGGCGAAGTTAACGAAGTGGAGGAAGTGGAGGAAGTAGAGGAAGTTGACGAAGATGACGAAGTTGACGAAGTGGACAAAGTGGACGAAGTGGACGAAGTGCACGAAGAGGACGAAGTGGACAAAGAGAACGAAGTGATCGAGGTCGACGAAGTGGACGAAGTGGAGGAAGTGGACTAATTGGATGAAGTTGAGGAATTGATGAGGTTGACAAAGTGCACGAAGTTGACGAAGTGGACGAAGTGGAGGAAGTGGGCGAAATGGAGGAAGTGGACGAAGTGGATGAAGTTGACGAAGTTGACGAAGTGGAGGAAGTTGACGAAGTTGAGGAAGAGGAGGAAGTGGACTAAGTGGACGAAGTGGATGAAGTGGGCGAAGTGGAGGAAATGGACGAAGCGGAGGAAGTTGACGAAGTTGACGAAGTGGAGGAAGTTGACGAAGTGGACGAAGTGGAAGAAGTTGACGAAGTGGATGAAGTGGATGAGGTTGACGAAGTTGACGAAGTGGAGGAAGTGGAGGAAGTTGACGAATTTTGTGAAGTGGACGAAGTGGACGAAATGGAGGAAGCGATGGAAGGGGACGAAGGGGACGAAGTGGAGGAAGTGCACTAAGTGGACGAAGTGGAGGACGTGGACGTAGTGGAGGAAGTGGAGGAAGTCGATGAAGTAGAGGAAGTGGAGGAAGTAGACGAAGTTGACGAAGTGGACGAAGTGGACGAAGTCGAGGAAGTGGAGGAAGTGGTGGAAGCGAACGAAGCGGAGGAAGGGGACGAAGTGGACGAATTTGACGAAGTGGACTAAGTGGAAGAAGTGGAGGAAGTAGACGAAGTTGACGAAGATGACGAAGTTGACGAAGTGGACGAATTTTGTGAAGTGGACGAAGTAGACGAAATGGAGGAAACAGTGGAAGTGGACGAAGGGGACGAAGTGGAGGAAGTGCACTAAGTGGACGAAGTGGAGGACGTAAAGGTAGTGGAGGAAGTCGATGAAGTGGAGGAAGTGGAGGAAGTAGACGAAGTTGACGAAGTGGAGGAAGTGGACGAAGTGGAGGAAGTGGAGGAAGTGGAGGAAGTGGAGGAAGTGAACGAAGCGGAGGAAGGGGACGAAGTGGACGAATTTGACGAAGTGGAAGAAGTGGAGGAAGTCGACGAAGTTGTCGAAGATGACGAAGTTGACGAAGTGGACGAAATGGACGAAGTAGACGAAGTGGACGAAGAGGACAAAGTGGACGAAGTGGACGAACTAGACGAAGTGGACGAAGTGGACAAAGTGGACGAAGTGGACGAAGTGAACGAAGTGAACAAAGTCAACGAAGTGACGAAGTGGAAGAAGCTGACAAAGTTGACGAAGTTGACGAAGCGGATGAAGTGGACCAAGTGGACGAAGTGGAGGAAGTGGACTAAGTGGACGAAGTTGACAAATTGACGAAGTTGACAAAGTGGACGAAGTTGACGAAGTCGACGAAGTGGAGGAAGCGCAGGAAGTGCACTAAGTGGACGAAGTGGATGAAGTGGGCGAAGTGGAGGAAGTGGACGAAGCGGAGGAAGTGGACGAAGTTGACGAAGTGGACGAAGTGGAAGAAGTTGACGAAGTTGACGAAGTTTACGAAGTTGACGAAGTGGAGGAAGTTGACGAAGTTGACGAATTTTGTGAAGTGGACGAAATGAGGAAGCGGTGGAAGTGGACGAAGGGGACGCAGTGGACGAAGTGGAGGAAGTGGACTAAGTGGACGATTTGTACGAAACGGAGGACGTGGAGGAAGTGGAGGAAGTAGCGAAGTTGACGAAGATGACGAAGTTGACGAAGTGGAGGATGTGGACGAAGTGGAGGAATCGGACGAAGCGGACGAAGTGGACGAATTTGACGAAGTGGACTAAGTGGAAGAAGTGGAGGAAGTAGACCAAGTTGACGAAGATGACTGATAACAGTTGAAAAACTGTTATTTTCAGGCTTAAAAGTGATACTAAAAGCAACCTTTAGACTTAAAAACTAGCTTGAAATCATGCTTTTATCCATATTTTCATAAATAAGAGAGCTGGACAGGTTTATGCTTGATTTAAGTGTTTTTGTGCAGGTTTTAAGGTGAATTTAGTGAAAAGAGTGAAGAAGGAGAGAAGTGACATTAGAAAAGAGATCAAAGAGTGCAAAAAGAGAAGTCGAAGGCACCGCTCAGCGGTATTTTATCGCTGAGCGGCACTCAAGACGTGACGTTGGAACCGCTGAGGGGCAAACTAGCCGCTGAGGGGAAGAAAAGGACGCGCAACCACCGCTGAGCGGTATTTACCGCTGAGCGGCACTTTTTGGGCTTGGGCTTTTGTAATCTTTTGTAACTCTAGAATAGTATATAAGGGCTTGCACGTCCTTGGGATTAGTATCTTTGGCAGAAACGAGGCAAACACTCTCTCTTCCACCCCTTTGAAGGAGGATCTTGGATGCTCAGGCTACCTCTTCATCTTTATTGGGTTTATTCTTTCATTCTTTCATTGATATTCATCTAGGTTCACCATGAATATGGTGAACTAAACCTTGTATGTTTGTTGGGGAATCAATGTAATCTCTTGAAGCTCTCATATATGGAATCTGTTGTTTACATCTTTTAAGTAAGACATATGCTTTCTTTCATCATTTAGTTAGGGTTTTTCCTCTTTGCTCAATGCTTGCATAGTTTAACTCATTCCATGCATGATTATTGGTTTTGTCGATACGGACACGTACGGGGAAATCTAGATCCGGGGAATTTCTCCCAATATTATACTGACAATATTCTATTGGTTGCCTTTAAGCTCCTGCACTCATGAACTAATCATTAGGAATGCTAGGAATTGTATGAACTATTTGATTAGGGAGAAGCCATCTAGAATGGTACATTAGAGAGTGGCATTAACAATGATGATTTGAATGTTGAATTCCTAAAATATATGAGAGTGGATGAGATGAAATTGACCCCCAACAACATATTCATTCATATAATTCATTGAAAGTGTTTATCTTTTGTCTTTGCCATTGATCAAATTTCATGCATACATGTTTATTTTCGTCTTTGCATATTGAACTCTAAATATTTCATTTGTAAGTCCTAGCTAATCAACAAATCACATAACTAAACTAGGCCGTGAGTCCTTTGGGAAGAACGATACTTGGTCTTACCAAGTTTATTACTTGAACGATTCGGTCATACTTGCCGATTGTGAAACAAGTTTGTGACATCATATTTTGGTGCTTACAAATTATTCCATCAAGTTTTTGGCGCCGTTGCCGGGGAATTGGGGATTGAACCCAAGTCCTAGCAACGGCTATTAAGTTTGGGTCATCAAGTTTTTGGCGCCGTTGCCGGGGACTCGTGGTTTAACTGGTTAATTTGTGTGATTATTGATTATCTTTGACTTTAATTTTGAATTTCTGTTTTTATTTTTTTCTGTTTTTATTTTTTTTTATCTTTTTATCTTTTTAGATTAGGTTAGATTTTATTTTTTCTTATCTTTTTAGGTTAGATTAGATTTTATTTTATTTTATCTTTTTAGATTAGATTAGATTTTATTTTATTTTATTTTTTTAGATTAGATTAGATTTTATTTTATCTTTTTAGGTTAGGTTAGATTTTATTTTATTTTATCTTTTTAGATTAGGTTAGATTTTTATTTTATTTTATTCTATCTTATTTTATTCTATCTTCTAAATCTTTTATCTTCTGAATATATATCTTCTTCTATATCTTTTTGTGCTAACAAATATTTTGTAGAGTTTTGTGCCTAATGTTTGCAGGATGCAATTCGAACAAGAATTTAATGGGCACTCAATTCTACCAAAGTAATCTCAACCACTGGTGGGAACATGACTCAAGCATGGATCAAAGCCAATTTTGGCAAGCTGCCGGACAATTTGAGAACCAACCACAACAACAATGGCAGCAACAAAGCTTTAAAATCAACAAAGGGAAGCAAGAGATCTCTTCATTTAGACAAGGCATGGAAGAATCACTGGGGCATGCATGGGACAGGTACAAAAGCCTATTAAGAAAGACTCCCACGCATGGATTTAACGAAGGAGAAGTAGTCCTAATCTTCCTTGGAGGTCTTGGTTCACAAACCATGATGATGCTTGACGCCTCAGCTGGAGGCAATATCAAATGGAAGACTCCAGAGGAAGCCACAGAAATAATTGAAAGCATGACTACTAATGACAATAAGTGGAACAGTGAAAGAGGAGCTCCTATTCAACAAAAAGGAGTTCTACAGTTGCAATCCAAATATGCCTTGCTAGCTCAGAACAAGATACTAACTCAACAATTGGAGAATCTCACAAAGATACTTGCACAACTACCCAAAGAGTTGAAGACTGCTGCACAGGTACAATCCCAGTTGTGCGAATTATGTGGAGGCGACCATATCAATGGTCAATGTGCCTTTCCAGTTGAAGCTGTAGAGGATGTAAACTACATGACCAATCAGTATCGTCAAGGGAGCTACAATCAAGGGTGGAAACCACACCCAAGCATTAGTCAAGGGCAAACTGGGCAAGCTGGTCAATTTAATAAGCAGCAGCAGCAACCCACCTTATGGCAACAGTTTTCTATGCTTAATGAAAGGTCCATGAGGATGGAGGAAACTCTCAACAATTTCATACAGAAAACTGAGTCTTCCCAAAAGAGCACTGAAGCTGCTATCAAAAATTTGGAGACTCAGATGGGGCAGATCATCAAACAGATGGAAGAAAGGCCAAGTAGAAATTATGGGGCTAATACTGAGGATAACCCCAGGGAAGAGTGTCAAGAGCTAGTGAGTGTAAATGTTGAAAAAGTTGAGTTGGAAAAAGAAGAGAGAAAAGAGAGAGAAGAGAAAGAAGAAGAGAAAATTTGTGTGAAGATTGAGAAGGTGAGTAGAAAAAGAAAAGAAAAAAAGAAAGTGAGAGAAAAGAGAAAGAGGACGAGAGAAAAAAATAAAGAATCATATGAAAAACCTCTTCCTCATCCAATGAAATATCATAGGAAGAAGGAATTTGAGCGCTTTATGGAAATCTTCAAGAAATTGGAGATTAAAGTTCCTATGATTGAGACACTGCAACAGGTTCCCGGTTTGATCAACTTTCTGAAGAAGTTCAGTAGAAAGAAGAAAAAGAAGATGGAACACGAGCTTTACTGGGTCAAGCTAATGACGTTAAAAGAGCGCTTGCTGGGAGGCAACCCAGTGATTTACAAACTTTTGACTTTTATTTTGGTTTTGTAATTTTTAATCTGTGAACATTATTCTGGACATTATTTTGTTGGATCTAGCATCTACTGAAGGATGCTAGGTGGTTAAGCATCTACTGAAGGATGCTAGGTTTGTAACACCTACTGATGGGTGTTGGTGAGAAGATTTTGCACCTACTGATGGGTGCTGGTAAGTTTGAAACACCTACTGATGGGTGTTGGTGGATTTTGGGTCAGGCTCGTGACGTTAAACAAGCGCTACCTGGGAGGCAACCCAGTTGACTAATTGTTTTCTGTTTGTTTATTTTAGTTAGGGTTTGCATAAGTATTTTAAACATTGAATTGCAGGGACCCAGTGAGGGGCATGTCTAGGAGGCACGTAGGTTAAGAAAAGAAGGAGAAGAGCACATCACGAAAGTGCCGCTGAGCGGCAACTTACCGCTGAGCGGTACTCTCGCAGATGGGCTTTAGTTCCCCTTAGCGGGACCCGAGCCCATTAGGGTATTTTTATACCCTAAGTTGCGCATTTGCTCATACTTTCAGACTCTTCTCTGCACACACACTCCTACATACCTTTTCAAAGGTTCTCTACAACTTTTCCCTCATCCCTCTTTAGAAAATCTCCCTTCCACTCACTTGCTCACTAGTTTTCCATCTAAGTTTGGGGTTGGGAGAGAGCATCATTGAAGGGGCTTATTTCTTCATTGTGGTTTACTAATGCTTAACAATGTATCTTTTGGTTTTGTGAATTATGTTTGATGCAGGGATGGCCTCCTCATCGGGCAAAAGGAATCAAGACTATAAGATCCAAGAAGAGGAGGATACAGATGATAACTCAGATTGATGAGGAGCTGAGATAGCATTTACTAAATGAATGCTATCATGAACTTATGCTTTTGTTGGTTTAAGTTTTCTGAACTTATTTGTTTTTTGTTTTTAGATTAGGGTTTGATGTACTCTATTGAAAACCTGGTTTCTTATGATGGTTTGCTATTAACTGTGATTGTGTGATAAGTAATGCTTGAATGATGCTTATGATTAATTGATGTTGAGATGATGTGCACATTAAAATGCTTATACAGGTGATTCACAAGCTTTGTGAACAAATGCATGATTGATAACAGTTGAAAAACTGTTATTTTCATGCTTAAAATTGATACTAAAAGCAACCTTTAGACTTAGAAACTAGCTTGAAATCACACCTTTTATCTTTATTTTCAGAAATAAGAGAGCTGGACAGGTTTACACTTGATTTGAGTGTTTTTGTGCAGGTTTTAGGGTGAATTTGGTGCAAAGAGTGAAGAAGGAGAGAAGTGACATTAGAAAAGACAAGAAAGAGTGCAAAAAGAGAAGACGAAGGCACCGCTTAGCGGCAAACTACCGCTGAGCGGCACTCAGGAGGTTGCGGGAGTCACGCTGAGGGGCAAATGGCCGCTGAGGGGAAGAATTGTGACGCGCAACTACCGCTGAGCGGTAAATACCGCTGAGCGGTACTCTTTGGGCTTGGGCTTTTGTAATCTTTTGTAACTCTAAATTAGTATATAAGGGCTTGCACGTCCTTTAGTTTAGTATCTTTGGCAGAAACGAGGCAAACACTCTCTCTTCCACCCCTTTGAAGGAGGATCTTGGATGCTCAGGCTACCTCTTCACCTTTATTGGGTTTATTCTTTCATTCTTTCATTGTTATTCATCTAGGTTCACCATGACGATGGTGAACTAAACCTTGTATGTTTGTTGGGGAATCAATGTAATCTCTTGAAGCTCTCATATATGGATTTGTTGAGTACATCTTTGAATTAAGACATATGCTTTCTTTCATCATTAGTTAGGGTTTTTCCTCTTTGCTCAATGCTTGCATTGTTTAACTCATTCTAATGCATGATTATTGGTTTTGTCGATACGGACACGTACGGGGAAGTCTAGATCCGGGGAATTTCTCCCAATATTTTACTGACAACATTATATTGGTTGCCTTTAAGCTCCTGCAGTAATGAACTAATCATTAGGAATGCTAGGAATTGTATGAACTATTTGATTAGGGAGAAGCCATCTAGAATGGTACATTAGAGAGTGGCATTAACAATGATGATTTGAATGTTGAATTCCTAAAATATATGAGAGTGGATGAGATGAAATTGACCCCCAACAACATATTCATTCATATATTCCATTGAAAGTGTTTATCTTCTGTCTTTGCCATTGATCAATTCATGCATACATGTTTATTTTTGTCTTTGCATATTAAACTTTGAATATTTCGTTTGTAAGTCCTAGCTAATCAACAAATCACATAACTAAACTAGGCCGTGAGTCCTTTGGGAAGAACGATACTTGGTCTTACCAAGTTTTATTACTTGAACGATTCGGTCATACTTGCCGATTGTGAAACAAGTTTGTGACATCATATTTTGGTGCTTACAAATTTGTCCATCAAGTTTTTGGCGCCGTTGCCGGGGAATTGGGGATTGAACCCGAGTCCTAGCAACGGCTATTAAGTTTGGGTCATCAAGTTTTTGGCGCCGTTGCCGGGGACTCGTGGTTTAACTGGTTAATTTGTGTGATTATTGATTATCTTTGACTTTAATTTTAAATTTCTGTTTTTATTTTCTGTTTTTATCTTTTTATGTTTTATCTTTTTAGATTAGATTAGATTTTATTTTATTTGGTTAGTTTAGATTTTATTTTATTTTATCTTTTAGGTTAGATTTTATGTTATTTTTAAATTTTATTTTATCTTTTATCTTTTTATCTTTTGAATCTTTTATCTTCTTATCTTCTGAATCTTTTCTCTTTTTATCTTTTGAATATATATCTTCTCTTATATCTTTTTGTGCTAACAAATCTGTTCTAGGGTTTTGTTTCTTGTGCATGCAGGAAGCAATTCGAAATAGGAGTAAGAAAACAACAGAACCACTTCTTGAAGGCCTAGAAGAGAGTAGAAGGAGGAGAAGAATCAGAACGTCTAGAGAACTTTTCCCTTCTCCAGAAACTCTCTTGCAATCATCACCACAAGGTTCTGTTCATAGCACAGGAAGTATGGAGAGCAATAATGTTAGAAGAACTCTTGCAGATTACACTAATCTTGCTGGACCTCAACACTTCAATAGCATAGCTAGACCTAGAGTCAATGCAGCCAACATGGAGGTCAAACCAGCACTGATTCAACTGGTGAAGAGTAATCAATTTAATGGGTTATCACATGAAAGCCCATATGAGCACCTTACTACCTTTAATGAGATCTGCAACACGGTCAAAATTAATGGGGTGCCAGACGAAGCAATCAAACTTAGTTTGTTTCCTTTCTCCTTGGGAGGCAATGCTAAGCTTTGGTTAAACTCTTTTCCAGAAGAAAGTTTCACAGAGTGGGAAGCAGTGGTTACAAAGTTTCTAAACAAATACTTCCCACAATCTAAAGTAACTAAAGGCAAGCAAGAGATATCTTCATTCAAGCAGGGCATGGAGGAATCACTGGGACATGCATGGGACAGGTACAAAAGCTTATTACGTAAAACTCCCACGCATGGCTTTGAGGATCAAGAAGTAGTCCTAACTTTCCTTGGAGGGCTTGGTTCACAAACCAAGATGATGCTAGATGCCTCAGCTGGGGGCAATATCAAATGGAAGACTCCAGAGGAAGCCACTGAGATTATTGAAAATATGGCTACAAGTGATAATGAGCTTCACAATGAAAGAGGCGCCCCTATGCAACAGAAAGGGGTTCTTCAATTACAAACCCATGATGCTCTGCTAGCCCAAAATAAAATTCTGACTCAACAGCTGGAGACTCTGACCAAAACTCTTGCTTCATTACCAAAAGAGTTAAAATCTGCTGCACAGGTACAAACCCAGTTGTGCGAACTATGTGGAGGAGATCACATCAATGGCCAATGTGCTTTTCCTGTGGAAGCCATGGAGGATGTTAACTTCATGGCTAATCAGTTTCCATACCGTCAAGGTAATTATAATCAAGGTTGGAAACCACATCCAAGTATTGGCCAAGGACAAACTGGGCAGGCTAATCAATTTAATAAGCAACAGCAGCAGCAACCAACCATGTGGCAACAAATTTCTATGCTCAATGAAAGATCTACAAGGTTGGAAGAAACTCTTCAACAATTTATTCAGAAAACTGAATCCTCCCAAAAGAGCACTGAAGCTGCTATAAAGAACTTGGAGATTCAGATGGGTCAGATCACTAAGCAGTTGGAAGAAAGACCACACAGAAACTTTGGGGCTAATACTGAGGTTAACCCTAGAGAAGAATGCAAAGTGGTCAAGAGTGTAAATGAAGAGAGTATTGAGTCAGAAGAAGATGAAACAGAAGAGAGAAGAGAAGAAGAAAGAAAGGATACTTTTCCTTTTCTAACAAATCAGGAGAAACCAATGGATTTTACAGACTTATTCAGAATGGTTGATAATGAAGCTCCTTGGGAACAAATCTTACAGATAATAGCAGTGTACACAAAATCTGATGAGGGAACCTCTACAAAAAGAAAACGTAGAGATGATGATGATGAAAAGTGTGTAACTGTTAAGAAAGAATCATTCCCACCAAAAGCTGCTGATCCAGGTAGTTTTTCTATCCCTTGCACTATAGGGAAGAAAAAGGTGAAGAAAGCTCTCCTTGACTTAGGCTCAAGTGTTAACTTGATGCCTTACTCTCTATTGGAGCAAATTGGCCATGTGAAAATAAAACCTGTAAAGGTTAATCTGGTAATGGCTGATGGATCTTCAAAGGAGCCATGTAGGATTGCAGAAGACATTGTAGTTTGTGTTGGCAAACTTCAGTTCTTGGCAGACTTTGTGGTGATGAAGATGGAGACCGAAAAGATACCTTTCATACTGGGAAGACCGTTTATGAAAACGGCCAGGGTTATTATAGATGTTAATGAAGGTATAGTGGTGCTCCAGGACAGAGAGGAGAGAGTGGTGGTGAATGTGTTTAAAGATGAGATACAAGCAAAGGAGGAAGAGGCCAGTTATAAAGCTGCATTTCAAGATGCACCCATAACTAGAGGTAAACATGAAAATTTTAAAGTTTCTGATAACCATTGTTTGTATTTTCAGGTACCCAAGGTAGATGAAAGTGGAAAGAAAAGGAAAGGAAGTTCTTAGAGACTGGAAGGAAAGAGGACTCCAACTTGGCACACCTGTAAGATTCAAGAACAAGTTGTGGGTTGTAAAAGGTTTTAAAGAGAAGGAGATGATAGAGATAGAGTCTCCATATTCCAGAGAATCCAAAACAGTCCTAAGGAAGCAGTTGATAAGTTGGTGGAAGGATAACATCAACTTTAAAGAAGATGGAACGTGAGCTTTATTGGGTCAAGCTAGTGACGTTAAAAAAGCGCTTGCTGGGAGGCAACCCAGTGGATTTACAAACTTTTGTTTTAATATTTTGTAATTTTTAAACTGTGAACATTATTCTGGACATTATTTTGTTGTTATAGCATCTACTGAAGGATGCTAGGTGGTTAAGTATCTACTGAAGGATACTAGGTTTGTAACACCTACTGATGGGTGTTGCTGAGAAGATTTTGCACCTACTAATGGGTGCTGGTAAGTGAAACACCTACTGATGGGTGTTGGTGGATTTTGGGTCAGGCTCGTGACGTTAAACAAGCGCTACCTGGGAGGCAACCCAGTTGATTGATTATCTTTGTTTGTTTTTAGGTTTGTTTTATTCTAATTAGGGATTGCATAAGCATGTTTAACAATGAAATTGCAGGGAACCCATGAGGAGTATGCTAGGAAGGCACGTAGGGCAAGAAAAGAAGGAGAAGGGCACATCACGAAAGTGCCGCTGAGCGGCAATTACCGCTGAGCGGTACTAACGCTGATGGGCTTAAGTTCCCCTTAGCGGAACCCGAGCCCATTGGGGTATTTTTAAACCCTAACCTGCGCGTTTTGACATTTTTTTTCAAGCCCTTCTCTGCAGAAACACTCCCTCATACTCTCTCTTAGGTTTCCCACATCTTTTTACTCTTCCCTCTTAGAAAAATTTCTCTTCCACTCACTTTTTCACTAGTGTGCCATCAAAGTTTGGGGTTGGAAGAGAGTATTCTAGTTTGGAAGCATTCTCATATCATCTAGGATCTCCACCCAAGTAAGTAAAATGCATTTTGTCATTCTAGGGTTCTTGAATTTGAATGTGATTGTCAAAGCATGAGTATTTAGGGCTTTTGATTTCTATGCATGATTTGATGATATATTTGATGTTTGAACCGATTAAACTGCTTGATTATGTACTGGAAAACTGAAAATTGCATTTGGGTGGAGTTAGGGCAGTTTAAAAACGAGTTTTGCAAAACTCTGCAGGTCACCGCTGAGCGGTATTTACCGCTGAGCGGCACTCTGCCAGATTTGCTTTTTCTGGCTTTTTGCGTGTTGGTGTGTTGCACTGGTGGCGCTGAGGGGAAATTCTGGCCCTCAGCGGTGGTTTAGCTTCGAAAGGAGTTGTGTCCTGTATGTTACTAATGATTAACATCATGTTCTGTGGTTTTGGATTTGTGTTTGAATGCAGGAATGGCATCCTCTTCTGGAAAGAGATTGAAAACCATGGCAACCAAGAGGAAGGAAAAGGAACCAGAGCAGCCACATAATGGCAGGTTCCTCTCCAGGAAACATGAGAAGCACTTTAGGGTGGTTCAGGACAGGAGACTTCTGATGGAGAGAAAGGTCGGAATGATACCTAACTTTGCTCCTCAATTTGGAGAGCAAGTGTTAGGGAATGACTGGGGGAAGCTAGCCACTTATCCAGCACCTGCCAACATAGCTGTGGTTAAGGAATTCTACACTAATGCCAAGAAGATTGGTGACTATCCAGCTGAGAACTATTTGGGATATGTTAGAGGCCATGCCATCAGGTATGATCCTGATTCCATTAATAACTTCCTGGATACTGTGTGGGCTGGTGAGCAATGTCAGTTTGCTCTTAGCATGGAGGAAGGTGCTGACTTTGAGGATGTTGAGAGAGTGTTGTGCATACCTGGAGGACACTTTCAAAGGAATAGATCTGGAGCAGTGGTTAACATTAGGAGGACAGATTTGACTCCTCTTGCAAAGTATTGGATGGCATTTTCTCATGCCAACATTCAGCCATGCTCACATGTGTCAGATATCACTCTCAGCAGGGCACTATTCATCTACTGTGCTATCAGAAGTTTGAATGTTAATATTGGGCAGGTGATAGCTGATGAGATTAGTGTGTGTGCTAACACCTCAAACAACAAAGCACCACTAGGACATCCTTCTTTGATCACTCACCTCTGCAAGCTAGCTGGGGTGGACACTTCTGTTCCACCATTTGAGAGGCCAAGAAAAGCTATAGATGAGGCCTATTACAGACAGTATTGTGGAGGTGAGGAGGCAGCTCAGCCCGTTCCACCACGCCAGGCTCGTAGAGAGAGAGGACCAGCACAGAGCCGGACATCTGCTGATACACATGAGGCAGAACCATTCCAGATGAGGGACATGTATATGTCTCTTATAGGTGCTCAGTTGCAGTCCATCCACAGAGGGCAGGTGGCCACGGCTGAGATGATAGTGGGGATGTATGATACCCCTCCAGCACACAGGTGGACTATGGATGAATTCCATAACGTCGTAGCTTGGCCAGAAGAACCATTCCATGGAGGAGCTGGAGGAGCTGAATCTTCAGCTCGAGACATGGAAGAAGAAGAAGCTGAGGAGGAGGATACTTTTGATGAAGATGATGATGAAGAGGAGGAGGAAGATACAGAGGACAGCTCAGACTGATGAGGAGCTGAGATAGCATTTACTGATGAATGCTATCATATGTTTTATGCTTTTGCGGTTTAAACTTTCTGAACTTATTTATTTTTGTTTCTAGATTAGGGTTTGATGTACTCTATTGAATACTTGGTTTGTGTGATGGTTTGCTATTAACTGTGTTTATGTGATAAGTAATGCTTGATGATGCTTATTGACTGATTGATGTTGAGATGATGTGCACATTAAAATGCTTATACAGGTGATTCACAAGCTTTGTGAACAAATGCAAGATATCATGATTGTGATTGTGAAATTAAGCAGGATGTGTATGTCAAATGTGAATGAGCTTATATGTGAGGTTTTGAGCTCCAGAGTTGTTATTGTTGAATGCTATTACTTTGGAAGCTTGAATGACTTTGCCCAGGTTTTCTATGATTGAATCAATTGCTTGTTTTGCATCATATGATCAAAGGCCGTGTTTGTTGAAACCCTTTTTACTGACCAAATTCATAAAGTTAGCCTACTAAAGGAGAACACTTTGTGTTCTATCCTTTGAACCCATAGCCTTGAATATACACTGAACCCTTGATTGAAAATCTTTACCTTGAGTTAAGTAGAATATCTTGTGTGGTATTGATAAATGTTCAAGTTTGGGGTTATTGGGAAATCATGAAAAAGGAAAAGCATTGAGCTAAGAGCTAAAAAGAAAGAATATGCAAAAGAAAAGAAAAGAAAAGAAGTAAAGCTCAATGCAAATGAAAAGGCAAACAAAAGTTGGGAATGAATAAGAATAATTGTGTTGTTATGATTCTCTTAACTCAAGGATTTTGTGATCCAGAAAAACCAATTTTCTTGTTAGCCCAGCCACATTATAAGCCATTGAAAAGTCCTTGTGATGATGCATGCTTGTGAATGTTTTTGATTGTGGTAAAATGAAAGGCAAAGTTGATTCATGTGACATTGTGATAGTAGAGTGAATGAGTGAAACACTTACCTCTTATACACTTGTGTGTTGAGTGAAACACTTTACCTGGTGAGGAAATATTCCATGAACACATGAACATCCATGCTTAATTGATTGATCATTCATGAAAAATAGCATTTGTTGGAACTTAAATGACTTTGTGAACACTAAAGCATGTGCATATCTTGATTGAACTCTTGATCATAAGTTTGAGTGAAGTTATTACTTATCTTGAAAAGAGGATTTTGAATGAGTGAACCATCATATGAATTGGTTGGAGATGGAGTTACATTTTGTTTGCTTGAGGACAAGCAAAGTTCTAAGTTTGGGGTTGTGATAACAGTTGAAAAACTGTTATTTTCATGCTTAAAATTGATACTAAAAGCAACCTTTAGACTTAGGAACTAGCTTGAAATCACACCTTTTATCTTTATTTTCAGAAATAAGAGAGCTGGACAGGTTTACACTTGATTTGAGTGTTTTTGTGCAGGTTTTAGGGTGAATTTGGTGCAAAGAGTGAAGAAGGAGAGAAGTGACATTAGAAAAGACAAGAAAGAGTGCAAAAAGAGAAGACGAAGGCACCGCTTAGCGGCAAACTACCGCTGAGCGGCACTCAGGAGGTTGCGGGAGTCACGCTGAGGGGCAAATGGCCGCTGAGGGGAAGAATTGTGACGCGCAACTACCGCTGAGCGGTAAATACCGCTGAGCGGTACTCTTTGGGCTTGGGCTTTTGTAATCTTTTGTAACTCTAAATTAGTATATAAGGGCTTGCACGTCCTTTAGTTTAGTATCTTTGGCAGAAACGAGGCAAACACTCTCTCTTCCACCCCTTTGAAGGAGGATCTTGGATGCTCAGGCTACCTCTTCACCTTTATTGGGTTTATTCTTTCATTCTTTCATTGTTATTCATCTAGGTTCACCATGACGATGGTGAACTAAACCTTGTATGTTTGTTGGGGAATCAATGTAATCTCTTGAAGCTCTCATATATGGATTTGTTGAGTACATCTTTGAATTAAGACATATGCTTTCTTTCATCATTAGTTAGGGTTTTTCCTCTTTGCTCAATGCTTGCATTGTTTAACTCATTCTAATGCATGATTATTGGTTTTGTCGATACGGACACGTACGGGGAAGTCTAGATCCGGGGAATTTCTCCCAATATTTTACTGACAACATTATATTGGTTGCCTTTAAGCTCCTGCAGTAATGAACTAATCATTAGGAATGCTAGGAATTGTATGAACTATTTGATTAGGGAGAAGCCATCTAGAATGGTACATTAGAGAGTGGCATTAACAATGATGATTTGAATGTTGAATTCCTAAAATATATGAGAGTGGATGAGATGAAATTGACCCCCAACAACATATTCATTCATATATTCCATTGAAAGTGTTTATCTTCTGTCTTTGCCATTGATCAATTCATGCATACATGTTTATTTTTGTCTTTGCATATTAAACTTTGAATATTTCGTTTGTAAGTCCTAGCTAATCAACAAATCACATAACTAAACTAGGCCGTGAGTCCTTTGGGAAGAACGATACTTGGTCTTACCAAGTTTTATTACTTGAACGATTCGGTCATACTTGCCGATTGTGAAACAAGTTTGTGACATCATATTTTGGTGCTTACAAATTTGTCCATCAAGTTTTTGGCGCCGTTGCCGGGGAATTGGGGATTGAACCCGAGTCCTAGCAACGGCTATTAAGTTTGGGTCATCAATGATATCATGATTGTGATTGTTAAATTAAGCAGGATGTGTATGTCAAATGTGAATAAGCTTATATGTGAGGTTTTGAGCTCCAGAGTTGTTATTGATTGAATACTATTACTTTGAAAGCATGAATGATTTTGCCCAGGTTTTCTATGATTGAATCAATTGCTTGTTTTGCATCATATGATCAAGGCCGTGTTTTTGAAACCCTTTTTATTGGCCAAATTCATAAAGTTGGCCTACTAAAAGAGAACACTTTATGTTCTATCCTTTGAACCCTTAGCCTTGAACATACACTGAAAACCCTTGATTGAAAATCTTTACCTTGAGTTAAGTAGAAGATCTTGTATGGTATTGTTAAATGTTCAAGTTTGGGGTTGTTGGGGAAACATGAAAAAGGAAAAACATTGAGCTAAGAGCTAAAAAATAAGAATATGCAAAGAAAAAGAAAAGAAAAAGAAGCAAAGCTCAATGTAAATGCAAAGGCAAAAGAAAGTTGGGAATGAATAAGATGATTGTGTTATTATGATTCTCTTAACTCAAGGATTTTGTGATCCAGAAAAACCAATTTTCTTGTTAGCCCAGCCACATTATAAGCCATTGAAAAGTCCTTGTGATGATGCATGCTTGTGAATGTTTTTGATTGTGGTAAAATGAAAGGCAAAGTTGATTCATGTGACATTGTGATAGTGGAGTGAATGAGTGATTACCTCTTATACACTTAAGTGTGAGTGAGACACTTTACCTAGTGAGGAAATATTCCATAAGCACATGAACATCCATGCTTAATTGATTGATCATTCATGAAAAATAGCATTTGTTGGAATTTAAATGAATTTGTGAACACTAAAGCATGTGCACATCTTGATTGAACTCTTGGTCATAAGTTTGAGTGAAGTTATTACTTATCTTGAAAAAGAGGATTTTTGAATGAGTAAACCATCATATGAATTGGTTGGAGATTGAGTTACATCTTGTTTGCTTGAGGACAAGCAAAGTTCTAAGTTTGGGGTTGTGATAACAGTTGAAAAACTGTTATTTTCAGGCTTAAAAGTGATACTAAAAGCAACCTTTAGACTTAAAAACTAGCTTGAAATCATGCTTTTATCCATATTTTCATAAATAAGAGAGCTGGACAGGTTTATGCTTGATTTAAGTGTTTTTGTGCAGGTTTTAAGGTGAATTTAGTGAAAAGAGTGAAGAAGGAGAGAAGTGACATTAGAAAAGAGATCAAAGAGTGCAAAAAGAGAAGTCGAAGGCACCGCTCAGCGGTATTTTACCGCTGAGCGGCACTCAAGAGGTGACGTTGGAACCACTGAGGGGCAAACTGGCCGCTGAGGGGAAGAAAAGGACGCGCAACCACCGCTGAGCGGTATTTACCGCTGAGCGGCACTTTTTGGGCTTGGGCTTTTGTAATCTTTTGTAACTCTAGAATAGTATATAAGGGCTTGCACGTCCTTGGGATTAGTATCTTTGGCAGAAACGAGGCAAACACTCTCTCTTCCACCCCTTTGAAGGAGGATCTTGGATGCTCAGGCTACCTCTTCACCTTTATTGGGTTTATTCTTTCATTCTTTCATTGATATTCATCTAGGTTCACCATGAATATGGTGAACTAAACCTTGTATGTTTGTTGGGGAATCAATGTAATCTCTTGAAGCTCCCATATATGGAATATGTTGTTTACATCTTTTAAGTAAGACATATGCTTTCTTTCATCATTTAGTTAGGGTTTTTCCTCTTTGCTCAATGCTTGCATAGTTTAACTCATTCCATGCATGATTATTGGTTTTGTCGATACGGACACGTACGGGGAAATCTAGATCCGGGGAATTTCTCCCAATATTATACTGACAATATTCTATTGGTTGCCTTTAAGCTCCTGCACTCATGAACTAATCATTAGGAATGCTAGGAATTGTATGAACTATTTGATTAGGGAGAAGCCATCTAGAATGCTACATTAGAGAGTGGCATTAACAATGATGATTTGAATGTTGAATTCCTAAAATATATGAGAGTGGATGAGATGAAATTGACCCCCAACAACATATTCATTCATATAATTCATTGAAAGTGTTTATCTTTTGTCTTTGCCATTGATCAAATTTCATGCATACATGTTTATTTTCGTCTTTGCATATTGAACTCTAAATATTTCGTTTATAAGTCCTAGCTAATCAACAAATCACATAACTAAACTAGGCCGTGAGTCCTTTGGGAAGAACGATACTTGGTCTTACCAAGTTTATTACTTGAACGATTCGGTCATACTTGCCGATTGTGAAACAAGTTTGTGACATCATATTTTGGTGCTTACAAATTTGTCCATCAATGACGAAGTTGACGAAGTGGACGAAGTCGAGGAAGTAGACGAAGTGGACGAAGTGGAGGAAGTGGAGGAAGCTAACGAAGTGGACGAAGTGGACGAAATGGACGAAGTGAACGAAGTGAACAAAGTAGACGAAATTGACGAAGTTGAAGAAGTTGAAGAACTGGACGAAGTTGACGAAGTGGATGAAGTAGACCAAGTGGAGGAAGTGGAGGAAGTGGACTAAGTGGACGAAGTTGACGAATTGACGAAGTTGACAAAGTGGACGAAGTTGACAAAGTGAACGAAGTGGACGAAGTGGAGGAAGCGGAGGAAGTGGACTAAGTGGACGAAGTGGATGAAGTGGGCGAAGTGGTGGAAGTGGACGAAGCGGAGGAAGTGGACGAAGTTGACAAAGTGGACGAAGTGGAGAAAGTGGACGAAGCGGAGGAAGTGGACGAAGTGGACGAATTTGACGAAGTGGACGAAGTGGAAGAAGTTGACGAAGTGGACGAAGTGGACGAAGTAGAGGAAGTGAAGGAAGTTGACGAAGTGGGTGAAGTGGACGAGGTGGACGAAGTGGAGCAAGTGGAGGAAGTGGAGGAAGGGGACTGAGTGGACGATTTGGAGGAAGTGGAGGACGTGGAGGAAGTTGACTATGTGGACGAAGTTGACGAATTGACGAAGTTGACAAAGTCGACGAAGTTCACGAAGTGGACGAGGATGAGGAAGCAGAGGAAGTGGACTAAGTGGACGAAGTGGGCGAAGTGGAGGAAGTGCACGAAGCGGAGAAAGTGCACAAAGTGGACGAAGTGGATAAAGTTGACGAAGTGGACAAAGTGGATGAAGTTGACGAAGTGGACGAAGTTGACGAAGGTTGTGAAGTGGACGAAGTGGACGAAGCGGAGAAATTGAACGAAGGGGACGAAGTGGACGATTTGGACGAAGTGGAGGCCGTGGAGGAAGTGGCGGAAGTGGACTAAGTGGATGAAGTTAAAGAAGTGGAGGAAGTTGACGAAGTTGACGAATTTTGTGAAGTGGACGAAGTGGACGAAATGGAGAAAGCGGTGCAAGTGGACGAAGTGGACGAAGTGGACGAAGTGGAGGAAGTGGAGGAAGTGGACTAACTGGACGATTTGGACAAAGTGGAGGACATGGAGGAAGTGGAGGAAGTGGAGGAAGTGGGCTAAGTGGACGAAGTTGACGAAGTTGACGAAGTGGAGGAAGTGAAGGAAGTAGACGAAGTGGATGAAGTGGAGGAAGTAGAAGAAGATGACGAAGATGACGAAGTTGACGAAGTGGACGAAGCGGACGAAGTGGACGAAGGGGAGGAAGTGGAGGAAGTTGGCGAAGTTAACGAAGTGGGTGAAGTGGACGAGGTGGATGAAGTGGACGAAGCGGAGGAAGTGGACGAAGCGGACGAAGTGGAGAAAGTGGAGGAAATGGAGGAAGTGGACTAAGTGGACGATTTGGAGGAAGTGGAGGAAGTTGACTAAGTGGATGAAGTTGACGAAGTGGAGGAAGTGGACTAAGTGCAGGAAGTGCAGGAAGTGCACGAAGCGGTGGAAGTGGACAAAGTGGACGAAGTTGACGAAGTGCACGAAGTGGAAGAAGTGGACGAAGTGGATGAAGTGGATGAAGTAGATGAAGTTGACGAAGTTGACGAAGTGCAGGAAGTGGAGGAAGTTGACGAAGTTGACGAAGTTGACGAATTTTGTGAAGTAGACGAAGTGGATGAAATGGAGAAAGCAGTGCAAGTGGACGAAGTGGAGGAAGTGGAGGAAGTGGAGGAAGTGGACTAAGTGGACGATTTGGACAAAGTGGAGGACGTGAACGAAGTGGAAGAACTAGAGGAAGTGGACCAAGTGGACGAAGTTGAAAAAAGTTGACGAAGTGGAGCAAGTGGAGGAAGTAGACGAAGTAGAGGAAGTGGATGAAGTGGAGAAAGTTGACGAAGTGGACGAAGAGGACGAAGTGGAGGAAGTGGACGAAATTGACGAAGTTGACGAAGTGGAATAAATTGACGAAGTGGACGAAGTTGACGAAGTAGACGAAGTTAAGGAAGTCGATGAAATGGACGAGTTTGATGAAGTGGAGGAAGTGGAGGAAGTGGAAGAAGTAGAGGAAGTGGAGGAAGTGGAGGAAGTTGACGAAGTAGACGAAGTGGCCGAAGTTGTGGCAGTAGACGAAGTAGACGAAGATGACGAAGTTGATGAAGTGGATGAAGTGGATGAAGTGAACAAAATGAACGAAGCGGACGAAGTGAACGAAGTGGACGAAGTGGACGAAGTGGACGAAGTGGACGAAGTGGACGAAGTGGACGAAGTGGAGGACGTGGAGGAACTGGCGGAAGTGGACTAAGTGGACGAAGTTAACGAAGTGGAGGAAGTGGAGGAAGTAGACGAAGTTGACGAAGATGACGAAGTGGACGAAGTGGACGAAGAGGACGAAGTGGACGAAGTTGACCAAGTTGACCAAGTTGACGAAGTGGACGAAGTGGAGGAAGTGGAGGAAGTGGAGGAAGTGGACGAAGTTGACGAATTGACGAAGTTGACAAAGTGGACAAAGTTGACGAAGTGAAGGAAGCGGAGGAAGTGGACTAAGTGGACGAAGTGGGCGAAGCGGAGAAAGTGCACGAAGCAGAGGAAGTGGACAAAGTGGACGAAGTGGATGAAGTGCACGAAGTGGAAGAAGTGGACGAAGTGGATGAAGTGGATGAAGTTGACGAAGTTTACGAAGTAGGGGAAGTTGACGAATTTTTTGAAGTGGACGAAGTGGACGAAATGGAGAAAGCAGTGCAAGTGGACGAAGTGGAGGAAGTGGAGGAAGTGGACTAAGTGGACGATTTGGACAAAGTGGAGGACGTGGAGGAAGTGGAGGAACTGGAGGAAGTGGACTAAGTGGACGAAGTTGAAAAAGTTTGACGAAGTGGATGAAGTGGACGAAGTAGAGGAAGTGGACGAAGTGGATGAAGTGGAGAAAGTGGAAGAAGTGGACGAAGAGGACGAAGTGGAGGAAGTGGACGAAATTGACGAAGTTGACTAAGTGGAAGAAATTGACGAAGTGGACGAAGTTGACGAATTGGACGAAGTTGAGGAAGTCGATGAAGTGGACGAAGTGGAGGACGTGGAAGAAGTAGAGGAAGTGGAGGAAGTGGAGGAAGTGGAGGAAGTTGACGAAGTGGACGAAGTGGCCGAAATGGTGGCAGTAGACGAAGTTGACGAAGATGACGAAGTCGACGAAGTGGATGAAGTGGATGAAGTGAACGAAGTGGACGAAGTGAACGAAGTGGACGAAGTGGACGAACTTGACGAAGTGGACGAAGTGAACGAAGTGGACGAAGTGGAGGAAGCGGAGGAGGTGGACTAAGTGGACGAAGTTGACGAAGTGGACGAGCTGGACGAGGTGGAGGAAGTGGAGGAAGTGGAGGAAGTGGACTAAGTGGACGAAGTTGACGAAGTGGACGAAGTAGAGGAAGTGGAGGAAGTGGAGAAAGTGGACGAAGAGGACGAAGTGGACGAAGTGGACGAAGTGGACGAAGTTAACGAAGTTGACGAAGTGGACGAAGTTGACTAATTGGACGAAGTGGAGGAAGCGGAGGAAGTGGACTAAGTTGACGAAGTTGACGAAGCGGAGGAAGTCGGCGATTTGGACGAAGTGGAGGAAGTGGACGAAGGGAACGAAGTGGATGAAGTGGTCGAACTTGACAAACTTGACGAAGTGGACGAAGTTGAGGAAGCGGATGAAGTGGAGGAAGCGGAGGAGGTTCACTAAGTGGACGAAGTTGACGAAGTGGACGAGGTGGGCAAGGTGGAGGAAGTGGAGGAAGCGGAGGAAGTGGACGAATTTGACGAAGTGGACGAAGGGGACGAAGTTCACGTAGTGGACAAACTGGAGGAAGTGGACGAAGTGAAGGAAGTGGAGGAAGTGGAGGAAGTGCAGGAAGTGGACTAAGTGGACGAATTGACGAAGTTGACGAAGGTGACACAGTGGACGAAATTGGTGAAGTGGAGGAAGTGGACGAAGTGGACGAAGTCGACGAAGAGGACGAAGTGGCTGAAGTTGATGAAGTACACGAAGTAGACGAAGTTGAGGAAGTGGACGATGTGGAGGAAGTGGAAGAAGTGGAGGAAGTGGAGGAAGTGGAGGAAGTGGACGAAATTGACGAAGTTGACGAAGTTGACAGAGTGGACGAAGTGGAAGAAATTGACGAAGTGCACGAAGTGGACGAAGTTGACGAAGTGGACGAAGTTGACGAAGTGGACGAAGTTGACGAAGTGGACGAAGTGGAGGAAGCGGTGGAAATGGACGAAGTGGACGAATTGACGAAGTAGACGAAGTGGAAGAAGTTGACGAAGTGGACGAAGTGGATGAAGATGACGAAGTGGAGGAGGTGGAGGAAGTTGACGAAGTATGTGAAATGGACGAAGTGGACGAAGTGGCCGAAGTGGAGGAAGTGAAGGAACTGGACTAAGTGGACGAATGGGTCGAAGTGGAGGACGTGGGGGAAGTAGAGGAAGTGGAGCAAGTGGGGGAAGCGGCCTAAATGGACAAAGTTGACGAAGTGGAGGAAGTGGAGGAAGACGTGGAAGTGGAGGAATTTGAGGTAGTGAACGAAGTGGACGAAGTTGAGAAGCGGACGAAGCTGACGAAGTTGACGAAGTTGACGAAGTGGACGAAGTGGAGGAAGTTGGAGAAGTTGACGAAGTGGACGAAGTAGAGGAAGTGGAGGAAGTGGACGAAGTGGACGAACTTGACGAAGTTGACGAAGTGGACGAAGTGGATGAAGTGGAGGAAGCGGAGGAAGCGGACTAAGTGGACGTAGTTGACGAAGTTGACGAAGTGGACGAAGTGGACGAGGTGGAGGAAAGGGAGGAAGTGGACGAAGTTGACGAAGTGGACGAAGTCGACGAAGTGGACAAAGTTGACGAAGCGGAAGAAATTCTAGAAGTGGGCGAAGTTGACGACAAAGTGGACAAAGTTGACGAAGTAGACGAAGTGGAGGAAGTGGAGCAAGTCGAGAAAGTTGGTGAAGTGGACGAAGTGGAGGAACTAGAGGAAGTGGAGGAAGTCGAATAAGTGGATGAATTGGACGAACTGGAGGACGTCGATGTAGTGGAGGAAGTGGAGGAAGTGAAGGAAGTGGACTAACTGGACGAAGTTGACAAAGTTGACGAAGTGGAGGAAGTTGAGGAGGTGGAGGAAGTGGAGGAAGTACACGAAGTTGACGAAGATGATGAAGTTGACGAAGTTGACGAAGTGGACGAAGTGGACGAAGTGGACGAAGTGGACCAAGTGGACGAAGTGGACGAAGAGGACGAAGTGGACGAAGTTGACGAAATTGAAGAAGTTGACGAAGTTGACTAAGTGGAAGAAATTGACGAAGTGGACGAAGTGGACAAAGTCGATGAAGTGGACGAAGTTGACGAAGTGGAGGAGGTGGAAGGAGTGGAGGATGTGGAGGAACCGGAGGAAGCGGAGGAAGTTGACGAAGTGGACGAAGTGGCCAAAGTGGAGGAAGTGGACGAAGTAGACGAAGTTGACGAAGACGATGAAGTTGACAAAGTGGATGAAGTGGACGAAGTAGACGAAGCGGAGGAAGTGGGCTAAGTGGACGAAGTTGACGAAGCTCACGAAGTGAAGGAAGTGGAGGAAGTGGAGGAAGTGGACAAAATGGACGAAGTGAACGAAGTGGACGAAGTTGACAAAGTTGACGAAGTTGACGAAGTTGACGAAGTTGACGAAGCGGACGAAGTGGAAGAAGTTGACGAAGTGGACGAAGTGGACGAAGTGGACGAAGTTGACGAAGTGGAGGAAGTGGAGGAATTTGGTGAAGTGGATGAAGTGGATGAAGTGGATGAAGTAGACCAAGTGGTCAAAGTGGATGAAGAGGACGAAGTGGACGTAGTTGAGGAAGTTGACTAAGTGGACGAAGTTGACGAATTGGATGAAGTAGACGAAGTGGACGAAGTGGAGGAAGTGGACGAAGTTGACGAAGTTGACGAAGTGGACGAAGTGGACGAAGTTGACGAAGTGGACGAAGTTGACGAAGGGGACGATGTTGATGAAGTGGAGGAAGTGGACGAAGTGGAGGAAGTGGAGGAAGCGGACGAAGTTGAGGAAGTGGAGGAAGTGGACGAAGCGGAAGAAGTGGACGAAGTTGGCGAAGTGGAAGAAGTTGACGAAGTTGACGAAGTTGACGACTTGGATGAAGTTGACGAAGTGGACGAAGTGGAGGAAGTTGACGAAGTGGACGAAGTTGACGAAGTGGACGAAGTGGAGGAAGTGGAGGAAGTGGACGAAGTGGACGCATTTGACGAAGTTGACGAAGTTGACGAAGTAGAGGAAATGGAGGAAGTGGACGAAGTTCACGAAGTGGACGAAGTTGACGAACTAGAGGAAATGGAGGAAGTGGGGGTAGTGGAGGAAGTGGACTGATGGACAAATTTATGATCACCAAAATATGATGTCACAAACTTGTTTCACAATCGGCAAGTATGACCGAATCGTTCAAGTAATAAACTTGGTAAGATCAAGTATCGTTCTCCCAAAGGACTCACGGCCTAGTTTAGTTGTGTGGTTTGTTGATTAGCTAAGACTTAAGAACGAAATATTTGGAGTTTAATATGCAAGACAGAAAATAAACATGTATGCATGAGTTTTTGATCAATGGCAAAAGCAAAAGATAAACACTTTCAATGAAATATATGAATGAATATATTGTTGGGGGTCAATTTCATCTTATCCACTCTCATATATTTTAGGAATTCAACATTCAAATCATCATTGTTAATGCCACTCTCTAAAGTACCATTCTAGATGGCTTCTCCCTAATCACGAGTTCATACAATTCCTAGCATTCCTAATGATCAGTTCATAAGTGCAGGAGCTTAACGACAACCAATATAATATTGAGAGAAATTCCCCGGATCTAGACTTCCCCGTACGTGCCCGTATCGACAAAACCAATAATCATGCATCGAATGAGTTAAACCATGCAAGCATTAAGCAAAGAGGAAAAACCCTAACTAATAATGAAAGAAAGCATAAATCTTAGATTAAGATGCAAGCATAAATTCCATATATGAGAGCTTCAAGAGATTACATTGATTCCCCAACAAACATACAAGGTTTAGTTCACCATATTCATGGTGAACCTAGATGAATAACAATGAAAGAATGAAAGAATAAACCCTAAAAAGGTGAAGAGGTAGCCTGAGCGTCCAAGATCCTCCTTCAAAGGGGTGGAAGAGAGAGTGTTTGCCTCGTTTCTGCCAAAGATACTAATCCTAGGACGTGCAAGTCCTTATATACTATTCTAGAGTTACAAAAGATTACAAAAGCCCAAGCCCATAAAAGTGCCGCTCAGCGGTAAATACCGCTCAGCGGTGACTGCGCGTCCCTTTTCTTCCCCTCAGCGGCCAGTTTGCCCCTCAGCGGACCTCCCGTGACCTCCTGAGTGCCGCTCAGCGGTAAAATGCCGCTGAGCGGTGCTTTCGGCTTCTCCTTTTGCACTCTTTGATTCCTTTTCTGATTCCATCTCTCTCCTTCTTCACTTCTTTCACTAAATTCACCTTAAAACCTGCACAAAAACACTTAAATCAAGCATAAACCTGTCCAGCTCTCTTATTTCTGAAAATATGAATAAAAGCATGATTTCAAGCTTGTTTTTAAGTCTAAAGGTTGCTTTTAGTGTCAATTTTAAGCATGAAAATAACAGTTTTTCAACTGTTATCACAACCCCAAACTTAGAACTTTGCTTGTCCTCAAGCAAACAAAATGTAACTCAATCTCCAACCAATTCATATGATGGTTCACTCATTCAAAAATTCTCTTTTTCAAGATAAGTAATAACTTCACTCAAACTTATGACCAAGAGTTCAACCAAGATGTGCACATGCTTTAGTGTTCACAAAGTCATTGAAATTCCAACAAATGCTATTTTTCATGAATGGTCAATCAATTAAGCATGGATGTTCATGTGCTCATGGAATATTTCCTCACTAGGTAAAGTGTTTCACTCAACACACAAGTGTATAAGAGGTAAAGTGTTTCACTCATTCACTCTACTATCACAATGTCACATGAATCAACTTTGCCTTTCATTTTACCACAATCAAAAACATTCACAAGCATGCATCATCACAAGGACTTTTCAATGGCTTATAATGTGGCTGGGCTAACAAGAAAATTGGTTTTTCTGGATCACAAAATCCTTGAGTTAAGAGAATCATAACAACACAATTATTCTTATTCATTCCCAACTTTCTTTTGCCTTTGCATTTGCATTGAGCTTTTCTTCTTTTTCTTTTCTTTTCTTTTTCTTTTTCTTTGCATATTCTTACTTTTTTAGCTCTTAGCTCAATGCTTTTCCTTTTTCATGTTTTCCCAACAACCCCAAACTTGAACATTTAACAATACCACACAAGATCTTCTACTTAACTCAAGGTAAAGATTTTCAATCAAGGGTTTCAGTGTATGTTCAAGGCTAAGGGTTCAAAGGATAGAACACAAAGTGTTCTCTTTTAGTGGGCTAACTTTATGAATTTGGCCAATAAAAAGGGTTCCAACAAACGGCCTTGATCATATGATGCAAAACAAGCAATTGATTCAATCATAGAAAACCTGGGCAAAATCATTCATGCTTTCAAAGTAATAGCATTCAACAATAACAACTTTGGAGCTCAAAACCTCACATATAAGCTCATTCACATTTGACATACACATCCTGCTTAATTTCACAATCACAATCATAATATCCTGTATTTGTTCACAAAGCTTGTGAATCACCTGTATAAGCATTTTATGTGCACATCTATCTCAACATCAATCAATCACTAATCATCATCAAGCATTACTTATCACACAATCATAGTTAATAGCAAACCATCATAACAAACCAAGTTTCCAATAGAGTACATCAAACCCTAATCTAAAACAAAAAATAAATAAGTTTAGAAAACTTAAACCAACAAAAGCATAAGCATATGATAACATTCATCCGTAAATGCTATCTCAGCTCTTCATCAATCTGAGTTGTCCTTTGTATCTTCCTCTTCTTGGATCTTATAGTCTTGATTCTTTTTGCCCGATGAGGAGGCCATCCCTGCATCAAACATAATTCACAAAACCAAAAGATACATTGTTAAGCATTAGTAAACCACAATGAAGAAATCAGCCCCTTCAATGATGCTCTCTCCCAACCCCAAACTTAGATGGAAAACTAGTGAGCAAGTGAGTGGAAGGGAGATTTTCTTAAGAGGGAAGAGTGAAAAGATGTGGAAAACCTAGGAGAAGGTATGTGGGAGTGTTTGTGCAGAGAAGAGCTTGAAAGAATGAGAAATTGCGCAGCTTAGGGTATAAAAATACCCTAATGGGCTTGGGTCCCGCTAAGGGGAACTAAAGCCCATTCTGCGATACTACCGCTCAGCGGCACTTGCGAGAATTGCTCTTCTCCTTCTTTTCTTGACCTACGTGCCTCCTAGACATACCCCTCACTGGTTCCCTGCAATTCAATGTTAAAAATGCTTATGCAAATCCTAACTAAAATAAACAAACAGAAAACAATCAATCAACTGGGTTGCCTCCCAGGTAGCGCTTGTTTAACGTCACGAGCCTGACCCAAAATCCACCAACACCCATCAGTAGGTGTTTCCAACTTACCAGCACCCATCAGTAGGTGCAAAATCTTCTCACCAACACCCATCAGTAGGTGTTACAAACTTAGTATCCTTCAGTAGATACTTAACCCCCTAGCATCCTTCAGTAGATGTTGTATCCAACAAAATATTTACCAAATAATGTCCACAAATTAAAAGTTACAAAACCAAAATCAAAATCAAAATTTTGTAAATCACTGGGTTGCCTCCCAGCAAGCGCTCTTTTAACGTCATTAGCTTGACCCAGTAAAGTTCAAGTTTTATCTTCTTTATAGTTGTTGTTGTCAGTCCACCAACTTCTCAGCTGCTTCCTTTGAACTGTTTTGGTTCTTCTAGAATATGGAGACTCTATCTCTATCATCTCCTTTTCTTTAAAGACCTTCACAACCCACAACTTGTTCTTGATTCTTACAGGTGTGCCAAGTTGGAGTCTTCTTTTCTTCCAGTCTCTAGGAATTTCTTCTCCTCTTCCAATTTCTTCTTCCTTGGGTACCTGAAACAACAAACAATGGTTACCTGAAACCTCAAGATTTTCATCTTTACCTCTAGTTATGGGTGCATCTCGAAATGCAGCTTTATAACTGGCTTCTTCCTCCTTTGCTTGTGTCTCATCTTTGAAAACATCTACCACCACTCTCTCCTCTCTATCCTGGAGCACCACTATACCTTCATTTACATCTATGATAGCCCTGGCCGTTTTCATAAACGGTCTTCCAAGTATGATAGGTATTTTCTCGGTTTCCATCTTCATCACCACAAAGTCTGCCAAAAACTGAAGTTTGCCAACACAAACTATAATGTCTTCTGCAATCCCACATGGCTCCTTTGAAGATCCATCGGCCATTACTAAATTAACCTTTACAGGTTTCATTTTTACATTGCCAATTTGCTCCAGTAAAGAATAAGGTATCAAGTTAACACTTGAACCTAAATCAAGGAGAGCTTTCTTTACCTTTTTCTTCCCTATAGTACAAGGGATAGAAAAATTACCTGGATCTGATGCTTTAGGTGGGAATGGCTCTTTCTTAACAGTTGTACACTTTTTTTCCTCATCATCTCTACGTCTCTTCTTTATAGAGATTTCTTTATTAGATTTGGTGTAAACTGTAATCTGTTGCAGAATTTGCTCCCAAGGTGCATCATTATCCACCATTTTGAATAACTCTGTGAAGTTCATTGGTTTCTCTTGATGCATTGGAAAAGGAAACGTGCTTTTGCTCTTTGTTTCACTTCTCTCTTCTGTATCTAAGTGGACGAAGTTGACGAAGTGGACGAGGTGGAGGAAGTTGTCGAAGTGGACGAAGTTGACGAAGTGGAGGAAGTGGAGGAAGTGGAGGAAGTTGGTGAAGTGGACCAAGTGGTGGAAGTCGAATAAGTGGATGAATTGGACGAAGTGGAGGACGTGGAGGAAGTGGAGGAAGTGGAGGAAGTGGAGGAAGTGGACTATTTGGACGAAGTTGACAAAGTTTACGTCGTGGAGGAAGTTGAGGAGGTGGAGGAAGTCGACGAAGTGGAGGAAGTGGACAAAGTTGACGAAGTGGACGAAGTGGACAAAGGGGACAAGGTGGACGAAGTTGACGAAGTGGACGAAGTGGAGGAAGTGGACGAAGTGGAGGAACGAGAAGAAGTGGGGCAAGAAGAAGAAGAAGACGAAAATGAAGAAGAAGAATAAGAGGAAGAAGTGGAAGAAGACGACGAAGTGGACGAAATTGACGAAGTTGAGGAAGTTGACTAAGTGGAAGAAATTGACGAAGTGGACGAAGTTGACGAAATGGATGAAGTTGAGGAAGTCGACGAAGTAGACGAAGTGGACGAAGTTGACGAAGCTGACGAAGTTGACGAAGTTGACGAAGATGACGAATTTTACGAAGTGGGTGAAATGGACGAAGTAGATGAAGCGGACGAAGTGGACGACGAGGACGAAGTGGCTGAAGTTGACGAAGTGGATGAAGAGGACGAAGTGGCTGAAGTTGACGAAGTTGACGAAGTGGACGAAGTGGAGGAAGCGGAGGAAGTGGGCTAAGTGGACGAAGTTGACGAAGTGGAGGAAGTGGACGAAGTGGACGAAATGGACGAAGTGAACGAAGTGGACGAAGTTGACGAAGTTGACGAAGTGGAGGAAGTGGAAGAAGTGGACGAAGTGAACAAAGTGGACGAAGTTGACGAAGTTGACGAAGTTGACGAAGTTGACGAAGTAGATGAAGTGGAGGATGCAGAGGAAGTGGACGAAGTTGACGAAGTGGACGAAGTGGACGAGGTGGAGGAAGGGGAGGAAGTGGACGAAGTGGACGAAGTTGACGAAGTGGACGAAGTTGACGAAGGGCACGAAGTTGACGAAGTTTACGAAGTTGACGAAGTGGACAAAGTTGACGAAGCGGAAGAAATTCTAGAAGTGGACGAAGTTGACGACGAAGTGGACGAAGTGGAGGAAGTGGAGGAAGTCGAGGAAGGGTGTGAAGTGGACGAAGTGGAGGAACTGGAGGAAGTCGAATAAGTGGATGAATTGGACGAAGTGGAGGAAGTGGACGAAAAGGACGAAGTGGACGAAGTAGACGAACTTGACGAAGTGGACGAAGTGGATGAAGTGGAGGAAGCGGAGGAAGTGGACTAATTTGACGAAGGGGACGAAGTCGACGATGTGGACGAAGTGGAGGAAGTGGACGAAACGGAGGGAGTGGACGAAGTTGACGAAGTGGAGGAAGTGGCAGAAGTTGACGAAGTGGAAGAAGTGGACGAAGTGGATGAAGTCGATGAAGTAAACCAAGTGGTCGAAGTGGATGAAGAGGACGAAGTGGACGAAGTTGAGGAATTTGACTAAGTGGACGAAGTTGACGAAGTGGACGAACTGGATGAAGTAGACGAAGTTGACGAAGTGGAGGAAGTGGAGGAAGTGGAAGAAGTTGACGAAGTGGACGAAGTTTACGAAGTGGAGGAACTGGACGAAGTGGAGGAAGCGAAGGAAGTGGACAAAGTTGACGAAGTGGATGAAGTAGGCGAAGCGGAGGCAGTGGAGGAAGTGGACGAAGGGGAGGAAGTGGATGAAGTGGACGAAGCGGAGGAAGTGGACGAAGTTGACGAAGTGGAAGAAGTTGACGAAGTTGCCGAAGTTGACGAAGTGGACGAAGTGGATGAAGAGGACGAAGTGGATGAAGTTGACGAAGTGGACGAATTTGACAAGTTAATGAAGGTTAGGAAGTGGACGAAGTTGTCGCAGTTGACGAAGTAGAGAAAATGGAGGAAGTGGGGGAAGTGGAGGAAGTAGACGAAGTGGCCGCTGTGGCCGAAGTGGACGAAGTTGACGTATGGGATAAAGTGGAGGAAGTGGACGAATTGACGAAGTTGACGAAGTTGCCGAAGTTGACACAGCGGACGTAGTTGGTGAAGTGGAGGAAGTGGAGGAAGTGGACGATGCGGACGAAGTTGACGAAGTGGACGAAGTGGAAGAAATTGACGAAGTGCACGAATTTGACGAAGTGGACGAAGTTGACGAAGTGAACGAAGTGGAGGAAGCGGAGGAAGTGGACGAAGTGGACGAAATTGACGAAGTGGAAGAAGTTGACGAAGTAGACGAAGTTGACGAAGTGGAGGAGGTGGAGGAAGTTGACGAAGTATGTGAAGTGGACGAAGTTGATGAAGTCGACGAAGTTGAGGAAGTGGACAAAGTGGACGAAGTGGAAAAAGTGGACGAAGTGGAGGAAGTGGAGGAAGGGGAAGAAGTGGGCGAAGAAGAAGATGCAGAAGCAAATAAAGAAGTAGAATAAGAGGAAGAAGTGGAAGAAGTGGAAGAAGTGAAAGAAATGGACGAAGTTCTTGAACTTGACGAAGTGGACGAAGTTGACGAAGTAGAGGAAGTTAACGAAGTGGACGAAGTGGACGAATTGGACGAAGTTGACGAAGTTGACGAAGTGGACAAATATGACGAAGTGGAAGAAATTCTAGAAGTGGACGAAGTTGACGACGAAGTGGACGAAGTTGATGAAGCCGACGAAGTGGATGAAGTGGAGGAAGTCGAGGAAATGGAGGAAGTTGGCGAAGTGGACGAATTGACAATGTGGACGAAGTGGAGGAACTGGAGGAAGTGGAGGAAGTCGAATAAGTGGATGAATTGGACGAAGTGGAGGACGTGGAGGAAGTGGAGGAAGTGGACTATTTGGACGAAGTTGACAAAGTTTATGTAGTGGAGGAAGTTGAGGAGTTGGAGGAAGTCGACGAAGTGGAGGAAGTGGAGGAAGTACACGAAGTTGACGAAGTGGACGAAGTGGACCAAGTGGACGAAGAGGACGAAGTGGACGAAATTGACGAAGTTGACTAAGTGGAAGAAATTGACGAAGTGGAAGAAGTTGACCAAGTGGATGAAGTTGAGGAAGTCGATGAAGTGGACGAAGTGGACGAAGTTGACGAAGTTGACAAAGTTGACGAAGATGACGAAGTTTACGAAGTGGATGGAATGGACGAAGTGGACGAAGAGGACGAAGTAGATGAAGCGGACGAAGTGGACGACGAGGACGAAGAGGCTGAAGTTGACGAAGTGGATGAAGAGGACGAAGTGGCTGAAGTTGACGAAGTGGACGAAGTGGAGGAAGCGGAGGAAGTGGGCTAAGTGGACGAAGTTGACGAAGTGGAAGAAGTGGAGGAAGTGGAGGAAGTGGAGGAAGTGGAGGAAGTGGACGAAGTGAACGAAGTTGACGAAGTTAACGAATTTGACGAAGTTGACGAAGTGGACGAAGTGGAAGAAGTTGACGAAGTGGACGAAGTGGAGGAAGTGGAGGAAGTTGGTGAAGTGGACGAAGTGAACGAAGTGGCCGAAGTGGAGGAAGTGAAGGAAGTCGACTAAGTGGAAGAATTGGTAGAAGTGGAGTACGTGGGGGAAGTATAGGAAGTGGAGGAAGTGGAGGAAGTGGCCTAAGTGGACGAAGTTGACGAAGTGGAGGAAGTGGAGGAAGAGGTGCAAGTGGAGGAAGTGGAGGAAGTTGAGAAGCGAACGAAGCCGACGAAGTTGAAGAAGTTGACGAAGTTGACGAAGTGGACGAAGTGGACGAAGTGGAGGAAGTTGACGAAGTCGACGAAGTAGAGGAAGTGGAGGAAGTGGACGAAGTGAACAAAGTGGACGAAGTGGACGAATTTGACGAAGTGGACGAAGTTGACGAAGTAGATGAAGTGGAGGATGCAGAGGAAGTGGACTAAGTGGACGAAGTTGACGAAGTTGATGAAGTGGACGAAGTGGACGAGGTGGAGGAAGTGGACGAAGTTGACGAAGTGGATGAAGTTGACGAAGTGGACGAAGTTGACGAAGAGCACGAAGTTGACGAAGTTGACGAAGTGGACAAAGTTGACGAAGCGGAAGAAATTCTAGAAGTGGACGAAGTTGACGACGAAGTGGACGAAGTGGAGGAAGTGGAAGAAGTCGAGGAAGGGTGTGAAGTAGAAGAAGTGGAGGAATTGGAGGAAGTGGAGGAAGTCGAATAAGTGGATGAATTGGACGATGTGGAGGAAGTGGACGAAAAGGACGAAGTGGACGAAGTTGAGGAAGTTGACTAACTGGACGAAGTTGACGAAGTGGACGAACTGGATGAAGTAGACGAAGTTGATGAAGTTGACAAAGTGGAGGAAGTGGACGAAGTGGACGGAGTGGACAAAGTGGACGAAGTGGAAGAAGTTGACGAAGTGGACGAAGTTGATGAAGTGGAGGAAGTGGACGAAGTGGAGGAAGTGGATGAAGTGGAGGAAGCGGAGGAAGTGGACAAAGTTGACGAAGTGGACGAAGTAGATGAAGTGGGCGAAGTGGAGGCAGTGGAGGAAGTGGACGAAGTGGAGGAAGTGGACGAAGCGGAGGAAGTGGACAAAGTTGACGAAGTGGACGAAGTTGATGAAGAGGACGAAGTGGATGAAGTTGACGAAGTGGACGAATTTGTCGAGTTAATGAAGTGGAGGAAGTGGACGAAGTTGTCGCAGTTGACGAAGTAGAGAAAATGGACGAAGTGGGGGAAGTGGAGGAAGTAGACGAAGTGGCCGATGTGGCCGAAGTGGACGAAGTTGACGTAGGGGACAAAGTGGACGAAGTGGACGACGTTGACGAAGTGGACGAAGTTGATGAAGTCGACGAAGTTGAGGAAGTGGACAAAGTGGACGAAGTGGACGAGGTGGACGAGGTGGCCGAAGTTGACGAAGTCGAGGAAGTGGAGGAAGTGGAGGAAGGGGAAGAAGTGGGCGAAGAAGAAGAAACAGAAAAAAATGAAGAAGCGGAAGAAAATAAAGAAGTAGAATAAGAGGAAGAAGTGGAAGAAGTGGAAGAAGTGAAAGAAATGGACGAAGTTCTTGAATTTGACGAAGTAGACGAAGTTAACGAAGCGGACAAAGTGGACGAATTGGACGAAGTTGACAAAGTTGACGAAGTTGACGAAGTGGACAAATATGACGCAGTGGAAGAAATTCTAGAAGTGGACGAAGTTGACGACGAAGTTGACGAAGTGGACGAAGTGGACGAAGTTGACGAAGCGGACGAAGTGGACGAAGTGGAGGAAGTCAAGGACGTGGAGGAAGTTGGTGAAGTGGACGAATTGACAAAGTGGACGAAGTGGAGGAACTGGAGGAAGTGGAGGAAGTCGAATAAGTGGATGAATTGGACGAAGTGGAGGACGTGGAGGAAGTGGAGGAAGTTTACGAAGTAGACTAACTGGACGAAGTTGAGAAAGTTGACGATGTGGAGGAAGTTGAGCACGTGGAGAAAGGCGACGAAGTGAAGGAAGTGGAAGAAGTACACAAAGTTGACGAAGATGACGAATTTGACGAACTTGACGAAGTGGACAAAGTGGACGAAGAGGACGAAGTGGGAAAAGTTGACGAAGTGCACGATCAAAGTGGACGAAGTTGACGAAGTTGACGAAATTGACGAAGTGGACGATGTTGAAAAAGTGGACAAAGTTGATGAAGTCGACGAAGTTGAGGAAGTGGACAAAGTTGACGAAGTGGACGAAATGGACAAAGTGGACGAAGTGGAGGAAGTGGCAGAAGTTGACGAAGTGGAAGAAGTGGACGAAGTGGATGAAGTAAACCAAGTGGTCGAAGTGGATGAAGAGGACGAAGTGGACGAAGTTGAGGAAGTTGACTAAGTGGACGAAGTTGACGAAGTGGACGAACTGGATTAAGTAGGCGAAGTTGACGAAAAGGAGGAAGTGGACGAAGCGGACGAAGTGGAAGAAGTTGACGAAGTGGACGAAGTTGACGAAGTGGAGGAAGTGGACGAAGTGGAGGAAGTGGATGAAGTGGAGGAAGCGGAGGAAGTGGACAAAGTTGACGAAGTGGACGAAGTTGACGAAGTTGCCGAAGTTGACGAAGTGGACGAAGTGGAAGAAATTGACGAAGTGCACGAATTTGACGAAGTGGACGAAGGTGACAAAGTGAACGAAGTGGAGGAAGCGGAGGAAGTGGACGAAGTGGACGAAATTGACGAAGTGGACGAAGTGGAAGAAGTTGACGAAGTGGTCGAAGTGGAGGAGGTGGAGGAAGTTGACGAAGTATGTGAACTGGACAAAGTGGACGATGTTGACGAAGTGGGCGAAGTTGATGAAGTCGACGAAGTTGAGGAAGTGGACAAAGTTGACGAAGTGGACGAAGTGGACGAGGTGGCTGAAGTTGACGAAGTGGAGGAAGTGGAGGAAGTGGAGGAAGTGGAGGAAGGGGAAGAAGTGGGCGAAGAAGCAGAAGCAGAAGAAAATGAAGAAGTAGAAGTGGAAGAAGTGGAAGAAGTGAAAGAAATGGACGAAGTTCTTGAATTTGACGAAGTGGACGAACTTGACGAAGTAGATGAAGTTAACGAAGTGGACGAAGTGGACCAAGTTGACGAAGTTCACGAAGTTGACGAAGTGGACAAATATGACAAAGTGGAAGAAATTCTAGAAGTGGACGAAGTTGACGACGAAGTGGACGAAGTTGACGAAGCGGACGAAGTGGACGAAGTGGAGGAAGTCGAGGAACTGGAGGAAGTTGGTGAAGTGGACGAATTGACCAAGTGGACGAAGTGGAGGAACTGGAGGAAGTGGAGGAAGTCGAAGAAGTGGATGAATTGGACGAAGTAGAGGACATGGAGGAAGTGGAGGAAGTGGACGAAGTGGACGAAGTTTACGAAGTAGACTAACTGGACGAAGTTGAGAATGTTGACGAAGTGGAGGAAGTTGAGCAGGTGGAGAAAGTTGACGAAGTGGAGGAAGTACACGAAGTTGACGAAGATGACAAATTTGACGAACTGGACGAAGTGGACAAAGTGGACGAAGAGGACGAAGTGGGAAAAGTTGACGAGGTGCACGATCGAAGCGGACGAAGTTGACGAAGTGGACGACGTTGACGAAGTGGACGAAGTTGATGAAGTCGACGAAGTTGAGGAAGTGGACAAAGTTGACGAAGTGGACGAAGTGTACAAAGTGGACGAAGTGGACGAGGTGGACGAAGTTGACGAAGTGGACGAAGTGGAGGAAGGGGAAGAAGTAGTGGAAGAAGACGAAGCAGAAGAAAACGAAGAAGAAGAATAAGAGGAAGAAGTGGAAGAAGTGGAAGAAGTGAAGGCAATGGACGAAGTTGACGAATTTGTCGAAGTTGACGAAGTTGACGAATTTGACGAAGTTGACGAGTGGATAAAGTTGATGAAGTGGAAGAAATTCTAGAAGTGGACAAAGTTGACGACGAAGTGGAGGAAGTTGAGGAGGTAGAGGAAGTCTTCGAATTGGAGGAACTGGAGGAAGTACACGAAGTTGACGAAGATGAAAAAGTGGACGAAGAGGACGAAGTGGGAAAAGTTGACGAAGTGGACGAACGAAGCGGACGAAGTTGATGAAGTTAACGGAGTTGACGAAGTTGACGAAGTGGACGACGTTGACGAAGTGGACGAAGTTGATGAAGTCGACGAAGTTGAGGAAGTGGACAAAGTTGACGAAGTGGACGAAGTGGACGAAGTGGACAAAGTGGTCGAAGTGGACGAGGTGGACGAAGTTGACGAAGTGGAGGAAGTGTAGGGAGTGGACGAAGTGGAGGAAGGGGAAGAAGTGGGGGAAGAAGAAGAAGCAGAAGAAAACGAAGAAGAAGAATAAGAGGAAGAAGTGGAAGAAGTGGAAGAAGTGAAGGCAATGGACGAAGTTGACGAATTTGACGAAGTGGACGAAGTTGACGAAGTGGATAAAGTTGATGAAGTGGAAGAAATTCTAGAAGTGGACAAAGTTGACGACGAAGTGGAGGAAGTTGAGGAGGTAGAGGAAGTCTTCGAAGTGGAGGAAGTGGAGGAAGTACACGAAGTTGACGAAGATGACAAAGTGGACGAAGTGGACGAAGAGGACGAAGTGGGAAAAGTTGACGAAGTGAACGAAGTTCACGAAGTCGACGAACGAAGTGGACGAAGTTGATGAAGTTGACGGAGTTGACGAAGTTGACGAAGTGGACGACGTTGACGAAGTGGACGAAGTTGATGAAGTCGACGAAGTTGACAAAGTGGACAAAGTTGACGAAGTGGATAAAGTGGACAAAGTGGACGAGGTAGACGAACTTGACGAAGTGGAGGAAGTGGAGGAAGTGGACAAAGTGGAGGAAGGGGAAGAAGTGGGCGAAGAAGAAGAAACAGAAAAAAATGAAGAAGAAGAATAAGAGGAAGAAGTGAAAGAAATGGACGAAGTTGATGAATTTGACGAAGTGGACGAAGTTGACGAAGTGGACGAAGCTGACAACGTGGACAAAGTGGACGAAGTTGAGGAAGTGGACCAAGTGGACGAATATGAAGAAGTTGATGAAGTGGACGAAGTGGAGGAAGTGGAGGAAGTGGACGTAGTGGACGCAGTTGACGAAATGGATGAAGTGGACGAACTAGAGGAAATGGAGGAAGTGGAGGAAGTGGACGAAGTGGACGATGTTGACGAAGGGGACAAAGTGGAGGAAGTCAAGGAAGTGGAGGAAGTGGAGGAAGTAGACTAAGTGTACGAATTTGGTGAACTTGACGAAGTTGACGAAGTTGGTGAAGTGGAGGAAGTGGAGGAAGTGGACGAAGCGGACGAAGTTGACGAAGTGGACGAAGTGGAAGAAATTGGCGAAGTGAACGAAATTGACGAGGCGGACGAAGTTGACGAAGTGGACGAAATAGAGGAAGTGGAGGAAGTGGAGTAGGTGGAGGAAGTGGACGAAGTGGAGGAAGTGGACGAAGTTGACGAAGTTGATGAAGTGGATGAAGTGGAGGAAGCGGAAGAAGTGGACGAAGTTGGACGAAGTTAAGGAAGTTGAGGAAGGGGACTAAGTGAACCAAGTGGTCGAAGTGGATGAAGAGGACGAAGTTGGATGAAGTTAAGGAAGTTGAGGAAGTGGACTAAGTGGACGAAGTTGACGAAGTGGACTAAGTTGACGAAGTGGACGAAGTTGATGAAGTTGACGAAGTGGACGAAGTTAAGGAAGTTGAGGAAGTGGACTAAGTGGACGGACTAAGTGGACGAAGTTGACGAAGTCGACGAAGTGGATGAGAAGGAGGAAGTGGACGAAGTGGACGAAGTGGAGGAAGTGGACAAAGTGAACGAAGTGGACGAAGTTGATGAAGTTGACGAAGTTCACGAGGTTGACGAAGTGGACGAAGTGGAAGAAGTTGACGAAGTGGACGAAGTTGACGAAGTGGACGAAGTGGAGGAAGTAGAGGAAGTGGAGGAAGTGGAGGATGTTGGTGAAGTGGACGGAGTGGACGAAATGGATGAAGTGGGCGAAGTGGACGAAGTGGACGAAGTGGACGAAGTGGACGAATCGGACGAAGTGGACGAAGTAGACCAAGTGGTCGAAGTGGACGAAGAGGACGGAGTTCGACGAAGTTAAGGAAGTTGAGGAAGTGGATGAAGTGGACGAAGTGGACGAAGTGGACGAAGTGGAGGAAGTGGAGGAAGTGGAGGAAGTGGAGGAAGTGGACGAAATGGACGAAGTTAACGAAGTTGACGAGGTTGACGAAGTGGATGAAGTGGAAGAAGTTCACGAAGTGGACGAAGTTGACGAAGTGAAGGAAGTGGAGGAAGTGGAGGATGTTGGTGAAGTGGACGAAGTGGACGATATGGACGAAGTGGGCGAAGTGGTCGAATTGGAGGAAGTGAAGGAAGTGGACTAATTGGACGAATTAGAGGAAGTGGAGGACGTCGCGGAAGTGGAGGAAGTGGCCTAAGTGGACGAAGTTGACGAAGTTGAGGAAGTGGAGGAAGTGGAGAAAATGGACGAAGTGGAGGAAGTGGACGAAGTCGACGAAGTAGACGAAGTTGACGAAGATGACGAAGTGGACGAAGTGGACGAAGTGGACGAAGTGGACGAAGTGGACGAAGTGGATGAAGCGGACGAAGCGGACGAAGTGGACAAAGTGGACGAAGTGGACGAAAGGGACGAAGTGGACGAAGAGGACGAAGTGGACGAAGTGGACGAAGTGGACAAAGCGGACGAAGTGGACGAAGTGGACGAATTGGACGAAGTGGAGGAAGTTGACGAAGAGGAGGAAGTCCTCGAAGTGGAGGAAGTGGACGAAGTAGACTGATGGACAAATTTATGAGCACCAAAATATGATGTCACAAACTTGTTTCACAATCGGCAAGTATGACCGAATCGTTCAAGTAATAAACTTGGTAAGACCAAGTATCGTTCTTCCCAAAGGACTCACGACCTAGTTTAGTTATGTGATTTGTTGATTAGCTAGGACTTACAAACGAAATATTTAAATTTTAATATGCAAGACAGAAAATAAACATGTATGCATGAAGTTTTTGATCAATGGCAAAAGCAAAAGATAAACACTTTCAATGAAATATATGGATGAATATGTTGTTGGGGGTCAATTTCATCTTATCCACTCTCATATATTTTAGGAATTCAACATTCAAATCATCATTGTTAATGCCACTCTCTAAAGTACCATTCTAGATGGCTTCTCCCTAATCACGAGTTCATACAATTCCTAGCATTCCTAATGATCAGTTGATAAGTACAGGAGCTTAACGACAACCAACATAATATTGGGAGAAATTCCCCGGATCTAGACTTCCCCGTACGTGCCCGTATCGACAAAACCAATAATCATGCATCGAATGAGTTAAACAATGCAAGCATTAAGCAAAGAGGAAAAACCCTAACTAATGATGAAAGAAAGCATAAGTCTTAATTAAAAGATGCAAGCATAAATTCCATATATGAGAGCTTCAAGAGATTACATTGATTCCCCAACAAACATACAAGGTTTAGATCACCATATTCATGGTGAACCTAGATGAACAATAATGAAAGAATGAAAGATAAAACCATAGAAAGGTGAAGAGGTAGCCTGAGCATCCAAGATCCTCCTTCAAAGGGGTGGAAGAGAGAGTGTTTGCCTCGTTTCTGCCAAAGATACTAATCCTAGGACGTGCAAGTCCTTATATACTATTCTAGAGTTACAAAAGATTACAAAAGCCCAAGCCCATAAAAGTGCCGCTCAGCGGTGACTGCGCGTCTCTTTTCTTCCCCTCAGCGGCCAGTTTGCCCCTCAGCGGACCTCCCGTGACCTCCTGAGTGCCGCTCAGCGGTAAAATGCCGCTGAGCGGTGCTTTCGGCTTCTCCTTTTGCACTCTTTGATTCCTTTTCTGATTCCATCTCTCTCTTTCTTCACTTCTTTCACTAAATTCACCTTAAAACCTGCACAAAAACACTTAAATCAAGCATAAACCTGTCCAGCTCTCTTATTTCTGAAAATATAGATAAAAGCATGATTTCAAGCTAGTTTCTAAGCATAAAGGTTGCTTTTAGTGTCAATTTTAAGCATGAAAATAACAGTTTTTCAACTGTTATCACAACCCCAAACTTAGAACTTTGCTTGTCCTCAAGCAAACAAAATGTAACTCAATCTCCAACCAATTCATATGATGGTTCACTCATTCAAAAATTCTCTTTTTCAAGATAAGTAATAACTTCACTCAAACTTATGACCAAGAGTTCATTCAAGATGTGCACATGCTTTAGTGTTCACAAAGTCATTTAAATTCCAACAAATGCTATTTTTCATGAATGATCAATCAATTAAGCATGGATGTTCATGTGCTTATGGAATATTTCCTCACTAGGTAAAGTGTTTCACTCAACACACAAGTGTATAAGAGGTAAAGTGTTTCACTCATTCACTCCACTATCACAATGTCACATGAATCAACTTTGCCTTTCATTTTACCACAATCAAAAACATTCACAAGCATGCATCATCACAAGGACTTTTCAATGGCTTATAACGTGGCTGGGCTAACAAGAAAATTGGTTTTTCTGGATCACAAAATCCTTGAGTTAAGAGAATCATAACAACACAATTATTCTTATTCATTCCCAACTTTCTTTTGCCTTTGCATTTGCATTGAGCTTTACTTCTTTTTCTTTTCTTTTCTTTTTCTTTGCATAGTCTTACTTTTTAGCTGTTAGCTCAATGCTTTTCCTTTTTCATGTTTCCCCAACAACCCCAAACTTGAACATTTAATAATACCACACAAGATCTTCTACTTAACTCAAGGTAAAGATTTTCAATCAAGGGTTTCAGTGTATATTCAAGGATAAGGGTTCAAAGGATAGAACACAAAGTGTTCTTTTTTAGTAGGCTAACTTTATGAATTTGGCCAATAAAAAGGGTTTCAACAAACGGCCTTGATCACATGATGCAAAACAAGCAATTGATTCAATCATAGAAAACCTGGGCAAAATCATTCATGCTTTCAAAGTAATAGCATTCAACAATAACAACTCTGGAGCTCAAAACCTCACATATAAGCTCATTCACATTTGACATACACATCCTGCTTAATTTCACAATCACAATCATGATATTATGCATTTGTTCACAAAGCTTGTGAATCACCTGTATAAGCATTTTATGTGCACATCATCTCAACATCAATCAATCAATAAGCATCATCAAGCATTACTTATCACACAATCACAATTAATAACAAACCATCATAAGAAACCAGGTGTTCAATAGAGTACATCAACCCTAATCTAAAAACATAAACAAATAAGTTCAGAAAACTTAAACCACAAAAGCATAATCATATGATAGCATTCATCAGTAAATGCTATCTCAGCTCCTCATCAGTCTGAGCTGTCCTCTGTATCTTCCTCTTCCTCCTCCTCATCATCATCATCAAATGCATCCTCCTCCTCAGCTTCATCTTCTTCCATATCTCTAGCTGAAGCTTCAGCTGCTTCAGCTCCTCCTCCATGTAATGGTTCTTCTGGCCAAGCTACTACATTATGAAATTCATCCATAGTCCACCTGTGGGCTGGAGGTGTGTCATACATCCCCACTATCATCTCAGCAGTGGCCATCTGCCCTCTGTGAATGGACTGCAACTGAGCACCTATAAGAGACATATGCATGTCCCTCATCTGGAATGGTTCTGCTTCATGTGTATCAGCAGATGTCCTGCTCTGTGCTGGCCCTCTTTCTCTACGAGCCTGGCGTGGTGGAACTGGCTGAGCTACATCCTCACCTCCACAGTACTGTCTGTAATAAGCCTCATCAATAGCTTTTCTTGGCCTCTCAAATGGTGGAACAGAAGTGTCCACCCCAGCTTGCTTGCAAAGGTGAGTGATCAAAGAAGGATGTCCTAGTGGTGCTTTGTTGTTTGAGGTGTTAGCACACACACTAATCTCATCAGCTATCACCTGCCCAATATTAACATTCAAGTTTCTGATAGCACAGTAGATGAATAGTGCCCTGCTGAGAGTGATATCTGACACATGTGAACATGGCTGAATGTTGGCATGAGAAAATGCCATCCAATACTTTGCAAGAGGAGTCAAATCTGTCCTCCTAATGTTAACCACTGCGCCAGATCTATTCCTTTGGAAGTGTCCTCCAGGTATACACAACACTCTCTCCACATCCTCAAAATCAGCACCTTCCTCCATGCAAAGAGCAAACTGGCATTGCTCACCAGCCCACACAGTATCCAGGAAGTTGTTGATAGAATCAGGATCATACCTGATAGCATGGCCTCTAACATAGCCCAAATAGTTCTCAGCTGGATAATCACCAATCTTCTTTGCATTGGTGTAAAATTCCTTTACCACAGCTATGTTGGCAGGTGCAGGATAAGTGGCTAGCTTTCCCTAACACTTGCTCTCCAAATTGAGGAGCAAAGTTAGGTATCATTCCAACCTTTCTCTCCATCAGAAGTCTCATGTCCTGAACCACCCTAAAGTGCTTCTCATGTTTCCTAGAGAGGAACTTGCTATTATGAGGTTGCTCTGGTTCCTTTTCCTTTCTCTTGGTTGCCATGGTTTTCAATCTCTTTCCTGAAGAGGATGCCATTCCTGCATTCAAACACAATTACAAAACCACAGAACATGATGTTAATCATTAGTAAACACAGAACACAACTCCTTTCAAAGCTAAACCACCGCTGAGGGACAGAATTTCCCCTCAACGCCACCAGTACCACATTCCAACACGCAAAAATTCACAAGAACCAAATCTGGCAGAGTGTCGCTGATGAGAGGGTCGCACCTCCCAACAAAAGTTGTGCATAAAAGAATGCAGTATAGACTAGGAAGTGACTCCTAGGTCGTCTCTCAAGGACCAATTTGGGTTCAGTCTTAGATCAACACGTAGGGGGGGGTTGGTGAAGAGTTTTGTGAATGCAGATGAACTAAAATTAAAACTGGAAATTAAAGACAACCAAACATAATTAAAAACAGTGAAATGAATTAACAAAGCGTGAATACCGAACGGTTTCTAAAATAAGTGAGGAAATTGGAAATGCAAGAAGGTAATTAAACTGAACAGAACAGACAACATGATAACAGTAAATTAAACATTCTTGAAGCCAAAACTAATTTAAATGCATCAGAGAAATAGGAAAAAGGAATCCAAAACTATTAAAATGCAATGATGAGCTAAAAAATTAAATGCACTTTGTAATCATCTAGATGAAGTACATCCATCATTGAAACGACATCCAAAACAATGCATGAACAGTAAAGGAATCAAACGTGGCAAATGAAATAAACTAAACAAGTAAACTACTCCAAGCTGGAATAAAAATTGAAAGCACCAAACGCAAAATGAATTAGCGTTTCTCTCAAATAACCGTGCAGCTGTGTGCTTCATTCTCCAAGGAAATGATCCTTTAATAAATCCCTGTTTGCTTCACTTCTTCCAACTCCATTCTGCAAAGTATTAACTAAAAAAAAACCTTTCTCCGTGGCCTTCAGTAGCCGTGACACCTACTCCAATCTAATTTCTATCTTCATTTTTTTATCCACCACCGTATCACCTAATGAAAGTTCCCCATGCATCTTTCTCATCCATTCTCCATGATTCTCCTTTGCTTTTTCAGATCCTAACATGCTGCTGGAATTAAATAAACAAAACCAAAAACTCCTTCCCGTGTGCACACCGCTTAGCAAATAAAAAAAATGAGTTTCTAAATGACCAACAAACCGAGAATGGAAATGAGCTGCTGCACCGTTTCTCTGGACACTACATTCTACTCCGTTCCAGCAAGAAACACCTAAAGCTTTAATAAAAATAAATATTGGAGTGTGTGCATCCTGCTGCTTCCAAAACGTAACCGCGTGCTTCACTTCCAGCCATCACGCCTCCCTGCATTCCAGCACCGTTCACACCATCTTTTTCCCACTCGGTTACAGTTGCTCCAATACGTTCCAGCGCAACACACCTCTGCATCCATCTCTTCTCTTTTTGAAAAGTGAGTATTAAATAAAAAAAAACCTCTCCCTGCTTCACGTTCAGCACCGCTTCATTCTATGCACACCACTGCTTTCTTGCTTCCAGCGCAACACGTTGCTCCTTCCAACTCCAAATGCCGCTTCTCTTCCAGCTACACTTTGCAGGTTTTCATTCCCGTGCACACCAATATTTCACCTACTCTACTCCTTCTAAAGTTTCTCCTTGCTTATTACATCCAGCCAGCCGTGAATCACCAAAAATCCATCACCGTGCAGTCCAATTGAAATCAGCGCATGCTCCAAAGGTAAATAGCCTTCATCTTTTCTGAGAAAATTATAAAACTTCCAAGACGTAACCTTGCTGAAGTAAGCTGTGTGCATCACCAAAATCCATCACCGTGTGTCACTTCCAGAATCATAAAATGCGAGCAGAGATTGAACAATAACGTGCACTTTTCATAATGAAAATTAAATAAGCATTGCTCATGAATCCAGCACTTATAAAAACGAAATGGAAAAATTGAAAGTGTGTGTTTCATTCATGATCCGAAAATAGCGTTTCCAGCAAAAGAAAAGTTAAAAAAACAAAATCCTGAAATCCCAAGACAAAAACCGAGAGACCAAAACCAAAAGCCCTGCAAGTGGCGGCTCCCTCCTTTCCTTAAGGTCGTGTGTCTCTTATAATGAAGGTGGGGTCCACACAAAGAAAAACCCTAGGTGCCAAGTCACTCCCCTCCACTTTTGGGTCTAGTCCACTTTACCAAAAAAATGACCCAAAATGCAAAAGCTGCTACAGAAATTCTAAACTACTGAATTACAATTTAATTAATTCTAAAATGTCTGTGTGGAGAGTCTTGGATTTATTTGGCATTCTTCCTGATGTCCCAAAATGTATTTCCGAAATTTTCCTACACTTCAAAAATGCACTTAACAGCTCAGAAAACCCAAATTAACACAATTGTAAATTTCCGACCAAATTAAGCAGAATTCGGAAAACAGGGAAATAACAGACAATTAAACACAATTCCCGGGTTTATTTAAGTGCAATAAACTAAATATAATTCAAGAAATAACGACTCATCAAAATAGACCACACTTAGTCTTTTGCACTCCTGGGCAAAACCAAGACGAAAACCAGGGAACTACTCAAACATCAGGGAGGTGACACAGACTCGACAGACAAACAACAAAGACTCCAAAACAGGAACAGAAACAGAATTACACAATTCTCCAGGAATCTGGACCAAGAAAGGAAGTGGACAATATCCAACACAGAATCAATCAGAGAACGCAGATACTCATGAAATCATCCAAGCAATTCAAGACATGGCAAAATGATCAATCAGCTCAAGAGGCGAATCAAAAGTAACAAAACCTCACAGATGCACTATCAGTGTTTCTCTCAAGTGTCTATGGTAAGCAATTTCAACTCAATGCACTCAAGAAAGCAAACAACAACAAACTTGGCAAGCCTCTAATATCAACACTCAAAACATATGCATGTTCAAATCAAAAGGTCTTTTATGGATGTAATGGGGCCAAGGACATGGGAGGATAACATATGGATGAGAAGCTATAAACCAAAAGAAATAGAGGAGCAATGGGGAACAAGTGTAAACACAATCAAATCACACCCAAAACGTCTAATTCAATCCTCTTCTTGACTCCATTATTCACACAATTTTTTTTTCATTTTTTTCATTTTTTTTTCATCCTGTCTCTTTTCTTTTCTCTCTTTTCAAAACAAAATTGTAAAAGACAAGATACAAATATATTTACCAAAACAAAACAAGAAGAGGAACCAACTAGCCAACTCATCAGAATCCCCAAGGAGACCACACTTGTTCCCAAAACACTTCCAAAGCTCCAAAATTCCCTAAGGTTAAGGTAATCATGGTTTTTCACTTAGGGCTAGTGTATGAGCTTCAAAACAAAGAAATGAGGAAAGTATAGGCTCAAAAGGGGTTATCAAAGGATTAGAACAAGGTAAGCTTATTTGGCTAGAGAGGCTCAAGAACAAAACTGCCTTTATCACTTCCAAACATGCATATCAATCAAGAATTATCAACAAGAGTCAGGCCAAGGCATATGTGCAAGCAATCAAGAGACATATCACACACAAGAAAGAACATCAAGTGGCTCAAATCTCACACAGGGTAATTTATGTCACAATCAAATCAACCTCTCAAACATCATAATCATCTTCCCAAGCAAAGAAAAGCAAGGGATTTCAAACCAATAAGTATCAATCAAGTGAAATGAAAGACGAGTCTACAACTTAAACAAAGTCCAGAAATGAAGAGAATCATGCAAAACTGTATACAAGACCCGACAAAATCTACCTAGAAAAGAAAAAATTTAACCAAGAAAACAAACACTAACAAAGAAAAAATAAAAATCTCCCCCAATAGACCACACTTAAACTACACAGTGTCCTCAATGTGTCATAAGCATAAGATCGAAAATCAAAACAGTGAACAGATCATGGACAAGTGCAATAAAAGTAGGGAAAGAGGGAGAAGAGAAAAAGAAAACTCCCCTGATCATGGTGGCAGTTGCCAATTTTGGACTTTCAGGGAGATGTCTTCCACCACAGGATCCAGCAAGGAAGTTTTGAGGAAAAATTGCTTCATCCTCCATATTTGATCAAGCAGGGAAATGTCTTCCACAGCTGGATCTATGCAGTGATTGTTGATGAGCAGGTTCAGCAGTTGCCTGTTGATCTTCAAACTATTGTGTATGTACGCACCCTTGTCTTCCATTGGGGCTGCATGTCGGTCAAATTCATATGTACCTCCTGCAGCATGGTCATCAAACTCACAATTAATAGCATCTGTTATATTCTTAGAATCTGTCTGTAACACATAATCAATTTCAATACAGATCGGGCAAGAACCAGATTCACAATCACATTCAAAGTTCTCAGAGAACTGTGTCAGATCAAAGTTCAGTCCTAACTCTATAGAGTTATCAGATTGCACAGTTTCCACCTCAAAATCAGTATTGATATATGCATCATCAACAAAATCAAAGGTCAGTTCAAGGCTATTATCATTCAAAATTTCATCACGGCAATCATGTCCATTCAAAACAACCCTTACACCAATGGGTTCAATGGCTGATACTGAATCAAAAATTTTAGAATGGTCAATCAAATCTGTATCAGTATCAGTATCAGTCATGAATCCTATAGAATCAGTGTGCATCAAATCACAGGCATTTGAATGCATAAGCAAATCAGGTAAAGTGTTTGGAATCTCAAGTTCAGAATAAACCTGTTTTTGCTCATTGAAAATTTTCTTACCAATCTCCAAGTCATCAGCTGCATCCTCAAGGCTATCATTTAAATCAAGGTCAGTGCAAGGATAGTGAACATCAGGTATGTCAATGTGCTCTACAGGGAATAATGAATCCACAACATGAGTGTGCACATGTGTATCAATATCAGAATCCAGAACAGGCTTAAATGGTTCAAGTTTTACCAATTCAAAAGCATTAAAATTTACTTGAATCTCAGATACATCCTCAGAACATGAATCAATTTCAAAATCACAAGCAATATCAATAATAGACTCAGATTCATGTTCAGTGCATTGAGAATAAACATTCGGATGTGATATCAAAAAGTGGTTCTCATCATGCACAGAGGGAGAATTAAAAACATGCTCAGCAACAATATGATCATCAACGTACCTCTCAACAGCATAATCATGAACAACATAATCAAGAACATAATCATCACAGACATAATCATACTGAGGTATGCTTACCTCCTCTTCCTTGAAGATTGGTAGAGTGTGGGAAGATGAAGGTGGTCTACCTGGTTCAGGATTACTGCTTATTTCTGCCTGCTCCTCAAAATAATCATCAGTCTTCTCAGGTGCAAGGGTAGGGACATAGGATGATGGGAAAGTAGATGGCACAGTAGTAAGCTCATGACTCTTCTCCCCATCTTCTATGTTGATGCCACTATCATCATCATCTGGAATCTGAACAGTCTGAAATGGTAACTCTGAATCTTGAGACTGTTCCTCAGTGAGTTGAGTGGCCATCTGCCCTATCTGATCAGTCATACTCTGAATGGCAGCTCCTATTTCTTGCTGGAACTGCATGTTCTCTTGCTGAAACTGAAGGTTCTGCATGGTCATCTGCTCCAACAACTCCTGCAATGTAGGTTCAGAGGTAGAAGGCTGAGGAGCTATTTGGGCAGGAGCATCATATTGCTGACTTTGGTATTGCTGGACTGGTGGAGGCATACAAGTACTCTGGAATGGTGGTTCTTGATAATGATGTTGTGGAGCATTGTACCATCCCAAGGTAGGGTCATTCCATCCAAGACCGTTGTCGTATCCATCTTGCACATGGGAGAATTTGCTCAGAAACTGATGCTCAAGATATCCCCAATCGGTAACGGATCTCAGAGGAAGAGAGTCTTTCCAATCCTTAGCTGCTCCTTGTAATGAATGCGGAAATGCGCTCAAGAAAATGTAATCAAGAGGGACATCTGGAGGCTTCATTGAAGAGCACATGATGTGGAGCTCCTCCAAATGTTTGTGTGGGCATTCTCCTGTAAAACCATGAAACTTAGGCAGCAAATGTATCAGTCCAGGGGTGAGATCGCAATGAAGATCATCCTCCTTAAGTGAAACCGGCTCACAAAGAGCACTCTTAGAAATTAGAGGATGAGTCATATTGTTCTCAACATAGAAATCAACAGAATATGAATTACAATCATAGTAACATGCAGAAGGAGAATCATAATCAGAGGCACTAGCAAAACAAGCAGTATTCATGAAATCAAAATAGGTAGACATGGAAAAAGAAAAATACTAAAAATCACGAAACAAATAAAACACAACACATTTATACATGCAACACGCACACACAAAACAAAACATCACATCACATCACATCACAACACAAGACAAGACACAACACACACAAACACAACAAAAAGACCTAAGACTGAACCATTGGTCCCCGGCAGCGGTGCCATTTTGATGAGAGGGTCGCACCTCCCAACAAAAGTTGTGCATAAAAGAATGCAGTATAGACTAGGAAGTGACTCCTAGGTCGTCTCTCAAGGACCAATTTGGGTTCAGTCTTAGATCAACACGTAGGGGGGGGTTGGTGAAGAGTTTTGTGAATGCAGATGAACTAAAATTAAAACTGGAAATTAAAGACAACCAAACATAATTAAAAATAGTGAAATGAATTAACAAAGCGTGAATACCGAACGGTTTCTAAAATAAGTGAGGAAATTGGAAATGCAAGAAGGTAATTAAACTGAACAGAACAGACAACATGATAACAGTAAATTAAACATTCTTGAAGCCAAAACTAATTTAAATGCATCAGAGAAATAGGAAAAAGGAATCCAAAACTATTAAAATGCAATGATGAGCTAAAAAATTAAATGCACTTTGTAATCATCTAGATGAAGTACATCCATCATTGAAACGACATCCAAAACAATGCATGAACAGTAAAGGAATCAAACGTGGCAAATGAAATAAACTAAACAAGTAAACTACTCCAAGCTGGAATAAAAATTGAAAGCACCAAACGCAAAATGAATTAGCGTTTCTCTCAAATAACCGTGCAGCTGTGTGCTTCATTCTCCAAGGAAATGATCCTTTAATAAATCCCTGTTTGCTTCACTTCTTCCAACTCCATTCTGCAAAGTATTAACTAAAAAAAAACCTTTCTCCGTGGCCTTCAGTAGCCGTGACACCTACTCCAATCTAATTTCTATCTTCATTTTTTTATCCACCACCGTATCACCTAATGAAAGTTCCCCATGCATCTTTCTCATCCATTCTCCATGATTCTCCTTTGCTTTTTCAGATCCTAACATGCTGCTGGAATTAAATAAACAAAACCAAAAACTCCTTCCCGTGTGCACACCGCTTAGCAAATAAAAAAAATGAGTTTCTAAATGACCAACAAACCGAGAATGGAAATGAGCTGCTGCACCGTTTCTCTGGACACTACATTCTACTCCGTTCCAGCAAGAAACACCTAAAGCTTTAATAAAAATAAATATTGGAGTGTGTGCATCCTGCTGCTTCCAAAACGTAACCGCGTGCTTCACTTCCAGCCATCACGCCTCCCTGCATTCCAGCACCGTTCACACCATCTTTTTCCCACTCGGTTACAGTTGCTCCAATACGTTCCAGCGCAACACACCTCTGCATCCATCTCTTCTCTTTTTGAAAAGTGAGTATTAAATAAAAAAAAACCTCTCCCTGCTTCACGTTCAGCACCGCTTCATTCTATGCACACCACTGCTTTCTTGCTTCCAGCGCAACACGTTGCTCCTTCCAACTCCAAATGCCGCTTCTCTTCCAGCTACACTTTGCAGGTTTTCATTCCCGTGCACACCAATATTTCACCTACTCTACTCCTTCTAAAGTTTCTCCTTGCTTATTACATCCAGCCAGCCGTGAATCACCAAAAATCCATCACCGTGCAGTCCAATTGAAATCAGCGCATGCTCCAAAGGTAAATAGCCTTCATCTTTTCTGAGAAAATTATAAAACTTCCAAGACGTAACCTTGCTGAAGTAAGCTGTGTGCATCACCAAAATCCATCACCGTGTGTCACTTCCAGAATCATAAAATGCGAGCAGAGATTGAACAATAACGTGCACTTTTCATAATGAAAATTAAATAAGCATTGCTCATGAATCCAGCACTTATAAAAACGAAATGGAAAAATTGAAAGTGTGTGTTTCATTCATGATCCGAAAATAGCGTTTCCAGCAAAAGAAAAGTTAAAAAAACAAAATCCTGAAATCCCAAGACAAAAACCGAGAGACCAAAACCAAAAGCCCTGCAAGTGGCGGCTCCCTCCTTTCCTTAAGGTCGTGTGTCTCTTATAATGAAGGTGGGGTCCACACAAAGAAAAACCCTAGGTGCCAAGTCACTCCCCTCCACTTTTGGGTCTAGTCCACTTTACCAAAAAAATGACCCAAAATGCAAAAGCTGCTACAGAAATTCTAAACTACTGAATTACAATTTAATTAATTCTAAAATGTCTGTGTGGAGAGTCTTGGATTTATTTGGCATTCTTCCTGATGTCCCAAAATGTATTTCCGAAATTTTCCTACACTTCAAAAATGCACTTAACAGCTCAGAAAACCCAAATTAACACAATTGTAAATTTCCGACCAAATTAAGCAGAATTCGGAAAACAGGGAAATAACAGACAATTAAACACAATTCCCGGGTTTATTTAAGTGCAATAAACTAAATATAATTCAAGAAATAACGACTCATCAAAATAGACCACACTTAGTCTTTTGCACTCCTGGGCAAAACCAAGACGAAAACCAGGGAACTACTCAAACATCAGGGAGGTGACACAGACTCGACAGACAAACAACAAAGACTCCAAAACAGGAACAGAAACAGAATTACACAATTCTCCAGGAATCTGGACCAAGAAAGGAAGTGGACAATATCCAACACAGAATCAATCAGAGAACGCAGATACTCATGAAATCATCCAAGCAATTCAAGACATGGCAAAATGATCAATCAGCTCAAGAGGCGAATCAAAAGTAACAAAACCTCACAGATGCACTATCAGTGTTTCTCTCAAGTGTCTATGGTAAGCAATTTCAACTCAATGCACTCAAGAAAGCAAACAACAACAAACTTGGCAAGCCTCTAATATCAACACTCAAAACATATGCATGTTCAAATCAAAAGGTCTTTTATGGATGTAATGGGGCCAAGGACATGGGAGGATAACATATGGATGAGAAGCTATAAACCAAAAGAAATAGAGGAGCAATGGGGAACAAGTGTAAACACAATCAAATCACACCCAAAACGTCTAATTCAATCCTCTTCTTGACTCCATTATTCACACAATTTTTTTTTCATTTTTTTCATTTTTTTTTCATCCTGTCTCTTTTCTTTTCTCTCTTTTCAAAACAAAATTGTAAAAGACAAGATACAAATATATTTACCAAAACAAAACAAGAAGAGGAACCAACTAGCCAACTCATCAGAATCCCCAAGGAGACCACACTTGTTCCCAAAACACTTCCAAAGCTCCAAAATTCCCTAAGGTTAAGGTAATCATGGTTTTTCACTTAGGGCTAGTGTATGAGCTTCAAAACAAAGAAATGAGGAAAGTATAGGCTCAAAAGGGGTTATCAAAGGATTAGAACAAGGTAAGCTTATTTGGCTAGAGAGGCTCAAGAACAAAACTGCCTTTATCACTTCCAAACATGCATATCAATCAAGAATTATCAACAAGAGTCAGGCCAAGGCATATGTGCAAGCAATCAAGAGACATATCACACACAAGAAAGAACATCAAGTGGCTCAAATCTCACACAGGGTAATTTATGTCACAATCAAATCAACCTCTCAAACATCATAATCATCTTCCCAAGCAAAGAAAAGCAAGGGATTTCAAACCAATAAGTATCAATCAAGTGAAATGAAAGACGAGTCTACAACTTAAACAAAGTCCAGAAATGAAGAGAATCATGCAAAACTGTATACAAGACCCGACAAAATCTACCTAGAAAAGAAAAAATTTAACCAAGAAAACAAACACTAACAAAGAAAAAATAAAAATCTCCCCCAATAGACCACACTTAAACTACACAGTGTCCTCAATGTGTCATAAGCATAAGATCGAAAATCAAAACAGTGAACAGATCATGGACAAGTGCAATAAAAGTAGGGAAAGAGGGAGAAGAGAAAAAGAAAACTCCCCTGATCATGGTGGCAGTTGCCAATTTTGGACTTTCAGGGAGATGTCTTCCACCACAGGATCCAGCAAGGAAGTTTTGAGGAAAAATTGCTTCATCCTCCATATTTGATCAAGCAGGGAAATGTCTTCCACAGCTGGATCTATGCAGTGATTGTTGATGAGCAGGTTCAGCAGTTGCCTGTTGATCTTCAAACTATTGTGTATGTACGCACCCTTGTCTTCCATTGGGGCTGCATGTCGGTCAAATTCATATGTACCTCCTGCAGCATGGTCATCAAACTCACAATTAATAGCATCTGTTATATGCTTAGAATCTGTCTGTAACACATAATCAATTTCAATACAGATCGGGCAAGAACCAGATTCACAATCACATTCAAAGTTCTCAGAGAACTGTGTCAGATCAAAGTTCAGTCCTAACTCTATAGAGTTATCAGATTGCACAGTTTCCACCTCAAAATCAGTATTGATATATGCATCATCAACAAAATCAAAGGTCAGTTCAAGGCTATTATCATTCAAAATTTCATCACGGCAATCATGTCCATTCAAAACAACCCTTACACCAATGGGTTCAATGGCTGATACTGAATCAAAAATTTTAGAATGGTCAATCAAATCTGTATCAGTATCAGTATCAGTCATGAATCCTATAGAATCAGTGTGCATCAAATCACAGGCATTTGAATGCATAAGCAAATCAGGTAAAGTGTTTGGAATCTCAAGTTCAGAATAAACCTGTTTTTGCTCATTGAAAATTTTCTTACCAATCTCCAAGTCATCAGCTGCATCCTCAAGGCTATCATTTAAATCAAGGTCAGTGCAAGGATAGTGAACATCAGGTATGTCAATGTGCTCTACAGGGAATAATGAATCCACAACATGAGTGTGCACATGTGTATCAATATCAGAATCCAGAACAGGCTTAAATGGTTCAAGTTTTACCAATTCAAAAGCATTAAAATTTACTTGAATCTCAGATACATCCTCAGAACATGAATCAATTTCAAAATCACAAGCAATATCAATAATAGACTCAGATTCATGTTCAGTGCATTGAGAATAAACATTCGGATGTGATATCAAAAAGTGGTTCTCATCATGCACAGAGGGAGAATTAAAAACATGCTCAGCAACAATATGATCATCAACGTACCTCTCAACAGCATAATCATGAACAACATAATCAAGAACATAATCATCACAGACATAATCATACTGAGGTATGCTTACCTCCTCTTCCTTGAAGATTGGTAGAGTGTGGGAAGATGAAGGTGGTCTACCTGGTTCAGGATTACTGCTTATTTCTGCCTGCTCCTCAAAATAATCATCAGTCTTCTCAGGTGCAAGGGTAGGGACATAGGATGATGGGAAAGTAGATGGCACAGTAGTAAGCTCATGACTCTTCTCCCCATCTTCTATGTTGATGCCACTATCATCATCATCTGGAATCTGAACAGTCTGAAATGGTAACTCTGAATCTTGAGACTGTTCCTCAGTGAGTTGAGTGGCCATCTGCCCTATCTGATCAGTCATACTCTGAATGGCAGCTCCTATTTCTTGCTGGAACTGCATGTTCTCTTGCTGAAACTGAAGGTTCTGCATGGTCATCTGCTCCAACAACTCCTGCAATGTAGGTTCAGAGGTAGAAGGCTGAGGAGCTATTTGGGCAGGAGCATCATATTGCTGACTTTGGTATTGCTGGACTGGTGGAGGCATACAAGTACTCTGGAATGGTGGTTCTTGATAATGATGTTGTGGAGCATTGTACCATCCCAAGGTAGGGTCATTCCATCCAAGACCGTTGTCGTATCCATCTTGCACATGGGAGAATTTGCTCAGAAACTGATGCTCAAGATATCCCCAATCGGTAACGGATCTCAGAGGAAGAGAGTCTTTCCAATCCTTAGCTGCTCCTTGTAATGAATGCGGAAATGCGCTCAAGAAAATGTAATCAAGAGGGACATCTGGAGGCTTCATTGAAGAGCACATGATGTGGAGCTCCTCCAAATGTTTGTGTGGGCATTCTCCTGTAAAACCATGAAACTTAGGCAGCAAATGTATCAGTCCAGGGGTGAGATCGCAATGAAGATCATCCTCCTTAAGTGAAACCGGCTCACAAAGAGCACTCTTAGAAATTAGAGGATGAGTCATATTGTTCTCAACATAGAAATCAACAGAATATGAATTACAATCATAGTAACATGCAGAAGGAGAATCATAATCAGAGGCACTAGCAAAACAAGCAGTATTCATGAAATCAAAATAGGTAGACATGGAAAAAGAAAAATACTAAAAATCACGAAACAAATAAAACACAACACATTTATACATGCAACACGCACACACAAAACAAAACATCACATCACATCACATCACAACACAAGACAAGACACAACACACACAAACACAACAAAAAGACCTAAGACTGAACCATTGGTCCCCGGCAGCGGTGCCATTTTGATGAGAGGGTCGCACCTCCCAACAAAAGTTGTGCATAAAAGAATGCAGTATAGACTAGGAAGTGACTCCTAGGTCGTCTCTCAAGGACCAATTTGGGTTCAGTCTTAGATCAACACGTAGGGGGGGGTTGGTGAAGAGTTTTGTGAATGCAGATGAACTAAAATTAAAACTGGAAATTAAAGACAACCAAACATAATTAAAAACAGTGAAATGAATTAACAAAGCGTGAATACCGAACGGTTTCTAAAATAAGTGAGGAAATTGGAAATGCAAGAAGGTAATTAAACTGAACAGAACAGACAACATGATAACAGTAAATTAAACATTCTTGAAGCCAAAACTAATTTAAATGCATCAGAGAAATAGGAAAAAGGAATCCAAAACTATTAAAATGCAATGATGAGCTAAAAAATTAAATGCACTTTGTAATCATCTAGATGAAGTACATCCATCATTGAAACGACATCCAAAACAATGCATGAACAGTAAAGGAATCAAACGTGGCAAATGAAATAAACTAAACAAGTAAACTACTCCAAGCTGGAATAAAAATTGAAAGCACCAAACGCAAAATGAATTAGCGTTTCTCTCAAATAACCGTGCAGCTGTGTGCTTCATTCTCCAAGGAAATGATCCTTTAATAAATCCCTGTTTGCTTCACTTCTTCCAACTCCATTCTGCAAAGTATTAACTAAAAAAAAACCTTTCTCCGTGGCCTTCAGTAGCCGTGACACCTACTCCAATCTAATTTCTATCTTCATTTTTTTATCCACCACCGTATCACCTAATGAAAGTTCCCCATGCATCTTTCTCATCCATTCTCCATGATTCTCCTTTGCTTTTTCAGATCCTAACATGCTGCTGGAATTAAATAAACAAAACCAAAAACTCCTTCCCGTGTGCACACCGCTTAGCAAATAAAAAAAATGAGTTTCTAAATGACCAACAAACCGAGAATGGAAATGAGCTGCTGCACCGTTTCTCTGGACACTACATTCTACTCCGTTCCAGCAAGAAACACCTAAAGCTTTAATAAAAATAAATATTGGAGTGTGTGCATCCTGCTGCTTCCAAAACGTAACCGCGTGCTTCACTTCCAGCCATCACGCCTCCCTGCATTCCAGCACCGTTCACACCATCTTTTTCCCACTCGGTTACAGTTGCTCCAATACGTTCCAGCGCAACACACCTCTGCATCCATCTCTTCTCTTTTTGAAAAGTGAGTATTAAATAAAAAAAAACCTCTCCCTGCTTCACGTTCAGCACCGCTTCATTCTATGCACACCACTGCTTTCTTGCTTCCAGCGCAACACGTTGCTCCTTCCAACTCCAAATGCCGCTTCTCTTCCAGCTACACTTTGCAGGTTTTCATTCCCGTGCACACCAATATTTCACCTACTCTACTCCTTCTAAAGTTTCTCCTTGCTTATTACATCCAGCCAGCCGTGAATCACCAAAAATCCATCACCGTGCAGTCCAATTGAAATCAGCGCATGCTCCAAAGGTAAATAGCCTTCATCTTTTCTGAGAAAATTATAAAACTTCCAAGACGTAACCTTGCTGAAGTAAGCTGTGTGCATCACCAAAATCCATCACCGTGTGTCACTTCCAGAATCATAAAATGCGAGCAGAGATTGAACAATAACGTGCACTTTTCATAATGAAAATTAAATAAGCATTGCTCATGAATCCAGCACTTATAAAAACGAAATGGAAAAATTGAAAGTGTGTGTTTCATTCATGATCCGAAAATAGCGTTTCCAGCAAAAGAAAAGTTAAAAAAACAAAATCCTGAAATCCCAAGACAAAAACCGAGAGACCAAAACCAAAAGCCCTGCAAGTGGCGGCTCCCTCCTTTCCTTAAGGTCGTGTGTCTCTTATAATGAAGGTGGGGTCCACACAAAGAAAAACCCTAGGTGCCAAGTCACTCCCCTCCACTTTTGGGTCTAGTCCACTTTACCAAAAAAATGACCCAAAATGCAAAAGCTGCTACAGAAATTCTAAACTACTGAATTACAATTTAATTAATTCTAAAATGTCTGTGTGGAGAGTCTTGGATTTATTTGGCATTCTTCCTGATGTCCCAAAATGTATTTCCGAAATTTTCCTACACTTCAAAAATGCACTTAACAGCTCAGAAAACCCAAATTAACACAATTGTAAATTTCCGACCAAATTAAGCAGAATTCGGAAAACAGGGAAATAACAGACAATTAAACACAATTCCCGGGTTTATTTAAGTGCAATAAACTAAATATAATTCAAGAAATAACGACTCATCAAAATAGACCACACTTAGTCTTTTGCACTCCTGGGCAAAACCAAGACGAAAACCAGGGAACTACTCAAACATCAGGGAGGTGACACAGACTCGACAGACAAACAACAAAGACTCCAAAACAGGAACAGAAACAGAATTACACAATTCTCCAGGAATCTGGACCAAGAAAGGAAGTGGACAATATCCAACACAGAATCAATCAGAGAACGCAGATACTCATGAAATCATCCAAGCAATTCAAGACATGGCAAAATGATCAATCAGCTCAAGAGGCGAATCAAAAGTAACAAAACCTCACAGATGCACTATCAGTGTTTCTCTCAAGTGTCTATGGTAAGCAATTTCAACTCAATGCACTCAAGAAAGCAAACAACAACAAACTTGGCAAGCCTCTAATATCAACACTCAAAACATATGCATGTTCAAATCAAAAGGTCTTTTATGGATGTAATGGGGCCAAGGACATGGGAGGATAACATATGGATGAGAAGCTATAAACCAAAAGAAATAGAGGAGCAATGGGGAACAAGTGTAAACACAATCAAATCACACCCAAAACGTCTAATTCAATCCTCTTCTTGACTCCATTATTCACACAATTTTTTTTTCATTTTTTTCATTTTTTTTTCATCCTGTCTCTTTTCTTTTCTCTCTTTTCAAAACAAAATTGTAAAAGACAAGATACAAATATATTTACCAAAACAAAACAAGAAGAGGAACCAACTAGCCAACTCATCAGAATCCCCAAGGAGACCACACTTGTTCCCAAAACACTTCCAAAGCTCCAAAATTCCCTAAGGTTAAGGTAATCATGGTTTTTCACTTAGGGCTAGTGTATGAGCTTCAAAACAAAGAAATGAGGAAAGTATAGGCTCAAAAGGGGTTATCAAAGGATTAGAACAAGGTAAGCTTATTTGGCTAGAGAGGCTCAAGAACAAAACTGCCTTTATCACTTCCAAACATGCATATCAATCAAGAATTATCAACAAGAGTCAGGCCAAGGCATATGTGCAAGCAATCAAGAGACATATCACACACAAGAAAGAACATCAAGTGGCTCAAATCTCACACAGGGTAATTTATGTCACAATCAAATCAACCTCTCAAACATCATAATCATCTTCCCAAGCAAAGAAAAGCAAGGGATTTCAAACCAATAAGTATCAATCAAGTGAAATGAAAGACGAGTCTACAACTTAAACAAAGTCCAGAAATGAAGAGAATCATGCAAAACTGTATACAAGACCCGACAAAATCTACCTAGAAAAGAAAAAATTTAACCAAGAAAACAAACACTAACAAAGAAAAAATAAAAATCTCCCCCAATAGACCACACTTAAACTACACAGTGTCCTCAATGTGTCATAAGCATAAGATCGAAAATCAAAACAGTGAACAGATCATGGACAAGTGCAATAAAAGTAGGGAAAGAGGGAGAAGAGAAAAAGAAAACTCCCCTGATCATGGTGGCAGTTGCCAATTTTGGACTTTCAGGGAGATGTCTTCCACCACAGGATCCAGCAAGGAAGTTTTGAGGAAAAATTGCTTCATCCTCCATATTTGATCAAGCAGGGAAATGTCTTCCACAGCTGGATCTATGCAGTGATTGTTGATGAGCAGGTTCAGCAGTTGCCTGTTGATCTTCAAACTATTGTGTATGTACGCACCCTTGTCTTCCATTGGGGCTGCATGTCGGTCAAATTCATATGTACCTCCTGCAGCATGGTCATCAAACTCACAATTAATAGCATCTGTTATATTCTTAGAATCTGTCTGTAACACATAATCAATTTCAATACAGATCGGGCAAGAACCAGATTCACAATCACATTCAAAGTTCTCAGAGAACTGTGTCAGATCAAAGTTCAGTCCTAACTCTATAGAGTTATCAGATTGCACAGTTTCCACCTCAAAATCAGTATTGATATATGCATCATCAACAAAATCAAAGGTCAGTTCAAGGCTATTATCATTCAAAATTTCATCACGGCAATCATGTCCATTCAAAACAACCCTTACACCAATGGGTTCAATGGCTGATACTGAATCAAAAATTTTAGAATGGTCAATCAAATCTGTATCAGTATCAGTATCAGTCATGAATCCTATAGAATCAGTGTGCATCAAATCACAGGCATTTGAATGCATAAGCAAATCAGGTAAAGTGTTTGGAATCTCAAGTTCAGAATAAACCTGTTTTTGCTCATTGAAAATTTTCTTACCAATCTCCAAGTCATCAGCTGCATCCTCAAGGCTATCATTTAAATCAAGGTCAGTGCAAGGATAGTGAACATCAGGTATGTCAATGTGCTCTACAGGGAATAATGAATCCACAACATGAGTGTGCACATGTGTATCAATATCAGAATCCAGAACAGGCTTAAATGGTTCAAGTTTTACCAATTCAAAAGCATTAAAATTTACTTGAATCTCAGATACATCCTCAGAACATGAATCAATTTCAAAATCACAAGCAATATCAATAATAGACTCAGATTCATGTTCAGTGCATTGAGAATAAACATTCGGATGTGATATCAAAAAGTGGTTCTCATCATGCACAGAGGGAGAATTAAAAACATGCTCAGCAACAATATGATCATCAACGTACCTCTCAACAGCATAATCATGAACAACATAATCAAGAACATAATCATCACAGACATAATCATACTGAGGTATGCTTACCTCCTCTTCCTTGAAGATTGGTAGAGTGTGGGAAGATGAAGGTGGTCTACCTGGTTCAGGATTACTGCTTATTTCTGCCTGCTCCTCAAAATAATCATCAGTCTTCTCAGGTGCAAGGGTAGGGACATAGGATGATGGGAAAGTAGATGGCACAGTAGTAAGCTCATGACTCTTCTCCCCATCTTCTATGTTGATGCCACTATCATCATCATCTGGAATCTGAACAGTCTGAAATGGTAACTCTGAATCTTGAGACTGTTCCTCAGTGAGTTGAGTGGCCATCTGCCCTATCTGATCAGTCATACTCTGAATGGCAGCTCCTATTTCTTGCTGGAACTGCATGTTCTCTTGCTGAAACTGAAGGTTCTGCATGGTCATCTGCTCCAACAACTCCTGCAATGTAGGTTCAGAGGTAGAAGGCTGAGGAGCTATTTGGGCAGGAGCATCATATTGCTGACTTTGGTATTGCTGGACTGGTGGAGGCATACAAGTACTCTGGAATGGTGGTTCTTGATAATGATGTTGTGGAGCATTGTACCATCCCAAGGTAGGGTCATTCCATCCAAGACCGTTGTCGTATCCATCTTGCACATGGGAGAATTTGCTCAGAAACTGATGCTCAAGATATCCCCAATCGGTAACGGATCTCAGAGGAAGAGAGTCTTTCCAATCCTTAGCTGCTCCTTGTAATGAATGCGGAAATGCGCTCAAGAAAATGTAATCAAGAGGGACATCTGGAGGCTTCATTGAAGAGCACATGATGTGGAGCTCCTCCAAATGTTTGTGTGGGCATTCTCCTGTAAAACCATGAAACTTAGGCAGCAAATGTATCAGTCCAGGGGTGAGATCGCAATGAAGATCATCCTCCTTAAGTGAAACCGGCTCACAAAGAGCACTCTTAGAAATTAGAGGATGAGTCATATTGTTCTCAACATAGAAATCAACAGAATATGAATTACAATCATAGTAACATGCAGAAGGAGAATCATAATCAGAGGCACTAGCAAAACAAGCAGTATTCATGAAATCAAAATAGGTAGACATGGAAAAAGAAAAATACTAAAAATCACGAAACAAATAAAACACAACACATTTATACATGCAACACGCACACACAAAACAAAACATCACATCACATCACATCACAACACAAGACAAGACACAACACACACAAACACAACAAAAAGACCTAAGACTGAACCATTGGTCCCCGGCAGCGGTGCCATTTTGATGAGAGGGTCGCACCTCCCAACAAAAGTTGTGCATAAAAGAATGCAGTATAGACTAGGAAGTGACTCCTAGGTCGTCTCTCAAGGACCAATTTGGGTTCAGTCTTAGATCAACACGTAGGGGGGGGTTGGTGAAGAGTTTTGTGAATGCAGATGAACTAAAATTAAAACTGGAAATTAAAGACAACCAAACATAATTAAAAACAGTGAAATGAATTAACAAAGCGTGAATACCGAACGGTTTCTAAAATAAGTGAGGAAATTGGAAATGCAAGAAGGTAATTAAACTGAACAGAACAGACAACATGATAACAGTAAATTAAACATTCTTGAAGCCAAAACTAATTTAAATGCATCAAAGAAATAGGAAAAAGGAATCCAAAACTATTAAAATGCAATGATGAGCTAAAAAATTAAATGCACTTTGTAATCATCTAGATGAAGTACATCCATCATTGAAACGACATCAAAAACAATGCATGAACAGTAAAGGAATCAAACGTGGCAAATGAAATAAACTAAACAAGTAAACTACTCCAAGCTGGAATAAAAATTGAAAGCACCAAACGCAAAATGAATTAGCGTTTCTCTCAAATAACCGTGCAGCTGTGTGCTTCATTCTCCAAGGAAATGATCCTTTAATAAATCCCTGTTTGCTTCACTTCTTCCAACTCCATTCTGCAAAGTATTAACTAAAAAGAAAACCTTTCTCCGTGGCCTTCAGTAGCCGTGACACCTACTCCAATCTAATTTCTATCTTCATTCTTTTATCCACCACAGTATCACCTAATGAAAGTTCCCCATGCATCTTTCTCATCCATTCTCCATGATTCTCCTTTGCTTTTTCAGATCCTAACATGCTGCTGGAATTAAATAAACAAAACCAAAAACTCCTTCCCGTGTGCACACCGCTTAGCAAATAAAAAAAATGAGTTTCTAAATGACCAACAAACCGAGAATGGAAATGAGCTGCTGCACCGTTTCTCTGGACACTACATTCTACTCCGTTCCAGCAAGAAACACCTAAAGCTTTAATAAAAATAAATATTGGAGTGTGTGCATCCTGCTGCTTCCAAAACGTAACAGCGTGCTTCACTTCCAGCCATCACGCCTCCCTGCATTCCAGCACCGTTCACACCATCTTTTTCCCACTCGGTTGCAGCTGCTCCAATACGTTCCAGCGCAACACACCTCTGCATCCATCTCTTCTCTTTTTGAAAAGTGAGTATTAAATAAAAAAAAACCTCTCCCTGCTTCACGTTCAGCACCGCTTCATTCTATGCACACCACTGCTTTCTTGCTTCCAGCGCAACACGTTGCTCCTTCCAACTCCAAATGCCGCTTCTCTTCCAGCTACACTTTGCAGGTTTTCATTCCCGTGCACACCAATATTTCACCTACTCTACTCCTTCTAAAGTTTCTCCTTGCTTATTACATCCAGCCAGCCGTGAATCACCAAAAATCCATCACCGTGCAGTCCAATTGAAATCAGCGCATGCTCCAAAGGTAAATAGCCTTCATCTTTTCTGAGAAAATTATAAAACTTCCAAGACGTAACCTTGCTGAAGTAAGCTGTGTGCATCACCAAAATCCATCACCGTGTGTCACTTCCAGAATCATAAAATGCGAGCAGAGATTGAACAATTGTCACGCCCCAATAATTACTCTGCTGAGTCACCACTCTGCTTCCATTAATGCACCGTGACACGCACACTCCTTCATTTAAAACGCACTCACGTTCACAATGCATGCATGCTGACAAGTGTCACTTTGGAACGTTCCAAATGGTTAGTGGGATCCAAGTGGCAGTGAGCGGATGGACGATCGTCCTACGTGGGAAGAGAAATTAATTTCTCTGAAAAACTCTTCCCTTTCCCACTGCACTCTTCATCTTCTTCCCTAAACTCTTGCTTCCAAATTCTCTGCCTTCTCTCTAGAACCCCTCTCCTTCTCTCTTCTGTAACTCACCCTACACTGCTCCGTTCACGTTTCAGCACCGTGAGGAAGACCACTGCACCGAGAGCTCCATATTGAACCGAACAACTTCCAGTTCTGGTAAGTTTCACTTGGACGCTCGTTTCTGGAGTTCCTGCAAACTGTATTCAGTTGCATGCAATGGTGTAGGCTAAGCCCTTCATTTTTCTTTTGTTAGTTTAAGTTGGAAAGCTTAAGAGAAACGTTGAGAGAGCCTCATTTAGACGAGTCAAGATCCATTCATTTTAGGACGTTCACTACAATCCGGGTAAGGGAAGCTTATTAAGTTTAATTCTTGTGATTTGTTGTGTTGCATGAATGTGCTGGGAGTTATATGTTTTGTACTGTATGAGCGTTCTGTAAATTTGTATGCAGTATGATGTTTGATAATTGATTTTATTATATGAGTATGATCCGAATTAATGTGTGGAAATGATGGAATTTTTATGTTTTGATTAAGTGAAAATGAGCTGTATGTTGAGATGATGCAATGAAAATGTATGGATTTGTACTATGATATGAGTAAATTGATGTATGAAAGATTATACTGAAAAATGTGTATACTGTAAGTTGATTTTGAATGTGTAAGACTATGAAAATGAACGTTCGTTATCGAATACGGTCATTGACCGTTCGGTAGTCTTGGTAAATTATTTGAAATAGTCGAACCCTTTCATTTGGAAAGGATTTTCCTTTGAGGACGAACTCCCTCTTATATAGCTTTACGTTTGAGCATTTGGCCAGACGTACACTTCATGAGTGTTGCGTGAGAATTGAGAAGCTTGATAACATCCTTTTGAACACTTAGTCAGATTGTAAGGCATAAATTTAAGTACCTTATCTTATAGAAATCCCAAACTTCTTTGAATTTGAATCAGTGAAAGTTCTCGACCTAAAAGCGTACGTCCTAAAGTGGCGCTCGGTCTTAGACCGAACGCTCGTCCTCAAAAGAGTGAATGATGAGTAGCGCTCGGTCTTAGACCGAACGTTCGTCCTAAAATTGTAAATGATAAGTAGCGCTCGGTCTGATACCGAACGCTCGTCCCAATGCGTATGTGATAAAGAACGCTCGGTCATATACCGAACGTTCGTTTCTTCTTTAATTATCAACGAACGGTAATAGCGTTCGTCCTGAATTGAAATAGCGTTCGTCCATAAATCTAAACAGCGTTCGTCCAATAGTTTTATTGACGTTCGTCCAAGTCCTCAGTGACGTTCGTCCAAAATTCATTTCAAAACCCTATATTCGCGCTCGGTAATTGACTGGCAGTTTGTCTCCTAAATTAAATCTTGTCCAGTTTATTTATCTAAACAACTTGTGATCTTTCCTATCCATTGGATTCACTCAAGTATTACTGAACTTAGATTTTTCTAAGTATTATTGGATCGTACTAGAATCAGTTCATTCAACTGATTCGAAGGAGTCTTTCTTGGTCAAACTCTTGACGTTCGTCCTCATTATGAAGGGGAGTGAACGTTCGTTCTTTTAAGAAAGTGGAACACAGAATGAAAATGTATTTAAGAGGAAGGATTAAGATGTGCGAACTCTATGAGAATTGAAATTGTGATTGTGGAATTTGAACGAGCGTTCCAGGGAGGAACGACTCTTGGATGGAATTTGAGATTTGTAAAGTATGAATGTGGTAAGCTTAGCTGGCGGTTCATCCTGATATTCCGTGAGTGCTCGTTCTCAAGTAGAGAGGAGCATGTCATGCGTGGGAATGGCAGGAGGTCCTAGTCCATAACTGTAACTTGGACAGAACGGACTAACCTCAGGTGGCAGCTGACGAGTATTCCAGCTCTTCCACCTGGGTGCACGGACGTCGTAGCTACACAGAATTCATACATGTCCGGACGGTCGGTCTAGTATCAGGATTTTGGTTGAGTTAATGTATGATTTGAATGCATGTGTTATGAATAAATTGATATGTTTGATCTGTATAAACTGTATGTTTGACTTGAATTAAATTCAATAAGCTTACCCTTGCATTTCCATTGTGTTGTCTTGTCTATGTATATCCGTCTTGTCAAATGCAATGATCATCCGTGTGGATGTGAGCAGAGGGAGAGGCGTCCTTGGAGCAAACTCTTGAAGAAGAACTCATTGCTGAAGAAAACTTAGTAGAAGTTGAAGTGAAGGCCGAACAGTGAGGCGTTCGGTTATTTAGTTAGTGTAATTAAAGTAGCGAGCGGCTGTGACGAGCGCTCTTTTTGTTGATTGTAAATAGTTGGACGTTCGGTAATTGTTTTGTAAACCGTTCGTCCTTATTATTTTGTGAACGCTCGTTAATTTATACATGAAAGGTCGTTCGACCATTTATTTATTATCTGTTCCCTTTACTTTTAAAACTGTTTTGAGTTATTGATACGTGTAATTATTCTAAGTATATGGTTGATGATTGTATAATTTTGGGATGTACATTATTGGTATCAGAGCAGTTTTGTTCTCTTAAGGACGCTGTAGGTTATGAGTGCATTGTGTTTTTGCTGTGTGCTTATTATGTGTTTGATGAGTTATTATTTTTAACTCTTGAACAATTCTAACGCTCGTTTTCTGATGAACCAGAGAACGAATGGCCCCTAGACTTCCTCCTCCACCGCAGCCTAACGAGTCTGACGCTCCCAACAACAATAGAATGTTGGAGACTGTGATCGAACGGTTGCAACAGCAAAATGCTACCCTTATGGAGCAGAACGCTGCTGCTCTACAGAGTTTGGAGGCCGCACGCGTCAACTCTGAAGCCACGCAGAGGCAGCTAATGGAGATTATTGCTGCCACTAGAGGTACGCCTGGAGCGTGCTCTTCCAGTGCTGCCCAACCACATGCCGAATGGAGCTTGGAAAGTTTCCTTCAACACCATCCGGCCAAGTTCAATGGAAAGGGTCTCCCTGATGAGGCAGATCAGTGGCTGCGTGACATGGAGAGGATTTACGACGCCAATGTCAGAGCGGCTGCAGCGGAATGGTTAGCGTGGAAACAAACCAAGAGGGTTTTTAATACAAAAGTTTAATTTCTACTCAATTAAACTTACTTAGCAATTAATAAAGACAAATAAAGCAAGAGTAAGGTTGAGAGAAATTTGCACAGATGATTTTATCCTGGTTCGGATCTTACCAATCCTACGTCCAGTCGCTTATCTCAAATAAGATAAACCTTTTTCACTATCACAAAACTATTACAAATATTAGTCACACAGAAAAACAATTTGTAACAGTTTAGAAATTACCACCTCTCTTGAAACCACAAGAGATGAACTTACACCTCCTTTGAATCTTCACAAAGGATGATCACCTCCTTCGAATGCTTCACGAAGGATGATTCTCTTCCAGACACTTCCTCAGACACACCAAGGATGATCAAGCTATTCCTCTGTCACCGCAGTACCACTTCAGGACTTTGCAGACAAGAGTTTCCTTAGCTTCAGCAATTTCACAGAGTTCTCACAAGAGTTCAGAGTACTTGAGCACAAGGGAAGAGTTTCTGTGTCTCTGGATATGTTCTTCTTGAGAGAAAATGAGAGTCTATTTATAGACTCATCCAAAGACTCTTCCATTCACTAAAAGACAAACTTAACGGCTAGTTTGTCCAACGGCCATAAACGGCTAGTTTGTCCAACGGCCATAAACGGCTAGTTTGTCCAACGGCCATAAACGGCTAGTTTGTCCAACGGTCATAAACGGCTAGTTTCTTCAACGACTAGTTTCCCCAACGTCCGTGTTAAGTGTGATACTCTTACCGTTAACCGTCACTATTCACGTGAATAGTGTTACTATTCATGTGAATAGTACTATAGTGTTTTGTTGCAATGATTTACTATAGTAATTTTACAAAACACTTTTCTTTTTCTGATCTACGTCCTATACATATTTATAAGAGTATTACAAAAGCTTTCCATCACAATACAAATCTTTAAATCATTTTGATTCTTGATTGGTCTTGACTTGATTTGGACATCATCAAAACTTCATCTTCATCATTTTGCTAACAATCTCCCCCTTTTTGATGATGATCAAAACCTTCTTGATTTAAAGCTTTTGAAAATAATCTGTATTTAAAATACAACTTTAAGGAAGAAACAATTGTTAGTAAACTTAGAAATAAGTTTAAGATTTAAGACTTTAAATATTTCTCCCCCTTTTTGATCATTATTAAAAAGTGATGAATAATTGCTCCCCCTAAATTTTTTAGAAAATATACTCCCCCTTAATAAAAGCATGTATGCATATTAAGGAAAAACAATATATATTTTATTGAATTTTTAAAGAGGTAAGCATGCAAGAAAATATAAAGAGCACATACTAATAAAAACATAGAAACATAAAGCACCCCTTTAGATATGCCTTCAATTTTGTAATGAGAATCCTCTAGGTTGTTTTCACATTTTGTTTAGATCTTCATCTTTGAGGATTGTCATCATTCTTCACTTCATTTGTTGCTTCTTCAAATCTTCAACATTGTCTGCATGTAATTCAAATGACTCAAGAGGTTTTGCCTCAAGGTCTACAATTTCATCAAAGACAACATGCACATATTCTTCTATTTCAAATATTTTCCGTTTGAAAACTATATATGCTTTGTATATAAAATAAATTAAAATAATTCCATCTACCTTGGAATAATAATTAAATATTGTTTTAATGAAATTCTAAATTTTAAACAATAGGTACCCAACTATTTTGAATGGGTCCTTTGGGTTAATTTAAAAAAAATTGAAATCATTTTACAACCCAAATATATCTACCACTTGGAACACCATAATGCTTAATTTTACATTTGTTAGATGTATGACCCTTTTTCATACAATAAAAGCATGATACAACATTTGTGTTCCTATAAGTTGTTCCTTTTTCTACCCAAGTTCTACGGGTTCTATGATTGTGTTTATTTTTAATTTTAGGAACATACTTATTTTTAACAACCTTATTTTCATTATTCTTACTACATTCTCCTAAGGTTGTTTGTTCTAGTAGTTTCTTAAAATTTTCACAAGAAGCACATTCATCACTACTAGCAAATTTACCCTTTTCAAAAATTAAAACTTTATTTTTCAAATCTTTATTTTCTTCAAAAATATTTTCAAAATTTAATTTTAAATTCTTATTTTCTTCAAGAATATTTTCAAAATTTAATTTTAAATTTTTGAAATCCTTTTTCAATTTCTGATGGGCTTTATCTAATTTTTCAGATTCTACTATTAAAGCAGCATAAATTTCATGCAATTCGTTTTCACTAATTTGACTAGAATTATCAGAATCGCTAGATGTACTTACTTGGCTTCCAGCGTCGTCGTTCACCACTAAACAGATGTTTGCTTCTTCATCTGAGTAGCTTGAATCTGAAATGGTCTCATTGTCGTCTTCCCATGCAATGTATGCCTTCTTTTTCTTGAAGAATTTCTTTTCTTTCTTTTCTTCACCCTTCCTTTGATTTGGGCAGTCTGCTTTTAAATGTCCCTTTTCTCCGCAACCGTAGCATCGGTAATTTGAGGAAGATACTGGATTATCTTTCTTTTCGTATCTAAATTTTCCTTTACCTTTAGACTTCATGAACTTGTTGAGTCTTTTTATCATGAGTCTCAATTCTTCTTCTTCGTCTGAGTCTTCATCTTCCGATTTACCTTTGCTTCTTTCAACCTCCGACTTTAACGCCAAACTCTTCTTGTTGTTTTTGGCTTTTGATTCTTCTTCATCAAGTCTTCCGAGGTCAAGTTCATGCTCTCTCAACTTTCCAAATAATGCAGCCATGGTCATTGTGTTGAGATTTTGTGACTCAGAAATTGCAGTCACTTTTGGTTGCCAAGACCTGTCTAAAGATTTCAAAATTTTTATATTAAGCTCATCAGTATCGAAAGACTTACCTAGTCCAATAAGATGGTTTACGATGTTGGTGAAGCGTTTCTGAACATCTACTATTGTTTCCCCTTGCTTCATCCTGAACATTTCGTATTCCTGGATTAAGGTATTCTTTCTAGCTCTCTTAACATCATCTGTACCTTCATGGGTTACTTTCAGTACTTCCCACATTTCTTGTGCAGTTTTACAAACAGAAATCCTGTAAAACTCATCAACAGTTAAAGCAGATGAAATAATATTACGAGCTTTTACATCATTACCAAATTTTTTCTTATCTTGAGCAGTCCATTGGTCACGGGGCTTTGGTTCCTGCATATTGTTAGTTGGAACAAAAGGACCAAATGCAACAGCATCCCAAATATCTATATCAATAGATTCCATAAATATTTGCATTCTTACCTTCCAGAATGCGTAATTTTCACCTGTGAATAGTGGTGGTCTATTGATAGAAGCACCCTCTGCAAAGGTTTGATGTGATCCTGCCATTTGAATGACTATCAAAGCAAGCTCTGATACCAATTGTCAGAGCGGCTGCAGCGGAATGGTTAGCGTGGAAACAAACCAAGAGGGTTTTTAATACAAAAGTTTAATTTCTACTCAATTAAACTTACTTAGCAATTAATAAAGACAAATAAAGCAAGAGTAAGGTTGAGAGAAATTTGCACAGATGATTTTATCCTGGTTCGGATCTTACCAATCCTACGTCCAGTCGCTTATCTCAAATAAGATAAACCTTTTTCACTATCACAAAACTATTACAAATATTAGTCACACAGAAAAACAATTTGTAACCGTTTAGAAATTACCACCTCTCTTGAAACCACAAGAGATGAACTTACACCTCCTTTGAATCTTCACAAAGGATGATCACCTCCTTCGAATGCTTCACGAAGGATGATTCTCTTCCAGACACTTCCTCAGACACACCAAGGATGATCAAGCTATTCCTCTGTCACCGCAGTACCACTTCAGGACTTTGCAGACAAGAGTTTCCTTAGCTTCAGCAATTTCACAGAGTTCTCACAAGAGTTCAGAGTACTTGAGCACAAGGGAAGAGTTTCTGTGTCTCTGGATATGTTCTTCTTGAGAGAAAATGAGAGTCTATTTATAGACTCATCCAAAGACTCTTCCATTCACTAAAAGACAAACTTAACGGCTAGTTTGTCCAACGGCCATAAACGGCTAGTTTGTCCAACGGCCATAAACGGCTAGTTTGTCCAACGGCCATAAACGGCTAGTTTGTCCAACGGTCATAAACGGCTAGTTTCTTCAACGACTAGTTTCCCCAACGTCCGTGTTAAGTGCGATACTCTTACCGTTAACCGTCACTATTCACGTGAATAGTGTTACTATTCATGTGAATAGTACTATAGTGTTTTGTTGCAATGATTTACTATAGTAATTTTACAAAACACTTTTCTTTTTATGATCTACGTCCTATACATATTTATAAGAGTATTACAAAAGCTTTCCATCACAATACAAATCTTTAAATCATTTTGATTCTTGATTGGTCTTGACTTGATTTGGACATCATCAAAACTTCATCTTCATCATTTTGCTAACAGCCAAGAGGTGTCCGGATGAGAACCGTTTGGCTTACACGGAATATCTGTTGACTGGAGAAGCTAGCCACTGGTGGGCGAGCATGAAGGCGATATTGACGGACGCTCACCAACCGGTCACTTGGGAGGTGTTTAGGAGCAAATTTTATGAGGAGTATTTTCCAGATAGTGTACGCTTTGCAAAAGAGGTAGAATTCCTGCAGCTGGTGCAAGGGGGAATGACCGTTTCTGAGTACACGAACAAGTTTAAACACTTGCTTCGTTTCAACACCATGGCAACCAGTGAAGAATGGCAGTGTAGAAAATTTGAGAATGGACTGAGGAGCGATCTAAAGGTGTTGATCTCCAGTCTTTGCATTCGGTCATTTCCAGCTATGGTTGAGAGGGCTAAAGTGTTAGAGAAAAACATGGCTGAGGCAGAACAACATAAGAAACAACAGGCGTCTCGGGGTCCAATTCTGACGAGAACAAATGTAAATAGGAACAGGACACCGTACGCTCGTCCAGGGCAGTCGAGTGGATCGCAAGCAGTAGTAGTTGCTGGGCAGACTGGCCAATCAGGAGCAGTGAGATGTTTCCAATGTGGAGGACCCCATTACAAGTCAGCTTGTCCTCAATTGGTAGGGGTAAAATATTGCACTCGTTGTAGAAGACATGGCCACCTGGAGAACGAGTGTAATATGGGTGGACGTGCGGTGATGAGGCCACCCAACACTGGAAGGAATCAGACGAGAGGTGGTGGACGAGCCCAAGCTGTAGGGCGTGTGTATGCGATCACTGGTGCAGAAGCAGCGAGCTCAGGTACGCTCGTCACTGGTACCTGTTTAGTTCATGGAATTCCTTGCTGCGTGTTGTATGATTCGGGGGCAACACACTCCTTCATCTCGAAGGCGTGCGTTGATAAGCTGGGATTAGCCGAGAGTGAGATGCAGTTCGACTTGGTGGTGTCAACCCTAGCGGCTGGAGAGGTTAGGACGTCTACCATGTGCGTTAGATGTCCTATTGAGGTAGAAGGGCGTAGATACAAGGTGAACCTCATATGTTTGCCTCTCAAGGACTTAGAAGTGATTCTGGGAATGGATTGGCTGACTACCAATCACATTCTCATAGATTGTGGAGCTAAGGAGTTAATTTTTCCAGAAGAAAATGAAGAAGAGTTGGGGGTGACGTTCGGTCAGTTGAAGGAAGATATAATGGAGGGCGCCAGTTGTTTTCTGATCATGACTCACGCGGATAATGAGTCTGAAGATTTTGAGCGAACGCACACTAAGTGGAGAGAAGCACGTTCAGTAGTAGACGAATTTCCGGACGTATTCCCGGATGAGGTTCCTGGATTACCTCCCATTCGTGAAGTTGAGTTTACCATTGATCTGGTAACGACCGCGGCTCCCATATCCGTTCAACCATATAGAATGGCGCCTGCTGAATTGGTTGAGCTTAAAAAGCAAATTGAAGAATTGATGGACAAGAGGTTCATCCGTCCAAGCGTGTCCCCTTGGGGAGCGCCAGTGTTATTGGTGAAGAAGAAGGATGGCAGCTCTCGGCTTTGTATTGATTATCGTCAATTCAATAAGCTGACCATCAAGAACAAAAACCCATTGCCTCGTATTGACGATCTACTGGATCAATTGCATGGAGCGAGCGTCTTCTCAAAGATAGATTTGAGATCGGGCTATCATCAGATTCGTGTTAAGGAAGGGGATATTCAGAAGACGGCCTTCCGTTCGCGCTACGGACATTATGAGTACGTAGTCATGCCGTTCGGTGTGACGAACGCTCCAGCAGTCTTCATGGACTACATGAACAGGATCTTCAGGCCGTACTTGGACAAGTTCGTGGTAGTGTTCATTGATGATATTCTCATCTACTCCAAGAGCTGTGAAGAACATGAAGAGCACTTGAGATTGGTACTTGGAGTGTTGAGAGAAAAAGAACTGTATGCTAAGTTATCTAAGTGTGAATTCTGGATGAAGGAAGTACAGTTCTTGGGTCATGTTGTGTCCGCTGGTGGGATTTCAGTCGACCCAGCTAAAGTACGAGCGGTCTTGGAATGGGAGAGTCCGCGCTCAGTTACAGAAGTTAGAAGCTTTGTGGGGCTCGCGGGCTATTATAAGCGGTTTATAGAAGGATTTTCTAAGATAGTAGCACCATTAACCCAGCTGACCAGGAAAGATCACCCGTTCGCTTGGACCGATCGGTGTGAATCTAGCTTCCCAGAGCTGAAGAGGAAGTTGACGAGCGCTCCAGTTCTGGTGATTCCGGACACGGCCAAACCTTTTGAAGTCTACTGTGATGCGTCACACGAGAGGAATTATCCAACGCACGACCTAGAGCTGGCAGCGGTCGTTTTGACTTTGAAGATTTGGAGGCACTACTTGTATGGATCAACTTTCCAAGTCTTCAGCGATCACATGAGTCTCAAGTACCTCTTTGATCAGAAGGAGTTGAATATGAGGCAGAGGAGGTGACTTGAGTTCTTAAAGGATTACGAGTTTGAGTTACTCTACCATCCAGGAAAAGCGAACGTTGTGGCGGACGCTTTGAGCAGAAAAGTGGTGCATGTGTCGTCCATGATGGTACGTGAGTTAAGCTTAGTGGAAAGCTTTAGAGACCTAAGGTTACAGTTCAACTTGGAACCGGATAGCATCAAATGCTGTAACCTTAGGATATCCAGTAACGTGTTTGAACGGATCAGAATGAAGCAACTGGAAGATGAAGAACTAGTGAAGATAAGAGGCGCGCTCGGCACTGATCAGGCAAAGGAATTCAACGATGGGACGGACGGCCTACTACGCTATATGGGTAGGACGTGCGTTCCGAATGATGGGGAATTGAAGCGGATTATCTTAGCCGAGGGACATCACAGCCGTCTTAGCATGCATCCAGGCATGACTAAGATGTACCACGATTTAAAGTAGTCGTTCTGGTGGCCAGGAATGAAGAATGATGTCGCACACTTTGTGGCATCATGTCTAACATGTCAACATGCTAAAGCTGAATACCAAAGACCGGGCGGCCTACTGCAACCTTTGGAGATTCCCGAATGGAAGTGGGACAGCATTTCAATGGACTTCGTGACACACTTGCCTCGCACATTCAAGAATCACGATTCCATTTGGGTGATAGTGGATCGTTTAACGAAGAGTGCTCACTTCCTACCCATCAACCTGAAGATGTCATTGACTAACTTGGCAAAGCTCTACATTAAAGAGATCGTTCGTTTGCATGGAGTGCCATCCAGCATCATTTCTGACCGAGACACAAGGTTCACCTCTTGGTTTTGGCAGTCGTTGCAAAGCGAGCTGGGCAGCAAACTCCAAATGAGTTCAGCGTATCATCCTCAGACGGACGGTCAATCAGAGAGAACGATCCAGACGCTTGAAGACTTACTAAGGACGTGCGTACTCGATCACATGGGCGTTTGGGACAAAGTATTGCCGTTAGTGGAGTTCACCTACAACAACAGCTTCCAGTCCAGCATTGGAATGGCTCCCTTCGAAGCACTTTACGGACGCAAATGCCGCACACCACTTTGCTGGTTTCAAGAAGGAGAGAATGTACTAACAGAACCGGAGCTCGTTCAACAAACGACTGAAAAGGTGAAATTAATTCAAGAGAGATTGAGGACGTCCAGAAGCAGGCAGAAGTCATACACAGATAAGAGGAGACGACCCTTAGAGTTCAAAGCTGGTGACCATGTTTTTCTAAGGTTAAACCCAACTACTGGAGTAGGTAGAGCGTTGCGTTCAAAGAAATTATCTCCCAAGTTCGTGGGGCCGTATCAGATCACAAGGAAGATTGGACCAGTTGCATACGAGGTGGCTCTACGCCCACAATTGTCCAACCTTCATCCAGTGTTTCACGTCTCTCAACTCCGAAAGTACGTAGCTGATCCCTCGTACATATTGGAACTGGAGGACGTTCGTCTTCGACAAGACCGAACGCTAGAGATGAAGCCGATTCGCATTGAAGACGAACGCACTAAGTTACACAAAGGGAAGGACGTTCGGTTGGTGAAAGTGGTGTGGGACGACAAGACTGGTGACTCTACTTGGGAAGTTGAGGATGCCATGAGAGACTTATACCCTCATCTATTTCCTGGTAAGATTTAATTTTCGAGGACGAAAATTTTTGTAGATAGGGGGATTGTCACGCCCCAATAATTACTCTGCTGAGTCACCACTGTGCTTCCATTAATGCACCGTGACACGCACACTCCTTCATTTAAAACGCACTCATGTTCACAATGCATGCATGCTGACAAGTGTCACTTTGGAACGTTCCAAATGGTTAGTGGGATCCAAGTGGCAGTGAGCGGATGGGCGATCGTCCTACGTGGGAAGAGAAATTAATTTCTCTGAAAAACTCTTCCCTTTCCCACTGCACTCTTCATCTTCTTCCCTAAACTCTTGCTTCCAAATTCTCTGCCTTCTCTCTAGAACCCCTCTCCTTCTCTCTTCTGTAACTCACCCTACACTGCTCCGTTCACGTTTCAGCACCGTGAGGAAGACCACTGCACCGAGAGCTCCATATTGAACCGAACAACTTCCAGTTCTGGTAAGTTTCACTTGGACGCTTGTTTCTGGAGTTCCTGCAAACTGTATTCAGTTGCATGCAATGGTGTAGGCTAAGCCCTTCATTTTTCTTTTGTTAGTTTAAGTTGGAAAGCTTAAGAGAAACGTTGAGAGAGCCTCATTTAGACGAATCAAGATCCATTCATTTTAGGACGTTCACTACAATCCGGGTAAGGGAAGCTTATTAAGTTTAATTCTTGTGATTTGCTGTGTTGCATGAATGTGTTGGGACTTATATGTTTTGTACTGTATGAGCGTTCTGTAAATTTGTATGCAGTATGATGTTTGATAATTGATTTTATTATATGAGTATGATCCGAATTAATGTGTGGAAATGATGGAATTTTTATGTTTTGATTAAGTGAAAATGAGCTGTATGTTGAGATGATGCAATGAAAATGTATGGATTTGTACTATGATATGAGTAAATTGATGTATGAAAGATTATACTGAAAAATGTGTATACTGTAAGTTGATTTTGAATGTGTAAGACTATGAAAATGAACGTTCGTTATCGAATACGGTCGTTGACCGTTCGGTAGTCTTGGTAAATTATTTGAAATAGTCGAACCCTTTCATTTGGAAAGGATTTTCCTTTGAGGACGAACTCCCTCTTATATAGCTTTACGTTTGAGCATTTGGCCAGACGTACACTTCATGAGTGTTGCGTGAGAATTGAGAAGCTTGATAACATCCTTTTGAACACTTAGTCAGATTGTAAGGCATAAATTTAAGTACCTTATCTTATAGAAATCCCAAACTTCTTTGAATTTGAATCAGTGAAAGTTCTCGACCTAAAAGCGTACGTCCTAAAGTGGCGCTCGGTCTTAGACCGAACGCTCGTCCTCAAAAGAGTGAATGATGAGTAGCGCTCGGTCTTAGACCGAACGTTCGTCCTAAAATTGTAAATGATAAGTAGCGCTCGGTCTGATACCGAACGCTCGTCCCAATGCGTATGTGATAAAGAACGCTCGGTCATATACCGAACGTTCGTTTCTTCTTTAATTATCAACGAACGGTAATAGCGTTCGTCCTGAATTGAAATAGCGTTCGTCCATAAATCTAAACAGCGTTCGTCCAATAGTTTTATTGACGTTCGTCCAAGTCCTCAGTGACGTTCGTCCAAAATTCATTTCAAAACCCTATATTCGCGCTCGGTAATTGACTGGCAGTTTGTCTCCTAAATTAAATCTTGTCCAGTTTATTTATCTAAACAACTTGTGATCTTTCCTATCCATTGGATTCACTCAAGTATTACTGAACTTAGATTTTTCTAAGTATTATTGGATCGTACTAGAATCAGTTCATTCAACTGATTCGAAGGAGTCTTTCTTGGTCAAACTCTTGACGTTCGTCCTCATTATGAAGGGGAGTGAACGTTCGTTCTTTTAAGAAAGTGGAACACAGAATGAAAATGTATTTAAGAGGAAGGATTAAGATGTGCGAACTCTATGAGAATTGAAATTGTGATTGTGGAATTTGAACGAGCGTTCCAGGGAGGAACGACTCTTGGATGGAATTTGAGATTTGTAAAGTATGAATGTGGTAAGCTTAGCTGGCGGTTCATCCTGATATTCCGTGAGTGCTCGTTCTCAAGTAGAGAGGAGCATGTCATGCGTGGGAATGGCAGGAGGTCCTAGTCCATAACTGTAACTTGGACAGAACGGACTAACCTCAGGTGGCAGCTGACGAGTATTCCAGCTCTTCCACCTGGGTGCACGGACGTCGTAGCTACACAGAATTCATACATGTCCGGACGGTCGGTCTAGTATCAGGATTTTGGTTGAGTTAATGTATGATTTGAATGCATGTGTTATGAATAAATTGATATGTTTGATCTGTATAAACTGTATGTTTGACTTGAATTAAATTCAATAAGCTTACCCTTGCATTTCCATTGTGTTGTCTTGTCTATGTATATCCGTCTTGTCAAATGCAATGATCATCCGTGTGGATGTGAGCAGAGGGAGAGGCGTCCTTGGAGCAAACTCTTGAAGAAGAACTCATTGCTGAAGAAAACTTAGTAGAAGTTGAAGTGAAGGCCGAACAGTGAGGCGTTCGGTTATTTAGTTAGTGTAATTAAAGTAGCGAGCGGCTGTGACGAGCGCTCTTTTTGTTGATTGTAAATAGTTGGACGTTCGGTAATTGTTTTGTAAACCGTTCGTCCTTATTATTTTGTGAACGCTCGTTAATTTATACATGAAAGGCCGTTCGGCCATTTATTTATTATCTGTTCCCTTTACTTTTAAAACTGTTTTGAGTTATTGATACGTGTAATTATTCTAAGTATATGGTTGATGACTGTATAATTTTGGGATGTTACAACAATAACGTGCACTTTTCATAATGAAAAGTAAATAAGCATTGCTCATGAATCCAGCACTTATAAAAACGAAATGGAAAAATTGAAAGTGTGTGTTTCATTCATGATCCGAAAATAGCGTTTCCAGCAAAAGAAGAGTTAAAAAAACAAAATCCTGAAATCCCAAGACAAAAACCGAGAGACCAAAACCAAAAGCCCTGCAAGTGGCGGCTCCCTCCTTTTCTTAAGGCCGTGTGTCTCTTATAATGAAGGTGGGGTCCACACAAAGAAAAACCCTAGGTGCCAAGTCACTCCCCTCCACTTTTGGGTCTAGCCCACTTTACCAAAAAAATGACCCAAAATGCAAAAGCTGCTACAGAAATTCTAAACTACTGAATTACAATTTAATTAATTCTAAAATGTCTGTGTGGAGAGTCTTGGATTTATTTGGCATTCTTCCTGATGTCCCAAAATGTATTTCCGAAATTTTCCTGCACTTCAAAAATGCACTTAATCAGCTCAGAAAACCCAAATTAACACAATTGTAAATTTCCGACCAAATTAAGCAGAATTCGGAAAACAGGGAAATAACAGACAATTAAACACAATTCCCGGGTTTATTTAAGTGCAATAAACTAAATATAATTCAAGAAATAACGACTCATCAGTCGCTCAGCGGTAAATGCCGCTCAGCGGTAACTCTGCAGATTTTTGAAAAATCTGTTTTAAAGCTTTTCTAACTCCACCCAAATGCAATTTTCAGTTTTCCAGTTCATAATCATGCAGTTTAATCGGTTCAAACATCAAATATATCATCAAATCATGCATAGAAATCAAAACCCCTAAATATTCATGCTTTGACAATCACATTCAAATTCAAGAACCCTAGAATGAACATAATGCATTTTACTTACTTGGGTGGAGATACTAGATGCAATGAGAATGCTTCCAAGCTAAAATACTCTCTTCCAACCCCAAACTTTGATGGCACACTAGTAAAAAAATGAGTGGAAGAGATATTTTCTTAAGAGGGAAGAGTGAAAAGATGTGGAAAACCTAGGAGAAGGTATGTGGAAGTGTTTGTGCAGAGAAAAGCTTGAAAGAATGAGAAATTGCGCAGCTTAGGGTTTAAAAATACCCTAATGGGCTCGGGTCCCGCTAAGGGGAACTAAAGCCCATCTGCGAGAGTACCGCTCAGCGGCACTTTCGTGAAGTGCTCCTCTCCTTCTTTTCTTGACCTACGTGCCTCCTAGACATACCCCTCACTAGTTCCCTGCAATTCAATGTTAAAAATGCTTATGCAAACCCTAACTAATATAAACAAACAGAAAACAATCAATCAACTGGGTTGCCTCCCAGGTAGCGCTTGTTTAACGTCACGAGCCTGACCCAAAATCCACCAACACCCATCAGTAGGTGTTTCAAACTTACCAGCAGCCATCAGTAGGTGCAAAAATCTTCTCACCAACACCCATCAGTAGGTGTTACAAACTTAGTATCCTTCAGTAGATACTTAACCACCTAGCATCCTTCAGTAGATGTTGTATCCAACAAAATATTTACAAAATAATGTCCACAAATTAAAAGTTACAAAACCAAATCAAAAGTTTTAAAATCCATTGGGTTGCCTCCCAGCAAGCGCTCTTTTAACGTCATTAGCTTGACCCAGTAAAGTTCAAGTTCCATCTTCTTTATAGTTGATGTTGTCAATCCACCAACTTCTCAGCTGCTTCCTTTGAACTGTTTTGGTTCTTCTAGAATATGGAGACTCTATCTCTATCATCTCCTTTTCTTTAAAGCCCTTCACAACCCACAACTTGTTCTTGATTCTTACAGGTGTGCCAAGTTGGAGTCTTCTTTTCTTCCAGTTTCTAGGAATTTCTTCTCCTCTTCCAATCTCTTCTTACTTGGGTACCTGAAACAACAAACAATGGTTACCTGAAACCTCAAGATTTTCATCTTTACCTCTAGTTATGGGTGCATCTCGAAATGCAGCTTTATAACTGGCTTCTTCCTCCTTTGCTTGTGTCTCATCTTTGAAGACATCCACCACCACTCTCTCCTCTCTATCCTGGAGCACCACTATACCTTCATTTACATCTATGATAGCCCTGGCTGTTTTCATAAACGGTCTTCCAAGTATGATAGGTATTTTCTCAGTTTCCATCTTCATCACCACAAAGTCTGCCAAAAACTAAAGTTTGCCAACACAAACTACAATGTCTTCTGCAATCCCACATGGCTCCTTTGAAGATCCATCGGCCATTACTAAATTAACCTTTACAGGTTTCATTTTAACATTGCCAATTTGCTCCAATACAGAATAAGGTATCAAGTTAACACTTGAACCTAAATCAAGGAGAGCTTTCTTTACCTTTTTCTTCCCTATAGTACAAGGGATAGAAAAACTACCTGGATCTGATGCTTTAGGTGGGAATGACTCTTCCTTAACAGTTATACACTTTTTTTCCTCATCATCTCTACGTCTCTTCTTTGTAGAGCTTTCTTCATTAGATTTGGTGTAAACCGTAATCTGTTGCAAAATTTGCTCCCAAGGTGCATCATTATCCACCATTTTGAATAACTCTGTGAAGTCCATTGGTTTCCCTTGATGGATTGGAAAAGGAAACGTGCTTTTGCTCTCTGTTTCACTTCTCTCTTCTGTATCTAACTCAACTTTCTCATCATCAGCACTCTCTACCACCTTGCACTGTTCTCTGGGGTTAACCTCAGTATTAGCCCCAAAGTTTCTGTTTGGCCTTTCTTCCAATTGCTTGGTGATCTGACCCATTTGAATCTCCAAATTCTTTATAGCAGCTTCAGTGCTCTTTTGAGAAGATTCAGTTTTCTGTATGAATTGCTGAAGAGTTTCTTCCAACCTTGTTGATCTTTCATTAAGCATAGATAACTGTTGCCAAAAGGTTGGTTGCTGCTGCTGCTTATTATATTGATTAGCTTGCCCAGTTTGTCCTTGACCAATGCTTGGATGTGGTTTCCAACCCTGATTATAATTCCCTTGACGGTATGGAAATTGATTAGCCATGAAATTAACATCCTCCACGGCTTCCACAGGAAAAGCACATTGGCCATTGATGTGATCACCCCCACATAATTCGCACAACTGGGTTTGTACCTGTGCAGCAGATTTCAACTCTTTGGGTAATTGAGCAAGAGTTTTGGTCAGAGTCTCCAGCTGTTGAGTTAGAATTTTATTCTGAGCTAGCAAGGCATCATGTGTTTGTAATTGAAGAACCCCTTTTTGTTGCATAGGAGCTCCTCTTTCACTGTGCAGCTCATTATCACTAGTAGCCATATTTTCTATAATATCAGTTGCTTCCTCTGGAGTTTTCCATTTAATATTGCCTCCTGCTGAGGCGTCCAGCATCATCTTGGTTTGTGAACCAAGCCCTCCAAGGAAAGTTAAGACTACTTCTTGATCTTCAAAGCCATGCGTGGGAGTTTTACGTAACAAGCTTTTATACCTGTCCCATGCATGCCCTAGTGATTCTTCCATGCCCTGCTTGAATGAAGAAATCTCTTGCTTTCCTTTAATCACCTTAGATTGTGGGAAGTACTTGTTTAGAAATTTTGTGACCACTGCTTCCCACTCTGTGAAACTTTCTTCTGGAAAAGAGTTCAACCAAAGCTTAGCATTGCCTCCCAATGAGAAAGGAAACAAGCTAAGTTTGATAGCTTCGTCTGGCACCCCATTAATCTTGACTGTATTGCAAATCTCATTAAAGGTAGTGAGGTGCTCATATGGGCTTTCATGAGATAACCCATTAAATTGATTACTCTTCACCAGTTGAATCAGTGCTGGTTTGACCTCCATATTTGCTGCATTGACTCTAGGTCTAGCTATGCTGTTAAAGTGTTGAGGCCCAGCAATATTGGTGTAGTCTGCAAGAGTTCTTCTACCATTATTACCCTCCATACTTCCTGTGCTATGAACAGAACCTTGTGGTGATAATTGTAAGAGAGTTTCTGGAGAAGGGAAAAGTTCTCTAGATGTTATGATTCTTCTCCTCCGTCTACTCTCGTCTAGACCTTCAAGAAGAGGTTCTGTTGTTTTCTTACTCCTAGTTCGAATTGCCTCCTGCATACACAAGAAAACAAAACCCTAGAAAATATTTGTTAGCACAAAAAGATATAAGAGAAGATATATATTCAAAAGATAAAAAGATAAAAGATTCATAAGATAAGAAGATAAGAAGATAAAAGATTTAGAAGATAAAAGATAAAATAAAATAAAATCTCATCTAATCTAAAAAGATAAAATAAAATTTAATCTAAAAATAAAATAAAATCAAATCTAATCTAATCTAATAAAAACCGAAAAAATAAAAACAGAAAATAAAAACAGAAATTCAAAATTAAAGTCAAAGATAATCAATAATCACACAAATTAACCAGTTAAACCACAAGTCCCCGGCAACGGCGCCAAAAACTTGATGGACAAATTTATGAGCACCAAAATATGATGTCACAAACTTGTTTCACAATCGGCAAGTATGACCGAATCGTTCAAGTAATAAACTTGGTAAGACCAAGTATCGTTCTTCCCAAAGGACTCACGACCTAGTTTAGTTATGTGATTTGTTGATTAGCTAGGACCTACAAACGAAATATTTAAATTTTAATATGCAAGACAGAAAATAAACATGTATGCATGAAGTTTTTGATCAATGGCAAAAGCAAAAGATAAATACTTTCAATGAAATATATGGATGAATATGTTGTTGGGGGTCAATTTCATCTTATCCACTCTCATATATTTTAGGAATTCAACATTCAAATCATCATTGTTAATGCCACTCTCTAAAGTACCATTCTAGATGGCTTCTCCCTAATCACGAGTTCATACAATTCCTAGCATTCCTAATGATCAGTTCATAAGTACAGGAGCTTAACGACAACCAACATAATATTGGGAGAAATTCCCCGGATCTAGACTTCCCCGTACGTGCCCGTATCGACAAAACCAATAATCATGCATCGAATGAGTTAAACAATGCAAGCATTAAGCAAAGAGGAAAAACCCTAACTAATGATGAAAGAAAGCATAAGTCTTAATTAAAAGATGCAAGCATAAATTCCATATATGAGAGCTTCAAGAGATTACATTGATTCCCCAACAAACATACAAGGTTTAGATCACCATATTCATGGTGAACCTAGATGAACAATAATGAAAGAATGAAAGATAAAACCCTAGAAAGGTGAAGAGGTAGCCTGAGCATCCAAGATCCTCCTTCAAAGGGGTGGAAGAGAGAGTGTTTGCCTCGTTTCTGCCAAAGATACTAATCCTAGGACGTGCAAGTCCTTATATACTATTCTAGAGTTACAAAAGATTACAAAAGCCCAAGCCCATAAAAGTGCCGCTCAGCGGTGACTGCGCGTCCCTTTTCTTCCCCTCAGCGGCCAGTTTGCCCCTCAACGGACCTCCCGTGACCTCCTGAGTGTCGCTCAGCGGTAAAATGCCGCTGAGCGGTGCTTTCGGCTTCTCCTTTTGCACTCTTTGATTCCTTTTCTGATTCCATCTCTCTCTTTCTTCACTTCTTTCACTAAATTCACCTTAAAACCTGCACAAAAACACTTAAATCAAGCATAAACCTGTCCAGCTCTCTTATTTCTGAAAATATAGATAAAAGCATCATTTCAAGCTAGTTTTTAAGCATAAAGGTTGCTTTTAGTGTCAATTTTAAGCATGAAAATAACAGTTTTTCAACTGTTATCATAGACGAAGTTGACGAAGATGACAAAGTTGACGAAGTGGACGAAGTAGACCAAGTGGACAAAGAGGACGAAGTGGACGAAGTTGACGAAGTTGACGAAGTGGACGAAGTTGACGAAGTGGACGAAGTTGACGAAGTGGACGAACGAAATGGACGAAGTTGACAAAGTAGACGAAGTGGAGGACGTGGGGGAAGTGGAGGAAGTGGAGGAAGTGGAGGAAGTGGCCTAAGTGGACGAAGTTGACGAAGTGGAGGAAGTGGAGGAAGTGGAGAAAGTCGACGAAGTGGAGGAAGTGGACGATGGGGAAGAAGTAGACGAAGTGGATGAACTGGACGAAGTAGACCAACTGGTCGAAGTGGATGAAGAGGACGAAGTGGTTGAACTTAAGGAAGTTGAGGAAGTGGACTAAGTGGACGAAGTTGACGAAGTTCACGAATTGGACGAAGTTAAGGAAGTTGAGGAAGTGCACTAAGTGGACGAAGTTGACGAAGTGGACGAAGTGGAAGATGTGGACGAAGTGGAGGAAGTGGAGGAAGTTGACGAAGTTGACGAAGTTGACGAGGTTGACGAAGTGGACGAAGTGGAAGAAGTTGACGAAGTGGACGAAGTTGACGAAGTGGACGAAGTGGACAAGTGGACGAAGTGGAGGAAGTGGAGGAAGTGGAGGATGTTGGTGAAGTGGACGAAGTAGACGAAATGGACGAAGTGGGCGAAGTGGCCGAAGCGGAGGAAGTGAAGGAAGTGGACTAATTGGACGAATTGGACGAAGTGGAGGACGTAGGGGAAATGGAGGAAGTGGACGAAGTAGACGAAGTTGACTGATAACAGTTGAAAAACTGTTATTTTCATGCTTAAAATTGATACTAAAAGCAACCTTTATACTTAGAGACTAGCTTGAAATCATACTTTTATTCATATTTTCAGAAATAAGAGAGCTGGATAGGTTTATGCTTGATTTCAGTGTTTTTGTGCAGGTTTTAATGTGAATTTGGTGAAAGAAGTGAAGAAGGAGAGAGATGAAATCACAAAAGACATTAAAAAGTGCAAAAGGAGAAGCCGAAGTCACCGCTCAGCGGCAGTTTACCGCTGAGCGGCACTCAGGAGCTTACAGGAGATCCGCTGAGGGGCAAAATGGCCGCTGAGGGGAAGAAACGACTCACGCACTTACCGCTGAGCGGTACTTTACCGCTGAGCGGCACACTTATGGGCTTGGACCTAGATTTTTTGTAATTTTAGAATAGTATATAAGCTTTAGGACGTCCTAGGGTTTGTATCTTTGGCAGAAACGAGGCAAACACTCTCTCTTCCACCCCTTTGAAGGAGGATCTTGGATGCTCAGGCTACCTCTTCACCTTTTGAGGGTTTATTCTTTCATTCTTTCATTGCAATTCATCTAGGTTCACCATGAATATGGTGAACTAAACTCTGTATGTTTGTTGGGGAATCAATGTAATCTTTTGAAGCTCTCATATATGGAATCTGTTTTTACATCTTTTAATTAAGACTTATGCTTTCTTTCATCATTAGTTAGGGTTTTTCCTCTTTGCTTAATGCTTGCATTGTTTAACTCATTCGATGCATGATTATTGGTTTTGTCGATACGGGAACGTACGGGGAAGTCTAGATCCGGGGAATTTCTCCCAATATTATGTTGGTTGTCGTTAAGCTCCTGCACTTATGAACTGATCATTAGGAATGCTAGGAATTGTATGAACTCGTGATTAGGGAGAAGCCTTCTAGAAAGGTACTTTAGAGAGTGGCATTAACAATGATGATTTGAATGTTGAATTCCTAAAATATATGAGAGTGGATAAGATGAAATTGAACCCCCAACAACATATTCATACATAAATTTCATTGAAAGTGTTTATCTTTTGCTTTTTGCCATTGATCAAAACTTCATGCATACATGTTTATTTTCTGTCTTGCATATAAAATCTCAATTATTTCGTTTGTAAGTATTAGCTAATCAACAAATCACATAACTAAACTAGGCCGTGAGTCCTTTGGGAAGAACGATACTTGGTCCTACCAAGTTTATTACTTGAACGATTCGGTCATACTTGCCGATTGAAAAACAAGTTTGTGACATCATATTTTGGTGCTCATAAATTTGTCCATCAAGTTTTTGGCGCCGTTGCCGGGGACTCTGGTTTAACTGGTTAATTTGTGTGATTATTGATTATCTTTGATTTTAATTTTGAATTTCTGTTTTTATTTTCTGTTTTTATTTTTTCGGTTTTTATTTTATCTTATTTTATTTTATTTTATTTTATTTTATTTTGATTAGATTAGATTTTATTTGATTTGATTAGATTAGATTTTATTTTATTTGATTTGATTAGATTAGATTAGATTAGATTTTATTTTATTTTATATTATTTTATCTTATCCTCTGAATCTTTTATCTTCTGAATCTATATCTTCTCTTATATCTTTTTGTGCTAACAAATATTTTCTAGAGTTTTGTGCCTAATGTTTACAGGATGCAATTCGAACAAGAATTTAATATGCACTCAATTCTACTAAGGTAATTTCACCCACTGGTGGGATCTCACTCAAGCATGGATAATGATCAATTTTGGCAAGCTGTCAAACAATTTAAGAATCTACCACCACAACAAAGGCAGAAAAAACCCTCTCTATCGGGAAGAAGGATAACGTTGGAGGAGGCAGTTCAACAGTATATACGGATACCTAATTGTCATCACAAAAGCACTCAAGCTGCCGAAGAATTTGATAAGCCGCCACCACAACAATGGTAGCAACAACCCTCTCTATCAGTAAATTTGGATGACACCCTTCAACGATTTTTGAAAAATTTCGACTCTACTCAGAAAAGCATTGAAGAATCATGTAAAAGGATGGAGATACACCTTCGTTTCATTAGTCAGAAATTGAATGTTAAGGGTAATACTGAAGTTAACCTTAAGGAGGAAGGTCAAGCCATTGTCACTGAAAGTGACAAGACTTTTACTGAAGAAAAAATAGAGAGAGATGAGGAAAAGGTAGAGAGAAAAGAAAAAGAAGAGTTGAGTGAGAAAGATAAAGATGAAGAAAAAGAAAAAGAAGTGGTTGAGAGAGAAGAGAGAAAGAAAATGTGTGTGAAAATAAAGAAGTTGAGGAGAAAAAGAGAAGGGAAGAAAAAAATAAAAGAAAAGAAAAAGAGAAAAATTGGGGAGAGGAAGCGTAAGAAAAAGAAGATGAGAGGAAAGAAGAAGGAATCATATGAAAAACCCCATCCTCATCTAAAGAAGAATCGTAGGAAGGAAAAGAAATTTAAGTGCTTTATGGAAATCTTCAAGAAATTGGAGATTAAAGTTCCTATGATTGAGACACTGCAACAGGTTCCTGGTTTGATCAAATTTCTGAAGAAGTTCAGTAGAAAAAAGAAAAAGAAGAAGGAACTTGAACTTTATTGGGTCAAGCTAATGACGTTAAAAGAGCGCTTGCTGGAAGGCAACCCAGTGATTTAAAAACTTTTGATTTTGTTTTGTAACTTTTAATCTCTGGACATTATTTTGTAAATATTTTGTTGGATATAGCATCTACTGAAGGATGCTAAGTGGTAACACCTACTGATGGGTGTTGGTGAGATTTTAAACACCTACTGATGGGTGTTGGTGAGATTTTAAACACTTACTAATGGGTGTTGGTGGATTTTGGGTCAGGCTCGTGACGTTAAAGAAGCGCTACCTGGGAGGCAACCCAGTTGATTGATTGTTTTTGTTTGTTTTATTTTATTTAGGATTTGCATAAGTATTTTAAACATTGAAGTACAGGGAACCAGTGAGGGGCATGTCTAGGACGCACGTAGGTTAAGAAAAGAAGGAGAGGAGCACTTCACGAAAGTGCCGCTGAGCGGTACTCTCGCAGAATGGGCTTTAGTTCCCCTTAGCGGGACCCGAGCCCATTAGGGTATTTTTATACCCTAAGCTGCGCATATGCTCATACTTTCAGGCTCTTCTCTGCATAAACACTCCCACATACCTTCTCCAAGGTTTTCCACATCTTTTCCCTCATCCCTCTTTAAAAAATCTCCCTTCCACTCACTTGCTCACTAGTTTTCCATCTAAGTTTGGGGTTGGGAGAGAGCATCATTGAAGGGGCTGATTTCTTCATTGTGGTTTACTAATGCTTAACAATGTATCTTTTGGTTTTGTGAATTATGTTTGATGCAGGGATGGCCTCCTCATCGGGCAAAAAGAATCAAGACTATAAGATCCAAGAAGAGGAAGATACAGAGGACAGCTCAGATTGATGAGGAGCTGAGATAGCATTTACGGATGAATGCTATCATATGATTATGCTTTTGTTGGTTTAAGTTTTCTAAACTTATTTATTTTTTGTTTTAGATTAGGGTTTGATGTACTCTATTGGAAACCTGGTTTGTTATGATGGTTTGCTATTAACTGTGATTGTGTGATAAGTAATGCTTGATGATGATTAGTGATTGATTGATGTTGAGATAGATGTGCACATAAAATGCTTATACAGGTGATTCACAAGCTTTGTGAACAAATGCATGATATCATGATTGTGATTGTGAAATTAAGCAGGATGTGTATGTCAAATGTGAATGAGCTGATATGTGAGATTTTGAGCTCCAGAGTTGTTATTGTTGAATGCTATTACTTTGAAAGCATGAATGACTTTGCCCAGGTTTTCTATGATTGAATCAATTGCTTGTTTTGCATCATGTGATCAAGGCCGTTTGTTGAAACCTTTTTTATTGGCCAAATTCATAAAGTTAGCCCACTAAAAGAGAACATGTTGTGTTCTATCCTTTGAACCCTTAGCCTTGAACATACACTGAAACCTTTGATTGAAAAATCTTTACCTTGAGTTAAGTAGAAGATCTTGTGTGGTATTGGTAAATGTTCAAGTTTGGGGTTGTTGGGAAAACATGAAAAGCATTGAGCTAAGAGCTAAAAAGTAAGAATATGCAAAGAAAAAGAAAAGAAAAGAAAAAGAAGTAAAGCTCAATGCAAATGCAAAGGCAAAAGAAAGTTGGGAATGAATAAGATGATTGTGTTATTATGATTCTCTTAACTCAAGGATTTTGTGATCCAGAAAAACCAATTTTCTTGTTAGCCCAGCCACATTATAAGCCATTGAAAAGTCCTTGTGATGATGCATGCTTGTGAATGTTTTTGATTGTGGTAAAATGAAAGGCAAAGTTGATTCATGTGACATTGTGATAGTAGAGTGAATGAGTGATTACCTCTTATACACTTGTGTGTGAGTGAAACACTTTATCTAGTAAGGAAATATTCCATGAGCACATGAACATCCATGCTTAATTGATTGATCATTCATGAAAAATAGCATTTGTTGGAATTTAAATGACTTTGTGAACATTAAAGCATGTGCACATCTTGATTGAACTCTTGGTCATAAGTCTGAGTGAAGTTGTTACTTATCTTGAAAAAGAGGATTTTTGAACCATCATATGAACTGGTTGGAGATTGAGTTACATCGTGTTTGCTTGAGGACAAGCAAAGTTCTAAGTTTGGGGTTGTGATAACAGTTGAAAAACTGTTATTTTCATGCTTAAAATTGATACTAAAAGCAACCTTTATACTTAGAGACTAGCTTGAAATCATACTTTTATTCATATTTTCAGAAATAAGAGAGCTGGACAGGTTTATGCTTGATTTCAGTGTTTTTGTGCAGGTTTTAAGGTGAATTTGGTGAAAGAAGTGAAGAAGGAGAGAGATGAAATCAGAAAAGACATTAAAAAGTGCAAAAGGAGAAGCCGAAGTCACCGCTCAGCGGCAGTTTACCGCTGAGCGGCACTCAGGAGCTTACAGGAGATCCGCTGAGGGGCAAAATGGCCGCTGAGGGGAAGAAACGACTCACGCACTTACCGCTGAGCGGTACTTTACCGCTGAGCGGCACACTTATGGGCTTGGACCTAGATTTTTTGTAATTTTAGAATAGTATATAAGCTTTAGGACGTCCTAGGGTTTGTATCTTTGGCAGAAACGAGGCAAACACTCTCTCTTCCACCCCTTTGAAGGAGGATCTTGGATGCTCAGGCTACCTCTTCACCTTTTGAGGGTTTATTCTTTCATTCTTTCATTGCAATTCATCTAGGTTCACCATGAATATGGTGAACTAAACTCTGTATGTTTGTTGGGGAATCAATGTAATCTTTTGAAGCTCTCATATATGGAATCTGTTTTTACATCTTTTAATTAAGACTTATGCTTTCTTTCATCATTAGTTAGGGTTTTTCCTCTTTGCTTAATGCTTGCATTGTTTAACTCATTCGATGCATGATTATTGGTTTTGTCGATACGGGAACGTACGGGGAAGTCTAGATCCGGGGAATTTCTCCCAATATTATGTTGGTTGTCGTTAAGCTCCTGCACTTATGAACTGATCATTAGGAATGCTAGGAATTGTATGAACTCGTGATTAGGGAGAAGCCTTCTAGAAAGGTACTTTAGAGAGTGGCATTAACAATGATGATTTGAATGTTGAATTCCTAAAATATATGAGAGTGGATAAGATGAAATTGAACCCCCAACAACATATTCATACATAAATTTCATTGAAAGTGTTTATCTTTTGCTTTTTGCCATTGATCAAAACTTCATGCATACATGTTTATTTTCTGTCTTGCATATAAAATCTCAATTATTTCGTTTGTAAGTATTAGCTAATCAACAAATCACATAACTAAACTAGGCCGTGAGTCCTTTGGGAAGAACGATACTTGGTCCTACCAAGTTTATTACTTGAACGATTCGGTCATACTTGCCGATTGAAAAACAAGTTTGTGACATCATATTTTGGTGCTCATAAATTTGTCCATCATTGACGAAGATGACAAAGTTGACGAAGTTGACGAAGTGGACGAAGTGGACGAAGAGGACGAAGTGGACGAAGTGGACGATGTGGACGAAGTGGACGAAGTGGACGAAGTGGACAAAGTTGACGAAGTTGATGAAGTGGACGAAGTGAAGGAAGCGGAAGAAGTGGACGAAGTTGACGAAGTGGAGGAAGTGGAGGAAGTGGAGGAAGTGGAGGAAGTGGATGAAGTGGACGAAGTGAATGAAGTGGACGAAGTTGACGAAGTTGAAGAAGTTGATGAAGTGGACGAAGTGGAAGAAATTGACGAAGTTGAGGAAGTGGACGAAGTTGACGAAGTTGACGAAGTTAACGAATTGGACAAAGTTGAGGAAGTCGAGGAAGTGGAGGAAGTTAGTGAAGTGGACGAAGTGGCCGAAGTGGAGGAAGTGAAGGAAGTGGACTAGGTGGACGAATTGGAGGAACTGGAGGATGTAGACGAAGTTGACGAAGATGACAAAGTTGATGAAGTGGACGAAGTAGACCAAGTGGACGAAGAGGATGACGTGGACGAAGTTAACCAAGTGGACGAAGTTCACGAAGTGGACGAAGTGGAAGAAGTTGACGAAGTTGACGAAGTTGACGAAGTTGACGAATTGGACGAAGTTAAGGAAGTTGAGGAAGTGGACTAAGTCGACGAAGTTGACGAAGTGGACGAAGTGGAAGATGTGGACGAAGTGGAGGAAGTGGACGAAGTTGACGAAGTTGACGAAGTTGACGAGGTTGACGAAGTGGACGAAGTGGACGAAGTGGAAGAAGTTGACGAAGTGGACGAAGTTGACGAAGTGGACGAAGTGCACAAGTGGACGAAGTGGAGGAAGTGGAGGATGTTGGTGAAGTGGACTAATTGGACGAAGTGGAGGACGTGGGGGAAATGGAGGAAGTGGAAGAAGTGGAGGAAGTGGACGAAGTAGACGAAGTTGACGAAGATGACGAAGTTGACAAAGTGGACGAAGTGGACGAAGAGGACGAAGAGGACGAAGTGGACGAAGCAGACGAAGTGGACGAATTGGACGAAGTGGAGGACGTGGAGGAAGTGGAGCAAGTGAAGGAAGTGGCCTAAGTGAACGAAGTTGACAAAGTTGACGATGTGGAGGAAGTGGAGGAAGTGGAGAAAGTCGACGAAGTGGAGGAAGTGGACGATGGGGACGAAGTAGACGAAGTTCACGAAGATGACGAAGTGGACGAACTGTACGAAGTGGACGTAGAGGACGAAGTGGACGAAGTTGACGAAATGCATGAAGTTGACGAAGTGGACGAGGTTGACGAAGTGGACGAACGAAGAGGACGAAGTTGACAAAGTTGATGAAGTGGAGGAAGTTAACGAAGTGGACAAAGGGGTCGAAGCGGAGGAAGTGGACTAAGTGGACGAAATGGGCAAAGTCGACGAAGTTGACGCAGTTGACGATGTGGACGAAGTGGACGAAGTGGAGGAAGTGGAGGAAGTGAAGGAAGGGGAGGAACTGGAGGAAGTGGACGAAGTTGAAGAAGTGGACGAAGTTCACAAAGTGGACGAAGAGTAAGAAGTTGACGAAGTGGACGAAGTGGAGGAAGTGGAGGAAGTGGAGGAAGTGGAGGAACTGGACGAAGGGGAAAAAGTGGATGAAGGAGAAGAAGAAGAAGAAGAAGAAGAAGGAGAAGAAGAAGAAGAAGAAGAAGAAGAAGAAGAAGAGGAAGAAGTGGAAGAAGTGGAAGAAGTGGAAAATGTGGAAGAAGTGGAAGAAGTGAAGGAAGTGGAGGAAGTGGACTAAGTGGACAAACTAGACAAAGTCTACGAAGAGGACGAAGTCGACGAAGTTGACGAAGTGGACGAACGAAATCGACGAAGTTGACAAAGTAGACGAAGTGGAGGAAGTAGACGAAGTGGAGGAAGTGGAGAAAGTGGGAGAAGTGGACTAAGTGGACGAAGTTGACGACGAAGTGGACAAAGTTGATGAATTGAAGAAGTTGACGAAGCTGATGAACTGGACGAAGTAGAGGAAGTGGAGGAAGTGGAGGAAGTGGAGGAAGTGGAGGAAGTGGAGGAGGTGGAGGAAGTTGAGGAAGTGGAGTAAGTGGACGAAGTGAACAAAGTGGACGAAGTTGACGAAGTGGACGAAGTGGACGAAGCGGAAGAAGTGGACTAAGTGGACGAAGTTGATGAAGTGGACGAAGTTGACGAAGTGGAGGAACTGGAGGAAGTAGAGGTAGTGGAGGAAGTTGACGAAGTGGACGAAGAGGCCGAAGTGGAGGAAGTGGACGAAGTAGAGGAAGTTGACAAAGATGACGAAGTGGATGAAGTGGAAGAAGTGGACGAAGAGGACGAAGTCGACTAAGTTGACGAAGTGCACGAATTTGACGAAGTGGACGAAGCGGAGGAAGTGGGCTAAGGGGACGAAGTTGACGAAGTGGACGAAGTGGACAAAGTTGACGAAGTGGACGAAGTGGAAGAAATTGACGAAGTGGAGGAAGTGGAGGAAGTGGAGGAAGTGGAGGAAGTAGAGGACATGGAGGAAGTGGAGGAAGTTGGTGAAGTGGACGAAGTGGACGAAGTGGCCGAAGTGGAGGAAGTGAACGAAGTGGACTAAGTGGACGAATTGGACGAAGTGGAGGACATGGGGGAAGTAGAGGAAGTGGAGGAAGTGGAGGAAGTCGAGGAAGTGGCCTAAGTGGACGAAGTTGACGAAGTGAAGGAAGTGGAGGAAGTGGAGGAAGTGGACGAAGTGGACGAAGTGAACGAAGTGGACAAAGTGGACGAACTTGACGCAGTTCACGAACTGGAAGAAGTTGACGAAGTTGACGAAGTGGACTAAACGGAGGAAGCAAAGGAAGTGGACTAAGGTGGAGGAAGGGGAGGAAGTGGACGAAGTGTACGAAGTTGGCGAAGTGGAGGAAGTGGACAAGGTGGAGGAAGGGGAGGAAGTGGAGGAAGTGGAGGAAGTGGACTAAATGGACGAAGTTGACGAAGTTGACGAAGTTGATGAAGTGGACGAAGTAGAGGAAGTGGAGAAGGTGGACGAAGTGGACGTAGTGGACTAGGTGGACGAAGTTGACAAATTGGAGGAAGTTGACGAAGTGGACGAAGTTGACGAAGTTGACGATGTGGAGGAAGTGGAGGAAGTGCGGGAAGTGGACGAAGTGGAGGAAGTGGACGAAGTTGAAGAAGTGGACGCAGTGGACAAAGTGAACGACGTAGAGGACATGGGGGAAGTAGAGGAAGTGGAGGAAGTGGAGGAAGTGAGGAAGTTGAGGAAGTGAACGAAGTGGACGAAGTTGACGAAGTGGATGAAGCTGACGAAGTTAACGAAGTGGACGAAATGGAGGAAGCTGACGAAGTTGACGAATTTGACGAAGTTGACGAAGTTGACGTAGTAGAGGAAGTCGAGGAAGTGGAGGAAGTGAAGGAAGTGGAGGAAGTGGACGAAGTGAACGAAGTGGACAAAATGGACGAACTTGACGAAGTGGACGAAGTTGACGAAGTGTATGAAGTGGAGCAAGTGGAATAAGTAGACGAAGTTGACGAAGTGGACGAAGTGGACGAGGTGGAGGAAGGGGAGGAAGTGGAAGAAGTGGAGGAAATGGAGGAAGTGGACTAAGTGGACGAAGTTGACGAAGTTGATGAAGTGGACAAAGTAGAGGAAGTCGAGGAAGTGGACGAAGTGGACAAAGTGGACGAAGTTGACGAAGTTGACGAAGGGGACGAAGTCGACGATGTGGAGGAAGTGGACGAAGTGGACGAAGTGGACGAAGCGGAGGAAGTGGACGAAGTGGAGGAAGTTGACGAAGTAGAGGAAGTGGAGGAAGTGGAGGAAGTGAACAAAGTGGACAAAGTGGACGAACTAGACGAATTTGACGAAGGTGACGAAGTGGACGAAGTTGACGAAGTGGAAGAAGCGGAGGAAGTGGAGGAAGTGGAGGAAGCGGAGGAAGTGGAGGAAGTGGACTAAGTGGACGAAGTTGACGAGGTTGACGAAGTTGATGAAGTTGACAAAGGAGAGGAAGTGGAGGAAGTGGAGGAAGTGGACGAAGAGGACGAAGTGAACGAAGTGGAAGAATTGGACGAAGTTGACGAAGTGGACGAAGTTGACGAAGTGGAAGAAGTTGACGAAGGGGACGAAGTCGACGATGTGGACGAAGTGGAGGAAGTGGAGGAACTGGACGAAGGGGAGGAAGGGGACGAAGCGGAGGAAGTGGATGAAGTGTACGAAGTGGATGAAGTTGACGAAGTGGACGAAGTGGAAGAAGTGGGCGAAGTGGACGAAATGGACGAAGTATACCAAGTGGTCGAAGTGCATGAAGTTAAGGAAGTTGAGGAAGTGGACTAAGTGGACGAATTTGACGAAGTTGACGAAGTGGAGGAAGTGGACGAAGTGCACGAAGTGGAAGAACTTGACGAAGTGGACGAAGTTGAGGAAGTTGACGAAGTGGACGAAGTTGAGGAAGTTGACGAATTTGACGAAGTGGAGGAAGTGGACGAAGTTGGTGAAGTGGACGAAGTGGTCGAAGTGGAGGAAGTGAAGGAAGTGGCCTATGTGGACGACGTTGACGAACTGGAGGAAATCGAGGAAGTCGACGAAGTGGAGGAAGTGGACGAAGTTGACAAAGATGACGAAGTGGACGAAGTGCACGAAGAGGACGAACTAGACGAAGTTGACGAAATGGAAGAAGTTGACGAAGTGGACGAAGTTGACAAAGTGGACTAAGTGGATGAACGAAGTGGACAAAGTTGACGAATTGGAGGAAGTTAACGAAGTGGACGAAGTTGACGAAGTTGACGATGTGGAGGAAGTGGAGGAAGTGGGGGAAGTGGAGCAAGTGGACGAGGTTGAAGAAGTGGACGAAGTGGACAAAGTTGACGAAGTGGACGATGTTGACGAAGTGAACGAAGTAGAAGAAGTTGACGAAGATGACGAAGTGGAGGAAGTGGAGAAGTGCACGAAGTGGACGAAGTGGAAGAAATGGACGAAGTTGATGAAGTGGACGAAGTTGACGAAGTTGACGAAGTGGATGAACGAAGTGGACGAAGTTGACGAATTGGAGGAAGTTGACGAAGTGGACGAAGTTGACGAAGTTGACGAAGTGGACGAAGTGGACGAAGTTAAGGAAGTTGAGCAAGTGGACTAGGTGGACGAAGTTGACGATGTGGACGAATTGGACAAAGTGGAGGATGTTGGTGAAGTGGCCGAAGTGGAGGAAGTGAAGCAAGTGGACTAAGTGGACAAATTGGATAAAGTGGACGAAGTGGAGGACGTGGGGGAAGTGGAGTAAGTGGAGGAAGTGGAGGAATGGCCTAAGTGGACGAAATTGACGAAGTAGAGGAATTAGACGAAGTGGACGAAGTGGAGGAAGTGGACGAAGTAGACGAAGTGGACGAAGTAGACGAAGTTGACGAAGATGACGAAGTTGACGAAGTTGACGAAGTGGACGAAGACGACGAAGTGGACGAAGTGGTCGAAGTGGAGGACGTGGGGGAAGTGGAGGAAGTGGAGGAATTGGAGGAAGTGGCCTAAGTGGACGAAGTTGACGAAGTGGAGGAAGTTGACAAAGTGGAGGAAGTGGACAATGGGGACGAAGTGGACGAAGTTGACGAAGATGACGAAGTTGACGAAGGTGACGAAGTGGACGAATTGTACGATGTGGACGAAGAGGACGAAGTTGACGAAGTGGACGAAGTTGACAAAGTTGACGAACGAAGAGGACGAAGTTGACAAAGTTCATGAAGTGGAGGAAGTGGACCTAGGGGAAAAGGTGGATGAAGGAGAAGAAGAAGGAGAAGAAGAAGAAGAAGAAGAAGGAGAAGAAGAAGAAGAAGAAGAAGAAGAAGAAGAAGAAGAAGAAGAAGAAGAAGAAGAAGAAGAAGAAGAAGAAGAAGAAGAAGAAGAAGAAGAAGAAGAAGAAGAAGAAGAAGAAGAAGAAGAAGAAGAAGAAAATGAAGAAGAAGAAGAAGAAGAAGAAAATGAAGAAGAAGAAGAAGAAGAGGAAGAAGTGGAAGAAGTGAGAACTAAGAACTACTTAAGATAGATTTTATGTTGACTGTTTGAACCATTTTGAATATGTTTAGATAGCTTTTATGTTGTATATATGATAGATTAGTGCAATTTATAGTTTCTATGTAGTACAACTTAAGATGAACCTGTTAAGTATATTGTATTTTTGTTGGCATATCTCTTATTGATCCAGTTTCAGGTTTTTATCCCTGATTATAATGTCAGTGTTGCTGAATTGCTGAGTTTTTGGTTAAAATTAGTACAATTCAGTTCAAAACTGTATAGTTAGTAGTGCAGTTCAGTTTATATTGTAGTTTAGTACAATTTAGTATAGTTCAGTTTAGTACAATTTAGTATAGTTCAGTTTAGTACAATTTGATAAACAAAAAATAGTTCAGTTCAGTTTGTCTGAACTATTTTTTAGTTCAGTTCAGTTTAGACAAACTAGTTTTTAGTTCAGTATAGTTTTTAGTAGTGCAGTTCAATTTGATTTGCCTACCCCTAATATTGGGTGGTGGTGATCCACAGGATTCTCTGGTCCTTGCTTAATTTCCTTAACAATCAGCTGAGTGTTTTATCCTTTGAGTGTGTCAAGCTTCTAGAGAGAAACTGGAGCATATTGAGCTTTGTGAGGCTACCTTGGCCTAAGTCTATTGGCAAATTGAGAGAGTTTAGCCTAACTAACTTGCTAATTGTTTCTTGTGCAGACTACTTAAACTGGAGTGCAATCAAGATAACAAAAGAGAAAATTGCTATTGCATTTACTTCAGCTTTTAAAATTGTTTACTACTACGTCCTTCACTTCCAATTTTTTAAATTTGTTTGCTGATTTATGTACAGATGTCAGTTTGTCCAGTTTGATTTTGGTATATTCTTGATTGCCATTTAGTTCCATCTCAATTAGAGTCTAATTGGAGTCAAGTATTTCTGAGTAGACAGCAGCAACAACACCAACACCTCAGTGTGGAGCTTGGAGCAGGCTAGAAACAACCATCCAAATAGGAAAGTTGTCTAACATACCCTTCTTTTGAATTGTTGTTTCGGCTTTAGCTCTTAAGTGATAGTATTGAATGGATACCCTAATGATTGAAGTTTAAATATTTGTGCAGCTTTGGATTGATGAGAATAGGAAGGTTAGTGCACAAGATTGCAAATTGAGTGCAACTAGGATCCATTTTCCACATCAATTGTGCAAGACCGAGAAAGGGAGAATTCTTTATCTTGTGCATTGTATGTTGTCTGTTTATCCAAGAGAATAGTAAGTTGTGTGATATATGTGTGTAGGATTGGAAAATCAGACCAAAAGAATTGAATTAAGAAAGCACAAAGTTGTCCAGAAACAACAAAAGTGGAGTACGTGATTTTTGTTTTCCTTTATTTTGTCCACAAAGTTTACCTTTATTTTGTTTCAACATATTAATTCTAACTCCTTTGGCAGCCTTCTTGGGTAATTGATGAAGAATTTGGCATGGGTTATTGCGAGAAGAAATCTACATCAATTGTGACTAAATATTCAGTTGAACAATACAATACAGTTAATATATTAATCTTTTTTTCCTTAGGTAATTCTTTGATGATTCAAAAACTTGGTTTCATGAGTTGAAGTGCTTAGTATGTGATAGATTCCCCTTTTGTACATAAGTTTGCATATTGGATACCTGGCTCCTGAATTATTTTCACCTAATGGTCTTTATCATGTTGACAAAAAAATCGCCAACCTGCAATGCTCATGGACTTGGACTTTATTGTGTACCTTTATAAGATACCTTTGGTATGTCACCCCTTTCATGCTTATACTCAAATGAAATTAAAATTTACTTTTGTCATCTATTATTGTACAAAGAGTTGTTGCTATCAAGGACCAGTTATCTCAAAAGCTTTGATGTTGTGAGAAAAGTTACAACATTTATGGCCATGTAACATTTTTTTTCTATTTAATCCTTAATCATATCTTTGACCCTAATCATAACTCTTATCCTAATCTTAGCTTTAAATATAAGCATACAACTTGAGACTTGCTGGTAAAACTTTAATAGAAGGTTCAATTATTTAAGATTATGTTTTTCTTAAACTTCATTAATAGAAGGTTCAATTATTTAAGATTATGTTTTTCTTAAACTTCATTCTTTTTCGTGGCTACAGAGGTTGAATGATAGTTCATTTAAAACATCCTTGATAGAAGAAAGAAACGCTCATGCCCTAGCCATAAATCAATTCTCATTGTGAATAATCTATCAAATTAATACTACTTTTCAAGGCAATTTCAATATTGTCAAGTAGTATTCAAGAAAGTAGATAGGGCTAAAGTAATCCCGAGTCGTCTCCCGACGAACATGGAATTACTTTTGAATATCTGACTCTTACGAATGTTATGCAATGTTTATGGATAAAAGTAATGTTTGGAGGATGTTTAAAAAACAAATAAGAAACTTAAAAACAGTTACGATGAAATAGGCTAATTCCACTGCTTTTCCAAGGTAGATTCGTCATCGGTTATTCACAGATAATTATTCAATTGATTATTGTTTTAAGTTTCAAATTAATTAAAGTACATTCTTATATAATTGGAGGGCGATTATGCATTTAACCAAAGTAAATTCTCAATCAAATGCAAAACCTTTCTAGATTATTCACAATAAATTCAACCAAAGTACATTCTTAATCAAATTCTATTGTGTTTAATCATGTCTATTCTTAAATCTCCTAACCAAATTAAAAGCTAATCAATCAAAGTAAATTCTCAATTGATTATAGTTGAAATTATTACTAAACAATCAAAGTACATTCTCAATTGATAGTAAAAACCATTTAATCATATGAAAGTTCCTAAATTAAATCAAAGTAGATTCTCAATTTAAACCTAGAAACCCTAAAACTCATATAATCAATATGCATGTAGATTCAAACAGATTATGATGCAAAAATCTTTGCTTTTAACAAGATAGAGAGATAAAAGACATAGAGAGAACAACTTAAATCAATAACCAAAGTAAACAATTGCATTAACTCAATCTAACCTCAAAATCCATAATGGAATTACAGCAGAATAGCCCTAGATGCTTAGCTTTCCATGAATGGAGTTGAATACAAGATGAAAGAAAAGTGAGAGGAGTATGAAAGAATGAATGAATTAAGTGAAGTCTCCTTTTCTGCCTCCCTTGGGTCTCTTTATATAAGCTTGATTGGACTTGGACTCTGAATAGTTTGTTGATAAGATATTTTCTGTTGATATATTATATCTTTCAAATATTCATTAGATTAAATAGTTTTAAAGAATATTTTATAGATATTAACTCAATTATCTTATATCCTATATCTTCCAAATAACTAAAAGATTTAGATAATGATAAAATTATTTGGAAGATATTTTCTGTTGATATTCCCAAATTAAATTCAACAACTGAATTTTATCTTTTAGATTTTCTGACTTTCCAAAATTGCACAAATACCTTGAAATTTCCTCTATCTGCACTTTAGCCCCTTCTGAATTTTCCAAATAAAATCTGATTTTGGCCTTGAATTGCCATTTGGACCAATAAAACTTATATTCTCAGCTGCACAAATAAACATTAGAACATCCAAGAATAATTTATGCACTAAAACTCACTTTTTACGTCTCTTTATTTCACAAACCTAACAATTCCAATCATCACAAATTCACTTAAAATCAACCATTTAAGCACAATTATTCCATCAAAAATTTGAATTTTAAACCATAAATGTGGACATAAATATGCACTCATCACAAGACTTAAATGACTTGGTACAAATTTGCATTAAGGTAGAGCAACAACTATTGAGAAAAGGTTTGAAAACTATCCACTCTAGCTCTAATGTCAAAATAGACTTTAAGAGGGAGGGAAAACAAATCAAAAGAGAGGAGCCTCCAAGGAAATTTGAGAAACCCAAAGATGGATCAACATCCTCCAAGCGCACTAGTGATATTGTTAACCCTCGGCAAGTGTAATCGAATCGTATCAAGTAATAATAAATGGTAAGACCAAGTATCGTTTCCCAAAGGACTCACGGCCTAAACATTTATGTGATTTGTTGATTATATTAGACTTTGTACAAAAGAATATTGTTGTTGAATTATGGAAAAATAAACATGAATGCAGGGTTTTGATCAATGGACTTGAACAATGCAAAAACAGTTGATGGATAACATGAATGATTATGTTGTTGGGGTTTACCAATTCATCCTATCCATTCTCATGTATTCAAGAATTCATCTTTCTTCATTAATGTTAATGTCACTTTCTAAATTGCCTTAAACCCAATGTCTTGGTGAAGAAAGCCTATCCTAATAATCACTAGTTTACAATGTCTTGTCTCCCTAACAATTATTCATGCATTACATTCGCACAGAAGCTTAAAGGCAACCAACCATCATATCCTTATGTCTAGGCAATACTACTATTGGAGAATTTCTTCATGTCTAGATATATCTATATGTGTCCATACAAATAATATCAATGATCATGCAATTGAATGAGTTAAACAAAGCATGCATAGAGTATAGAAGAAAAACCCTAACAATTACTGAAAGAAAGCATATAAATTAAAGAACAAATTCAATACATGAGAGTTTCAAAGGATTACAATGGTTCCCCAACAACAACGAAGGTTTAGTTCACCAAAATCATGGTGAAACTAGATGGAAAACAATGAAAGATAGAACCCTAGAATTTGAAGAGTAGAGCTTGAGCAACCAAAATCCTCCTCCAAGGGGTGAAGAAAGTGTATTATGCTTCGTTCCAGCCAAAGATGACTGACCTAGGTCGACTAAAACCTTATATATTATTCTAAAAATTACAGAATTGTGGCCCAAGGCCCATAAAAATGGCGCTCAGCGGTAGATACCACTCAGCGGTAAGTACGCGCTCTTCTATTTGACGCTCAGTTGCATTTTTGCCCCTCAGTGGTGACTATGGGACCTCAAGAACACCGCTAAGCGGTAATTTCTGCTGAGCGGTACTTGTGTCTTCTCTTGTTGTGCACTTTTCACTTCCTTTTCTGATTCCGACTTCTTCCTACTTCACTTCTTTCATCCAATTCATGTTAAAACCTGCAAAAACAAGGAAAACCAAGCATAAAAACCATCCAACTCTCTTATTTCAAAAACATAAAAAAAAGCATGATTCCAAGCTAGTTTCTAAGTCATAAAGGTTGTCTTTAAGGTCAATTTTAAGTATAAAAATAATAATTTTTCAACTGTTATCAGATATCAAGTGTTTTAAGTGTCTAGGAAGGGGACATATTGCGCCAACTACCGCTGAGCGGCACTCTCAAGAACGCGTTGGCATTGCTGAGGGGAAAAATGTCGCTGAGGGGAAGAATTGATCATGCGCTATTGCCGTTGAGCGGTATTTACCGCTGAGCGCCACTTTTCTGGGCTTGGGCCTACTTTTCTGTAATTTTTAGAATACTATATAAGGTTTTCGTTAACCTAGGTCAGTCATCTTTGGCTGGGAATGAGGCAGAAACACACACTTTTCACCCCTTGGGGGTAGAATATGAGATGGTGACGGCTCTCCTTTTCTCTTTCTTGGGGTTTTCTATCTCTTCCATTCTTCCATTCCATTGTTCATCCAGTTCTTCGATGACGATGGAGAACTAAACTTTTATTGTTGTTAGGGAGTCAATGTAATCCTTTTGAAACTCTCATGTATTAAATTTGTTCTTCAAGATCTTTTATAAGATACATGCTTTCTTTCATTAATTATTAGGGTTTTTCCTCTTTGCTCAAAGCATGCATTGTTTAACTCATTCGATGTCATGATTATTGGTTTTGTCGATATGGACACATACAGGGAAATCTAGATCTAGGAAATCTCTCCCAACAGTAGTATAAACCTAGACATAGGAGTATGATGGTTGGTTTCCTTTAAGCTTCTGTTCACTATAATGCATGATTAATTGCTATGGAGACAAGACATTGTAAACTAGTGATTATGATTAGGCTTTCTTCACCGAGACATCGGGTTTAAGGTAATTTAGAGAGTGGCATTAACATTAATGAAAAGAAAGACGAATTCATGAATACATGAGAGTGGAAAAGGATGAAATTGATAAACCCCAACAACATATTCATTCATTTAATTCAATTCACGTGTTTTGTTTCTTCTTACCATTGATCAATCCATGAATATATATTACTTTTGAGTATTTGCATTTAATTCTTAATCAATTGATTTTACAAGTCTTAGCTAATCAACAAACCACACAACTTTATAGGCCGTGAGCCCTTTGGGAGAACGATACTTGGTCTTACCAAGTTTATTACTTGATACGATTCGGTTACACTTGCCGAGGGTTAACAAGTTTTTGACTCCGTTTTCGGGGATTAAAAATTTGTTCATAAAGTTTTTGGTGCCGTTGTTGGGGACTCGTGGTTGAACTATTCTATTTGTGTGATTATTGATTACCTTTGACTTGATTTTTAAATTTTTATCTTTTTATCTTTTCTTTTATCTTTTGATTTTATTTTTATCTTTTTGTTTGTTGTTTTTATTTTATCTTTCGATCTTTTATATTTCTATCTTCTTATCTTAATATCTTTTTTAATTTTTCTTTTTATCTTATTAGTTTATCTTCTCTATCTTTTTGTGCTAACAAATATTTTCTAGGGTTTTGTGCCTAATGCTTGCAGGATATTTCATACATTCACATACTTCAAACGTAAATCACATCATAATATATATATTCCAAACATTGTGCATAATCAATTCAATTCAAGAGAAAAATAAAGTTAGACTCCAACATTATTTGTAGAACACTATTTGGCCGAACACTATTCATCACACACTATTCACCGAAGTGAAACGAACGCTACAGGACGAACGTTATATTCCAACATCATGCCGAACACTATTGGGACGTACGCTATCTGACGAACGCTGGTTGCCGAACGCTCACGCATACTCCAAAACCGATCGTTCGAGACCCAAAGCTTAAGACCGAACGCTAATTCCTGAACACTATTCACCGAGCGTTATAAGCCGAACGCCCCTATGCCAATTGGACGGACGCTAAGAGATTTAAAACAAATTGACCGAACGCTAAAACCGAACACCCACAATTAGGCCGAACGCTAAAACCGAACACCCACAATTTAGGCCGAACGCTGATATTAAAACTTGGGCCGAACGCTTGGATCGAGTACTTAGGCCGAACGCTTATACTCACAGCAATACCAAGGTCGAACGCTTAATATTTAAACCTAAGAATACTATCTTAAGGTCCAACATTTACAATTATACTAGCCAAGACCAAACGCCGGTGATCCAAACCTAAGAATCCTAATTAGGAACGAACGCTCACAATTCCTAGTTCACTAAGGCCGAACGCTACACTCACAAGTACGAACGCGAACGCTCGTCAAACTACTGAAGAACGAACGCTCAACATATTTTGGCCGACCACTAATTGGTCGAGCCATTGTGGACGAACGTTCAATGTTTTGGCCGACCGGTTGAGCCATTTTGGACGAACGTCCAATTCGAAGCCAAAATTGACGAACGCGCGTTTCTGCAGAATTATGCAGAATCGCAGGTTTTCCAGAAAATCCAGAAAACTCAGAAACCCCAAATTTTTCATCCCCTTCTTCCCAGATTTGCATCAATAACAACATATATCATCAATCAAACAAAAGATCTAGCTCCCCTTACCTCTTGAAGACTTCCTTGAATTTATCTCCAAAGGGTTTGATCTCCTTCCAACTTCAAAAGTTCTCCACTTCTCCTCTTTCCCAGAACTTGCAGCCACTCTTCCACTCCTCCAGATGCAGCACCAAATCCTCCTTGCACTTCAGCAGCTCCCCACCTCACCTTCTCTCAGTTTTGCAGAAATCCTTTCCCTTCCAAGTGTAGAACCCATACCCCCATTTATCTCCCACAAGCCTCCATCTTTCCTTTCTTTTTCTTGTTTTTGAATGGGGAATGGAAGCAACGTTTGCTGTCCCTTGTGGCCAGCAAAACTGGCGCTTTCCAGCGCTCGTTCCTTCCTTCCCCGTTTGTTTTGTCTTTTTTTTTTTTAAATTACGATTCCTTACAGACTCAGCAGTGTATTAATTGGGACGTGACACATAACAACAACATGATGATAAACTCACTTTTACCAGTGATTAAAGACAACAAAAAATAATTAGGATAATACCAAAAATTCACTAAGAAATAAAAATTATAATGGTATATTTCATAAAGTGAAAAAAAAATGAAAGAAGAGGGAATAAGTGTATAATAAAAGAAAAAATATAGTTTAAATAGTTACCATTATTTTATTGCTAGTATTTAATAATTTTTGTTATAATAATAATAACAATAATGTTGTTAATAATATTAATATTATTTATTTATTTTATATTAAATTTAAAAACCAGGATTATACAAGAAAAAAATAATAATATAATGATTAGTGAAGGTTTCATGGCTAATAGGTGGAACTCTTGAAACATTTTGTAAAAAGAAAAATTATTCATGTACATAAAAAAAAATTCTCAACACAAGAGGAAATGAAAGCGATAAATTTATAGAATATATAATGTGATAACAAGAAAGAAATATATAAAAAAAAATGTTTGATAAATATATATAAAATAAAGATGTATATTTATCATTAGTCATCTACCATGTGAAAAAAGAAGTTTGTCGACTTCTCATAGTTATGGAGATGCTGAATGAAATGTAAGTCATTTTCTATTCATGGTTGTGTATTTTTGTTTTATTTTTTTGTGAATTGGGATAATTATGTTCTTTTCTTGCGTTGAAGAGTTTCACTAAGAAAAAAAAAAGTTGAAGACGAAGTTGTTTCTGGTTATCTTGAGGGAAAAAAATTATTTATTTAATTAAGGAAAGACAAGTGGAAGAAATGACATCTAAAAAAAATTAAAAAAAAAGAAACTGCAAAAAATGAAGAATTTAATCTTTGAAATTATATCAAATACAGGCTTTCCTAATATTTTGTTATTTAAAATAAACAAAAATATATGTAATGTAAATGCAAATAAAAATAATGAGATGTTATCATCAAGATAAGACTCTAAAAAAGTTTCACACACTAAATATTGAGATTTTTGTCACAATTTTATATCTCTAAAATAATATGCAAACCTCAAGACATAACTATTTATCGGATTCAAAACCTAAATCGATACGAAAAGTTAAAATTAATTTAATGTGTCATACTTTTTCTCTTATTGTGTCATACTGTCATTCTCCATGTTTGTCACACACTTAATGTTAAGCTCACTTTTTATTTTTTGGATTTTTCTTATCTTTGCTTAAATCATTAAATAGATTGAAAGGTTGCACCCAAAGAACATATATATTGAAAGTAATTTTTAACCTAAAAAGTACAATAAAAGTAAATTCTTTAATAACTTTTATTTATGAAAGGTACTAAAGTTAATCATTATCCATGTACTAATTTAAGTTGTATACTATTAAATTCTTGATTCATAATGGTTAAAATGTCATAACATAAGGAAAAAACACGCTTACACAATGATTTATTAGGAATATTTACCAACCAATTTTTGCCGCAAAGTTGATAACTTTGATGTCCAAATATATATCTAAAATAGTTGGAATAATTCATTACAAAATAAGAAAAACTTAATTAGAATTTATTTGCAACTAATGAAATCATTATATAAAAATATTTATTAACTTACGATAATCTTTAATAAAAAAATTCCATTTGTTTGTAGTTAAATGTTCTCCAACAATAAATTCAGAAATATAACCCAACTTTCATTATGTTTTTTTTTATCTACAACAGCAAAGGGTTATTAGCAAATTTTTAGTCATTTTGGATATTTGCAAAAATAATTATAACTTGTCCATCAAACTTCATTTTGAGGTAATAAACCATCAACTCCAATCAATAGTCAACATGTCTTCAATGTCAACTTGGATCCATAATATTAATATATATATATTTGCAATTTAACTAAAATTAATAAAAAAAATCATCATAATTTTCAAATAAACTAGAATTTAGTGAGAATTTTGATATACTTTGTTAGGAATTTCACATATAACATCAAATCATATATATAAATAGATTATCTTTGTCTAATAAATCAATAAATTTTATCGGAAAAAAATTCATACTTCTTTATTTATCAAGTTATCAATGTAAATAGATATTACAAGATATTGTTACACAAATAAAGTTACTGATATATTTATAATAAATCAAATTACAATCATTAATCATGTTTCTAATTAGGCCAAGAATATACTTTTTAAATATAATAACTAAATAATGTATGGTATATATATAGACCGAATGGTTAATCCGCTACGACCGATCAATCCATCCGCAACATCAACAATGTTAGACCATAATTGGGCCAATGTTTAAGTTATTATTAGGCCAATAGTCCAGCAGACGATAAAATAATCAAAGATATCTGATTAAATATATTGATAAGCTGTTTTTTAGTAACTAACCGAATCTAAAGGTAAGTCTATTTTTATTTTATTGGATCTGTGTTAATTTAAGATCCATAAAACACTTATAAATAGGATGACAAGGCCAAAACCTAGGTAGGTTCGATCAGAACTCAAATACTCAACTGTGATAAATAGTTCACTAAATCGCTCCTAACTTGAGTGCCGGAGTGCCTTTTGCAGGTACCTCCCCTCGGGTCAAGAGTACAATCGATCAGAGCAAGAGATAACCGAGCAGGTGACAACCGAGCGGAGCAGACGACTCAAGCATTGGAAAGCAGGAAAGTCACGTCAGAAAGGTTAGTATCTTGGTCCTACACAAATATCTACCGAAACATTTTGGCGCCCACCGTGGGGCCGAGAGCAAGCAGAAGAAACCCAATGGTGACCACGAGAAACCAAGAGGAGGAGCAGAGCACCAGAGAACTGATTAGAGATATGCAAGCATAGATGTAGGCACATGCACAGACCATACAGGCGTAGGCACAAGCACAACAAGAGATGCAGTGAAAGCACACAGAAGAGATTGTGGAGTTAAGGGCGAAACGAGTCTCTCCCGAGCGGTCGGCCTCAAACCGAGAAAATGACAATGAAGAAAGCCATAATCACACCAACCCGAACGCCCGAGGAAGAAGGGATCCAACGCCCCTGTAAACCGTTCGACCTACCAGTTTACTCCCTTTTACGGCGACCATCACGCAAACTCCAATGCCAGAAGAAAACCCTCCTGCATTAGATAAGTACGATGGATCAACTGATCCAGATGATCACCTCAGGACGTTTTTTAACGCTATGGCATTCTACACGAATAGCGACTCGATCATATGTAGAGCCTTCTCATTATCACTCAAGGAGGAGGCGTTGGAATGGTACGATACTCTTCCCCCAAACGCAGTAGATTGTTTCGCTACCGTGGAAACCCTCTTTAGAAGGCAATACGCCTCTAATCGGAGATAGAAGATGACACCGGCGGAATTGGTGAACACCAAACAAGAGAAGGATGAAACTTTGAAGGCCTTTATGAAAATGTATAATGAAACCGCATGACGGATTAAAGATGTTAATCAGACGTTTATCATTAGCAATTTCCCTTCGTGCCTGATGTCAGAGTGCGGCTGCAACGGATGGGTTAGCGTGGAATAACAAACCAAGAGGGGTTTTTAATAATAACGTGTGCCATTTAATTTCTACTCAATTAAACTTACTTAGCAATTAATAAAGACAAATAAAGCAAGAGTAAGGTTGAGAGAAATTTGCACAGATGATTTTATCCTGGTTCGGATCTTACCAATCCTACGTCCAGTCGCTTATCTCAAAACAAGATAAACAGTTTCACTAACACAAAACAATTACAAATTACAATCACAAAGATACAATTTGTAAAAGTTTAGAAACCACCTCTCTTGATACCACAAGAGATGAAACTACACCTCCTTTGAGTCTTCACAAAGGATGAACACCTCCTCCGAATACTTCACGAAGGATGATTCTCTTCCGAACACCTCCTTAGACACACCAAGGATGAACCGGCTATTTCCTCTGTCACCGTAGCATCACTTCACCAGCTCCACAGACAAGAGTTTCACAAGCCGAACAAGAACACACAAGTCTCAATAATTTCTGCGTATTTGAGCACAAGGGAAGAGTTTCTGTGTCTCTGGATGTTTTTAAGAGGAAATGAGAGTCTATTTATAGACTCATCCAAAGTCTCTTCCATTCACTAAAAGACAAACTTAACGGCTAGTTTGTCCAACGGCCATAAACGGCTAGTTTGTCCAACGGCCATAAACGGCTAGTTTGTCCAACGGCCATAAACGGCTAGTTTGTCCAACGGTCATAAACGGCTAGTTTCTTCAACGACTAGTTTCTCCAACGTCCGTGTTAAGTGCGATACTCTTACCGTTAACCGTCACTATTCACGTGAATAGTGTTACTATTCATATGAATAGTACTATAGTGTTTTATTGCAATGATTTACTATAGTAATTTTACAAAACACTTTTCTTTTTCTAATCTAAGTCCTATACATATTTCTAAGAGTATTACAAAAGCTTTCCATCACAATATAAGTCTTCATAACATCTTGAATCTTGATTTCTCTTGACTTGATTTGGACATCATCAAAACTTCATCTTGATCATTTTGCTAACACCTGAGACCAGGATATTTTGCTGAAAAATTATATGCGCGATCACCAAAAACTATGGAGGAACTTTAGGAAAGGGTTGTAAAGTTCATTCGTATTGAAGACATGAGAAACTCAAGGAGGAAACAACATCAAGAAGCTTCTGCAGGGGGAACAAGAAAGAGGGGAAGCGATCGTCTAACAACGACAACAAAAACGAAGGTCAACATTTGAGGGATCTCCCCCGGATACCTAAGTTCAATCACTATACAAGCCTTAGTGCTGTCAGAGTGCGGCTGCAGCGGATGGGTTAGCGTGGAAACAACAAACTAAGAGGGGTTTTTAATACTAACGTGTGCCTTTTAATTTCTACTCAATTAAACTTACTTAGCAATTAATAATAACAATTAAATAGAGTAAGGTTGAGAGAAATTTGCACAGATGATTTTATCCTGGTTCGGATCTTACCAATCCTACGTCCAGTCGCTTATCTCAAAACAAGATAAACAGTTTCACTAACACAAAACAATTACAAACTACAATCACAAAGATACAATTTGTAAGAGTTTAGAAAACACCTCTCTTGATACCACAAGAGATGAAACTACACCTCCTTTGAGTCTTCACAAAGGATGAACACCTCCTCCGAATACTTCACGAAGGATGAACACCTCCTTCGAATACTTCACGAAGGATGAACACCTCCTTCGAATACTTCACGAAGGATGAACCTCTTCCGAACACCTCCTCAGACACACCAAGGATGAACCGGCTATTTCCTCTGTCACCGTAGCAGCACTTCACCAGCTCCACAGACAAGAGTTTCACAAGCCGAACAAGAACACACAAGTCTCAAAGAATTCTGAGTATTTGAGCACAAGGGAAGAGTTTCTGTGTCTCTGGATATTTTTTTCTTGAGAGGAAATGAGAGTCTATTTATAGACTCATCCAAAGGCTCTTCCATTCACTAAAAGACAAACTTAACGGCTAGTTTCTCCAACGGCCATAAACGGCTAGTTTGTCCAACGGCCATAAACGGCTAGTTTGTCCAACGGTCATAAACGGCTAGTTTCTTCAACGACTAGTTTCTCCAACGTCCGTGTTAAGTGCGATACTCTTACCGTTAACCGTCACTATTCACGTGAATAGTGTTACTATTCATGTGAATAGTACTATAGTGTTTTGTTGCAATGATTTACTATAGTAATTTTACAAAACACTTTTCTTTTTCTGATCTAAGTCTTAGACACTAAACTACAATTATTACAAAAGCTTTCCAAAGCAATACAAGTCTTCATAACATCTTGAATCTTGATTTCTCTTGATTTGGACATCATCAAAACTTCATCTTCAACATTTTGCTAACAATCTCCCCCTTTTTGATGATGATCAAAAACTCCTTTGATTTAAAGCTTTTGGTAATAATCTGTATTTAAAACACAACTTAAGGAAGAAAAGGTGCATTAGTGAATAAGCACAAATAACACAAATAGGCAAATAAGCTTTAAACATTTTCTCCCCCTTTTTGATCATAATTAAAAAGTTGTGTTGATGTTCTCCCCCTAAGATAATACTCCCCCTTAATAAAAGCATGTATGCATATGAGCTAAAAATATTTCAAATTTAAAGATTCATTCAAACATGCACAATAGGATATTTAAAGCAAATATTTTTAGGAGAAAGAGCTTATAAAACATTGTTGAGATCTTCATCTTGAGGATTGTCATCATTCTTTGCTTCATTTGTTGTCTTCTACAAATCTTCGTCGTTGCCTGCATGTAATTCAACTGACTCAAGAGGTTTTGCCTCAAGGTCTACAATTTCATCAAAGACAACATGCTCACATAAAAGTTTTTCCGATTTAAAACTATATATACTTTATATATTAAATAAATTAAAATAATTTCATCTACCTTGGAATAATAATTAAATATTGTTTTAAAGAAATTCTAAATTTTAAACAATAGGTACCCAACTATTTTGTATGGGTCCTTTGGGTTAGTTTGAAAATTTAAAATCATTTTACAACCCAAATATATCTACCACTTGGAACACCATAATGCTTAATTTTACATTTGTTAGATGTATGACCCTTTTTCATACAATAAAAGCATGATACAAAGTTTGTGTTCCTATAAGTTGTTCCTTTTTCTACCCAAGTTCTACGGGTTTTATGTTTATTTTTAATTCTAGGAACATACTTATTTTTAACAACCTTATTTTCATTATTTTTACTACATTCTCCTGAGGTTGTTTCATCTAGTAGTTTCTTATAATTAACACAAGATGCACATTCATCACTACTAGTATATTTACCTTTTTCATAAAATAAAATTTTATTTTTCAAAATTTTATTTTCTTCAAAAATATTTTTAAAATTTGATTTTAATTCTTTATTTTCATCTGCTATTGATTTTTCAATGTTATCAACTTTCAATTTATGTTTATCACAAAATTTACACTCAGCAGATATATTTGTATCATTTTCTACATTTGAAATTTTACTATTTAAAGTTTCTATTTCTTCTAAGGATTTTTCATATTTCTTTTGTAATTCTTTAAAATCCTTTTTCAATTTCTTATGAGCAAGATCTAGTTTTTCTGATTCTATCAATAATTCTCTATAAATTTCATGTAATTCATCTTCATCAATATGATCAGAATTATCAGAATCGCTAGATGTACTTACTTGGCTTCTAGCGTCTTCGTCATTTACCACTAAACAAATATATGCTTGCTCATCAGAATCACCCATACTTGATGCTGTGCTTGATGAAGAGCTTGAATTATTCTCTTCCATGAATAAAGTATTCGTTTTAGTACACCCAATTTCATCTCCGCCTTCATGAGTTACTCTTAAAGTTTCCCACATTTCTTTAGCGCTTTTGCAGACAGAAATCCTGTAAAACTCATTAATAGTTAAAGCAGATGAAATAATGTTACGAGCTCTTACATCATTACCAAATTTTTTCTTATCTTGAGCAGTCCATTGGTCACGGGGCTTTGGTTCCAGCATATTGTTAGTTGGAACAAAAGGACCAAATGCAACAGCATCCCAAATATCTATATCAATAGATTCCATAAAAATTTGCATTCTGACCTTCCAGAATGCGTAATTTTCACCTGTGAATAGTGGTGGTCTATTGATAGAAGCACCCTCTGCAAAGGTTTGATGTGATCCTGCCATTTGAATGACTATCAAAGCAAGCTCTGATACCAATTGTCAGAGTGCGGCTGCAGCGGATGGGTTAGCGTGGAAACAACAAACTAAGAGGGGTTTTTAATACTAACGTGTGCCTTTTAATTTCTACTCAATTAAACTTACTTAGCAATTAATAATAACAATTAAATAGAGTAAGGTTGAGAGAAATTTGCACAGATGATTTTATCCTGGTTCGGATCTTACCAATCCTACGTCCAGTCGCTTATCTCAAAACAAGATAAACAGTTTCACTAACACAAAACAATTACAAACTACAATCACAAAGATACAATTTGTAAGAGTTTAGAAAACACCTCTCTTGATACCACAAGAGATGAAACTACACCTCCTTTGAGTCTTCACAAAGGATGAACACCTCCTCCGAATACTTCACGAAGGATGAACACCTCCTTCGAATACTTCACGAAGGATGAACACCTCCTTCGAATACTTCACGAAGGATGAACCTCTTCCGAACACCTCCTCAGACACACCAAGGATGAACCGGCTATTTCCTCTGTCACCGTAGCAGCACTTCACCAGCTCCACAGACAAGAGTTTCACAAGCCGAACAAGAACACACAAGTCTCAAAGAATTCTGAGTATTTGAGCACAAGGGAAGAGTTTCTGTGTCTCTGGATATTTTTTTCTTGAGAGGAAATGAGAGTCTATTTATAGACTCATTCAAAGGCTCTTCCATTCACTAAAAGACAAACTTAACGGCTAGTTTCTCCAACGGCCATAAACGGCTAGTTTGTCCAACGGCCATAAACGGCTAGTTTGTCCAACGGTCATAAACGGCTAGTTTCTTCAACGACTAGTTTCTCCAACGTCCGTGTTAAGTGCGATACTCTTACCGTTAACCGTCACTATTCACGTGAATAGTGTTACTATTCATGTGAATAGTACTATAGTGTTTTGTTGCAATGATTTACTATAGTAATTTTACAAAACACTTTTCTTTTTCTGATCTAAGTCTTAGACACTAAACTACAATTATTACAAAAGCTTTCCAAAGCAATACAAGTCTTCATAACATCTTGAATCTTGATTTCTCTTGATTTGGACATCATCAAAACTTCATCTTCAACATTTTGCTAACAAGTGCACCAAGGGCTAAGGTTCTCGAGGAGGCTCTCAATGCTGAACTTCTCACACTCTAAAGGAAGGCAACTCCCCATAATGCAGACGAGAGAAAAAATTGTCATTTCCATCAAAACTGCGGCCATACTATGGAAGAATGTATGGTACTGAAAGTTGAAATAGAAACGCTTATCCGAGCGGGCCATCTCCATAAGTACATAAAGGAAGAAGGGGCCCAAATAAGAAGTCCCATAGAGGAAAATCTCTATGTAGAAGTCCCGAACGGTCATATCACAGAGATGACCGAAGTCGGGCACTATCAAAGTCGGAGGCACTACCGTAGTCGTAGTCCTAGTTGTAGTCATGAACATGACCGCTCGATCCGTGGGCGTATCGATACCATTTCTGGAGGTTTTGCTGGAGGATGGGCGTCATCCTCGGTCCGCAAAAAGCACCTAAGGAATTTGAAAACAGTTCACATGGTGGAGAGAAAGCCTCAATCCTGGCCACCTATTACCTTTACTGATGTCGACTTTCATGCTTTTGTCCTTGATCAAGATGATCCCAGTGTTAAAGCTTAATTGATTATATGCTCTGTGTATTCAATTAAGTTTGTTATTGTTGAGATTGTTGAAAGGGGGAACACTAGTTTAGCTGAACCCACAATCTAAGTGATATATGAGTTTTTGATGATGATAACACATAATTAATAACACATATGTATTTGGTGTTACATGTTCTATGCTTACATGTTATATGTGGTTTTGAGAACATGATTGTGTTGTTTGTGTTGTTCATTACATTTCACTATATGTGATTTATACATGAATGCATGACACATGTTTTTGGAAAAGAAAAACCACAAGCACTTTTGTTGAACTTAAATTGTGTGGAATAATAATAGTTTTAAGTCGATTTCATTATGGGATGAGTCGGTTAAAACTCGTGTCTTTGCACAAACTTTTTCAAGTGTGTTGTGAGAGTTTTTCAAAGAGAAAAGTTTTCAAAATTGTTTTAATTTGTTATAAAGTTGATTACATGCATGTTGCATTCAACTGAGTTTGTTATGTTTTGAATAATTCTTAATGCTTGATATAACTATCACAACGACTATATTTTTTGTTGAGATTGTTGATAGGGGGAGCACTAGTTTAGCTGAACCTACAATCTCAGAGCTTCTAGTTTTTGATGATGATAACACATAATTAATAACACATGTGTTTATGTGTTACATGTTCATTACTTTCATGATTATGATTATATGACCTTAGAGCTTCTGATTTTTGATGATGACAACACATAATTAATAACACATGTGTTTATGTGTTACATGTTCATTATTTTCATGATTATGATTATATGAGAACATGTTTGTGTTGTGTTGATCATTGCAATTCACTATGTTATATATGTGAGATTTAATCTTTGATTGCATGAAAATTGTTTTGGAAAAGAAAAACCACATGCACTTTAGTTGAACTTAAATTGTGTAGCAAAACAACAGTTTTAAGTCGACTTCATTATGAAGTAAGTCGATTAAAACTCGTGGCTTTGCACAAACTTTTTCAAAGTGTGCTGTGAGAATTTTTGAAGAGAAAGTTTTTCAAAACTATGTTTTTAACTGTTACAAAGTTGACTATGTGTGCAAGCCATTCGACTAAGTTTGTTATGTTTTGAAATTCTGTTAATGCTTGTTTAAAGTGCTAACGATTATATTTTTAAATATGTTTGACCAAGCATTAATTATGAATCAACTGCATTAATTGCATAATAATTAACTTTATTTTATTAAAATTATAAAAAACCAAGAAAATTTATATTTAAATAGAATTGATATGGGGTAGCTAAAATTTGTAACACCATGGTTCAATCCTTTCACACGGTCTATCAAGATTTACAGGTTATTTTTTTATTATTTAATCCTTCTGTTATACATATTTTTTCTATTTCAATTCTACGTAGTAACATACTACTTAGAGAGTACTACGAGTTCTTCTGTTTTCTTCTTTTGTGAGTTAGAGGGTTGCGGAGAGTTTCATACACTATGAGTGTTCTTGGTCCACCGAGGACAAAGTAGCCATTGTGGGAAGGTACTTTTGTATCTTCCGGTTTCAATTTCTTTTATGTTCTTGCCCGCTTAAAGTTCAATTTATTGTTTGTTTTCCATTTCTTTGTTGTTCTTCTTGATGCATCTTTTTCGTTTCGCTCCTTCGTGCTTCTCTTTGCTCCTTCCAATTAGTTCGATACCGTTTTCATCACCACCTGTGTGCACGTACTTACGGCGGCATTGCCTCAAGCATTGACAGTAATGCTCCGTTTTGTTTTGTTTTTAAAACCCTAGAGTGACGAAAAGGAGGGTTGTAAGGTGAATGAGAGAAAAGAGCATTCCATGGTCGTTTGGGATGAAGGAGTGAGAAACACCGAGAGAGGGAGTGGTGGTATAAATGCTGGAATTGGGAGACAAAGATAAAAAACGAAAGTAGAATTTTGGAGTAAGGAAAGAAATCGGAAAAAGGTATGGGAGCTCACCTTTCTTGTGATTGTATAACATCTGAAGTGTATTGTATTCCTGAAATTGGGTTATTTGATGTGTTTTTTTGTATTCTTGCTGGTTCTTGAACTCGAATGATGTTAGGGTCGAAATATTGCTCCTATATATGCAAGAACCTGCCAACATTTACGATTTTTTTTTATGTGGGTTGTTGTTGTTGAAAGGGGTGGAAGAATGGGGTGGTGTTGAAGCTGAGAATTGGGAAAAGGAGAGAAGAAGGTCCAAAATTGGAAGCTTGAAGAAGAAGGCCACAAACATGTATATAGGGTAAATAGTTTAACAATTGAGAAGACAATGCAGATGTAGGAATCATGTATTGAATCTGTAAGTCTTGAGAACCCTATTCCTTCCAATGGTTTTTTGTCCTAATTTGTAACAAATTTATTGGTTATATCTAGTTGGAAAAATATGTAGAAGATTAGAAAATGTTACTCATATACTACTACAGGTGATTACCTCAGTGGTCCTACTAACCCTCTGTCTTAGGTTGATATTTTTTATCATGACGTATAAACTAAACAGGCTTTGATATTTTTCTTTCATCGCCACACACAATCAAATTGTAGCTTCCTGTTAGAAATATTTTTCTTACACACTATAAATTTTCACATCAGCAAGTGTCCTTGTATGTTGACCTGGTATTGGTGCATGTTGATATATATTAGTGTGCACTGAATGTTATATGTTGACCTTGTATGTTGACATCTATTTGAGATATGGGTTTATGGAAACAGTTTTGAGGCCTTCCTTGCTGTTGTTAATCCCAGAAAGGAAGTACCTGAATAATGGGCACAAGAAAATGCTATATCCAAGGACTTCAATTCTCTCTGTGAAGATTCTAGAGCAAAAAGTTATCAACGATCAAAATGTAACAAATATTTGGTTGAAGATGAAAGTTAAGGTACAATATTACATTTGATTTGTTATGTCTTCAAATATAATTAGTTGTAGTAATTGTTTGCAATTGAAAATTGTTTGTCTTATCATGATTTTTTTTTATTGTGTAGCTTGGAGGCTTGAATTACATACTACTAGACGAGGCCGTAGTTGTTTCCAACGCGACCACCCTCATTATTGGCACTGTTGTCTCCCTTGGCTCCCAAGAGCTACTCCTTCAATTGTAGCAGTGACAAATAAGAAATCTTATGTTCTCCTTATGACACTATTTATTTTGAACCAAGAATTGTTTAGCATTGTACGAGTACCATTTGGAGGCATAGGGCATAGGGCATAGGGCATAGGGCATAGGGCATAGGGCATAGGGCATAGGGCATAGGGCATAGGGCATAGGGCATAGGGCATAGGGCATAGGGCATAGGGCATAGGGCATAGGGCATAGGGCATAGGGCATAGGGCATAGGGCATAGGGCATAGGGCATAGGGCATAGGGCATAGGGCATAGGGCATAGGGCATAGGGCTTAGGGCTTATGGCTTATGGCTTAGGGCTTAGGGCTTAGGGCTTAGGGCTTAGGGCTTAGGGCTTAGGGCTTAGGGCTTAGGGCTTAGGGCTTAGGGCTTAGGGCTTAGGGCTTAGGGCTTAGGGCTTAGGGCTTAGGGCTTAGGGCTTAGGGCTTAGGGCTTAGGGCTTAGGGCTTAGGGCTTAGGGCTTAGGGCTTAGGGCTTAAAGGCTTAGGTCAAAGTATGATTAGGGATTAGGGCTTAGTATACTAAGACATAAGACTTAGGCCTTAAAGGTTAGAACTTAGTGCTTTGCCACTTAAGTTCAAATTTGTTCTCAAAGTTTGAATTGCTTCAACTAAATGGTTTTCTTGTTGTGGTTGTTTTCTTTTTAACATTGCTTACTTGTTGTATTTTGTAGATTTCTATTAAATGGAAATTTAAGTTTCCGAAAGAGGATGAAGCGCACAAATAAAATCAAAACATTATGGTAGAGATATCTTTTCATTCAAGTATTCCACTCTGTAATTCATTCCTGTTTATTTACATTTCAGAACTTGTATTGTTTATGTTATGCATTCGTGAGTGATTTATGCATTCATTTTTCGTATCACCTCTCTTTGATTTTTATCTCTTTTTACCTCACCTATACCTTGGCCACATTACAAGCCTTGATTGAAGTCCTATTGATCTCGAGTGTATTTCTAATTCAATTGGTGTGATTAGAAGTTTTCCAAGTTTATGATAGCATAAATTTGGATAATGTGTTGAGAGTTAAACACCTAGATGTTGAAGTCTGAGGTTATTCTTATATTGACACACTATAGAGAGAGACCGAAACACCTCATATCCTGGGACCGGTGGGTTATGCAATTTTCCACCTTCATTTTAGGGCCATTCAGGATTTGTATTATGTATGCAATTTGATGTCCTGTCTATGAATGAGATTTGTCACAATTGTTGTTGTCTGCATACTTTGATTTTTAAATACTGTCTTCTTGCTTGCATGCATTTGGGATAATTAAGGTTGATTTTTCTTTTTCTTTCTTTTTTTATCTATGGGAAAATTATGAGACTTGTAGTTTACGGGCAAAGGCTATGGATGAAGGGCGATTGTTTGAGAAGTTGAAAGGCCCCCAAAAATACAAATTTAGTATGTTCCAATCATATTTTTCTATACTCTACCTCAAATAACTTGCCTTTGAATATTTTTAACCTTTGATTTCAAGCAGAAATTCAAAAAGATTATATTCTCTGTTGACTATCAAAGAATCTGCGTAAGACATTCCTAAAGATGCCTAGTGCAAAGTCAGTCTGGAAGTTGTTTTCTTTTAGGTAAATGTTTTCTTTGGTTGAAATTATTCTGCTAATTTTTTTGATTATGATGTTTCTTTTATTTGTGCAGTGTTTTTACTCCTTAATATCCTAGATCGTGTTTTATGGCATGTGTGAACTCGTCATGAAAAATGAAGATGGAATATATCCAGGTAATTTTACTCAGTTTATTTCTGTCATAAATCTTACCGTAGATCTGGAACTTGTTTGATTTAATTTGGTTTACTTGAAACTGATCAGAATGACTCTATTTCATTGATTGGTTATGTTGATGTAAAAGTCACACTTGTCCAATGAATTCACGGTTAAAATTGGCCAGTGAAATGCTGAACTCATTTTTTTGTGTCTGTGATTATATTACTATTCTTATATCCTATATTTAGTTGACATAATATTTCAGTTCCTGCATGTCATCCTAGTCTAAGGGTCGTTTTCTGGTGTGCTATTCCATTTTTCAATGAGTGGCTCTGTTTTCTGTGTTTTTTCCATCTTAATTTTGCTGCTCGCTTGGAAGTAGTTACCCTACACGTTTGTTTTAGATTATGTCTTTCTTCAACTATCTTCATTCTTTTTCATGGTTGCAGGGGTAGAATGACAGTACATTTGAGCATCCTTGATAGAAGAAAGAAACGGTCATACCCTAGCCATAGTCCCTACCGAAATTGGTGAGCTTTTGTTTATCAAATTTCAAAATTCTACAATTTAGTGAGGTGTGTGGTAGATAATATGTACAACTGTTTTGTGCATTGATGAATCAATAATTTCTTCACTTCGCTTAGTTTATTGTACTAGAATTAATCAGGGAATTGTGCTTAAATGTCCAATATTTTCCCATTTTTCTTAATTGTGCTTAACTTGATCGGAAATTCTTATTTTAACTAATTTGAATTATCTGAGCAAATTATTTTCATTATTCATTGCAGAGAAAATTTTGGAAACATTTTGATACAAAGAGAAAATTACATTTATTATGTTTAAGCTTTGGAGAGATGCATGTTGCTGGCTAAAAGGAAATCACGGTGAAAGTGAAAGTGGAAATTTTTGAAGCACAATTTTTTTGGCTTGCTTGGAACACATCACACGGCCTTAAGAATTTGATTTCTTAAGAAGTAGAAATCATTCACGGACACATGGCATCCCTTCTCTTGTCTTTGTCAGAAATTGATTGAAAAAAATGTTAAGAGACAACAACACACGACCCATTGGAATTAAAGTGGGAGCCGCCACCTAGTGTTGGATGATTTCTTTTCTTTGTATTAGGAGAAGAAAATCGTGCATGGATGGAATAAAGGGACCACCACGTTTTGAATTATTGCAGCTCACGGTTTTCCAATATCATTTCCTATCAATAACAATTCATTTTTGGTAAGCACATGGAAGAAAAGCGGGGCCGCCAATTTAAGAAGGGAACAATGTTTAATTGAAAAGAATGCCACATAAGAGGAGGGGACCACGTTTTTTTGGAAGCACACGGTCATGGGAACTTATTCTCCTTTGTCATGGATGGTGGAAAGAATAATGGAAAGCATACTTTTTGTTTTCAATTTGGTTTCTTAAAGAATTATGTCACGAAAAGAGTGCTTGGAGGCCCCCTCATGCTTTGGCACGTTAGTTACTACAATATTCAATTGGACAACACATTAGGCCGCCCCATTTATTTTGGCTTACGTGGTTTTCAATAGTTATCATCATCTTTCAGGAGAAGGGCATGAAGTGAGGACTACAGACAAGCTCTTTTACTTTGGAAGAAATGCTGATTTCCTTTTATTTAAGGGGTGCGCGTCCATCACATGAAGAGGAGTTCACGGCCTGCACAAGCCATCAAAGAAGTGCAAGAACCTTCCAGTAGGCTTGGAGATAAAGAGTGGTGTTCTTGAACGGACAGCATGCTTGGAGATTCATGAAAATGAAGCTGGAGGAAGCAGTGTTCCAGCAGCAGCCACCTTGGATGAGAATAAATGGAGGGTTGCAGATGAAGGGAAAGAGAAGAGCTGCTACCATCAGGTGCTGTCACGGTCTTTAGCTGGAAGGAAAGGAGTCTCAGCAAGAAGATAGCAGTCAAGTATCTTCACGGATGATGGCAGCAGAGAGCATGTCCAGCAAGCAGAGAACTGGGACGTTTTGGACCAGCTGCAACGTGATTAAAGGAGAAGGCTGGAAGCTTGGAGGTGCTGCAAGTAGATGGAGCAGCCACCACCGAGAAGACCCCTTCACATTCTTGTTGCTAGCACACATGCTGGAATGAAGAAAGGAGTCTACTGCTAAATGTAGAAGGAAGAAGAAGAAGCATCCACCTGCACCCTGGAACAAGGAGGTCTCGGCTGCTACCATGAATTGAAGAAGAAGTTGTCACGTTCCAGCAGTGATTGAAGGAGCACGTCCAACTCACATCCAAGGGAAGAAGCTCACGGTCAGCTGGGAGAAGAGGCAGAGATCACGGCCAAAATGGAGAAGGAAAGGACAAATGGTGATTCACGAGAAGAAAGAAATGCAACGGATTGCAATTGGAAGTGGAGCCCACCATTTCCTTGACAAATTTAGGAGTGAAGAAAGTCTCCAACCTATGAAGGCAGAGGACAAAACCTTGCTGGAGACAAGGAGGGCTCACGGGAGTTTGTTTCTGAGTTTTGGCTATAAAAGAAAGCAAGCAGCAGAGAAGAAAACTCATTAGAATTAGGAGTTAGAATTTTAGGAAGACAACCACGGGTGTTTTATTTTCTGCAGCTCATTTTTTCCTTCTCCCCGTTGGGGAGGTTTAGGATTTGTTTAATTTTATAGTTTCTATGTATTGGATTTTAATTTAAGTTAATGGTAATTTCCACTGTGTTTTAATTTTAATCGTCAAAATTTCATTTCCAAATTACGTTTACAAAAACTTTATTCAGTTGTTTCTCAGCTTTACTTTTACAGTCTGTTAATTTTACTCCTTTCAGTATTTATTTTTCCGCATCCAAACAATAACACAAAAACACCCCCCACTTCGTGTTAGATCTGAGACTGAACCGCAATATTGGTCCTTGAGAGACGACCTAGGAGTCACTTCCTAGTAATTATACTGCATTATTTTCGTGCACTCAACTTTTGTGAGCGGTGCGACCCGTTAATCAAATTTTGGCGCCGTTGCCGGGGACCAATCAATAACGGTTCGGTTTCAGATTTTGTTATGTAAATTTTTGTTCTGTTAATATGTGTCTTTTGTGTGTTTTGTGTTTTGTATTTCTCTAGGCGACAACGACACCTTCAGCAAATTTTGGCGGCGTTGTCACTTCAGTTCCAGGTTTTTTGTTTTAGATTTTTACTGTGTTAATATATATTGTGTATATATGTGTGTAATTGTGCTATGTTCTGTATTTAGTTGTTAAAAAAAAAAATTTTAAAAAATTAAAAAAAAAAAAAAATTTACAAATTTTTACTATTGATGTTCTGTCTTGTGTGTGCTTCTAGCATGTATAAATGTGTTTTGTTTTATCTGATTCGTAATTTTTAGTTTTTAGTTTTTACTTTTTATTTTTCCATGTCTACCTATTTTAATGTTGTGAATAATGCTTATTCTGCCAATGTCTGTGATTATGATTCTTATTCTGCATATTACTTTGATTTTAAATCTGCTGATTTTTATGATGAGAACAATATGTTCCATCATCCAATTTCTGAGAGCTCTCTTTGGGAGCCAGTTCCACAATATGAGAGTCAGCAGTATGATTCTCCTATTCAAATAACTCCTCAGCCTTCTACTTCTGAACCTACATTAAAGGAGTTACTAGAGCAGATGACAATGCAGAACATTCAGTTTCAGAAAGGGAACATGCAGTTCAAGCAAGAGAGCATGGAGTTCCAGCAGGAAACTCAAGCTGCCATACAAAATCTGAGTGATCAGATCAGGCAGATGGCCACTCTTGCACCTGAGGAGACTGATGAAAATTTTGGGGACCCGGCAGAAGTAAGCAGTAATCCTGAACCAGGTAGACCACCTTCACCTTCCCACACTCTAGAAATCTTCAAGGAAGAGGAGGTAAGCATACCGCAAATTGATTATTCTGTTGATTGTGATGATGATCGGTATGCTAATGATTATATTGTTGCTGAGTCTGATTTTAATTTTTCCTCTGTGCATGATGAGAATCGCTTTTTACTATCACATTCAAATGTTTATTCTCCATGCACTGAACATGAATATGAGTCTGTGGTTGATAATGCATGTAATTTTAAAATTGATTCATGTTCTGAGGATGTATCTGAGGTTCAGCTTGTTACACTGGATTTGGGTGTTTTACCTCTGCATGAAATTTCGGTGGAACCATTTTGCACTAACCCTATTGCAGGAGGTACAAATGAATTTGACCAATATGCACCCACAGTGGAAGACAAAGGTGCCACCGCTCACCAAAGTTTCAACAACAATAGGCACCTCTTGAACCTGCTCATCAACAATAACTGCATAAATCCAGCAGTGGAAAACATTTCACTGGTTGATCAAATTTGGAGGATGAAGCAGTTCGTCCTCAAAACTTCCTTGCTGGATTCTGAAGACATCTCCCTGAAAGTCCAAAATTGGCAGCTTCCACCATAACCTACGGGAGTTTGCATTTTCTTTCTCTCCCTTTTTCCTTACTTTTATTCCACTTGTCCATAATATGTTTCCTGTTTTGATTGCTGATGTTATGATTAGAACACATTGAGGACAATGTGTAGTTTAAGTGTGGTCTATTGGGAGAGAATCTGTATTTTCTTTGTTTTGTGTGTTTTCCTTTTTTGTTGTTTTTGAGTGTTAAATTTTTTCTGTTTTAAGTTGTTTTTAGTGTGTTTTGTGTGCAATAAATTTTACATTTTTCTCTTGATTTCTGGATGATGTCTAAATCGTAGATTTTTCCTTCACTTCATTGATACTCAGTTTGAAATCCTTGCTTTTCTTTGCTTGGAAGATAATTATAACGTTTAAGAGGTTGATTTGATTATGACAAATACCCTGAGTGAGATTTGAGCCACTTTATTTTCTTTCTTGTGTGAAATATGTTTCTTGATTGCTTTCACATATGCCTTGTCTTGATTCTTTCTGATATACTTGATTTATATGCATGATTGGAAATGATAAAGGCATTTTATTTATTGAGCCTCGTTAGCCAAATAAGCCTACCCTGTTATTATCCTTCGATAACCCCTTTGAGCCTATAATTTCTCCATTTCTTTGTGTTGAAGCTCATATACTGATCCTAAGTGAAAAAAAAAATGATTACCTTAACCTTAGGAATGTCTGGAGCTACAGAAGTGTTTTGTGAATAAGTGTGGTCTCCTTGGGAATTCTGATGAATTGGCTAGTTGGTTCCTCATCATGTTTTGAAATGATGATTTATATCCTGTTGTGTGATAAAGAAAAAAAAAGGAGAGACAGGATGGAAAAAAAAATGATGATGAGAAAATTGAAAAAAACAAGTTTGTGAATAATGGAGTCGAGAAGAGGATTGAATTAGAGGTTTGGGCGTGATTTCACTGTATTTACACTTATTCCCTAGTGCTCCTCTATTTCTTCTGAGCTATAGCTACTTATCCATATTTTATCCTCCCCTGTCCTTGGCCCCATTACAACCCATAAAAGACCTTTGGATCTGAACATGCATATGTTTTAAGTATTGATAATTAGAGACTTGCCAAGTCTGCTTGTGTTTGCTTCCTTGAGTGCATTGAGTGAAATTGATTTACCTTAAACACTTGAGAGAAACACTGTTAGTGCATCTGTGAGGTCTTGTTATTTTTTTAATCACCTCTTAAGCTGATTGATTATTTTTCTATGTATTGAATTTCTTGGATGATTTCTGTAAGTATCTCCTTTCTTTGATTTGTGTTGGATATTATTTACTTCTTTTCTCTGTCCAGACTTTTTGAGAACTGTGTAAATTCTGTGTGTTTTCTTGTGAGTCTTTATTTTCTGTATGCTGCGTTTGTATCACTCCTTTGATGTCCTTGAACCATTCCCTGATTTATGTCTTAATTTTGCCCAGGAGTGCAAAAGACTAAGTGTGGTCTATTTTGATGAATCAATAATTTCTTCACTTCGCTTAGTTTATTGTACTAGAATTAATCAGGGAATTGTGCTTAAATGTCCAATATTTTCCCATTTTTCTTAATTGTGCTTAACTTGATCGGAAATTCTTATTTTAACTAATTTGAATTATCTGAGCAAATTATTTTCATTATTCATTGCAGAGAAAATTTTGGAAACATTTTGATACAAAGAGAAAATTACATTTATTATGTTTAAGCTTTGGAGAGATGCATGTTGCTGGCTAAAAGGAAATCACGGTGAAAGTGAAAGTGGAAATTTTTGAAGCACAATTTTTTTGGCTTGCTTGGAACACATCACACGGCCTTAAGAATTTGATTTCTTAAGAAGTAGAAATCATTCACGGACACATGGCATCCCTTCTCTTGTCTTTGTCAGAAATTGATTGAAAAAAATGTTAAGAGACAACAACACACGACCCATTGGAATTAAAGTGGGAGCCGCCACCTAGTGTTGGATGATTTCTTTTCTTTGTATTAGGAGAAGAAAATCGTGCATGGATGGAATAAAGGGACCACCACGTTTTGAATTATTGCAGCTCACGGTTTTCCAATATCATTTCCTATCAATAACAATTCATTTTTGGTAAGCACATGGAAGAAAAGCGGGGCCGCCAATTTAAGAAGGGAACAATGTTTAATTGAAAAGAATGCCACATAAGAGGAGGGGACCACGTTTTTTTGGAAGCACACGGTCATGGGAACTTATTCTCCTTTGTCATGGATGGTGGAAAGAATAATGGAAAGCATACTTTTTGTTTTCAATTTGGTTTCTTAAAGAATTATGTCACGAAAAGAGTGCTTGGAGGCCCCCTCATGCTTTGGCACGTTAGTTACTACAATATTCAATTGGACAACACATTAGGCCGCCCCATTTATTTTGGCTTACGTGGTTTTCAATAGTTATCATCATCTTTCAGGAGAAGGGCATGAAGTGAGGACTACAGACAAGCTCTTTTACTTTGGAAGAAATGCTGATTTCCTTTTATTTAAGGGGTGCGCGTCCATCACATGAAGAGGAGTTCACGGCCTGCACAAGCCATCAAAGAAGTGCAAGAACCTTCCAGTAGGCTTGGAGATAAAGAGTGGTGTTCTTGAACGGACAGCATGCTTGGAGATTCATGAAAATGAAGCTGGAGGAAGCAGTGTTCCAGCAGCAGCCACCTTGGATGAGAATAAATGGAGGGTTGCAGATGAAGGGAAAGAGAAGAGCTGCTACCATCAGGTGCTGTCACGGTCTTTAGCTGGAAGGAAAGGAGTCTCAGCAAGAAGATAGCAGTCAAGTATCTTCACGGATGATGGCAGCAGAGAGCATGTCCAGCAAGCAGAGAACTGGGACGTTTTGGACCAGCTGCAACGTGATTAAAGGAGAAGGCTGGAAGCTTGGAGGTGCTGCAAGTAGATGGAGCAGCCACCACCGAGAAGACCCCTTCACATTCTTGTTGCTAGCACACATGCTGGAATGAAGAAAGGAGTCTACTGCTAAATGTAGAAGGAAGAAGAAGAAGCATCCACCTGCACCCTGGAACAAGGAGGTCTCGGCTGCTACCATGAATTGAAGAAGAAGTTGTCACGTTCCAGCAGTGATTGAAGGAGCACGTCCAACTCACATCCAAGGGAAGAAGCTCACGGTCAGCTGGGAGAAGAGGCAGAGATCACGACCAAAATGGAGAAGGAAAGGACAAATGGTGATTCACGAGAAGAAAGAAATGCAACGGATTGCAATTGGAAGTGGAGCCCACCATTTCCTTGACAAATTTAGGAGTGAAGAAAGTCTCCAACCTATGAAGGCAGAGGACAAAACCTTGCTGGAGACAAGGAGGGCTCACGGGAGTTTGTTTCTGAGTTTTGGCTATAAAAGAAAGCAAGCAGCAGAGAAGAAAACTCATTAGAATTAGGAGTTAGAATTTTAGGAAGACAACCACGGGTGTTTTATTTTCTGCAGCTCATTTTTTCCTTCTCCCCGTTGGGGAGGTTTAGGATTTGTTTAATTTTATAGTTTCTATGTATTGGATTTTAATTTAAGTTAATGGTAATTTCCACTGTGTTTTAATTTTAATCGTCAAAATTTCATTTCCAAATTACGTTTACAAAAACTTTATTCAGTTGTTTCTCAGCTTTACTTTTACAGTCTGTTAATTTTACTCCTTTCAGTATTTATTTTTCCGCATCCAAACAATAACACAAAAACACCCCCCACTTCGTGTTAGATCTGAGACTGAACCGCAATATTGGTCCTTGAGAGACGACCTAGGAGTCACTTCCTAGTAATTATACTGCATTATTTTCGTGCACTCAACTTTTGTGAGCGGTGCGACCCGTTAATCATGCATACACATGGATTATGGCTTTAGATTCACGAGCTGGTGCGGCAAGAAATTGTGATCCAGCCGGATGGGGTCTTGCTCTGGTCTGTACTCCAAGTACAACTATTTCTTCAGTCAATGAAAGATAATTGGTAGGTTGTTCTTCGGTCAATGATGAATCACAATAGCATTCTATATATAATAGGGCACCACTCTATTTTTATGAGTATTAGTTCTGCACTTTGATTATAGTGTTCGCAGACACCAGGTTTTGGATTTTGGAGTTTTCTCTAGGTTACTTGGAGTTTTTCTCAAGGTTACTTGATAGCATTTTGAATTTGAATCCATGGTTAAAAAAATCATCTCATGCATGTGTATTTTGAATCCATTTAAATAATGTATATTTATCTTGTCTATTGACTTATATTCTCTTGTGATTAATGGGTGCTTGATATGCAAGTCGAATATCTCTATCAATATTTTCTCTTAAAACTTATTAGCAATGCATGGCAGTGAAACAGTGCAGGAGAAGCTGATAGGAAAAAGTATTGCAAGTATTTCTTCTTCAAATAATCAAGAAACGACATCAATTAAAGTTAATCACAATTGTCACCACCTCCATCCTCAACTATGTAATCATTTACTCTCTTTTCCTTTTCACATTACTTTTCTCTAAAATTGTTGTCTCATGTTTTTATGATGGGCACCTACTGACATGGTTGATGGATATTTTATTGATTTAAATTTGCTGGCATCTTTTGCATGTAAATCACACTATAATTTATCTATTACTATATTTTTTGAGGGACACCTCTCTTTTGGATTTGTGTTGGTGTTGAGCTCTCTGAACTGTTTTATATGGTGAGAACTAAGAACTACATGCACAACTGTACATTACATGTTTTGATGACTGATTTACTTTTGTTGTATGTTTAATAAATTGTGTTCTGACTCAAGATTAAAGGTGAGTGCCACTTTATTGCTATGCATTGATATATAAGCTGGTTCATTCTTTTAGTTCGGGTATAAATGAGTAATATGCAAGAAATTTTGCCGGTCATTGGTGTAAAGGCTATAATTTGGTGCATACTTTGAGTTATACTATAAATAGGGGTTTGTATGTTAAAAAAGAAACTCGGATTTTATTGTGTTGAGAGTTAGTTCACTGTCATTTCAATTTAATGATTTTAACTAATAAGTTCTTTTATTTATAACTTTTACTAACGAGCTTTCGATTTTGACCGAGTTTCTAGCTTTGTTTTTGTTTTTGCATGCGGTACATACTACATAGTATTACAGCTATGTGGTATTTTTTTACTTGAATAATATTAAATAAATAAATAAGTATAAAATACTATCAACTAATACATGACTAAATTGATTGAATTTTTAAGAAAATAAAAACTTAATTGAAAAATAAATAACTTTCTGTAGTTTAAATGTTTATTTTTTCCTTTCAGTTTTAAAAAAAATTAAAGAAAAGCAGAATAAGATTTTCTTTATAAAATGTTGAAAGTGTATAAAAGGAAATCAGTGAATTGAATGGGTGAGTGCAGAGAGAGTGGGCGGGAAAATCACATTTCTCTTTATCTTTCATTTTTTTTCCTGGAAAAATGATTCAGGGTCATATAGTTTGGTTTCGGATGTTTTCCAAATTATTAACTTTTTCAATTGTGGTGTGGTGGAAACATCTGAGACTGGATAAAGCAGGACAGGATTTCATTTTTGCTGTCTTTTGTATTATTTATCTTCTCTTTTGTTTCTGTTTTTTTTCAAGAACTTTTTGTTTGTTTGAATGTGGATCATTGAACATTATTGGCTTAAAGGTTTTTCTATTTCAGTTATACCTAGTTCTCTCTTGTCTCTATAATTGTTTTATTTGCATTTTGTGAAATGTTATGTGTTATTTGTGTTCTCTGTTTTCTTGTTTGCTTTATCTTGTTATTTTTTTTCCTTCTTATATTTGCTTTTTCTGAACAACCGATATTCTTTTTGGACTCCTTTTGTTTTTGGAGTCTTTCTTTATATTTTTTTATTAGGTCTTATGTTCTTGCTATCTTTTAGTCAGTTGTTTAGTTTTTTACTTGGTTTAGGACTTGGCGATGAAATATTGAATTATTTGTGTAAAGAGTATTTTGTTATGCATATATATGAGTGTGTCAAGCTTCTAGAGAGAAACTGGAGCGTAGTGAGCTTTCTGAGGCTAACTTAGCCTAAGTCCATTGGCAAATTGAGAGAGTTTAGCCTAACTAGCTTGCTAATTGTTTCTTGTGCAGATTGCTTAAACTGGAGTGCAATCAAGGTAACAAAAGAGAAAGTTGCTACTGCATTTACTTCAATTTGTAAAATTGTTTACTGGCACGACATTCACTTCCAATTTTTAAATTTGTTTGCTGATTTATGTGCAGAGGTCAGTTTGTCCAGTTTGATTTTTGTATATTCTTGATTGCCATTTAGTTCCATCCCAATTAGACTGTCATATCTCATTCAGTTTTACGAAGTAACTAAATAAAGCCTTGCATTTCGAATTTTGATTGCATGATTGAATGAATTAGATGACTATGGTTTGCGTTGTATCACATTAAATAGACCAGTTTAGACCATCAATTTTGACTAGCTTGGATTGATGTTTAACCAATTCAGTTCTTGTTTTGAATCATATAAATTTGAAGCTGGTTAACTGTTCATTTTCATGTGTATTTGTTGGATTGTGGTGTGACTTAGATGTGCAGAACTGATTTGTTTGAATCACTAAGTTAAGCCGCAGTTTAGTGATTGCAAGGTGAATTTTGAGCTGAATCCATGAGAAAAGCAGCAGCAGCAGCAGCAACCCGTTAGGGAGTTTGAAATTGAAGGGAGTCCTCTATCTTACACTGCTTGTGTTTTGGTTGAACTGATTATCTTTATGGTTTGTAATGGATTGCAATGAGCGAGTGATGAGTCGATATTTTCTACACTTCACTTAGTTTATTGTACTAGAATTAATCAGAGAATTGTGCTTAAATGTCCAGTGTTTTCCCATTTTGCTTGATTGTGCTTAATTCGATCAGAAATTCTTATTTTAATTAATTTGAATTATCTGAGCTAATTATTTTACAAGGAAAATTTGGAAATACAATTTGGGACATTTGAAGGTTAAATAAGAAATGGAAATAGAGCCCAATGTATTTCAGCCATTTCAGTTTTCGCTGGTTGCTGCGTAAATTTTGTGTCAACTTGTTTGTCCCCGTTCAGGTTCAATTCTTATCCGTTTTCCATGCAATTTTTTTTCATAGTTTCGTATGGATGTCTATTTTCACGTATAGTTTTTCGTTTGTTCAAATTCCTTTTGTGTTGTTCCCAGTAATTGTTTTACTCCCCTATGTCAGTCAAGTTCTTACTGTTTAAGTGGCTTCTAATTTGTTTGCATTGTTTGCTTATTGTTTGATTCTTCTGGTGGCTGGAATTGATCATTGGACGGTGCTAAGACCTTCCAACACTCAAGGATTCAACTCTCATATTGGCACATTTTATAGCTCATTTCAAGAAGTAACATTGGAAAACATGCTAAAACTCACACCAAGACCTCCAAAATGCAATGTTGAATTCTATTGGATTGGTATTATGAAAGTAAACCACAAGGCCCCATGCAGCTGCCACATAAGGGAGGAAGGCATATTTCACATAGCTCACGGCCATTTGGGCAAAGTTCAGCACATTTGAAGTAAAATGATGGAGAGGGACCACACATGGCAAGTTCACGTTTTTCTTCTCAAATAATTGGAAGAGCATGGCCCATGCACAATTCATTTTGATGAAGTATTTAGCAAACATCAAATGGAAGACCACGTTGCAACTCATTTCTTTCAAGCCAAAAGTTTGCAAGTTGGACAAACACATGGGGCCACCACTTGAAAAACATTCACGGTTCCAAATATAAATTGCAATAGCAATCTCCCATTGAAAAATTCAGCAAAACAAGTGGAAAGCAAAGAAGGGGCCACCACATTTCAAGAAGCAAATCACGTCCAGAGAATGAAAAAAATTGGAGAAAGGGCTTGCTAAATATTCAATATATTTTTGGACAAATTGAGGGGCCACCATTTTGAAAGCTAAACATGGGACTCCAAAATGCTATGTTTGCTTTTGATTTTTCATAAAAGCACACGGCCTTCTCCAATTTATTTTGGCTGCAGCTCACAAAGAGAAAGCAAGGCATAGATGTGGTGATCGAAGAAAGGGAGCTGCACATAGTTTTTAGTTTTAAAGGGAAGCCACATCCTTGTAGGAGGAGTTCACGGCCACATGGAGAAGAGAAGCTGTTGGATTTTAAATTGGCAAGTGAAGTGTTGGGGAATGATGGAAGTACACGGCCTTGCTGGAGTTGGAAGCAAAGAAGAGGAGTCCAACTATCTCCATGTCCAGCTGCAGCCACCCTTGTTTGAAGCTTGGCTTGTGGATGTGTAAAGGGAGAAGAGTTGAGAAGGTTGTTCACGGTCCAGCTGGGAGATGAAAGACAGCAGCAAAGTTTGCGTTTTAAAAGAGGAAAGGCAGTGAGTAAAGGTTTGGTCCAGGAGTTGGTATCCAGCTGAGTTGGAAGAAGAAGTGAAGCACCGTGATGAAGTCTCCAAGTTGTTGCTACCATAAGTTGAAGAGAAAATGCAAGGTAGAGGAGAAGGATGTGCACACGGCAAATGGAGGGCCCCATCCTATTTCTTTGGCACGGCTTGGAGGGGAAGAAAATCAGGAAGCTATGGAGACAAAAACAAAACCTTGCTAGAAACAAGGAGGGCTCACGAGAGTTTGTCCAGAAGATTGGCTATAAAAGAAGCAAGCAGGCAGAGAGGAAAATTATTAGATTTTAGGAGTAGTATAGGAACTACCCACGTCTGGGAGGAGGCTACTGCCTCTTCCTCTTTCAATTAACTCTCTGTATTTTCATTTTCCAAACAGTGCAACAGTGATTTATTTTCTGAAGAGTGTAGTGTGTTACTGTAATTTTTATTTTTACTGTCCAGGAATTTAATTTCTAAGTGTTGAATCTTTGCTAAATTTGATTTCCAATTAAGTGCTTTTAATTTTACTGTCTCTTTATTTTACCGTTTATTGTTTTCTTCATCGTTAAATTTTGTCAATGTATTTTTCTGTTCATTTTATTTTCAAACGTTATTTTTGCGGTTTATTCTCTGTCAATGTATTTTCACTGATGTTTTTATTTCTACGTTTAATTTTACAGTTTTTGAATATTTACTGTTCCATTTTTACCGTTTAATTTTATTTACCGCATTCAAACAAAATCACAAAAACACCCCCCCCACTTCGTGTCAAATCTGAGACCGAACCACAAATATTGGTCCTTGAGAGACGACCTAGGAGTCACTTCCTAGTAAATATACTGCATTAATTTCGTGCAATCAACTTTTGTGAGCGGTGCGACCCGTTCATCAGCGAGATATTGATGATGGTATGAATTATTGTCCGCAATTAGGGGTCTAGTCTTTTTTGTTTGTCTTTAATTGTTTGCGTGTGATAGTCATGTATGTTGTTTTTAAAGGTAATTTTACTTTTAGGGGTATCAAGGGAGTAGCATAAGATAATTCTGGCAAGGCAAGATTTGGTACTTAAGTAGCCTTTTTGGCTCACCTCTTACCTGGGATTTGTGGAAACCCATAAACCCTTTAGATTAGAAAAACTTTTAAGAACAAAGATGTCAAGTTATAGGTCTTCTAGGAGTAGTAATCTCAGTTTTGACCATCAAAATACTTTCAAAAATATGATTGAAACACTTGAAAAATCTAGGAAAAATTGTACCTTTTGAGAAAATGATAGGATTGAGTTTGATATATATAATCAAGTTAATAGGGAACTTCCATTCTTTGGTAGAGATATAAGTGCATTAACCTATTTAGCTTGGGAAAAGAAAATTAATGAAATACATTCACGCTTTGCTAAAATTAGTGAACCCCGTAAATCCTATGCCTTTTCTAGAATAAATGAAAATTGTGTTCCTAGACTTTACATTTCTATGTTTCAACAGGTTTTTGCATGCATACATTCATTGTTTTTATCTTGTATTATTCATTCATAAATATCACTTTAAAATATTTTCCATCACTGCGTGTATATTTTGGCCTGAATTAATCATATCATATCTTTCTGGTGCTGAACAATGTGTTTCAAAATTGAAGTATTCTCCTTCTTGAGTTCATTTAACTGAATTTAATCATTTTTAAAACTGTATGAAGTTTTTTTAATTTTTCTTTATCTGAACATAATGTATTCACGTTCCAATAGATCTTTTATTTCAGTTTAAGGAATAAAGGCACATTATTCAAAAAAATTCGTGAAGCTTGGTAGCAAAAAAGCACCTTGTGTACTTATTGCATAATCATCACAATTCATTAGGATTTAGGATGTTATTATTAGTATTTTGTTGTTTTCTTATAACTTGTTATTTTCACCCTATCTTTTACCTTCTAATCATATTTCTATCATTAATTTGACTTTACGAAGGCATAAAAGCTTTGAATTTTACTTCATAATTTCAGGTGGTACACTTTTTCTATTTCATAGAAAGGCTTTGAGGTACTTTAGAAAGTATGGATATAATTGGAGAAAGAAAAAGGATGGAAAGACTGTGAAAGAAGCTCATGAGGTTTCTTTTTCTATTTCATAGCTAGTTTCTTTTACTGTTTTAAGAGATTTCAGTTTTATTTTGCTTTTATAAAATATCTTTGCTGTTTTAAGAGTAGTAGTTTTAGTTTCTATCCTGTTTTAGTATTCTGTTTCAGATTTGATAGTGAGATTCTTAGTTATTTGTTGTTTTTAGATAGTGAGTTTCTATCTACTTCTCTTAACTTTCTTTTATAGTTTCAAACTGGTTTAGGTAGATACATTGAGGTTCTTAGTTGACTTTTCCAGGTTTTGCATGATTACTTGTCTACTATTTTTAGTTCTTGATTGTGAATGATTTATTGAGTTTCTAATTTGAGTTCATAGTTTCTAGCTAGATTTTACAATTTCTTTCAATAGAATTGAATAGTTTTTACATGAAATGTGAGTTTCGAACTAGTTTTGACAGATTTTATCTTTGAGAGATTTCAGCCTTGCCTTACTTTCTTTCACTGTGTGATGCATTCCTGTTTATTTACATTTCAGAACTTGTATTATTTATGTTATGCATTCGTGAATGATTTATGCATTCATTTTTCACAACACCTCTCTTTGTTTACTACTACGACCTTCACTTCCAATTTTTAAATTTGTTTGTTGATTTATGTGCAGATGTCAGTTTGTCCAGTTTGATTTTTGGTATATTTTTGATTGTCATTTAGTTCCATCTCGATTAGAGTCTAATTGGAGTCAAGTATTTCTAAGTAGACAGCAGCAACAACACCTCAGTGTGGAGCTTGGAGCAGGCTAGAAACAACCATCAAAATAGGGAAGTTGTCTAACATACCCTTATTTTGAATTGTTGCTTCGGCTTTAGCTCTTAAGTGATAGTATTGAATGGATACCGTACTGATTGAAGTTTAAATATCTGTGCAGCTTTGGATTGATGAGAATAGGAAGGTTAGTGCACAAGATTGCAAATTGAGTGCAACTAGGATCCATTTTCCACGTCAATTGTGCAAGACCGAGAAAGGGAGAATTCTTTATCTTGTGCATTGTATCTTGCCTGTTTAGCCAAGAGAATATTAAGCTGTGTGATATATGTGTGTAGGATTGGAAAATCAGACCAAAAGAATTGAATTAAGGATGCACAAAGTTGTCCAGAAACAACAAAAGTGGAGCACGTGATTTTTGTTTTCCTTTATTTTGTCCACAAAGTTTACCTTTATTTTGTTTCAACATATTAATTCTAACTCCTTTGGCAGCCTTCTTGGGTAATTGATGAAGAATTTGGCATGGGTTATTGCGAGAAGAAATCTACACCAATTGTGACTAAATATTCAGTTGAACAATACAGTTAATATATTAATCTTTTTTTCCTTAGGTAATTCTTAGTTGATTCAAAAACTTGGTTTCATGAGTTGAAGTGCTGAGCATCTGACAGATTCCTCTTTTGTACATAAGTTTGCATATTGGATCCTTGTTTATATGTTTTGATATTTTGTTTTTTTTTTGCATATGATATGATAATATTTTTATTTTCTAGCATTTTGTTCTTTTGAGCTTAATTCATATATACTGGTTTGCAGGGTGCCAATGCAGCATAATGAATTATGAGCATGGAGGTAAATTTTATTTTCATTTCCCTTGCCTTCTGTTTCTGTATTTTTTTCATCTTATTTTTGTTGCTCGCTTGGAAGTAGTTACCCTACATGTGGGAGTTTTTTGCAGTATTCATGTGTTGAACTTTTTTGGCTTTTGTTGGCCCTAGATATGAAATTGATCATCGTTTAGTAACAACATTTTTTAATTTCGCTTATTTTGTGCCTAGCTTTGTTCTTTGGTGTCCCTACAAAAGAGGTTTAATCGCATGACAAAGGACCTCATCTGTCGAGAAATCCAATTAGAAGCCGCGAGGGAGGATGGAAAAGGTGTTAACTGTTAGTCTCTACGGTATGTTTTTTGTGCAGTTGTTCTATTGCAAAGGTTTGATGATTTTGTCGATGTAACTTATGTTATTACAGACATTGGGTCAAAGCAAATGCGGATTCGAACCTGTGCTCTGGATGTCTAGCAGTTTGGATTTACTCAAGTAGAAACTCGAGTTTTACAACTCCCAAGGTAGATTATTGTATATCTATGGTACTACTCTGTCATTTTTATCATGCACTCTCATCATTTTTGTCATTTATTTTTTTTGTTTGAGATAAGCTATATACAGAGTTGTAGTTTTATCAATTATTTGTCCTACTAATGTTTTGTTCAATGTAAAGTTGTGTTCAGTTGGAGATCAAATTTTTTTTGTTTTGTGAGGCTAACTTGGCCTAAGTCTATTGGCGTAAGTCTATTGTGCAATTAACCAATTAACCATGATAATTTTACTATGTCTTTCTATTTGTTTTGTTACAAGTGATTTATACATCTTGTGGGAGTCTTCGCAATAAATACTTTGCAGCTCAACTAGGAGCGGAGAAAGTAGTTGACTACATAAATGGTATTCTTTGAAATTTGTAATTCCATATATTTCACGTTCTTTTTAGAAAAAATTTCGTTATATACGATGAGTTATTATGTTTATGTTTTTTACTATGAAATTATTTAAGTTCATTATTGCTCTAAAACTAATTGAATTTTATTGGCTTTAAGGAAGAATAAGATACTTGCTGAAATGGGATTACCCAGTGTTTGGGACCACCATTAACTATCAACGATCAAAATGTAACAAATATTTGGTTGAAGATGAAAGTTAAGGTACAATATTACATTTGATTTGTTATGTCTTCAAATATAATTAGTTGTAGTAATTGTTTGCAATTGAAAATTGTTTGTCTTATCATGATTTTTTTTTTATTGTGTAGCTTGGAGGCTTGAATTACATACTACTAGATGAAGCCGTAGTTGTTTCCAACGCGACCACCCTCATTATTGGCACTGTTGTCTCCCTTGGCTCCCAAGAGCTACTCCTTCAATTGTAGCAGTGACAGATAAGAAATCTTATGTTCTCCTTATGACACTATTTATTTTGAACCAAGAATTGTTTAGCATTGTATGAGTACCATTTGGAGGCATAGGGCATAGGGCATAGGGCATAGGGCATAGGGCATAGGGCATAGGGCATAGGGCATAGGGCATAGGGCATAGGGCATAGGGCATAGGGCATAGGGCATAGGGCATAGGGCATAGGGCATAGGGCATAGGGCATAGGGCATAGGGCATAGGGCATAGGGCATAGGGCATAGGGCATAGGGCATAGGGCATAGGGCATAGGGCATAGGGCATAGGGCATAGGACATAGGGCATAAAGGTTTAGGTCAAAGTATGATTAGGGATTAGGGCTTAGTATACTAAGACATAAGACTTAGGCCTTAAAGGTTAGAACTTAGTGCTTTGCCACTTAAGTTCAAATTTGTTCTCAAAGTTTGAATTGCTTCAACTAAATGGTTTTCTTGTTGTGGTTGTTTTCTTTTTAACATTGCTTACTTGTTGTATTTTGTAGATTTCTTTGAAATGGAAATTTAAGTTTCCGAAAGAGGATGAAGCGCACAAATAAAATCAAAACATTATGGTAGAGATATCTTTTCATTCAAGTATTCCACTCTATGATTCATTCCTGTTTATTTACATTTCAGAACTTGTATTGTTTATGTTATGCATTCGTGAGTGATTTATGCATTCATTTTTCATATCACCTCTCTTTGATTTTTATCTCTTTTTACCTCACCTATACCTTGGCCACATTACAAGCCTTGATTGAAGTCCTATTGATCTCGAGTGTATTTCTAATTCAATTGGTGTGATTAGAAGTTTTCCAAGTTTATGATAGCGTAAATTTGCATAATGTGTTGAGAGTTAAACACCTAGATGTTGAAGTCTGAGGTTATTCTTATATTGACACACTATAGAGAGAGACCGAAACACCTCATATCCTGGGACCGCTGGGTTATGCTCACAATTGTTGTTGTTTGCATACTTTGATTTTTAAATACTGTCTTTTTGCTTGCATGCATTTGGGATAATTAAGGTTGATTTTTCTTTTGCTTTCTTTTTTTATCTATGGGACAAATATGAGACTTGTAGTTTACGGGCAAAGGCTATGGATGAAGGGCGATTGTTTGAGAAGTTGAAAGGCCCCCAAAAATACAAATTTAGTATGTTCCAATCATATTTTTCTATACTCTACCTCAAATAACTTGCCTTTGAATATTTTTAACCTTTGGTTTCACGCAGAAATTCAAAAAGATTATATTCTCTGTTGACTATCAAAGAATCTGCGTAAGACATTCCTAAAGATGCCTAGTGCAAAGTCAGTCTGGAAGTTGTTTTCTTTTAGGTAAATGTTTTCTTTGGTTGAAATTATTATGCTAATTTTTTTGATTCTGATGTTTCGTTTATTTGTGCAGTGTTTTCACTCCTTAATATCCTAGATCATGTTTTATGGCATGTGTGAACTCGTCATGAAAAATGAAGATGGAATATATCCAGGTAATTTTACTCAGTTTATTTCTGTCATAAATCTTACCGTAGATCTGGAACTTGTTTGATTTAATTTGTTTAATTGAAACTGATCAGAATGACTCTATTTCATTGATTGGTTATGTTGATGTAAAAGTCACACTTGTCCAATGAATTCACGGTTAAAATTGGCCAGTGAAATGCTGAACTCATTTTTTTGTGTATGTGATTATATTACTATTCTTATATCCTATATTTAGTTGACATAATATTTCAGTTCCTGCATGTCATCCTAGTCTAAGGGTCGTTTTCTGGTGTGCTATTCCATTTTTCAATGAGTGGCTCTATTTTCTGTGTTTTTTCCATCTTAATTTTGCTGCTCGCTTGGAAGTAGTTACCTTACACATGGGAGTTTTCTGCAGTATTCATGTGTTGACATTTGCTTGTATTTGGGGTTTGAGTATTTATTATTATTTTGATGTCTATTTTTGTTTCATTGAGCTTGACATTTGCTTCAATTCTCTCTGTGAAGATGCTAGAGCAAAAAGTTACATACTTGAAGAGCTCTCAAAGATTGCAAAAGGAAAAGTTGTTTTTTTATGCTTTTCTTATCATCATCATCTAAACTGTTGTATTTGGAGACTTACTGGTGAAACTTTAAAGGAAGGTTCAGTTGTTTTAGATTATGTCTTTCTTCAACTATCTTCATTCTTTTTCATGGTTGCAGGGGTAGAATGACAGTACATTTGAAGCATCCTTGATAGAAGAAAGAAACGGTCATACCCTAGCCATAGTCCCTACCGAAATTGGTGAGCTTTTGTTTATCAAATTTCAAAATTCTACAATTTAGTGAGGTGTGTGGTAGATAATATGTACAACTGTTTTGTGCATACACATGGATTATGGCTTTAGATTCACGAGCTGGTGCGGCAAGAAATTGTGATCCAGCCGGATGGGGTCTTGCTCTGGTCTGTACTCCAAGTACAACTATTTCTTCAGTCAATGAGAGATAATTGGTAGGTTGTTCTTCAGTCAATGATGAATCACAATAGCATTCTATATATAATAGGGCACCACTCTATTTTTATGAGTATTAGTTCTGCACTTTGATTATAGTGTTCGCAGACACCAGATTTTGGATTTTGGCTCTAGGTTACTTGGAGTTTTTCTCAAGGTTACTTGATAGCATTTTGAATTTGAATCCATGGTTAAAAAAATCATCTCATGCATGTATATTTTGAATCCATTTAAATAATGTATATTTATCTTGTCTATTGACTTATATTCTCTTGTGATTAATGGGTGCTTGATATGCAAGTCGAATATCTCTATCAATATTTTCTCTTAAAACTTATAAGCAATGCATGGCAGTGAAACAGTGCAGGAGAAGCTGATAGGAAAAAGTTTTGCAAGTATTTCTTCAAATAATCAAGAAACGACATCAATTAAAGTTAATCACAATTGTCACCACCTCCATCCTCAACTATGTAATCATTTACTCTCTTTTCCTTTTCACATTACTTTTCTCTAAAATTGTTGTCTCATGTTTTTATGATGGGCACCTACTGACATGGTTGATGGATATTTTATTGATTTAAATTTGCTGGCATCTTTTGCATGTAAATCACACTATAATTTATCTATTACTATATTTTTTGAGGGACACCTCTCTTTTGGATTTGTTGGTGTTGAGCTCTCTGAACTGTTTTATATGGTGAGAACTAAGAACTACATGCACAACTGTACATTACATGTTTTGATGACTGATTTACTTTTGTTGTATGTTTAATAAATTGTGTTCTGACTCAAGATTAAAGGTGAGTGCCACTTTATTGCTATGCATTGATATAAGCTGGTTCATTCTTTGAGTTCGGGTATAAATGAGTAATATGCAAGAAATTTTGCCGGTCATTGGTGTAAAGGCTATAATTTGGTGCATACTTTGAGTTCTACTATAAATAGGGGTTTGTATGTTAAAAAAGAAACTCGGATTTTATTGTGTTGAGAGTTAGTTCACTGTCATTTCAATTTAATGATTTTAACTAATAAGTTCTTTTATTTATAATTTTTACTAACGAGCTTTTGATTTTGACCGAGTTTTAAAGTTTTAAAGTCGTGTGCATAGTTACTTTGTTATTAGATATCACTTTTGTATTTAGTTGCAGAATAAATGTATAAGTGTGATTTCCTACAGGACCAATCTCTATGCAAGTAGCTTTCTTAATTAAATTCCTTCGTATGTTTCATTGAGCTGCTGAGACTTTACATTTATTCTGATTTCTACTGATGATGCATTGGAATCTCTAGTGCTACATTCTTTTGGTATATGTTCATATATATTATATTTAATACCACGTGTTTGTTATGCTCAACTCATTATTTAAAATCTGATATTAATAAGAATTGTAGGATCTTTTTCGTCTTTGATCTATTTAGTAGCATTAGTCTAGGCATAAGCTAGTTTTTGTATTTTTAGTTTCAAGTTTGAAATACCTGTAGGCATAACATAGTTAGATGAATTTGAAATTGCTTAGTTATTGTTTAGTTGATTATAGTAGTATTAGGTTTGTTCAGATTTTATAAGTTCATTCTAATTTATAGTTACTAGATTAGTTTTAAATTTCAGCTTTGCATAGTGAATTTTTGTATAGTATTTGTTTGTATTGTTTTTAAGTTTTCTACATTAATTTTTACCTATTAGAACTTGTTGAGATAGCTTCTGTTACATTTTCCTTGGTTTAGTAAGTCATAATTCTGCATAGCTTTTAAACAGGCGTAGTTTTAGTGGATAGATTTTAGTGAATAGGTCAAAATTCAAATCTAGCATCAATTATAGTACTTAACTTTGTTTCTAGCTTTTATTAGTTGTTTGAAACCTGTAGGAATCAGGTTAGTTGGTTTTTAAGTTGTGTTTGTAGGAGTACTTAGTGTTATGTGCTGCTTTTGTTGATTTAATCCAGTTTCTTAGATTTATATAGTCAGATTTTATATTTTCACCCTTATGAAGCAAATATGAGTTCGGTTAAGTGATTTTAAAGTTGTGTGCATAGTTACTTTGTTATTAGGTAGTGTTAAAATCATATTTTAGAACTAGTGCAGTTTTATTAGCCTAATTTTATTAGTTAGTGCTGTAATTTTTAGTAGTATAGGTATATTTTGATTTGTTAATGATTCTTAGCAACTAGTTCAGTCTGTTGTAACCTTTTAATATTCAAAACTTGTTTCGGCACTTACCTTGAGGTTTTATTATAGGGTAGTTACAATTGTTGCATTTTAACTTAGACTGTCAAGTATGTTAGGCTTTAGGTAGACAAATTTTTGGTTTGTGATAGAAATAGATATTGTAGTAGTTCTTAGACTGATTGAACCATTTTGAATATGTTTAGATAGCTTTTATGTTGTATATATGATAGATTAGTGCAATTTATAGTTTCTATGTAGTACAACTTAAGATGAACCTGTTAAGTATATTGTATTTTTGTTGGCATATCTCTTATTGATCCAGTTTCAGGTTTTTATCCCTGATTATAATGTCAGTGTTGCTGAGTTGCTGAGTTTTTGGTTAAAATTAGTACAATTCAGTTCAAAACTGTATAGTTAGTAGTGCAGTTCAATTTATATTGTAGTTTAGTACAATTTAGTATAGTTCAGTTTAGTACAATTTGATAAACAAAAAATAGTTCAGTTCAGTTTGTCTGAACTATTTTTTAGTTCAGCTCAGTTTAGACAAACTAGTTTTTAGTTCAGTATAGTTTTTAGTTCAGTATAGTTTTTAGTAGTGCAGTTCAATTTGATTTGCCTACCCCTAATATTGGGTGGTGGTGATCCACAGGATTCTCTGGTCCTTGCTTAATTTCCTTAACAATCAGCTGAGTGTTTTATCCTTTGAGTGTGTCAAGCTTCTAGAGAGAAACTGGAGCGTATTGAGCTTTGTGAGGCTACCTTGGCCTAAGTCTATTGGCAAATTGAGAGAGTTTAGCCTAACTAACTTGCTAATTGTTTCTTGTGCAGACTACTTAAACTGGAGTGCAATCAAGATAACAAAAGAGAAAATTGCTATTGCATTTACTTCAGCTTTTAAAATTGTTTACTACTACGTCCTTCACTTCCAATTTTTTAAATTTGTTTGCTGATTTATGTACAGATGTCAGTTTGTCCAGTTTGATTTTGGTATATTCTTGATTGCCATTTAGTTCCATCTCAATTAGAGTCTAATTGGAGTCAAGTATTTCTGAGTAGACAGCAGCAACAACACCAACACCTCAATGTGGAGCTTGGAGCAGGCTAGAAACAACCATCCAAATAGGAAAGTTGTCTAACATACCCTTGTTTTGAATTGTTGTTTCGGCTTTAGCTCTTAAGTGATAGTATTGAATGGATACCCTAATGATTGATGTTTAAATATTTGTGCAGCTTTGGATTGATGAGAATAGGAAGGTTAGTGCACAAGATTGCAAATTGAGTGCAACTAGGATCCATTTTCCACATCAATTGTGCAAGACCGAGAAAGGGAGAATTCTTTATCTTGTGCATTGTATCTTGTCTGTTTATCCAAGAGAATATTAAGCTGTGTGATATATGTGTGTAGGATTGGAAAATCAGACCAAAAGAATTGAATTAAGAAAGCACAAAGTTGTCCAGAAACAACAAAAGTGGAGTACGTGATTTTTGTTTTCCTTTATTTTGTCCACAAAGTTTACCTTTATTTTGTTTCAACATATTAATTCTAACTCCTTTGGCAGCCTTCTTGGGTAATTGATGAAGAATTTGGCGTGGGTTATTGCGAGAAGAAATCTACATCAATTGTGACTAAATATTCAGTTGAACAATACAATACAGTTAATATATTAATCTTTTTTTCCTTAGGTAATTCTTTGATGATTCAAAAACTTGGTTTCATGAGTTGAAGTGCTTAGTATGTGATAGATTCCCCTTTTGTACAACATTTATGGCCATGTAACATTTTTTTTCTATTTAATCCTTAATCATATCTTTGACCCTAATCATAACTCTTATCCTAATCTTAGCTTTAAATATAAGCATACAACTTGAGACTTGCTGGTAAAACTTTAATAAAAGGTTCAATTATTTAAGATTATGTTTTTCTTAAACTTCATTAATAGAAGGTTCAATTATTTAAGATTATGTTTTTCTTAAACTTCATTCTTTTTCGTGGCTACAGAGGTTGAATGATAGTTCATTTAAAACATCCTTGATAGAAGAAAGAAACGCTCATGCCCTAGCCATAAATCAATGCTCATTGTGAATAATCTATCAAATTAATACTACTTTTCAAGGCAATTTCAATATTGTCAAGTAGTATTCAAGAAAGTAGATAGGGCTAAAGTAATCCTGAGTCGTCTCCCAACGAACATGGAATTACTTTTGAATATCTGACTCTTACGAATGTTATGCAATGTTTATGGATAAAAGTAATGTTTGGAGGATGTTTAAAAAAAAAAATAAGAAACTTAAAAACTTAAAAACAGTTACGATGAAATAGGCTAATTCCACTGCTTTTCCAAGGTAGATTCGTCATTGGTTATTCACAGATAATTATTCAATTGATTATTGTTTTAAGTTTCAAATTAATTAAAGTACATTCTTATATAATTTGAGGGCGATTATGCATTTAACCAAAGTAAATTATCAATCAAATGCAAAACCTTTCTAGATTATTCACAATAAATTCAACCAAAGTACATTCTCAATCAAATTCTATTGTGTTTAATCATGTCTATTCTTAAATCTCCTAACCAAATTAAAAGCTAATCAATCAAAGTAAATTCTCAATTGATTATAGTTGAAATTATTACTAAACAATCAAAGTACATTCTCAATTTGATAGTAAAAACCATTTAATCATATGAAAGTTCCTAAATTAAATCAAAGTAGATTCTCAATTTAAACCTAGAAACCCTAAAACTCATATAATCAATATGCATGTAGATTCAAACAGATTATGATGCAAGAATCTTTGCTTTTAACAAGATAGAGAGATAAAAGACATAGAGAGAACAACTTAAATCAATAACCAAAGTAAACAATTGCATTAACTCAATCTAACCTCAAAATCCATAATGGAATTACAGCAGAATAGCCCTATATGCTTAGCTCTCCATGAATGGAGTTAAATACAAGATGAAAGAAAAGTGAGAGGAGTATGAGAGAATGAATGAATTAAGTGAAGTCTCCTTTTCTGCCTCCCTTGGGTCTCTTTATATAGGCTTGATTGGACTTGGACTTTGAATAGTTTGTTGATAAGATATTTTCTGTTGATATATTATATCTTTCAAATATTCATTAGATTAAATAGTTTTAAAGAATATTTTATAGATATTAACTCAATTATCTTATATCCTATATCTTCCAAATAACTAAAAGATTTAGATAATGATAAAATTATTTGGAAGATATTTTCTGTTGATATTCCCAAATTAAATTCAACAACTGAATTTTATCTTTTAGATTTTCTGACTTTCCAAAATTGCACAAATACCTTGAAATTTCCTCTATCTGCACTTTAGCCCCTTCTGAATTTTCCAAATAAAATCTGATTTTGGCCTTGAATTGCCATTTGGACCAATAAAACTTATATTCTTAGCTGCACAAATAAACATTAGAACATCCAAGAATAATTTATGCACTAAAACTCACTTTTTACGTCTCTTTATTTCACAAACCTAACAATTCCAATCATCACAAATTCACTTAAAATCAACCATTTAAGCACAATTATTCCATCAAAAATTTGAATTTTAAACCATAAATGTGGACATAAATATGCACTCATCACAAGACTTAAATGACTTGGTACAAATTTGCATTAAGGTAGAGCAACAACTATTGAGAAAAGGTTTGAAAACTATCCACTCTAGCTCTAATGTCAAAATAGACTTTAAGAGGGAGGGAAAACAAATCAAAAGAGAGGAGCCTCCAAGGAAATTTGAGAAACCCAAAGATGGATCAACATCCTCCAAGCGCACTAGTGATATTGTTAACCCTCGGCAAGTGTAATCGAATCGTATCAAGTAATAATAAATGGTAAGACCAAGTATCGTTTCCCAAAGGACTCACGGCCTAAACATTTATGTGATTTGTTGATTATCTTAGACTTTGTACAAAAGAATATTGTTGTTGAATTATGCAAAAATAAACATGAATGCAGGGTTTTGATCAATGGACTTGAACAATGCAAAAACAGTTGATGGATAACATGAATGATTATGTTGTTGGGGTTTACCAATTCATCCTATCCATTCTCATGTATTCAAGAATTCATCTTTCTTCATTAATGTTAATGTCACTTTCTAAATTGCCTTAAACCCAATGTCTTGGTGAAGAAAGCCTAATCCTAATAATCACTAGTTTACAATGTCTTGTCTCCCTAACAATTATTCATGCATTACATTCGCACAGAAGCTTAAAGGCAACCAACCATCATATCCTTATGTCTAGGCAATACTACTATTGGGAGAATTTCTTCATGTCTAGATATATCTATATGTGTCCATACAAATAATATCAATGATCATGCAATTGAATGAGTTAAACAAAGCATGCATAGAGTATAGAAGAAAAACCCTAACAATTAATGAAAGAAAGCATATAAATTAAAGAACAAATTCAATACATGATAGTTTCAAAGGATTACAATGGTTCCCCAACAACAACGAAGGTTTAGTTCACCAAAATCATGGTGAAACTAGATGGAAAACAATGAAAGATAGAACCCTAGAATTTGAAGAGTAGAGCTTGAGCAACCAAAATCCTCCTCCAAGGGGTGAAGAAAGTGTATTATGCTTCGTTCCAGCCAAAGATGACTGACCTAGGTCGACTAAAACCTTATATATTATTCTAAAAATTACAGAATTGTGGCCCAAGGCCCATAAAAATGGCGCTCAGCGGTAGATACCACTCAGCGGTAAGTACGCGCTCTTCTATTTGACGCTCAGCTGCATTTTTGCCCCTCAGTGGTGACTATGGGACCTCAAGAACACCGCTAAGCGGTAATTTCCGCTGAGCGGTACTTGTGTCTTCTCTTGTTGTGCACTTTTCACTTCCTTTTCTAATTCCGACTTCTTCCTACTTCACTTCTTTCATCCAATTCATGTTAAAACCTGCAAAAACAAGGAAAAACAAGCATAAAAACCATCCAACTCTCTTATTTCAAAAACATAAAAAAAAGCATGATTCCAAGCTAGTTTCTAAGTCATAAAGGTTGTCTTTAAGGTCAATTTTAAGTATAAAAATAATAATTTTTCAACTGTTATCAGATATCAAGTGTTTTAAGTGTCTAGGAAGGGGACATATTGCGCCAACTACCGCTGAGCGGCACTCTCAAGAACGCGTTGGCATTGCTGAGGGGAAAAATGCCGCTGAGGGGAAGAATTGATCATGCGCTATTGCCGTTGAGCGGTATTTACCGCTGAGCGCCACTTTTCTGGGCTTGGGCCTACTTTTCTGTAATTTTTAGAATACTATATAAGGTTTTCGTTAACCTAGGTCAGTCATCTTTGGCTGGGAATGAGGCAGAAACACACACTTTTCACCCCTTGGGGGTAGAATTGGAGATGGTGACGACTCTCCTTTTCTCTTTCTCGGGGTTTTCTATCTCTTCCATTCTTCCATTCCATTGTTCATCCAGTTCTTCGATGACGATGGAGAACTAAACTTTTGTTGTTGTTAGGAAGTCAATGTAATCCTTTTGAAACTCTCATGTATTAAATTTGTTCTTCAAGATCTTTTATAAGATACATGCTTTCTTTCATTAATTATTAGGGTTTTTCCTCTTTGCTCAAAGCATGCATTGTTTAACTCATTCGATGTCATGATTATTGGTTTTGTCGATATGGACACATACAGGGAAATCTAGATCTAGGAAATCTCTCCCAACAGTAGTATAAACCTAGACATAGGAGTATGATGGTTGGTTTCCTTTAAGCTTCTGTTCACTATAATGCATGATTAATTGCTATGGAGACAAGACATTGTAAACTAGTGATTATGATTAGGCTTTCTTCACCGAGACATCGGGTTTAAGGTAATTTAGAGAGTGGCATTAACATTAATGAAAAGAAAGACGAATTCATGAATACATGAGAGTGGAAAAGGATGAAATTGATAAACCCCAACAACATATTCATTCATTTAATTCAATTCACGTGTTTTGTTTCTTCTTACCATTGATCAATCCATGCATATATATTACTTTTGAGTATTTGCATTTAATTCTTAATCAATTGATTTTACAAGTCTTAGCTAATCAACAAACCACACAACTTTATAGGCCGTGAGCCCTTTGGGAGAACGATACTTGGTCTTACCAAGTTTATTACTTGATACGATTCGGTTACACTTGCCGAGGGTTAACAAGTTTTTGACTCCGTTTTCGGGGATTAAAAATTTGTTCATAAAGTTTTTGGTGCCGTTGTTGGGGACTCGTGGTTGAACTATTCTATTTGTGTGATTATTGATTACCTTTGACTTGATTTTTAAATTTTTATCTTTTTATCTTTTCTTTTATCTTTTGATTTTATTTTTATCTTTTTGTTTGTTGTTTTTATTTTATCTTTCGATCTTTTATATTTCTATCTTCTTATCTTAATATCTTTTTTAATTTTTCTTTTTATCTTATTAGTTTATCTTCTCTATCTTTTTGTGCTAACAAATATTTTCTAGGGTTTTGTGCTTAATGCTTGCAGGATATTTCATATATTCACATACTTCAAACGTAAATCACATCATAATATATATATTCCAAACATTGTGCATAATCAATTCAATTCAAGAGAAAAATAAAGTTAGACTCCAACATTATTTGTAGAACACTATTTGGCCGAACACTATTCATCACACATTATTCACCGAAGTGAAACGAACGCTACAGGACGAACGTTATATTCCAACATCATGCCGAACACTATTGGGACGTACGCTATCTGACGAACGCTGGTTGCCGAACGCTCACGCATACTCCAAAACCGATCGTTCGAGACCCAAAGCTTAAGACCGAACGCTAATTCCTGAACACTATTCACCGAGCGTTATAAGCCGATCGCCCCTATGCCAATTGGACGGACGCTAAGAGATTTAAAACAAATTGACCGAACGCTAAAACCGAACACCCACAATTAGGCCGAACGCTAAAACCGAACACCCACAATTTAGGCCGAACGCTGATATTAAAACTTGGGCCGAACGCTTGGATCGAGTACTTAGGCCGAACGCTTATACTCACAGCAATACCAAGGTCGAACGCTTAATATTTGAACCTAAGAATACTATCTTAAGGTCGAACGTTTACAATTATACTAGCCAAGACCGAACGCCGGTGATCCAAACCTAAGAATCCTAATTAGGAACGAACGCTCACAATTCCTAGTTCACTAGGGCTACACTCACAAGTACGAACGTGAACGCTCGTCAAACTACTGAAGAACGAACGCTCAACATATTTTGGCCGACCACTAATTGGTCGAGCCATTGTGGACGAACGTTCAATGTTTTGGCCGACCGGTTGAGCCATTTTGGACGAACGTCCAATTCGAAGCCAAAATTTACGAACGCGCGTTTCTGCAGAATTATGCAGAATCGCAGGTTTTCCAGAAAATCCAGAAAACCCAGAAACCCCAAATTTTTCATCCCCTTCTTCCCAGATTTGCATCAATCACAACATATATCATCAATCAAACAAAAGATCTAGCTCCCCTTACCTCTTGAAGACTTCCTTGAATTTATCTCCAAAGGGTTTGATCTCCTTCCAACTTCAAAAGTTCTCCACTTCTCCTCTTTCCCAGAACTTGCAGCCACTCTTCCACTCCTCCAGATGCAGCACCAAATCCTCCTTGCACTTCAGCAGCTCCCCACCTCACCTTCTCTCAGTTTTGCAGAAATCCTTTCCCTTCCAAGTGCAGAACCCATACCCCCATTTATCTCCCACAAGCCTCCATCTTTCCTTTCTTTTTCTTGTTTTTGAATGGGGAATGGAAGCAACGTTTGCTGTCCCTTGGGGCCAGCAAAACTGGCGCTTTCCAGCGCTCGTTCCTTCCTTCCCCGTTTGTTTTGTCTTTTTTTTTTTTTTAAATTACGATTCCTTACAGTGTATTAATTGGACGTGACACATAACAACAACATGATGATAAACTCACTTTTACCAGTGATTAAAGACAACAAAAAATAATTAGGATAATACCAAAAATTCACTAAGAAATAAAAATTATAATGGTATATTTCATAAAGTGAAAAAAAAAATGAAAGAAGAGGGAATAAGTGTATAATAAAAGAAAAAATATAGTTTAAATAGTTACCATTATTTTATTGCTAGTATTTAATAATTTTTGTTATAATAATAATAACAATAATGTTGTTAATAATATTAATATTATTTATTTATTTTATATTAAATTTAAAAACCAGGATTATACAAGAAAAAAATAATAAAATAATGATTAGTGAAGGTTCCATGGCTAATAAGTGGAACTCTTGAAACATTTTGTAAAAAGAAAAATTATTCATGTACATAAAAAAAAATTCTCAACACAAGAGGAAATGAAAGTGATAAATTTATAGAATATATAATGTGATAACAAGAAAGAAATATATAAAAAAAATTGTTTGATAAATATATATAAAATAAAGATGTATATTTATCATTAGTCATCTACCATGTGAAAAAAGAAGTTTGTCGACTTCTCATAGTTATGGAGATGCTGAATGAAATGTAAGTCATTTTCTATTCATGGTTGTGTATTTTTGTTTTATTTTTTTGTGAATTGGGATAATTATGTTCTTTTCTTGCGTTGAAGAGTTTCATTAAGAAAAAAAAAAGTTGAAGAGGAAGTTGTTTCTGGTTATCTTGAGGGAAAAAAATTATTTATTTAATTAAGGAAAGACAAGTGGAAGAAATGACATCTAAAAAAAATTGAAAAAAAAGAAACTGTGTAACATCCCAAAATTATACAGTCATCAACCATATACTTAGAATAATTACACGTATCAATAACTCAAAACAGTTTTAAAAGTAAAGGGAACAGATAATAAATAAATGGCCGAACGGCCTTTCATGTATAAATTAACGAGCGTTCACAAAATAATAAGGACGAACGGTTTACAAAACAATTACCGAACGTCCAACTATTTACAATCAACAAAAAGAGCGCTCGTCACAGCCGCTCGCTACTTTAATTACACTAACTAAATAACCGAACGCGTCACTGTTCGGCCTTCACTTCAACTTCTACTAAGTTTTCTTCAGTAATGAGTTCTTCTTCAAGAGTTTGCTCCAAGGACGCCTCTCCCTCTGCTCACATCCACATGGATGATCATTGCATTTGACAAGACGGATATACATAGACAAGACAACACAATGGAAATGCAAGGGTAAGCTTATTGAATTTAATTCAAGTCAAACATACAGTTTATACAGATCAAACATATCAATTTATTCATAACACATGCATTCAAATCATACATTAACTCAACCAAAATCCTGATACTAGACCGACCGTCCGGACATGTATGAATTCTGTGTAGCTACGACGTCCGTGCACCCAGGTGGAAGAGCTGGAATACTCGTCAGCTGCCACCTGAGGTTAGTCCGTTCTGTCCAAGTTACAGTTATGGACTAGGACCTCCTGCCATTCCCACTCATGACATGCTCCTCTCTACTTGAGAACGAGCACTCACGGAATATCAGGATGAACCGCCAGCTAAGCTTACCACATTCATACTTTACAAATCTCAAATTCCATCCAAGAGTCGTTCCTCCCTGGAACGCTCGTTCAAATTCCACAATCACAATTTCAATTCTCATAGAGTTCGCACATCTTAATCCTTCCTCTTAAATACATTTTCATTTTGTGTTCCACTTTCTTAAAAGAACGAACGTTCACTCCCCTTCATAATGAGGACGAACGTCAAGAGTTTGACCAAGAAAGACTCCTTCGAATCAGTTGAATGAACTGATTCTAGTACGATCCAATAATACTTAGAAAAATCTAAGTTCAGTAATACTTGAGTGAATCCAATGGATAGGAAAGATCACAAGTTGTTTAGATAAATAAACTGGACAAGATTTAATTTAGGAGACAAACCGCCAGTCAATGACCGAGCGCGAATATAGGCTTTTGAAATGAATTTTGGACGAACGTCACTGAGGACTTGGACGAACGTCAATAAAACTATTGGACGAACGCTATTTAGATTTATGGACGAACGCTATTTCAATTCAGGACGAACGCTATTACCGTTCGTTGATAATTAAAGAAGAAACGAACGTTCGGTATATGACCGAGCGTTCTTTATCACATATGCATTGGGACGAGCGTTCGGTATCAGACCGAGCGCTACTTATCATTTACAATTTTAGGACGAACGTTCGGTCTAAGACCGAGCGCTACTCATCATTCACTCTTTTGAGGACGAGCGTTCGGTCTAAGACCGAGCGCCACTTTAGGACGTACGCTTTTAGGTCGAGAACTTTCACTGATTCAAATTCAAAGAAGTTTGGGATTTCTATAAGATAAGGTACTTAAATTTATGCCTTACAATCTGACTAAGTGTTCAAAAGGATGTTATCAAGCTTCTCAATTCTCACGCAACACTCATGAAGTGTACGTCTGGCCAAATGCTCAAACGTAAAGCTATATAAGAGGGAGTTCGTCCTCAAAGGAAAATCCTTTCCAAATGAAAGGGTTCGACTATTTCAAATAATTTACCAAGACTACCGAACGGTCAATGACCGTATTCGATAACGAACGTTCATTTTCATAGTCTTACACATTCAAAATCAACTTACAGTATACACATTTTTCAGTATAATCTTTCATACATCAATTTACTCATATCATAGTACAAATCCATACATTTTCATTGCATCATCTCAACATACAGCTCATTTTCACTTAATCAAAACATAAAAATTCCATCATTTCCACACATTAATTCGGATCATACTCATATAATAAAATCAATTATCAAACATCATACTGCATACAAATTTACAGAACGCTCATACAGTACAAAACATATAAGTCCCAGCACATTCATGCAACACAGCAAATCACAAGAATTAAACTTAATAAGCTTCCCTTACCCGGATTGTAGTGAACGTCCTAAAATGAATGGATCTTGATTCGTCTAAATGAGGCTCTCTCAACGTTTCTCTTAAGCTTTCCAACTTAAACTAACAAAAGAAAAATGAAGGGCTTAGCCTACACCATTGCATGCAACTGAATACAGTTTGCAGGAACTCCAGAAACGAGCGTCCAAGTGAAACTTACCAGAACTGGAAGTTGTTCGGTTCAATATGGAGCTCTCGGTGCAGTGGTCTTCCTCACAGTGCTGAAACGTGAACGGAGCAGTGTAGGGTGACTTACAGAAGAGAGAAGGAGAGGGGTTCTAGAGAGAAGGCAGAGAATTTGGAAGCAAGAGTTTAGGGAAGAAGATGAAGAGTGCAGTGGGAAAGGGAAGAGTTTTTCAGAGAAATTAATTTCTCTTCCCACGTAGGACGATCGTCCATCCGCTCACTGCCACTTGGATCCCACTAACCATTTGGAACGTTCCAAAGTGACACTTGTCAGCATGCATGCATTGTGAACGTGAGTGCGTTTTAAATGAAGGAGTGTGCGTGTCACGGTGCATTAATGGAAGCACAGTGGTGACTCAGCAGAGTAATTATTGGGGCGTGACAAACTGCAAAAGATGAAGAATTTAATCTTTGAAATTATATCAAATACAGGCTTTCCTAATATTTTGTTATTTAAAATAAACAAAAATATATGTAATGTAAATGCAAATAAAAATAATGAGATGTTATCATCAAGATAAGACTCTAAAAAAGTTTCACACACTAAATATTGAGATTTTTGTCACAATTTTATATCTCTAAAATAATATGCAAACCTCAAGACATAACTATTTATCGGATTCAAAACCTAAATCGATACGAAAAGTTAAAATTAATTTAATGTGTCATACTTTTTCTCTTACTGTGTCATATTGTCATTCTCCATGTTTGTCACACACTTAATGTTAAGCTCACTTTTTATGTTTTGGATTTTTCTTATCTTTGCTTAAATCATTAAATAGATTGAAAGGTTGCACCCAAAGAACATATATATTGAAAGTAATTTTTAACCTAAAAAGTACAATAAAAGTAAATTCTTTAATAACTTTTATTTATTAAAGGTACTAAAGTTAATCATTATCCATGTACTAATTTAAGTTGTATACTATTAAATTCTTGATTCATAATGGTTAAAATGTCATAACATAAGGAAAAAACACGCTTACACAATGATTTATTAGGAATATTTACCAACCAATTTTTGCCGCAAAGTTGATAACTTTGATGTCCAAATATATATCTAAAATAGTTGGAATAATTCATTACAAAATAAGAAAAACTTAATTAGAATTTATTTGCAACTAATGAAATCATTATATAAAAATATTTATTAACTTACGATAATCTTTAATAAAAAAATTCCATTTGTTTGTAGTTAAATGTTCTCCAACAATAAATTCAGAAATATAACCCAACTTTCATTATGTTTTTTTTTATCTACAACAGCAAAGGGTTATTAGCAAATTTTTAGTCATTTTGGATATTTGCAAAAATAATTATAACTTGTCCATCAAACTTCATTTTGAGGTAATAAACCATCAACTCCAATCAATAGTCAACATGTCTTCAATGTCAACTTGGATCCATAATATTAATATATATATATATATATATATATATATATATATATATATATATATATATATATTTGCAATTTAACTAAAATTAATAAAAAAAATCATCATAATTTTCAAATAAACTAGAATTTAGTGAGAATTTTGATATACTTTGTTAGGAATTTCACATATAAAATCAAATCATATATATAAATAGATTATCTTTGTCTAATAAATCAATAAATTTTATCGGAAAAAAATTCATACTTCTTTATTTATCAAGTTATCAATGTAAATAGATATTACAAGATATTGTTACACAAATAAAGTTACTGATATATTTATAATAAATCAAATTACAATCATTAATCATGTTTCTAATTAGGCCAAGAATATACTTTTTAAATATAATAACTAAATAATGTATGGTATATATATAGACCGAATGGTTAATCCGCTACGACCGATCAATCCATCCGCAACATCAACAATGTTAGACCATAATTGGGCCAATGTTTAAGTTATTATTAGGCCAATAGTCTAGCAGACGATAAAATAATCAAAGAGATTGTGGAGTTAAGGGCGAAACGAGTCTCTCCCGAGCGGTCGGCCTCAAACCGAGAAAATGACAATGAAGCAAGCCATAATCACACCAACCCGAACGCCCGAGGAAGAAGGGATCCAACGCCCCTGTAAACCGTTCGACCTACCAGTTTACTCCCTTTTACGGCGACCATCACGCAAACTCCAATGCCAGAAGAAAACCCTCCTTCATTAGATAAGTACGATGGATCAACTGATCCAGATGATCACCTCAGGACGTTTTTTAACGCTATGGCATTCTACACGAATAGCGACTCGATCATATGTAGAGCCTTCTCATTATCACTCAAGGAGGAGGCGTTGGAATGGTACGATACTCTTCCCCAAAATGCAGTAGATTGTTTTGCTACCGTGGAAACCCTCTTTAGAAGGCAATACGCCTCCAATCGGAGATAGAAGATGACACCGGCGGAATTGGTGAACACCAAACAAGAGAAGGATGAAACTTTGAAGGCCTTTATGAAAATGTATAATGAAACCGCATGACGGATTAAAGATGTTAATCAGACGTTTATCATTAGCAATTTCCCTTCGTGCCTGAGACCAGGATATTTTGCTGAAAAATTATATGCGCGATCACCAAAAACTATGGAGGAACTTTAGGAAAGGGTTGTAAAGTTCATTCGTATTGAAGACATGAGAAACTCAAGGAGGAAACAACATCAAGAAGCTTCTGCAGGGGGAACAAGAAAGAAGGGAAGCGATCGTCTAACAACGACAACAAAAACGAAGGTCAACATTTGAGGGATCTCCCCCGGATACCTAAGTTCAATCACTATACAAGCCTTAGTGCACCAAGGGCTAAGGTTCTCGAGGAGGCTCTCAATGCTGAACTTCTCACACTCTAAAGGAAGGCAACTCCCCATAATGCAGACGAGAGAAAAAATTGTCATTTCCATCAAAACTGCGGCCATACTATGGAAGAATGTATGGTACTGAAAGTTGAAATAGAAACGCTTATCCGAGCGGGCCATCTCCATAAGTACATAAAGGAAGAAGGGGCCCAAATAAGAAGTCCCATAGAGGAAAATCTCTATGTAGAAGTCCCGAACGGTCATATCACAGAGATGACCGAAGTCGGGCACTATCAAAGTCGGAGGCACTACCGTAGTCGTAGTCCTAGTTGTAGTCATGAACATGACCGCTCGATCCGTGGGCGTATCGATACCATTTCTGGAGGTTTTGCTGGAGGATGGGCGTCATCCTCGGTCCGCAAAAAGCACCTAAGGAATTTGAAAACAGTTCACATGGTGGAGAGAAAGCCTCAATCCTGGCCACCTATTACCTTTACTGATGTCGACTTTCATGCTCTTGTCCTTGATCAAGATGATCCCAGTGTTAAAGCTTAATTGATTATATGCTCTGTGTATTCAATTAAGTTTGTTATTGTTGAGATTGTTGAAAGGGGGAACACTAGTTTAGCTGAACCCACAATCTAAGTGATATATGAGTTTTTGATGATGATAACACATAATTAATAACACACATGTATTTGGTGTTACATGTTCTATGCTTACATGTTATATGTGGTTTTGAGAACATGATTGTGTTGTTTGTGTTGTTCATTACATTTCACTATATGTGATTTATACATGAATGCATGACATATGTTTTTGGAAAAGAAAAACCACAAGCACTTTTGTTGAACTTAAATTGTGTGGAATAATAATAGTTTTAAGTCGATTTCATTATGGGATGAGTCGGTTAAAACTCGTGTCTTTGCACAAACGTTTTCAAGTGTGTTGTGAGAGTTTTTCAAAGAGAAAAGTTTTCAAAATTGTTTTAATTTGTTATAAAGTTGATTACATGCATGTTGCATTCAACTGAGTTTTTTATGTTTTGAATAATTCTTAATGCTTGATATAACTATCACAACGACTATATTTTTTGTTGAGATTGTTGATAGGGGGAGCACTAGTTTAGCTGAACCTACAATCTCAGAGCTTCTAGTTTTTGATGATGATAACACATAATTAATAACACATGTGTTTATGTGTTACATGTTCATTACTTTCATGATTATGATTATATGACCTTAGAGCTTCTGATTTTTGATGATGACAACACATAATTAATAACACATGTGTTTATGTGTTACATGTTCATTATTTTCATGATTATGATTATATGAGAACATGTTTGTGTTGTGTTGATCATTGCAATTCACTATGTTATATATGTGAGATTTAATCTTTGATTGCATGAAAATTGTTTTGGAAAAGAAAAACCACATGCACTTTAGTTGAACTTAAATTGTGTAGCAAAACAACAGTTTTAAGTCGACTTCATTATGAAGTAAGTCGATTAAAACTCGTGGCTTTGCACAAACTTTTTCAAAGTGTGCTGTGAGAATTTTTGAAGAGAAAGTTTTTCAAAACTATGTTTTTAACTGTTACAAAGTTGACTATGTGTGCAAGCCATTCGACTAAGTTTGTTATGTTTTGAAATTCTGTTAATGCTTGTTTAAAGTGCTAACGATTATATTTTTAAATATGTTTGACCAAGCATTAATTATGAATCAACTGCATTAATTGCATAATAATTAACTTTATTTTATTAAAATTATAAAAAACCAAGAAAATTTATATTTAAATAGAATTGATATGGGGTAGCTAAAATTTGTAACACCATGGTTCAATCCTTTCACACGGTCTATCAAGATTTACAGGTTATTTTTTTATTATTTAATCCTTCTGTTATACATATTTTTTCTATTTCAATTCTACGTAGTAACAGACTACTTAGAGAGTACTACGAGTTCTTCTGTTTTCTTCTTTTGTGAGTTGGAGGGTTGCGGAGAGTTTCATACACTATGAGTGTTCTTGGTCCACCGAGGACAAAGTAGCCATTGTGGGAAGGTACTTTTGTATCTTCCGGTTTCAATTTCTTTTATGTTCTTGCCCGCTTAAAGTTCAATTTATTGTTTGTTTTCCATTTCTTTGTTGTTCTTCTTGATGCATCTTTTTCGTTTCGCTCCTTCGTGCTTCTCTTTGCTCCTTCCAATTCGTTCGATACCATTTTCATCACCACCTGTGTGCACGTACTTACGGCGGCATTGCCTCAAGCATTGAAAGTAATGCTCCGTTTTGTTTTGTTTTTAAAACCCTAGAGTGACGAAAAGGAGGGTTGTAAGGTGAATGAGAGAAAAGAGCATTCCATGGTCGTTTGGGATGAAGGAGTGAGAAACACCGAGAGAGGGAGTGGTGGTATAAATGCTGGAATTGGGAGACAAAGATAAAAAACGAAAGTAGAATTTTGGAGTAAGGAAAGAAATCGGAAAAAGGTATGGGAGCTCACCTTTCTTGTGATTGTATAACATCTGAAGTGTATTGTATTCCTGAAATTGGGTTATTTGATGTGTTTTTTTGTATTCTTGTTGGTTCTTGAACTCGAATGATGTTAGGGTCGAAATATTGCTCCTATATATGCAAGAACCTGCCAACATTTACGATTTTTTTTTATGTGGGTTGTTGTTGTTGAAAGGGGTGGAAGAAGGGGGTGGTGTTGAAGCTGAGAATTGGGAAAAGGAGAGAAGAAGGTCCAAAATTGGAAGCTTGAAGAAGAAGGCCATAAACATGTATATAGGGTAAATATTCTAACAATTGAGAAGACAATGCAGATGTAGGAATCATGTATTGAATCTGTAAGTCTTGAGAACCCTATTCCTTCCAATGGTTTTTTGTCCTAATTTGTAACAAATTTATTGGTTATATCTAGTTGGAAAAATATGTAGAAGATTAGAAAATGTTACTCATATACTACTACAGGTGATTACCTCAGTGGTCCTACTAACCCTCTGTCTTAGGTTGATATTTTTTATCATGACGTATAAACTAAACAGGCTTTGATATTTTTCTTTCATCGCCACACACAATCAAATTGTAGCTTCCTGTTAGAAATATTTTTCTTAAACACTATAAATTTTCACATCAGCAAGTGTCCTTGTATGTTGACCTGGTATTGGTGCATGTTGATATATATTAGTGTGCACTGAATGTTATATGTTGACCTTGTATGTTGACATCTATTTGAGATATGGGTTTATGGAAACAGTTTTGAGGCCTTCCTTGCTGTTGTTAATCCCAGAAAGGAAGTACCTGAATAATGGGCACAAGAAAATGCTATATCCAAGGACTTCAATTCTCTCTGTGAAGATTCTAGAGCAAAAAGTTATCAACGATCAAAATGTAACAAATATTTGGTTGAAGATGAAAGTTAAGGTACAATATTACATTTGATTTGTTATGTCTTCAAATATAATTACTTGTATTAATTGTTTGCAATTGAAAATTGTTTGTCTTATCATGATTTTTTTTATTGTGTAGCTTGGAGGCTTGAATTACATACTACTAGACGAAGCCGTAGTTGTTTCCAACGCGACCACCCTCATTATTGGCACTGTTGTCTCCCTTGGCTCCCAAGAGCTACTCCTTCAATTGTAGCAGTGACAGATAAGAAATCTTATGTTCTCCTTATGACACTATTTATTTTGAACCAAGAATTGTTTAGCATTGTACGAGTACCATTTGGAGGCATAGGGCATAGGGCATAGGGCATAGGGCATAGGGCATAGGGCATTGATGGACAAATTTGTAAGCACCAAAATATGATGTCACAAACTTGTTTCACAATCGGCAAGTATGACCGAATCGTTCAAGTAATAAAACTTGGTAAGACCAAGTATCGTTCTTCCCAAAGGACTCACGGCCTAGTTTAGTTATGTGATTTGTTGATTAGCTAGGACTTACAAACGAAATATTCAAAGTTTAATATGCAAAGACAAAAATAAACATGTATGCATGAATTGATCAATGGCAAAGACAGAAAATAAACACTTTCAATGGAATATATGAATGAATATGTTGTTGGGGGTCAATTTCATCTCATCCACTCTCATATATTTTAGGAATTCAACATTCAAATCATCATTGTTAATGCCACTCTCTAATGTACCATTCTAGATGGCTTCTCCCTAATCAAATAGTTCATACAATTCCTAGCATTCCTAATGATTAGTTCATTACTGCAGGAGCTTAAAGGCAACCAATATAATGTTGTCAGTAAAATATTGGGAGAAATTCCCCGGATCTAGACTTCCCCGTACGTGTCCGTATCGACAAAACCAATAATCATGCATTAGAATGAGTTAAACAATGCAAGCATTGAGCAAAGAGGAAAAACCCTAACTAATGATGAAAGAAAGCATATGTCTTAATTCAAAGATGTACTCAACAAATCCATATATGAGAGCTTCAAGAGATTACATTGATTCCCCAACAAACATACAAGGTTTAGTTCACCATCGTCATGGTGAACCTAGATGAATAACAATGAAAGAATGAAAGAATAAACCCAATAAAGGTGAAGAGGTAGCCTGAGCATCCAAGATCCTCCTTCAAAGGGGTGGAAGAGAGAGTGTTTGCCTCGTTTCTGCCAAAGATACTAAACTAAAGGACGTGCAAGCCCTTATATACTAATTTAGAGTTACAAAAGATTACAAAAGCCCAAGCCCAAAGAGTACCGCTCAGCGGTATTTACCGCTCAGCGGTAGTTGCGCGTCACAATTCTTCCCCTCAGCGGCCATTTGCCCCTCAGCGTGACTCCCGCAACCTCCTGAGTGCCGCTCAGCGGTAGTTTGCCGCTGAGCGGTGCCTTCGTCTTCTCTTTTTGCACTCTTTCTTGTCTTTTCTAATGTCACTTCTCTCCTTCTTCACTCTTTGCACCAAATTCACCCTAAAACCTGCACAAAAACACTCAAATCAAGTGTAAACCTGTCCAGCTCTCTTATTTCTGAAAATAAAGATAAAAGGTGTGATTTCAAGCTAGTTTCTAAGTCTAAAGGTTGCTTTTAGTATCAATTTTAAGCATGAAAATAACAGTTTTTCAACTGTTATCACAACCCCAAACTTAGAACTTTGCTTGTCCTCAAGCAAACAAAATGTAACTCCATCTCCAACCAATTCATATGATGGTTCACTCATTCAAAATCCTCTTTTCAAGATAAGTAATAACTTCACTCAACTTATGATCAAGAGTTCAATCAAGATATGCACATGCTTTAGTGTTCACAAAGTCATTTAAGTTCCAACAAATGCTATTTTTCATGAATGATCAATCAATTAAGCATGGATGTTCATGTGTTCATGGAATATTTCCTCACCAGGTAAAGTGTTTCACTCAACACACAAGTGTATAAGAGGTAAGTGTTTCACTCATTCACTCTACTATCACAATGTCACATGAATCAACTTTGCCTTTCATTTTACCACAATCAAAAACATTCACAAGCATGCATCATCACAAGGACTTTTCAATGGCTTATAATGTGGCTGGGCTAACAAGAAAATTGGTTTTTCTGGATCACAAAATCCTTGAGTTAAGAGAATCATAACAACACAATTATTCTTATTCATTCCCAACTTTTGTTTGCCTTTTCATTTGCATTGAGCTTTACTTCTTTTCTTTTCTTTTCTTTTGCATATTCTTTCTTTTTAGCTCTTAGCTCAATGCTTTTCCTTTTTCATGATTTCCCAATAACCCCAAACTTGAACATTTATCAATACCACATAAGATATTCTACTTAACTCAAGGTAAAGATTTTCAATCAAGGGTTCAGTGTATATTCAAGGCTATGGGTTCAAAGGATAGAACACAAAGTGTTCTCTTTTAGTAGGCTAACTTTATGAATTTGGCCAGTAAAAAGGGTTTCAACAAACACGGCCTTTGATCATATGATGCAAAACAAGCAATTGATTCAATCATAGAAAACCTGGGCAAAGTCATTCAAGCTTCCAAAGTAATAGCATTCAACAATAACAACTCTGGAGCTCAAAACCTCACATATAAGCTCATTCACATTTGACATACACATCCTGCTTAATTTCACAATCACAATCATGATATCTTGCATTTGTTCACAAAGCTTGTGAATCACCTGTATAAGCATTTTAATGTGCACATCATCTCAACATCAATCAGTCAATAAGCATCATCAAGCATTACTTATCACATAAACACAGTTAATAGCAAACCATCACACAAACCAGGTATTCAATAGAGTACATCAAACCCTAATCTAGAAACAAAAATAAATAAGTTCAGAAAGTTTAAACCGCAAAAGCATAAAACATATGATAGCATTCATCAGTAAATGCTATCTCAGCTCCTCATCAGTCTGAGCTGTCCTCTGTATCTTCCTCCTCCTCTTCATCATCATCTTCATCAAAAGTATCCTCCTCCTCAGCTTCTTCTTCTTCCATGTCTCGAGCTGAAGATTCAGCTCCTCCAGCTCCTCCATGGAATGGTTCTTCTGGCCAAGCTACGACGTTATGGAATTCATCCATAGTCCACCTGTGTGCTGGAGGGGTATCATACATCCCCACTATCATCTCAGCCGTGGCCACCTGCCCTCTGTGGATGGACTGCAACTGAGCACCTATAAGAGACATATACATGTCCCTCATCTGGAATGGTTCTGCCTCATGTGTATCAGCAGATGTCCGGCTCTGTGCTGGTCCTTTCTCTCTACGAGCCTGGCGTGGTGGAACGGGCTGAGCTGCCTCCTCACCTCCACAATACTGTCTGTAATAGGCCTCATCTATAGCTTTTCTTGGCCTCTCAAATGGTGGAACAGAAGTGTCCACCCCAGCTAGCTTGCAGAGGTGAGTGATCAAAGAAGGATGTCCCAGTGGTGCTTTGTTGTTTGAGGTGTTAGCACACACACTAATCTCATCAGCTATCACCTGCCCAATATTAACATTCAAACTTCTGATAGCACAGTAGATGAATAGTGCCCTGCTGAGAGTGATATCTGACACATGTGAGCATGGCTGAATGTTGGCATGAGAAAATGCCATCCAATACTTTGCAAGAGGAGTCAAATCTGTCCTCCTAATGTTAACCACTGCTCCAGATCTATTCCTTTGAAAGTGTCCTCCAGGTATGCACAACACTCTCTCAACATCCTCAAAGTCAGCACCTTCCTCCATGCTAAGAGCAAACTGACATTGCTCACCAGCCCACACAGTATCCAGGAAGTTATTAATGGAATCAGGATCATACCTGATGGCATGGCCTCTAACATATCCCAAATAGTTCTCAGCTGGATAGTCACCAATCTTCTTGGCATTAGTGTAGAATTCCTTAACCACAGCTATGTTGGCAGGTGCTGGATAAGTGGCTAGCTTCCCCCAGTCATTCCCTAACACTTGCTCTCCAAATTGAGGAGCAAAGTTAGGTATCATTCCGACCTTTCTCTCCATCAGAAGTCTCCTGTCCTGAACCACCCTAAAGTGCTTCTCATGTTTCCTGGAGAGGAACCTGCCATTATGTGGCTGCTCTGGTTCCTTTTCCTTCCTCTTGGTTGCCATGGTTTTCAATCTTTTTCCAGAAGAGGATGCCATTCCTGCATTCAAACACAAATCCAAAACCACAGAACATGATGTTAATCATTAGTAACATACAGGACACAACTCCTTTCGAAGCTAAACCACCGCTGAGGGCCAGAATTTCCCCTCAGCGCCACCAGTGCAACACACCAACACGCAAAAAGCCAGAAAAAGCAAATCTGGCAGAGTGCCGCTCAGCGGTAAATACCGCTCAGCGGTGACCTGCAGATTTTTGCAAAACTCGTTTTTAAACTGCCCTAACTCCACCCAAATGCAATTTTCAGTTTTCCAGTACATAATCAAGCAGTTTAATCGGTTCAAACATCAAATATATCATCAAATCATGCATAGAAATCAAAAACCCTAAATACTCATGCTTTGACAATCACATTCAAATTCAAGAACCCTAGAATGACAAAATGCATTTTACTTACTTGGGTGGAGATCCTAGATGATATGAGAATGCTTCCAAACTAGAATACTCTCTTCCAACCCCAAACTTTGATGGCACACTAGTGAAAAAGTGAGTGGAAGAGAAATTTTTCTAAGAGGGAAGAGTAAAAAGATGTGGGAAACCTAAGAGAGAGTATGAGGGAGTGTTTCTGCAGAGAAGGGCTTGAAAAAAATGTCAAAACGCGCAGGTTAGGGTTTAAAAATACCCCAATGGGCTCGGGTTCCGCTAAGGGGAACTTAAGCCCATCAGCGTTAGTACCGCTCAGCGGTAATTGCCGCTCAGCGGCACTTTCGTGATGTGCCCTTCTCCTTCTTTTCTTGCCCTACGTGCCTTCCTAGCATACTCCTCATGGGTTCCCTGCAATTTCATTGTTAAACATGCTTATGCAATCCCTAATTAGAATAAAACAAACATAAAAACAAACAAAGATAATCAATCAACTGGGTTGCCTCCCAGGTAGCGCTTGTTTAACGTCACGAGCCTGACCCAAAATCCACCAACACCCATCAGTAGGTGTTTCACTTACCAGCACCCATCAGTAGGTGCAAAATCTTCTCAGCAACACCCATCAGTAGGTGTTACAAACCTAGTATCCTTCAGTAGATACTTAACCACCTAGCATCCTTCAGTAGATGCTATAACAACAAAATAATGTCCAGAATAATGTTCACAGTTTAAAAATTACAAAATATTAAAACAAAAGTTTGTAAATCCACTGGGTTGCCTCCCAGCAAGCGCTTTTTTAACGTCACTAGCTTGACCCAATAAAGCTCACGTTCCATCTTCTTTAAAGTTGATGTTATCCTTCCACCAACTTATCAACTGCTTCCTTAGGACTGTTTTGGATTCTCTGGAATATGGAGACTCTATCTCTATCATCTCCTTCTCTTTAAAACCTTTTACAACCCACAACTTGTTCTTGAATCTTACAGGTGTGCCAAGTTGGAGTCCTCTTTCCTTCCAGTCTCTAAGAACTTCCTTTCCTTTTCCACTTTCATCTACCTTGGGTACCTGAAAATACAAACAATGGTTATCAGAAACTTTAAAATTTTCATGTTTACCTCTAGTTATGGGTGCATCTTGAAATGCAGCTTTATAACTGGCCTCTTCCTCCTTTGCTTGTATCTCATCTTTAAACACATTCACCACCACTCTCTCCTCTCTGTCCTGGAGCACCACTATACCTTCATTAACATCTATAATAACCCTGGCCGTTTTCATAAACGGTCTTCCCAGTATGAAAGGTATCTTTTCGGTCTCCATCTTCATCACCACAAAGTCTGCCAAGAACTGAAGTTTGCCAACACAAACTACAATGTCTTCTGCAATCCCACATGGCTCCTTTGAAGATCCATCAGCCATTACCAGATTAACCTTTGCAGGTTTTATTTTCACATGGCCAATTTGCTCCAATAGAGAGTAAGGCATCAAGTTAATACTTGAGCCTAAGTCAAGGAGAGCTTTCTTCACCTTTTTCTTCCCTATAGTGCAAGGGATAGAAAAACTACCTGGATCAGCAGCTTTTGGTGGGAATGATTCTTTCTTTACAGTTACACACTTTTCATCATCATCATCTCTACGTTTTCTTTTTGTAGAGGTTCCCTCATCAGATTTTGTGTACACTGCTATTTTCTGTAAGATTTGTTCCCAAGGAGCTTCATTATCAACCATTCTGAATAAGTCTGTGAAATCCATTGGTTTCTCCTGATTTGTTAGAAAAGGAAAAGTATCCTTTCTTTCTTCTTCTCTTCTCTCTTCGGTTTCATCTTATTCTGACTCAATACTCTCTTCATTTACACTCTTGACCACTTTGCATTCTTCTCTAGGGTTAACCTCAGTATTAGCCCCAAAGTTTCTGTGTGGTCTTTCTTCCAACTGCTTAGTGATCTGACCCATCTGAATCTCCAAGTTCTTTATAGCAGCTTCAGTGCTCTTTTGGGAGGATTCAGTTTTCTGAATAAATTGTTGAAGAGTTTCTTCCAACCTTGTAGATCTTTCATTGAGCATAGAAATTTGTTGCCACATGGTTGGTTGCTGCTGCTGTTGCTTATTAAATTGATTAGCCTGCCCAGTTTGTCCTTGGCCAATACTTGGATGTGGTTTCCAACCCTGATTATAATTACCTTGACGGTATGGAAACTGATTAGCCATGAAGTTAACATCCTCCACGGCTTCCACAGGAAAAGCACATTGGCCATTGATGTGATCTCCTCCACATAGTTCGCACAACTGGGTTTGTACCTGTGCAGCAGATTTTAACTCTTTTGGTAATGAAGCAAGAGTTTTGGTCAGAGTCTCCAGCTGTTGAGTCAGAATTTTATTTTGGGCTAGCAGAGCATCATGGGTTTGTAATTGAAGAACCCCTTTCTGTTGCATAGGGGCGCCTCTTTCATTGTGAAGCTCATTATCACTTGTAGCCATATTTTCAATAATCTCAGTGGCTTCCTCTAGAGTCTTCCATTTGATATTGCCCCCAGCTGAGGCATCTAGCATCATCTTGGTTTGTGAACCAAGCCCTCCAAGGAAAGTTAGGACTACTTCTTGATCCTCAAAGCCATGCGTGGGAGTTTTATGTAATAAGCTTTTGTACCTGTCCCATGCATGTCCCAGTGATTCCTCCATGCCCTGCTTGAATGAAGATATCTCTTGCTTGCCTTTAGTTACTTTAGATTGTGGGAAGTATTTGTTTAGAAACTTTGTAACCACTGCTTCCCACTCTGTGAAACTTTCTTCTGGAAAAAAGTTTAACCAAAGCTTAGCATTGCCTCCCAAGGAGAAAGGAAACAAACTAAGTTTGATTGCTTCGTCTGGCACCCCATTAATTTTGACCGTGTTGCAGATCTCATTAAAGGTAGTAAGGTGCTCATATGGGCTTTCATGTGATAACCCATTAAATTGATTACTCTTCACCAGTTGAATCAGTGCTGGTTTGACCTCCATGTTGGCAGCATTGACTCTAGGTCTAGATATGCTATTGAAGTGCTGAGGTCCAGCAAGATTAGTGTAATCTGCAAGAGTTCTTCTAACATTATTGCCCTCCATACTTCCTGTGCTATGAACAGAACCTTGTGGTGATGATTGCAAGAGAGTTTCAGGAGAAGGGAAAAGTTCTCTAGACGTTCTGATTCTTCTCCTCCTTCTACTCTCTTCTAGACCTTCAAGAAGTGGTTCTGTTGTTTTCTTACTTCTAGTGCGAATTGCTTCCTGCATGCACAAGAAAACAAAACCCTAGAAAATATTTGTTAGCACAAAAAGATATAAGAGAAGATATATATTCAAAAGATAGAAAGATAAAAGATTCAGAAGATAAAAAGATAAAAGATTTAGAAGGTAGAAAGATAAAATAAAATAAAATCTAATCCTAAAAATAAAATATAACCTAAAAGATAAAAAAAAATAAAAAAAATAAAATAAAATCTAACCTAATAAAATCTAATCCTAAAAGATAAACTAAAATTAAATTAAAAAAAAATAAAATAAAATCTAAACTAACTAAATAAAATAAAATCTAATCTAAAAAGATAAAACAGAAAAAGATAAAAACAGAAAATAAAAACAGAAATTTAAAATTAAAGTCAAAGATAATCAATAATCACACAAATTAACCAGTTAAACCACGAATCCCCGGCAACGGCGCCAAAAACTTGATGGACAAATTTGTAAGCACCAAAATATGATGTCACAAACTTGTTTCACAATCGGCAAGTATGACCGAATCGTTCAAGTAATAAAACTTGGTAAGACCAAGTATCGTTCTTCCCAAAGGACTCACGGCCTAGTTTAGTTATGTGATTTGTTGATTAGCTAGGACTTACAAACGAAATATTCAAAGTTTAATATGCAAAGACAAAAATAAACATGTATGCATGAATTGATCAATGGCAAAGACAGAAGATAAACACTTTCAATGGAATATATGAATGAATATGTTGTTGGGGGTCAATTTCATCTCATCCACTCTCATATATTTTAGGAATTCAACATTCAAATCATCATTGTTAATGCCACTCTCTAATGTACCATTCTAGATGGCTTCTCCCTAATCAAATAGTTCATACAATTCCTAGCATTCCTAATGATTAGTTCATTACTGCAGGAGCTTAAAGGCAACCAATATAATGTTGTCAGTAAAATATTGGGAGAAATTCCCCGGATCTAGACTTCCCCGTACGTGTCCGTATCGACAAAACCAATAATCATGCATTAGTCTTCTCTTTTTGCACTCTTTCTTGTCTTTTCTAATGTCACTTCTCTCCTTCTTCACTCTTTGCACCAAATTCACCCTAAAACCTGCACAAAAACACTCAAATCAAGTGTAAACCTGTCCAGCTCTCTTATTTCTGAAAATAAAGATAAAAGGTGTGATTTCAAGCTAGTTTCTAAGTCTAAAGGTTGCTTTTAGTATCAATTTTAAGCATGAAAATAACAGTTTTTCAACTGTTATCAGGCATAGGGCATAGGGCATAGGGCATAGGGCATAGGGCATAGGGCATAGGGCATAGGGCATAGGGCATAGGGCATAGGGCATAGGGCATAGGGCATAGGGCATAGGGCATAGGGCATAGGGCATAGGGCATAGGGCTTAGGGCTTAGGGCTTAGGGCTTAGGGCTTAGGGCTTAGGGCTTAGGGCTTAGGGCTTAGGGCTTAGGGCCTAGGGCCTAGGGCCTAGGGCCTAGGGCTTAGGGCTTAGGGCTTAGGGCTTAGGGCTTAGGGCTTAGGGCTTAGGGCTTAGGGCTTAGGGCTTAGGGCTTAGGGCTTAGGGCTTAGGGCTTAGGGCTTAGGGCTTAGGGCTTAGGGCTTAGGGCTTAGGGCTTAGGGCTTAGGGCTTAGGGCTTAGGGCTTAGGGCTTAGGGCTTAGGGCTTAGGGCTTAGGGCTTAGGGCTTAGGGCTTAGGGCTTAGGGCTTAGGGCTTAGGGCTTAGGGCTTAGGGCTTAGGGCTTAGGGCTTAGGGCTTAGGGCTTAGGGCTTAGGGCTTAGGGCTTAGGGCTTAGGGCTTAGGGCTTAGGGCTTAGGGCTTAGGGCTTAGGGCTTAGGGCTTAAAGGCTTAGGTCAAAGTATGATTAGGGATTAGGGCTTAGTATACTAAGACATAAGACTTAGGCCTTAAAGGTTAGAACTTAGTGCTTTGCCACTTAAGTTCAAATTTGTTCTCAAAGTTTGAATTGCTTCAACTAAATGGTTTTCTTGTTGTGGTTGTTTTCTTTTTAACATTGCTTACTTGTTGTATTTTGTAGATTTCTTTGAAACGGAAATTTAAGTTTCCGAAAGAGGATGAAGCGCACAAATAAAATCAAAACATTATGGTAGAGATATCTTTTCATTCAAGTATTCCACTCTGTGATTCATTCCTGTTTATTTACATTTCAGAACTTGTATTGTTTATGTTATGCATTCGTGAGTGATTTATGCATTCATTTTTCATATCACCTCTCTTTGATTTTTATCTCTTTTTACCTCACCTATACCTTGGCCACATTACAAGCCTTGATTGAAGTCCTATTGATCTCGAGTGTATTTCTAATTCAATTGGTGTGATTAGAAGTTTTCCAAGTTTATGATAGCGTAAATTTGCATAATGTGTTGAGAGTTAAACACCTAGATGTTGAAGTCTGAGGTTATTCTTATATTGACACACTATAGAGAGAGACCGAAACACCTCATATCCTGGGACCGCTGGGTTATGCAATTTTCCACCTTCATTTTAGGGCCATTCAGGATTTGTATGATGTATGCAATTTGATGTCCTGTCTATGAATGAGATTTGTCACAATTGTTGTTGTCTGCATACTTTGATTTTTAAATACTGTCTTCTTGCTTGCATGCATTTGGGATAATTAAGGTTGATTTTTCTTTTTCTTTCTTTTTTTATCTATGGGAAAATTATGAGACTTGTAGTTTACGGGCAAAGGCTATGGATGAAGGGCGATTGTTTGAGAAGTTGAAAGGCCCCCAAAAATACAAATTTAGTATGTTCCAATCATATTTTTCTATACTCTACCTCAAATAACTTGCCTTTGAATATTTTTAACCTTTGATTTCAAGCAGAAATTCAAAAAGATTATATTCTCTGTTGACTATCAAAGAATCTGCGTAAGACATTCCTAAAGATGCCTAGTGCAAAGTCAGTCTGGAAGTTGTTTTCTTTTAGGTAAATGTTTTCTTTGGTTGAAATTATTCTGCTAATTTTTTTGATTATGATGTTTCTTTTATTTCTGCAGTGTTTTCACTCCTTAATATCCTAGATCGTGTTTTATGGCATGTGTGAACTCGTCATGAAAAATGAAGATGGAATATATCCAGGTAATTTTACTCAGTTTATTTCTGTCATAAATCTTACCGTAGATCTGGAACTTGTTTGATTTAATTTGGTTTAATTGAAACTGATCAGAATGACTCTATTTCATTGATTGGTTATGTTGATGTAAAAGTCACACTTGTCCAATGAATTCACGGTTAAAATTGGCCAGTGAAATGCTGAACTCATTTTTTTGTGTCTGTGATTATATTACTATTCTTATATCCTATATTTAGTTGACATAATATTTCAGTTCCTGCATGTCATCCTAGTCTAAGGGTCGTTTTCTGGTGTGCTATTCCATTTTTCAATGAGTGGCTCTGTTTTCTGTGTTTTTTCCATCTTAATTTTGCTGCTCGCTTGGAAGTAGTTACCCTACACGTGGGAGTTTTCTGCAGTATTCATGTGTTGACATTTGCTTGTATTTGGGGTTTGAGTATTTATTATTATTTTGATGTCTATTTTTGTTTCATTGAGCTTGACATTTGCTTCAATTCTCTCTGTGAAGATGCTAGAGCAAAAAGTTACATACTTGAAGAGCTCTCAAAGATTGCAAAGGAAAAGTTGTTTTTTTATGCTTTTCTTATCATCATCATCTAAACTGTTGTATTTGGAGACTTACTGGTGAAACTTTAAAGGAAGGTTCGGTTGTTTTAGATTATGTCTTTCTTCAACTATCTTCATTCTTTTTCATGGTTGCAGGGGTAGAATGACAGTACATTTGAAGCATCCTTGATAGAAGAAAGAAACGGTCATACCCTAGCCATAGTCCCTACCGAAATTGGTGAGCTTTTGTTTATCAAATTTCAAAATTCTACAATTTAGTGAGGTGTGTGGTAGATAATATGTACAACTGTTTTGTGCATACACATGGATTATGGCTTTAGATTCACGAGCTGGTGCGGCAAGAAATTGTGATCCAGCCGGATGGGGTCTTGCTCTGGTCTGTACTCCAAGTACAACTATTTCTTCAGTCAATGAAAGATAATTGGTAGGTTGTTCTTCGGTCAATGATGAATCACAATAGCATTCTATATATAATAGGGCACCACTCTATTTTTATGAGTATTAGTTCTGCACTTTGATTATAGTGTTCGCAGACACCAGATTTTGGATTTTGGAGTTTTCTCTAGGTTACTTGGAGTTTTTCTTAAGGTTACTTGATAGCATTTTGAATTTGAATCCATGGTTAAAAAAATCATCTCATGCATGTGTATTTTGAATCCATTTAAATAATGTATATTTATCTTGTCTATTGACTTATATTCTCTTGTGATTAATGGGTGCTTGATATGCAAGTCGAATATCTCTATCAATATTTTCTCTTAAAACTTATTAGCAATGCATGGCAGTGAAACAGTGCAGGAGAAGCTGATAGGAAAAAGTATTGCAAGTATTTCTTCTTCAAATAATCAAGAAACGACATCAATTAAAGTTAATCACAATTGTCACCACCTCCATCCTCAACTATGTAATCATTTACTCTCTTTTCCTTTTCACATTACTTTTCTCTAAAATTGTTGTCTCATGTTTTTATGATGGGCACCTACTGACATGGTTGATGGATATTTTATTGATTTAAATTTGCTGGCATCTTTTGCATGTAAATCACACTATAATTTATCTATTACTATATTTTTTGAGGGACACCTCTCTTTTGGATTTGTGTTGGTGTTGAGCTCTCTGAACTGTTTTATATGGTGAGAACTAAGAACTACATGCACAACTGTACATTACATGTTTTGATGACTGATTTACTTTTGCTGTATGTTTAATAAATTGTGTTCTGACTCAAGATTAAAGGTGAGTGCCACTTTATTGCTATGCATTGATATATAAGCTGGTTCATTCTTTGAGTTCGGGTATAAATGAGTAATATGCAAGAAATTTTGCCGGTCATTGGTGTAAAGGCTATAATTTGGTGCATACTTTGAGTTATACTATAAATAGGGGTTTGTATGTTAAAAAAGAAACTCGGATTTTATTGTGTTGAGAGTTAGTTCACTGTCATTTCAATTTAATGATTTTAACTAATAAGTTCTTTTATTTATAACTTTTACTAACGAGCTTTCGATTTTGACCGAGTTTCTAGCTTTGTTTTTGTTTTTGCATGCGGTACATACTACATAGTATTACAGCTATGTGGTATTTTTTTACTTGAATAATATTAAATAAATAAATAAGTATAAAATACTATCAACTAATACATGACTAAATTGATTGAATTTTTAAGAAAATAAAAACTTAATTGAAAAATAAATAACTTTCTGTAGTTTAAATGTTTATTTTTTCCTTTCAGTTTTAAAAAAAATTAAAGAAAAGCAGAATAAGATTTTCTTTATAAAAGGTTGAAAGTGTATAAAAGGAAATCAGTGAATTGAATGGGTGAGTGCAGAGAAAGTGGGCAGGAAAATCACATTTCTCTTTATCTTTCATTTTTTTTCCTGGAAAAATGATTCAGGGTCATATAGTTTGGTTTCGGATGTTTTCCAAATTATTAACTTTTTCAATTGTGGTGTGGTGGAAACATCTGAGACTGGATAAAGCAGGACAGGATTTCATTTTTGCTGTCTTTTGTATTATTTATCTTCTCTTTTGTTTCTGTTTTTTTTCAAGAACTTTTTGTTTGTTTGAATGTGGATCATTGAACATTATTGGCTTAAAGGTTTTTCTATTTCAGTTATACCTAGTTCTCTCTTGTCTCTATAATTGTTTTATTTGCATTTTGTGAAATGTTATGTGTTATTTGTGTTCTCTGTTTTCTTGTTTGCTTTATCTTGTTATTTTTTTTCCTTCTTATATTTGCTTTTTCTGAACAACCGATATTCTTTTTGGACTCCTTTTGTTTTTGGAGTCTTTCTTTATATTTTTTTATTAGGTCTTATGTTCTTGCTATCTTTTAGTCAGTTGTTTAGTTTTTTACTTGGTTTAGGACTTGGTGATGAAATATTGAATTATTTGTGTAAAGAGTATTTTGTTATGCATATATATGAGTGTGTCAAGCTTCTAGAGAGAAACTGGAGCGTAGTGAGCTTTCTGAGGCTAACTTAGCCTAAGTCCATTGGCAAATTGAGAGAGTTTAGCCTAACTAGCTTGCTAATTGTTTCTTGTGCAGATTGCTTAAACTGGAGTGCAATCAAGATAACAAAAGAGAAAGTTGCTACTGCATTTACTTCAATTTGTAAAATTGTTTACTGGCACGGCATTCACTTCCAATTTTTAAATTTGTTTGCTGATTTATGTGCAGAGGTCAGTTTGTCCAGTTTGATTTTTGTATATTCTTGATTGCCATTTAGTTCCATCCCAATTAGACTGTCATATCTCATTCAGTTTTACGAAGTAACTAAATAAAGCCTTGCATTTCGAATTTTGATTGCATGATTGAATGAATTAGATGACTATGGTTTGCGTTGTATCACATTAAATAGACCAGTTTAGACCATCAATTTTGACTAGCTTGGATTGATGTTTAACCAATTCAGTTCTTGTTTTGAATCATATAAATTTGAAGCTGGTTAACTGTTCATTTTCATGTGTATTTGTTGGATTGTGGTGTGACTTAGATGTGCAGAACTGATTTGTTTGAATCACTAAGTTAAGCCGCAGTTTAGTGATTGCAAGGTGAATTTTGAGCTGAATCCATGAGAAAAGCAGCAGCAGCAGCAGCAGCAACCCGTTAGGGAGTTTGAAATTGAAGGGAGTCCTCTATCTTACACTGCTTGTGTTTTGGTTGAACTGATTATCTTTATGGTTTGTAATGGATTGCAATGAGCGAGATATTGATGATGGTATGAATTATTGTCCGAAATTAGGGGTCTAGTATTTTTTGTTTGTCTTTAATTGTTTGCGTGTGATAGTCATGTATGTTGTTTTTAAAGGTAATTTTACTTTTAGGGGTATCAAGGGAGTAGCATAAGATAATTCTGGCAAGGCAAGATTTGGTACTTAAGTAGCCTTTTTGGCTCACCTCTTACCTGGGATTTGTGGAAACCCATAAACCCTTTAGATTAGAAAAACTTTTAAGAACAAAGATGTCAAGTTATAGGTCTTCTAGGAGTAGTAATCTCAGTTTTGACCATCAAAATACTTTCAAAAATATGATTGAAACACTTGAAAAATCTAGGAAAAATTGTACCTTTTGAGAAAATGATAGGATTGAGTTTGATATATATAATCAAGTTAATAGGGAACTTCCATTCTTTGGTAGAGATATAAGTGCATTAACCTATTTAGCTTGGGAAAAGAAAATTAATGAAATACATTCACGCTTTGCTAAAATTAGTGAACCCCGTAAATCCTATGCCTTTTCTAGAATAAATGGAAATTGTGTTCCTAGACTTTACATTTCTATGTTTCAACGGGTTTTTGCATGCATACATTCATTGTTTTTATCTTGTATTATTCATTCATAAATATCACTTTAAAATATTTTCCATCACTGCGTGTATATTTTGGCCTGAATTAATCATATCATATCTTTCTGGTGCTGAACAATGTGTTTCAAAATTGAAGTATTCTCCTTCTTGAGTTCATTTAACTGAATTTAATCATTTTTAAAACTGTATGAAGTTTTTTAATTTTTTCTTTATCTGAACATAATGTATTCACGTTCCAATAGATCTTTTATTTCAGTTTAAGGAATAAAGGCACATTATTCAAAAAAATTCGTGAAGCTTGGTAGCAAAAAAGCACCTTGTGTACTTATTGCATAATCATCACAATTCATTAGGATTTAGGATGTTATTATTAGTATTTTGTTGTTTTCTTATAACTTGTTATTTTCACCCTATCTTTTACCTTCTAATCATATTTCTATCATTAATTTGACTTTACGAAGGCATAAAAGCTTTGAATTTTACTTCATAATTTCAGGTGGTACACTTTTTCTATTTCATAGAAAGGCTTTGAGGTACTTTAGAAAGTATGGATATAATTGGAGAAAGAAAAAGGATGGAAAGACTGTGAAAGAAGCTCATGAGGTTTCTTTTTCTATTTCATAGCTAGTTTCTTTTACTGTTTTAAGAGATTTCAGTTTTATTTTGCTTTTATAAAATATCTTTGCTGTTTTAAGAGTAGTAGTTTTAGTTTCTATCCTGTTTTAGTATTCTGTTTCAGATTTGATAGTGAGATTCTTAGTTATTTGTTGTTTTTAGATAGTGAGTTTCTATCTACTTCTCTTAACTTTCTTTTATAGTTTCAAACTGGTTTAGGTCGATACATTGAGGTTCTTAGTTGACTTTTCCAGGTTTTGCGTGATTACTTGTCTACTATTTTTAGTTCTTGATTGTGAATGATTTATTGAGTTTCTAATTTGAGTTCATAGTTTCTAGCTAGATTTTACAATTTCTTTCAATAGAATTGAATAGTTTTTACATGAAATGTGAGTTTCGAACTAGTTTTGACAGATTTTATCTTTGAGAGATTTCAGCCTTGCCTTACTTTCTTTCACTGTGTGATGCATTCCTGTTTATTTACATTTCAGAACTTGTATTATTTAGTTATGCATTCGTGAATGATTTATGCATTCATTTTTCACAACACCTCTCTTTGTTTACTACTACGACCTTCACTTCCAATTTTTTAAATTTGTTTGTTTGTGCAGATGTCAGTTTGTCCAGTTTGATTTTTGGTATATTTTTTATTGTCATTTAGTTCCATCTCGATTAGAGTCTAATTGGAGTCAAGTATTTCTAAGTAGACAGCAGCAACAACACCTCAGTGTGGAGCTTGGAGCAGGCTAGAAACAACCATCCAAATAGGGAAGTTGTCTAACATACCCTTATTTTGAATTGTTGCTTCGGCTTTAGCTCTTAAGTGATAGTATTGAATGGATACCGTACTGATTGAAGTTTAAATATCTGTGCAGCTTTGGATTGATGAGAATAGGAAGGTTAGTGCACAAGATTGCAAATTGAGTGCAACTAGGATCCATTTTCCACGTCAATTGTGCAAGACCGAGAAAGGGAGAATTCTTTATCTTGTGCATTGTATCTTGCCTGTTTAGCCAAGAGAATATTAAGCTGTGTGATATATGTGTGTAGGATTGGAAAATCAGACCAAAAGATTTGAATTAAGGATGCACAAAGTTGTCCAGAAACAACAAAAGTGGAGCACGTGATTTTTGTTTTCCTTTATTTTGTCCACAAAGTTTACCTTTATTTTGTTTCAACATATTAATTCTAACTCCTTTGGCAGCCTTCTTGGGTAATTGATGAAGAATTTGGCATGGGTTATTGCGAGAAGAAATCTACACCAGTTGTGACTAAATATTCAGTTGAACAATACAGTTAATATATTAATCTTTTTTTCCTTAGGTAATTCTTAGTTGATTCAAAAACTTGGTTTCATGAGTTGAAGTGCTGAGCATCTGACAGATTCCTCTTTTGTACATAAGTTTGCATATTGGATCCTTGTTTATATGTTTTGATATTTTGTTTTTTTTTTGCATATGATATGATAATATTTTTATTTTCTAGCATTTTGTTCTTTTGAGCTTAATTCATATATACTGGTTTGCAGGGTGCCAATGCAGCATAATGAATTATGAGCATGGAGGTAAATTTTATTTTCATTTCCCTTGCCTTCTGTTTCTGTATTTTTTTCATCTTATTTTTGTTGCTCGCTTGGAAGTAGTTACCCTACATGTGGGAGTTTTTTGCAGTATTCATGTGTTGAACTTTTTTGGCTTTTGTTGGCCCTAGATATGAAATTGATCATCGTTTAGTAACAACATTTTTTAATTTCGCTTATTTTGTGCCTAGCTTTGTTCTTTGGTGTCCCTACAAAAGAGGTTTAATTGCATGACAAAGGACCTCATCTGTCGAGAAATCCAATTAGAAGCCGCGAGGGAGGATGGAAAAGGTGTTAACTGTTAGTCTCTACGGTATGTTTTTTGTGCAGTTGTTCTATTGCAAAGGTTTGATGATTTTGTCGATGTAACTTATGTTATTACAGACATTGGGTCAAAGCAAATGCGGATTCGAACCTGTGCTCTGGATGTCTAGCAGTTTGGATTTACTCAAGTAGAAACTCGAGTTTTACAACTCCCAAGGTAGATTATTGTATATCTATGGTACTACTCTGTCATTTTTATCATGCACTCTCATCATTTTTGTCATTTATTTTTTTGTTTGAGATAAGCTATATACAGAGTTGTAGTTTTATCAATTGTTTGTCCTACTAATGTTTTGTTCAATGTAAAGTTGTGTTCAGTTGGAGATCAAATTTTTATTGTTTTGTGAGGCTAACTTGGCCTAAGTCTATTGGCGTAAGTCTATTGTGTAATTAACCAATTAACCATGATAATTTTACTATGTCTTTCTATTTGTTTTGTTACAAGTGATTTATACATCTTGTGGGAGTCTTCGCAATAAATACTTTGCAGCTCAACTAGGAGCGGAGAAAGTAGTTGACTACATAAATGGTATTCTTTGAAATTTGTAATTCCATATATTTCACGTTCTTTTTAAAAACAATTTCGTTATATACGATGAGTTATTATGTTTATCTTTTTTACTATGAAATTATTTAAGTTCATTATTGCTCTAAAACTAATTGAATTTTATTGGCTTTAAGGAAGAATAAGATACTTGCTGAAATGGGATTACCCAGTGTTTGGGTCCACCATTAACTATCAACGATCAAAATGTAACAAATATTTGGTTGAAGATGAAAGTTAAGGTACAATATTACATTTGATTTGTTATGTCTTCAAATATAATTAGTTGTAGTAATTGTTTGCAATTGAAAATTGTTTGTCTTATCATGATTTTTTTTTTATTGTGTAGCTTGGAGGCTTGAATTACATACTACTAGACGAAGCCGTAGTTGTTTCCAACGCGACCACCCTCATTATTAGCACTGTTGTCTCCCTTGGCTCCCAAGAGCTACTCCTTCAATTGTAGCAGTGACAGATAAGAAATCTTATGTTCTCCTTATGACACTATTTATTTTGAACCAAGAATTGTTTAGCATTGTATGAGTACCATTTGGAGGCATAGGGCATAGGGCATAGGGCATAGGGCATAGGGCATAGGGCATAGGGCATAGGGCATAGGGCATAGGGCATAGGACATAGGGCATAAAGGTTTAGGTCAAAGTATGATTAGGGATTAGGGCTTAGTATACTAAGACATAAGACTTAGGCCTTAAAGGTTAGAACTTAGTGCTTTGCCACTTAAGTTCAAATTTGTTCTCAAAGTTTGAATTGCTTCAACTAAATGATTTTCTTGTTGTGGTTGTTTTCTTTTTAACATTGCTTACTTGTTGTATTTTGTAGATTTCTTTGAAATGGAAATTTAAGTTTCCGAAAGAGGATGAAGCGCACAAATAAAATCAAAACATTATGGTAGAGATATCTTGTCATTCAAGTATTCCACTCTGTGATTCATTCCTGTTTATTTACATTTCAAAACTTGTATTGTTTATGTTATGCATTCGTGAGTGATTTATGCATTCATTTTTCATATCACCTCTCTTTGATTTTTATCTCTTTTTACCTCACCTATACCTTGGCCACATTACAAGCCTTGATTGAAGTCCTATTGATCTCGAGTGTATTTCTAATTCAATTGGTGTGATTAGAAGTTTTCCAAGTTTATGATAGCGTAAATTTGCATAATGTGTTGAGAGTTAAACACCTAGATGTTGAAGTCTGAGGTTATTCTTATATTGACACACTATAGAGAGAGACCGAAACACCTCATATCCTGGGACCGCTGGGTTATGCTCACAATTGTTGTTGTTTGCATACTTTGATTTTTAAATACTGTCTTTTTGCTTGCATGCATTTGGGATAATTAAGGTTGATTTTTCTTTTCCTTTCTTTTTTTATCTATGGGAAAAATATGAGACTTGTAGTTTACGGGCAAAGGCTATGGATGAAGGGCGATTGTTTGAGAAGTTGAAAGGCCCCCAAAAATACAAATTTAGTATGTTCCAATCATATTTTTCTATACTCTACCCCAAATAACTTGCCTTTGAATATTTTTAACCTTTGGTTTCACGCAGAAATTCAAAAAGATTATATTCTCTGTTGACTATCAAAGAATCTGCGTAAGACATTCCTAAAGATGCCTAGTGCAAAGTCAGTCTGGAAGTTGTTTTCTTTTAGGTAAATGTTTTCTTTGGTTGAAATTATTATGCTAATTTTTTTGATTCTGATGTTTTGTTTATTTGTGCAGTGTTTTCACTCCTTAATATCCTAGATCGTGTTTTATGGCATGTGTGAACTCGTCATGAAAAATGAAGATGGAATATATCCAGGTAATTTTACTCAGTTTATTTCTGTCATAAATCTTACCGTAGATCTGGAACTTGTTTGATTTAATTTGTTTAATTGAAACTGGTCAGAATGACTCTATTTCATTGATTGGTTATGTTGATGTAAAAGTCACACTTGTCCAATGAATTCACGGTTAAAATTGGCCAGTGAAATGCTGAACTCATTTTTTTGTTTATGTGATTATATTACTATTCTTATATCCTATATTTAGTTGACATAATATTTCAGTTCCTGCATGTCATCCTAGTCTAAGGGTCGTTTTCTGGTGTGCTATTCCATTTTTCAATGAGTGGCTCTATTTTCTGTGTTTTTTCCATCTTAATTTTGCTGCTCGCTTGGAAGTAGTTACCCTACACGTGGGAGTTTTCTGCAGTATTCATGTGTTGACATTTGCTTGTATTTGGGGTTTGAGTATTTATTATTATTTTGATGTCTATTTTTGTTTCATTGAGCTTGACATTTGCTTCAATTCTCTCTGTGAAGATGCTAGAGCAAAAAGTTACATACTTGAAGAGCTCTCAAAGATTGCAAAGGAAAAGTTGTTTTTTTATGTTTTTCTTATCATCATCATCTAAACTGTTGTATTTGGAGACTTACTGGTGAAACTTTAAAGGAAGGTTCAGTTGTTTTAGATTATGTCTTTCTTCAACTATCTTCATTCTTTTTCATGGTTGCAGGGGTAGAATGACAGTACATTTGAAGCATCCTTGATAGAAGAAAGAAACGGTCATACCCTAGCCATAGTCCCTACCGAAATTGGTGAGCTTTTGTTTATCAAATTTCAAAATTCTACAATTTAGTGAGGTGTGTGGTAGATAATATGTACAACTGTTTTGTGCATACACATGGATTATGGCTTTAGATTCACGAGCTGGTGCGGCAAGAAATTGTGATCCAGCCGGATGGGGTCTTGCTCTGGTCTGTACTCCAAGTACAACTATTTCTTCAGTCAATGAGAGATAATTGGTAGTTTGTTCTTCAGTCAATGATGAATCACAATAGCATTCTATATATAATAGGGCACCACTCTATTTTTATGAGTATTAGTTCTGCACTTTGATTATAGTGTTCGCAGACACCAGATTTTGGATTTTGGCTCTAGGTTACTTGGAGTTTTTCTCAAGGTTACTTGATAGCATTTTGAATTTGAATCCATGGTTAAAAAAATCATCTCATGCATGTGTATTTTGAATCCATTTAAATAATGTATATTTATCTTGTCTATTGACTTATATTCTCTTGTGATTAATGGGTGCTTGATATGCAAGTCGAATATCTCTATCAATATTTTCTCTTAAAACTTATAAGCAATGCATGGCAGTGAAACAGTGCAGGAGAAGCTCATAGGAAAAAGTTTTGCAAGTATTTCTTCAAATAATCAAGAAACGACATCAATTAAAGTTAATCACAATTGTCACCACCTCCATCCTCAACTATGTAATCATTTACTCTCTTTTCCTTTTCACATTACTTTTCTCTAAAATTGTTGTCTCATGTTTTTATGATGGGCACCTACTGACATGGTTGATGGATATTTTATTGATTTAAATTTGCTGGCATCTTTTGCATGTAAATCACACTATAATTTATCTATTACTATATTTTTTGAGGGACACCTCTCTTTTGGATTTGTTGGTGTTGAGCTCTCTGAACTGTTTTATATGGTGAGAACTAAGAACTACATGCACAACTGTACATTACATGTTTTGATGACTGATTTACTTTTGTTGTATGTTTAATAAATTGTGTTCTGACTCAAGATTAAAGGTGAGTGCCACTTTATTGCTATGCATTGATATAAGTTGGTTCATTCTTTGAGTTCGGGTATAAATGAGTAATATGCAAGAAATTTTGCCGGTCATTGGTGTAAAGGCTATAATTTGGTGCATACTTTGAGTTCTACTATAAATAGGGGTTTGTATGTTAAAAAAGAAACTCGGATTTTATTGTGTTGAGAGTTAGTTCACTGTCATTTCAATTTAATGATTTTAACTAATAAGTTCTTTTATTTATAATTTTTACTAACGAGCTTTTGATTTTGACCGAGTTTTAAAGTTTTAAAGTCGTGTGCATAGTTACTTTGTTATTAGATATCACTTTTGTATTTAGTTGCAGAATAAATGTATAAGTGTGATTTCCTACAGGACCAATCTCTATGCAAGTAGCTTTCTTAATTAAATTCCTTCGTATGTTTCATTGAGCTGCTGAGACTTTACATTTATTCTGATTTCTACTGATGATGCATTGGAATCTCTAGTGCTACATTCTTTTGGTATATGTTCATATATATTATATTTAATACCACGTGTTTGTTATGCTCAACTCATTATTTAAAATCTGATATTAATAAGAATTGTAGGATCTTTTTCGTCTTTGATCTATTCAGTAGCATTAGTCTAGGCATAAGCTAGTTTTTGTATTTTTAGTTTCAAGTTTGAAATACCTGTAGGCATAACATAGTTAGATGAATTTGAAATTGCTTAGTTATTGTTTAGTTGATTATAGTAGTATTAGGTTTGTTCAGATTTTATAAGTTCATTCTAATTTATAGTTACTAGATTAGTTTTAAATTTCAGCTTTGCATAGTGAATTTTTGTATAGTATTTGTTTGTATTGTTTTTAAGTTTTCTACATTAATTTTTACCTATTAGAACTTGTTGAGATAGCTTCTGTTACATTTTCCTTGGTTTAGTAAGTCATAATTCTGCATAGCTTTTAAACAGGCGTAGTTTTAGTGGATAGATTTTAGTGAATAGGTCAAAATTCAAATCTAGCATCAATTATAGTACTTAACTTTGTTTCTAGCTTTTATTAGTTGTTTGAAACCTGTAGGAATCAGGTTAGTTGGTTTTTAAGTTGTGTTTGTAGGAGTACTTAGTGTTATGTGCTGCTTTTGTTGATTTAATCCAGTTTCTTAGATTTATATAGTCAGATTTTATATTTTCACCCTTATGAAGCAAATATGAGTTCAGTTAAGTGATTTTAAAGTTGTGTGCATAGTTACTTTGTTATTAGGTAGTGTTAAAATCATATTTTAGAACTAGTGCAGTTTTATTAGCCTAATTTTATTAGTTAGTGCTGTAATTTTTAGTAGTATAGGTATATTTTGATTTGTTAATGATTCTTAGCAACTAGTTCAGTCTGTTGTAACCTTTTAATATTCAAAACTTGTTTCGGCACTTACCTTGAGGTTTTATTATAGGGTAGTTACAATTGTTGCATTTTAACTTAGACTGTCAAGTATGTTAGGCTTTAGGTAGACAAATTTTTGGTTTGTGATAGAAATAGATATTGTAGTAGTTCTTAGACTGTTTGAACCATTTTGAATATGTTTAGATAGCTTTTATGTTGTATATATGATATATTAGTGCAATTTATAGTTTCTATGTAGTACAACTTAAGATGAACCTGTTAAGTATATTGTATTTTTGTTGGCGTATCTCTTATTGATCCAGTTTCAGGTTTTTATCCCTGATTATAATGTCAGTGTTGCTGAATTGCTGAGTTTTTGGTTAAAATTAGTACAATTCAGTTCAAAACTGTATAGTTAGTAGTGCAGTTCAGTTTATATTGTAGTTTAGTACAATTTAGTATAGTTCAGTTTAGTACAATTTGATAAACAAAAAATAGTTCAGTTCAGTTTGTCTGAACTATTTTTTAGTTCAGCTCAGTTTAGACAAACTAGTTTTTAGTTCAGTATAGTTTTTAGTTCAGTATAGTTTTTAGTTCAGTATAGTTTTTAGTAGTGCAGTTCAATTTGATTTGCCTACCCCTAATATTGGGTGGTGGTGATCCACAGGATTCTCTGGTCCTTGCTTAATTTCCTTAACAATCAGCTGAGTGTTTTATTCTTTGAGTGTGTCAAGCTTCTAGAGAGAAACTGGAGCGTATTGAGCTTTGTGAGGCTACCTTGGCCTAAGTCTATTGGCAAATTGAGAGAGTTTAGCCTAACTAACTTGCTAATTGTTTCTTGTGCAGACTACTTAAAATGGAGTGCAATCAAGATAACAAAAGAGAAAATTGCTATTGCATTTACTTCAGCTTTTAAAATTGTTTACTACTACGTCCTTCACTTCCAATTTTTTAAATTTGTTTGCTGATTTATGTACAGATGTCAGTTTGTCCAGTTTGATTTTGGTATATTCTTGATTGCCATTTAGTTCCATCTCAATTAGAGTCTAATTGGAGTCAAGTATTTCTGAGTAGACAGCAGCAACAACACCAACACCTCAGTGTGGAGCTTGGAGCAGGCTAGAAACAACCATCCAAATAGGAAAGTTGTCTAACATACCCTTGTTTTGAATTGTTGTTTCGGCTTTAGCTCTTAAGTGATAGTATTGAATGGATACCCTAATGATTGAAGTTTAAATATTTGTGCAGCTTTGGATTGATGAGAATAGGAAGGTTAGTGCACAAGATTGCAAATTGAGTGCAACTAGGATCCATTTTCCACATCAATTGTGCAAGACCGAGAAAGGGAGAATTCTTTATCTTGTGCATTGTATCTTGTCTGTTTATCCAAGAGAATATTAAGCTGTGTGATATATGTGTGTAGGATTGGAAAATCAGACCAAAAGAATTGAATTAAGAAAGCACAAAGTTGTCCAGAAACAACAAAAGTGGAGTACGTGATTTTTGTTTTCCTTTATTTTGTCCACAAAGTTTACCTTTATTTTGTTTCAACATATTAATTCTAACTCCTTTGGCAGTCTTCTTGGGTAATTGATGAAGAATTTGGCATGGGTTATTGCGAGAAGAAATCTACATCAATTGTGACTAAATATTCAGTTGAACAATACAATACAGTTAATATATTAATCTTTTTTTCCTTAGGTAATTCTTTGATGATTCAAAAACTTGGTTTCATGAGTTGAAGTGCTTAGTATGTGATAGATTCCCCTTTTGTACATAAGTTTGCATATTGGATACCTGGCTCCTGAACTATTTTCACCTAATGGTCTTTATCATGTTGACAAAAAAATCGCCAGCCTGCAATGCTCATGGACTTGGACTTTATTGTGTACCTTTATACGATACCTTTGGTATGTCACCCCTTTCATGCTTATACTCAAATGCAATTAAAATTTACTTTTGTCATCTATTATTGTACAAAGAGTTGTTGCTATCAAGGACCAGTTATCTCAAAAGCTTTGATGTTGTGAGAAAAGTTACAACATTTATGGCCATGTAACATTTTTTTTCTATTTAATCCTTAATCATATCTTTGACCCTAATCATAACTCTTATCCTAATCTTAGCTTTAAATATAAGCATACAACTTGAGACTTGTTGGTAAAACTTTAATAAAAGGTTCAATTATTTAAGATTATGTTTTTCTTAAACTTCATTAATAGAAGGTTCAATTATTTAAGATTATGTTTTTCTTAAACTTCATTCTTTTTCGTGGCTACAGAGGTTGAATGATAGTTCATTTAAAACATCCTTGATAGAAGAAAGAAACGCTCATGCCCTAGCCATAAATCAATGCTCATTGTGAATAATCTATCAAATTAATACTACTTTTCAAGGCAATTTCAATATTGTCAAGTAGTATTCAAGAAAGTAGATAGGGCTAAAGTAATCCTGAGTCGTCTCCCAACGAACATGGAATTACTTTTGAATATCTGACTCTTACGAATGTTATGCAATGTTTATGGATAAAAGTAATGTTTGGAGGATGTTTAAAAAACAAAATAAGAAACTTAAAAACAGTTACGATGAAATAGGCTAATTCCACTGCTTTTCCAAGGTAGATTCGTCATCGGTTATTCACAGATAATTATTCAATTGATTATTGTTTTAAGTTTCAAATTAATTAAAGTACATTCTTATATAATTTGAGGGCGATTATGCATTTAAACAAAGTAAATTATCAATCAAATGCAAAACCTTTCTAGATTATTCACAATAAATTCAACCAAAGTACATTCTCAATCAAATTCTATTGTGTTTAATCATGTCTATTCTTAAATCTCCTAACCAAATTAAAAGCTAATCAATCAAAGTAAATTCTGAACTGATTATAGTTGAAATTATTACTAAACAATCAAAGTACATTCTCAATTGATAGTAAAAACCATTTAATCATATGAAAGTTCCTAAATTAAATCAAAGTAGATTCTCAATTTAAACCTAGAAACCCTAAAACTCATATAATCAATATGCATGTAGATTCAAACAGATTATGATGCAAAAATCTTTGCTTTTAACAAGATAGAGAGATAAAAGACATAGAGAGAACAACTTAAATCAATAACCAAAGTAAACAATTGCATTAACTCAATCTAACCTCAAAATCCATAATGGAATTACAGCAGAATAGCCCTAGATGCTTAGCTCTCCATGAATGGAGTTGAATACAAGATGAAAGAAAAGTGAGAGGAGTATGAGAGAATGAATGAATTAAGTGATGTCTCCTTTTCTGCCTCCCTTGGGTCTCTTTATATAGGCTTGATTGGACTTGGACTCTGAATAGTTTGTTGATAAGATATTTTCTGTTGATATATTATATCTTTCAAATATTCATTAGATTAAATAGTTTTAAAGAATATTTTATAGATATTAACTCAATTATCTTATATCCTATATCTTCCAAATAACTAAAAGATTTAGATAATGATAAAATTATTTGGAAGATATTTTCTGTTGATATTCCCAAAATTAAATTCAACAACTGAATTTTATCTTTTAGATTTTCTGACTTTCCAAAATTGCACAAATACCTTGAAATTTCCTCTATCTGCACTTTAGCCCCTTCTGAATTTTCCAAATAAAATCTGATTTTGGCCTTGAATTGCCATTTGGACCAATAAAACTTATATTCTCAGCTGCACAAATAAACATTAGAACATCCAAGAATAATTTATGCACTAAAACTCACTTTTTACGTCTCTTTATTTCACAAACCTAACAATTCCAATCATCACAAATTCACTTAAAATCAACCATTTAAGCACAATTATTCCATCAAAAATTTGAATTTTAAAGCATAAATGTGCACATAAATATGCACTCATCACAAGACTTAAATGACTTAGTACAAATTTGCATTAAGGTAGAGCAACAACTATTGAGAAAAGGTTTGAAAACTATCCACTCTAGCTCTAATGTCAAAATAGACTTTAAGAGGGAGGGAAAACAAATCAAAAGAGAGGAGCCTCCAAGGAAATTTGAGAAACCCAAAGATGGATCAACATCCTCCAAGCGCACTAGTGATATTGTTAACCCTCGGCAAGTGTAATCGAATCGTATCAAGTAATAATAAATGGTAAGACCAAGTATCGTTTCTGATAACAGTTGAAAAACTGTTATTTTCATGCTTAAAATTGATACTAAAAGCAACCTTTAGACTTAGAAACTAGCTTGAAATCACACCTTTTATCTTTATTTTCAGAAATAAGAGAGCTGGACAGGTTTACACTTGATTTGAGTGTTTTTGTGCAGGTTTTAGGGTGAATTTGGTGCAAAGAGTGAAGAAGGAGAGAAGTGACATTAGAAAAGACAAGAAAGAGTGCAAAAAGAGAAGACGAAGGCACCGCTCAGCGGCAAACTACCGCTGAGCGGCACTCAGGAGGTTGCGGGAGTCACGCTGAGGGGCAAATGGCCGCTGAGGGGAAGAATTGTGACGCGCAACTACCGCTGAGCGGTAAATACCGCTGAGCGGTAAATACCGCTGAGCGGTACTCTTTGGGCTTGGGCTTTTGTAATCTTTTGTAACTCTAAATTAGTATATAAGGGTTTGCACGTCCTTTAGTTTAGTATCTTTGGCAAAAACGAGGCAAACACTCTCTCTTCCACCCCTTTGAAGGAGGATCTTGGATGCTCAGGCTACCTCTTCACCTTTATTGGGTTTATTCTTTCATTCTTTCATTGTTATTCATCTAGGTTCACCATGACGATGGTGAACTAAACCTTGTATGTTTGTTGGGGAATCAATGTAATCTCTTGAAGCTCTCATATATGGATTTGTTGAGTACATCTTTGAATTAAGACATATGCTTTCTTTCATCATTAGTTAGGGTTTTTCCTCTTTGCTCAATGCTTGCATTGTTTAACTCATTCTAATGCATGATTATTGGTTTTGTCGATACGGACACGTACGGGGAAGTCTAGATCCGGGGAATTTCTCCCAATATTTTACTGACAACATTATATTGGTTGCCTTTAAGCTCCTGCTGTAATGAACTAATCATTAGGAATGCTAGGAATTGTATGAACTATTTGATTAGGGAGAAGCCATCTAGAATGGTACATTAGAGAGTGGCATTAACAATGATGATTTGAATGTTGAATTCCTAAAATATATGAGAGTGGATGAGATGAAATTGACCCCCAACAACATATTCATTTATATAATTCATTGAAAGTGTTTATCTTTTGTCTTTGCCATTGATCAATTCATGCATACATGTTTATTTTTGTCTTTGCATATTAAACTTTGAATATTTCGTTTGTAAGTCCTAGCTAATCAACAAATCACATAACTAAACTAGGCCGTGAGTCCTTTGGGAAGAACGATACTTGGTCTTACCAAGTTTTATTACTTGAACGATTCGGTCATACTTGCCGATTGTGAAACAAGTTTGTGACATCATATTTTGGTGCTTACAAATTTGTCCATCAAGTTTTTGGCGCCGTTGCCGGGGATTCGTGGTTTAACTGGTTAATTTGTGTGATTATTGATTATCTTTGACTTTAATTTTAAATTTCTGTTTTTATTTTCTGTTTTTATCTTTTTATGTTTTATCTTTTTAGATTAGATTAGATTTTATTTTATTTGGTTAGTTTAGATTTTATTTTATCTTTTAGGTTAGATTTTATGTTATTTTTAAATTTTATTTTATCTTTTATCTTTTTATCTTTTGAATCTTTTATCTTCTTATCTTCTGAATCTTTTCTCTTTTTATCTTTTGAATATATATCTTCTTTTTGTGCTAACAAATCTGTTCTAGGGTTTTGTTTCTTGTGCATGCAGGAAGCAATTCGAAATAGGAGTAAGAAAACAACAGAACCACTTCTTGAAGGCCTAGAAGAGAGTAGAAGGAGGAGAAGAATCAGAACGTCTAGAGAACTTTTCCCTTCTCCAGAAACTCTCTTACAATCATCACCACAAGGTTCTGTTCATAGCACAGGAAGTATGGAGAGCAATAATGTTAGAAGAACTCTTGCAGATTACACTAATCTTGCTGGACCTCAACACTTCAATAGCATAGCTAGACCTAGAGTCAATGCAGCCAACATGGAGGTCAAACCAGCACTGATTCAACTAGTAAAGAGTAATCAATTTAATGGGTTATCACATGAAAGCCCATATGAGCACCTGACTACCTTTAATGAGATTTGCAATACAGTCAAAATTAATGGGGTGCCAGACGATGCAATCAAACTTAGCTTGTTTCCTTTCTCCTTGGGAGGCAATGCTAAGCTTTGGTTAAACTCTTTTCCAGAAGAAAGTTTCACAGAGTGGGAAGCAGTGGTTACAAAGTTTCTAAACAAATACTTCCCACAATCTAAAGTAACTAAAGGCAAGCAAGAGATATCTTCATTCAAGCAGGGCATGGAGGAATCACTGGGACATGCATGGGACAGGTACAAAAGCTTATTACGTAAAACTCCCATGCATGGCTTTAAAGAACATGAAGTAGTCCTAATTTTCCTTGGAGGGCTTGGTTCACAAACCAAGATGATGCTGAATGCCTCAGCAGGAGGTAATATCAAATGGAAGACTCCAGAGGAAGCAACTGAAATTATTGAAAATATGGCTACTAGTGACAATGAACTCAATATTGAAAAAGGAGATTCTAATCAGAAGGAGTTGTCAAAATTAAATGAGGCTTTGCTTGTCCAAAATAGAATTCTCTCGCAACAGATTGAGGAAGTAACCATGAAACTTTCTCAAATACCACAGGAAATACAACAGGTCTCAATGGTTCAAGAGCAACAAAAATGGCAGATGCAATTTACTTCAGTTGAGAAAGCAACAAAGCTTGAAGAGACTTTACAGAGATTCTTAAAGGCAAATGCGTCCTATTGTCATAATGTGGATGTTGCATTTAAAAAAATGGAGAGTCATGTTGTGAGAATTGTTGACGTGATTAAACATGATAACCTGGGAAAGGATTGTAAAACTGTTGTGACCAGAAGTGGTAGAGTGTTAGAGGAGAGACAAAAAGAGAGAGAGAAAGAAAAAAATGAGAGTGAGAGTGAAAAAGAATCATGTGAGTGGAAAGAAAGAGTTGAGAGAGAGAAAAAGAGAAAAGAAGAAGAGGAGAGGAGAGAAAAAAATGAGAGAGAAGAGAGAGAGAGAGAAAAAGAGTATGAAAAGCCACTTCCTTATCCAAAGGGTTATTCAAGAAAGGAGAAAGAAAAGCAGTTGGAAAGATTCATGGAACTGTTTAAGAAGCTGGAGATTACTATACCATTCTCTGAAGCATTGCAACAGATGCCAGCATATGCAAAATTTTTGAAGGAACTTCTCACAAAGAAACACAAGTACATTGAGAAGGAAACTATCAATATACAGGGCAATTGCAGTGCAATCATACAGAAATTACCTCCTAAACTTAAAGACCCAGGAAGCTTCACTATTCCATGCACCATAGGAGATGTGAAAGTTGGAAGAGCATTGATTGATTTGGGAGCTAGCATTAATCTAATGCCGCTAGCCATGTGCAGAACAATTCAGGGGCTGGAAATTAAACCAACCAGAATGGCTCTTCAATTGGCAGACAGGTCTCTTAAATATCCATATGGAGTGGTTGAAGATGTTCTAGTGAAGGTCGACAAATTTGTATTCCCAGTGGATTTTATTGTGATGGAGATGGAAGGAACTAGTGATGTTCCTCTTATTCTGGGGAGACCTTTTATGAAGACTGCTAGAGTTCTGATTGATGTAGAGAATGGTAAGCTTAAACTGAGAGTTGATGATGAAGAGGTCACTTTTGATGTATCCAAGGCCATGACATATCCAAATGATGACAAAGCATGTTTTCAATTTGATGAACTTGATGAAGTTTGTATGGTTCAGGAAAGAATGGTGCGTAATATTTCTCCATTGGAAAAAACTCTCATTGATGCATGTGAAGATTTGGATGAGGAAGAAGAAAAATTGATTGATGAATGTCTGATGGACTTGGAAACATTGAAAAAGAATCCAGAGGAAGATCCAACATTTGAAACAATTGATAAGGAAGAAACAATCAAAGCACAGTCATCAGAATTGAAAAGATTGCCACCACATCTGAAATATGTGTTTTTAGAACAGGGTGAAACAAAGCCAGTCATCATCAATAACTCTTTATCTTTACAAGAAGAAGAGCAGTTGATAGAAATTCTGAAAGCCAACAAAGAAGCAATTGGGTGGTCAATATCAGATCTCAAAGGTATAAGCCCAACTTATTGCATGCACAGGATTTTTATGGAAGAGGACTATAAACCAAGTGCTCAACCACAGAGAAGGTTAAATCCTGTCATGAAGGATGTGGTCAGAAAAGAAGTGTTGAAACTGCTAGAAGCTGGTATCATCTATCCAATCTCTGACAGTGAATGGGTGAGTCCAGTACAGGTGGTGCCAAAGAAAGGTGGGATGACAGTAATTTATAATGATAAGAATGAGCTGATTCCTACTCGGACAGTTACTGGCTGGCGTATGTGCATTGATTATAGGAAACTGAATAAAGCTACTAGGAAAGATCATTTTCCTCTTCCCTTCATGGATCAGATGCTAGAAAGGTTATCAGGGCAGGCTTTCTATTGTTTTCTAGATGGATATTCTGGTTATAATCAAATTGTGGTAGATCCAAAAGACCAGGAAAAGACGGCTTTTACTTGTCCTTTTGGTATCTTTGCATATAGAAAGATGCCTTTTGGATTATGTAATGCTCCAGCTACGTTTCAGAGGTGTATGCAGGCAATTTTTTCTGATCTTTTAGAAAAATGCATTGAAGTATTCATGGATGACTTCTCAGTTTTTGGAAATTCTTTCCAAAGATGTTTAGCTAATTTGAACACTGTCCTCAAAAGATGTGTTCAGACAAATCTGGTTTTGAATTGGGAGAAATGTCATTTCATGGTAACTGAAGGGATTGTACTGGGGCATAAAATTTCTGCTAAAGGAATTGAGGTGGATAAAGCCAAAGTAGAAGTCATTGAGAAACTGCCCCCACCAACAAATGTAAGGGGGATTAGGAGTTTTCTTGGTCATGCTGGGTTTTATAGAAGATTCATCAAAGATTTCTCAAAAATTGCTAAACCATTGAGTAATCTTTTGATGAAGGATGCTCCTTTTGTGATGAATGAAGACTGTCTGAAAGCCTTTGATATATTGAAGCAGAAGTTAGTGTCAGCTCCAGTAATTGTAGCACCAGATTGGAATCAAAATTTTGAATTGATGTGTGATGCAAGTGATTATGCAATAGGAGTTGTCCTTGGCCAAAGGAAAGAACAAAAATTTCATCCAATTTACTATGCTAGCAAGGTGCTGAATGATGCTCAATTGAATTATGCTACCACAGAGAAGGAGTTTCTTGCCATTGTATATGCTCTAGAGAAATTTAGACCTTATCTTATTGGGTCTAAGGTGATTGTCTATACGGATCATGCAGCTATCAAATATTTGTTGACAAAACCAGATTCTAAGCCACGTCTGATTAGATGGGTACTACTTTTGCAAGAGTTTGATGTAGAAATCCGTGATAAGAAAGGAAGTGAGAACTTAATTGCTGATCATTTGTCACGGTTAGTCAACAATGAGGTCACTAGCAAGGAGTCTGAAATCTGGGAATCTTTTTCAGATGAATCACTCATGTATATTCAGCAGAGGCCCTGGTTTGCTGATATGGCAAATTTCAAAGCTGCGAGAGTCATGCCGGAAGACTTAACTTGGCAACAGAGAAAGAAATTTTTGCATGATGCCAAGCAGTTTGTGTGGGATGATCCATATTTGTTCAAAATTGGAGCAGATAATCTTCTCAGGAGATGTGTTACAAAAGAAGAAGCAGAAGGAATTCTCTGGCATTGTCATGATTCACCTTATGGAGGACATTTTAATGGGGAAAGAACAGCAGCAAAAGTCCTTCAATCAGGGTTTTATTGGCCAACGTTATTTAAAGATGCCCATAATCATGCTAGGAATTGTGATAAATGTCAGAGAGCAGGGACAATCACTAAACGTCACGAGATGCCTTTACAAGGTATTTTAGAGGTTGAGGTTTTTGATTGTTGGGGTATTGACTTCGTTGGACCCTTCCCTCCATCTTTCAACAATGAATATATTCTGGTAGCAGTGGATTATGTGAGTAAATGGGTGGAAGCATTAGCTTGTCCTAAAAATGATGCTAGCACGGTAATTAAATTCCTGAAGAGGCAGATATTCTCACGTTTTGGCACTCCAAGAGTGTTGATTAGTGATGGAGGATCTCATTTCTGCAATTATCAGCTAGAGAAAGTACTCAAACACTATGGAGTGAAGCATAAGGTAGCTGCACCTTATCATCCACAAACTAATGGACAAGCGGAGGTATCTAACAGGGAGATAAAAAGAATCCTGGAAAAAACTGTGACTTCATCAAGAAAGGATTGGTCTCTCAAATTGGATGATGCTCTTTGGGCTTATCGAACAGCAATGAAGACGTCCATGGGATTATCACCATTTCAATTAGTCTATGGGAAAGCATGCCATTTGCCAGTTGAATTGGAGCATAGAGCATTATGGGCTTTGAAATTCTTGAATTTTGATCCTTATGACACTCAATGCACACGCAGGAGGCAGATTTTGGAGCTTGAAGAAATGCGGTTACATGCATATGATTCATCCAGGGCTTACAAAGAAAAAATTAAATTTTATCATGACAGGAAGTTGGTGAATAGAGTTTTCAATCCAGGACAACAGGTACTATTGTTCAATTCAAGATTGAAGATATTTCCTGGGAAGCTGAAGTCAAAATGGACAGGACCATTTGTGATAAAAGAAGTGCATCCGCATGGGGCAATTGAAATATTTAATCCATCTGATAATCCACAGAGAAGTTGGGTGGTAAATGGTCAACGTCTCAAGCCTTATCTGGGGGGAGAGGTGCAACAATGTTCTACAATGATGTTGCTAGTTGATCCTTGAAAGTTTGGGTCAGGCTCGGGACGTTAAACAAGCGCTTACTGGGAGGCAACCCAGTGTTTTGTGAGTATCTTATTTGTTTTTGTTTTTAGAATAGGGTTTGATGTACTCTATTGAACACCCGGTTTCTTATGATGGTTTGATATTAATTGTGATTGTGTGATAAGTAATGCTTGATGATGCTTATTGATTGAGTGATGTTGAGATTATGTGCACATTAAAATGCTTATACAGGTGATTCACAAGCTTTGTGAACAAATGCAAGATATCATGATTGTGATTGTGAAATTAAGCAAGATGTGTATGTCAAATGTGAATGAGCTTATATGTGAGGTTTTGAGCTCCAGAGTTGTTATTGTTGAATGCTATTACTTTGGAAGCTTGAATGACTTTGCCCAGGTTTTCTATGATTGAATCAATTGCTTGTTTTGCATCATATGATCAAAGGCCGTGTTTGTTGAAACCCTTTTTACTGGCCAAATTCATAAAGTTAGCCTACTAAAAGAGAACACTTTGTGTTCTATCCTTTGAACCCATAGCCTTGAATATACACTGAACCCTTGATTGAAAATCTTTACCTTGAGTTAAGTAGAATATCTTGTGTGGTATTGATAAATGTTCAAGTTTGGGGTTATTGGGAAATCATGAAAAAGGAAAAGCATTGAGCTAAGAGCTAAAAAGAAAGAATATGCAAAAGAAAAGAAAAGAAAAGAAGTAAAGCTCAATGCAAATGAAAAGGCAAACAAAAGTTGGGAATGAATAAGAATAATTGTGTTGTTATGATTCTCTTAACTCAAGGATTTTGTGATCCAGAAAAACCAATTTTCTTGTTAGCCCAGCCACATTATAAGCCATTGAAAAGTCCTTGTGATGATGCATGCTTGTGAATGTTTTTGATTGTGGTAAAATGAAAGGCAAAGTTGATTCATGTGACATTGTGATAGTAGAGTGAATGAGTGAAACACTTACCTCTTATACACTTGTGTGTTGAGTGAAACACTTTACCTGGTGAGGAAATATTCCATGAACACATGAACATCCATGCTTAATTGATTGATCATTCATGAAAAATAGCATTTGTTGGAACTTAAATGACTTTGTGAACACTAAAGCATGTGCATATCTTGATTGAACTCTTGATCATAAGTTTGAGTGAAGTTATTACTTATCTTGAAAAGAGGATTTTGAATGAGTGAATCATCATATGAATTGGTTGGAGATGGAGTTACATTTTGTTTGCTTGAGGACAAGCAAAGTTCTAAGTTTGGGGTTGTGATAACAGTTGAAAAACTGTTATTTTCATGCTTAAAATTGATACTAAAAGCAACCTTTAGACTTAGAAACTAGCTTGAAATCACACCTTTTATCTTTATTTTCAGAAATAAGAGAGCTGGACAGGTTTACACTTGATTTGAGTGTTTTTGTGCAGGTTTTAGGGTGAATTTGGTGCAAAGAGTGAAGAAGGAGAGAAGTGACATTAGAAAAGACAAGAAAGAGTGCAAAAAGAGAAGACGAAGGCACCGCTCAGCGGCAAACTACCGCTGAGCGGCACTCAGGAGGTTGCGGGAGTCACGCTGAGGGGCAAATGGCCGCTGAGGGGAAGAATTGTGACGCGCAACTACCGCTGAGCGGTAAATACCGCTGAGCGGTAAATACCGCTGAGCGGTACTCTTTGGGCTTGGGCTTTTGTAATCTTTTGTAACTCTAAATTAGTATATAAGGGCTTGCACGTCCTTTAGTTTAGTATCTTTGGCAAAAACGAGGCAAACACTCTCTCTTCCACCCCTTTGAAGGAGGATCTTGGATGCTCAGGCTACCTCTTCACCTTTATTGGGTTTATTCTTTCATTCTTTCATTGTTATTCATCTAGGTTCACCATGACGATGGTGAACTAAACCTTGTATGTTTGTTGGGGAATCAATGTAATCTCTTGAAGCTCTCATATATGGATTTGTTGAGTACATCTTTGAATTAAGACATATGCTTTCTTTCATCATTAGTTAGGGTTTTTCCTCTTTGCTCAATGCTTGCATTGTTTAACTCATTCTAATGCATGATTATTGGTTTTGTCGATACGGACACGTACGGGGAAGTCTAGATCCGGGGAATTTCTCCCAATATTTTACTGACAACATTATATTGGTTGCCTTTAAGCTCCTGCTGTAATGAACTAATCATTAGGAATGCTAGGAATTGTATGAACTATTTGATTAGGGAGAAGCCATCTAGAATGGTACATTAGAGAGTGGCATTAACAATGATGATTTGAATGTTGAATTCCTAAAATATATGAGAGTGGATGAGATGAAATTGACCCCCAACAACATATTCATTTATATAATTCATTGAAAGTGTTTATCTTTTGTCTTTGCCATTGATCAATTCATGCATACATGTTTATTTTTGTCTTTGCATATTAAACTTTGAATATTTCGTTTGTAAGTCCTAGCTAATCAACAAATCACATAACTAAACTAGGCCGTGAGTCCTTTGGGAAGAACGATACTTGGTCTTACCAAGTTTTATTACTTGAACGATTCGGTCATACTTGCCGATTGTGAAACAAGTTTGTGACATCATATTTTGGTGCTTACAAATTTGTCCATCAGTTTCCCAAAGGACTCACGGCCTAAACATTTATGTGATTTGTTGATTATCTTAGACTTTGTACAAAAGAATATTGTTGTTGAATTATGCAAAAATAAACATGAATGCAGGGTTTTGATCAATGGACTTGAACAATGCAAAAACAGTTGATGGATAACATGAATGATTATGTTGTTGGGGTTTACCAATTCATCCTATCCATTCTCATGTATTCAAGAATTCATCTTTCTTCATTAATGTTAATGTCACTTTCTAAATTGCCTTAAACCCAATGTCTTGGTGAAGAAAGCCTAATCCTAATAATCACTAGTTTACAATGTCTTGTCTCCCTAACAATTATTCATGCATTACATTCGCACAGAAGCTTAAAGGCAACCAACCATCATATCCTTATGTCTAGGCAATACTACTATTGGGAGAATTTCTTCATGTCTAGATATATCTATATGTGTCCATACAAATAATATCAATGATCATGCAATTGAATGAGTTAAACAAAGCATGCATAGAGTATAGAAGAAAAACCCTAACAATTAATGAAAGAAAGCATATAAATTAAAGAACAAATTCAATACATGATAGTTTCAAAGGATTACAATGGTTCCCCAACAACAACGAAGGTTTAGTTCACCAAAATCATGGTGAAACTAGATGGAAAACAATGAAAGATAGAACCCTAGAATTTGAAGAGTAGAGCTTGAGCAACCAAAATCCTCCTCCAAGGGGTGAAGAAAGTGTATTATGCTTCGTTCCAGCCAAAGATGACTGACCTAGGTCGACTAAAACCTTATATATTATTCTAAAAATTACAGAATTGTGGCCCAAGGCCCATAAAAATGGCGCTCAGCGGTAGATACCACTCAGCGGTAAGTACGCGCTCTTCTATTTGACGCTCAGCTGCATTTTTGCCCCTCAGTGGTGACTATGGGACCTCAAGAACACCGCTAAGCGGTAATTTCCGCTGAGCGGTACTTGTGTCTTCTCTTGTTGTGCACTTTTCACTTCCTTTTCTGATTCCGACTTCTTCCTACTTCACTTCTTTCATCCAATTCATGTTAAAACCTGCAAAAACAAGGAAAAACAAGCATAAAAACCATCCAACTCTCTTATTTCAAAAACATAAAAAAAAGCATGATTCCAAGCTAGTTTCTAAGTCATAAAGGTTGTCTTTAAGGTCAATTTTAAGTATAAAAATAATAATTTTTCAACTGTTATCAGATATCAAGTGTTTTAAGTGTCTAGGAAGGGGACATATTGCGCCAACTACCGCTGAGCGGCACTCTCAAGAACGCGTTGGCATTGCTGAGGGGAAAAATGCCGCTGAGGGGAAGAATTGATCATGCGCTATTGCCGTTGAGCGGTATTTACCGCTGAGCGCCACTTTTCTGGGCTTGGGCCTACTTTTCTGTAATTTTTAGAATACTATATAAGGTTTTCGTTAACCTAGGTCAGTCATCTTTGGCTGGGAATGAGGCAGAAACACACACTTTTCACCCCTTGGGGGTAGAATTGGAGATGGTGACGACTCTCCTTTTCTCTTTCTCGGGGTTTTCTATCTCTTCCATTCTTCCATTCCATTGTTCATCCAGTTCTTCGATGACGATGGAGAACTAAACTTTTGTTGTTGTTAGGAAGTCAATGTAATCCTTTTGAAACTCTCATGTATTAAATTTGTTCTTCAAGATCTTTTATAAGATACATGCTTTCTTTCATTAATTATTAGGGTTTTTCCTCTTTGCTCAAAGCATGCATTGTTTAACTCATTCGATGTCATGATTATTGGTTTTGTCGATATGGACACATACAGGGAAATCTAGATCTAGGAAATCTCTCCCAACAGTAGTATAAACCTAGACATAGGAGTATGATGGTTGGTTTCCTTTAAGCTTCTGTTCACTATAATGCATGATTAATTGCTATGGAGACAAGACATTGTAAACTAGTGATTATGATTAGGCTTTCTTCACCGAGACATCGGGTTTAAGGTAATTTAGAGAGTGGCATTAACATTAATGAAAAGAAAGACGAATTCATGAATACATGAGAGTGGAAAAGGATGAAATTGATAAACCCCAACAACATATTCATTCATTTAATTCAATTCACGTGTTTTGTTTCTTCTTACCATTGATCAATCCATGCATATATATTACTTTTGAGTATTTGCATTTAATTCTTAATCAATTGATTTTACAAGTCTTAGCTAATCAACAAACCACACAACTTTATAGGCCGTGAGCCCTTTGGGAGAACGATACTTGGTCTTACCAAGTTTATTACTTGATACGATTCGGTTACACTTGCCGAGGGTTAACAAGTTTTTGACTCCGTTTTCGGGGATTAAAAATTTGTTCATAAAGTTTTTGGTGCCGTTGTTAGGGACTCGTGGTTGAACTATTCTATTTGTGTGATTATTGATTACCTTTGACTTGATTTTTAAATTTTTATCTTTTTATCTTTTCTTTTATCTTTTGATTTTATTTTTATCTTTTTGTTTGTTGTTTTTATTTTATCTTTCGATCTTTTATATTTCTATCTTCTTATCTTAATATCTTTTTTAATTTTTCTTTTTATCTTATTAGTTTATCTTATCTATCTTTTTGTGCTAACAAATATTTTCTAGGGTTTTGTGCCTAATGCTTGCAGGATATTTCATACATTCACATACTTCAAACGTAAATCACATCATAATATATATATTCCAAACATTGTGCATAATCAATTCAATTCAAGAGAAAAATAAAGTTAGACTCCAACATTATTTGTAGAACACTATTTGGCCGAACACTATTCATCACACACTATTCACCGAAGTGAAACGAACGCTACAGGACGAACGTTATATTCCAACATCATGCCGAACACTATTGGGACGTACGCTATCTGACGAACGCTGGTTGCCGAACGCTCACGCATACTCCAAAACCGATCGTTTGAGACCCAAAGCTTAAGACCGAACGCTAATTTCTGAACACTATTCACCGAGCGTCATAAGCCGAACGCCCCTATGCCAATTGGACGGACGCTAAGAGATTTAAAACAAATTGACCGAACGCTAAAACCGAACACCCACAATTAGGCCGAACGCTAAAACCGAACACCCACAATTTAGGCCGAACGCTGATATTAAAACTTGGGCCGAACGCTTGGATCGAGTACTTAGGCCGAACGCTTATACTCACAGCAATACCAAGGTCGAACGCTTAATATTTAAACCTAAGAATAGTATCTTAAGGTCGAACGTTTACAATTATACTAGCCAAGACCGAACGCCGGTGATCCAAACCTAAGAATCCTAATTAGGAACGAACGCTCACAATTCCTAGTTCACTAAGGCCGAACGCTACACTCACAAGTACGAACGCGAACGCTCGTCAAACTACTGAAGAACGAACGCTCAACATATTTTGGCCGACCACTAATTGGTCGAGCCATTGTGGACGAACGTTCAATGTTTTGGCCGACCGGTTGAGCCATTTTGGACGAACGTCCAATTCGAAGCCAAAATTGACGAACGCGCGTTTCTGCAGAATTATGCAGAATCGCAGGTTTTCCAGAAAATCCAGAAAACCCAGAAACCCCAAATTTTTCATCCCCTTCTTCCCAGATTTGCATCAATCACAACATATATCATCAATCAAACAAAAGATCTAGCTCCCCTTACCTCTTGAAGACTTCCTTGAATTTATCTCCAAAGGGTTTGATCTCCTTCCAACTTCAAAAGTTCTCCACTTCTCCTCTTTCCCAGAACTTGCAGCCACTCTTCCACTCCTCCAGATGCAGCACCAAATCCTCCTTGCACTTCAGCAGCTCCCCACCTCACCTTCTCTCAGTTTTGCAGAAATCCTTTCCCTTCCAAGTGCAGAACCCATACCCCCATTTATCTCCCACAAGCCTCCATCTTTCCTTTCTTTTTCTTGTTTTTGAATGGGGAATGGAAGCAACGTTTGCTGTCCCTTGTGGCCAGCAAAACTGGCGCTTTCCAGCGCTCGTTCCTTCCTTCCCCGTTTGTTTTGTCTTTTTTTTTTTTTTTAAATTACGATTCCTTACAGACTCAGCAGTGTATTAATTGGGACGTGACACATAACAACAACATGATGATAAACTCACTTTTACCAGTGATTAAAGACAACAAATAATAATTAGGTAATACCAAAAATTCACTAAGAAATAAAAATTATAATGGTATATTTCATAAAGTGAAAAAAAAAATGAAAGAAGAGGGAATAAGTGTATAATAAAAGAAAAAATATAGTTTAAATAGTTACCATTATTTTATTGCTAGTATTTAATAATTTTTGTTATAATAATAATAATAATAATGTTGTTAATAATATTAATATTATTTATTTATTTTATATTAAATTTAAAAACCAGGATTATACAAGAAAAAAATAATAAAATAATGATTAGTGAAGGTTCCATGGCTAATAGGTGGAACTCTTGAAACATTTTGTAAAAAGAAAAATTATTCATGTACATAAAAAAAAATTCTCAACACAAGAGGAAATGAAAGTGATAAATTTATAGAATATATAATGTGATAACAAGAAAGAAATATATAAAAAAAAATGTTTGATAAATATATATAAAATAAAGATGTATATTTATCATTAGTCATCTACCATGTGAAAAAAGAAGTTTGTCGACTTCTCATAGTTATGGAGATGCTGAATGAAATGTAAGTCATTTTCTATTCATGGTTGTGTATTTTTGTTTTATTTTTTTGTGAATTGGGATAATTATGTTCTTTTCTTGCGTTGAAGAGTTTCACTAAGAAAAAAAAAAGTTGAAGAGGAAGTTGTTTCTGGTTATCTTGAGGGAAAAAAATTATTTATTTAATTAAGGAAAGACAAGTGGAAGAAATGACATCTAAAAAAAATTAAAAAAAAAGAAACTGCAAAAAATGAAGAATTTAATCTTTGAAATTATATCAAATCCAGGCTTTCCTAATATTTTGTTATTTAAAATAAACAAAAATATATGTAATGTAAATGCAAATAAAAATAATGAGATGTTATCATCAAGATAAGACTCTAAAAAAGTTTCACACACTAAATATTGAGATTTTTGTCACAATTTTATATCTCTAAAATAATATGCAAACCTCAAGACATAACTATTTATCGGATTCAAAACCTAAATCGATACGAAAAGTTAAAATTAATTTAATGTGTCATACTTTTTCTCTTATTGTGTCATACTGTCATTCTCCATGTTTGTCACACACTTAATGTTAAGCTCACTTTTTTTTTTTTGGATTTTTCTTATCTTTGCTTAAATCATTAAATAGATTGAAAGGTTGCACCCAAAGAACATATATATTGAAAGTAATTTTTAACCTAAAAAGTACAATAAAAGTAAATTCTTTAATAACTTTTATTTATTAAAGGTACTAAAGTTAATCATTATCCATGTACTAATTTAAGTTGTATACTATTAAATTCTTGATTCATAATGGTTAAAATGTCATAACATAAGGAAAAAACACGCTTACACAATGATTTATTAGGAATATTTACCAACCAATTTTTGCCGCAAAGTTGATAACTTTGATGTCCAAATATATATCTAAAATAGTTGGAATAATTCATTACAAAATAAGAAAAACTTAATTAGAATTTATTTGCAACTAATGAAATCATTATATAAAAATATTTATTAACTTACGATAATCTTTAATAAAAAAATTCCATTTGTTTGTAGTTAAATGTTCTCCAACAATAAATTCAGAAATATAACCCAACTTTCATTATGTTTTTTTTTATCTACAACAGCAAAGGGTTATTAGCAAATTTTTAGTCATTTTGGATATTTGCAAAAATAATTATAACTTGTCCATCAAACTTCATTTTGAGGTAATAAACCATCAACTCCAATCAATAGTCAACATGTCTTCAATGTCAACTTGGATCCATAATATTAATATATATATATATATATATATATATATATATATATATATATATATTTGCAATTTAACTAAAATTAATAAAAAAAATCATCATAATTTTCAAATAAACTAGAATTTAGTGAGAATTTTGATATACTTTGTTAGGAATTTCACATATAAAATCAAATCATATATATAAATAGATTATCTTTGTCTAATAAATCAATAAATTTTATCGGAAAAAAATTCATACTTCTTTATTTATCAAGTTATCAATGTAAATAGATATTACAAGATATTGTTACACAAATAAAGTTACTGATATATTTATAATAAATCAAATTACAATCATTAATCATGTTTCTAATTAGGCCAAGAATATACTTTTTAAATATAATAACTAAATAATGTATGGTATATATATAGACCGAATGGTTAATCCGCTACGACCGATCAATCCATCCGCAACATCAACAATGTTAGACCATAATTGGGCCAATGTTTAAGTTATTATTAGGCCAATAGTCTAGCAGACGATAAAATAATCAAAGATATCTGATTAAATATATTGATAAGCTGTTTATTAGTAACTAACCGAATCTAAAGGTAAGTCTATTTTTATTTTATTGGATCTGTGTTAATTTAAGATCCATAAAACACTTATAAATAGGATGACAAGGCCAAAACCTAGGTAGGTTCGATCAGAACTCAAATACTCAACTGTGATAAATAGTTCACTAAATCGCTCCTAACTTGAGTGTCGGAGTGCCTTTTGCAGGTACCTCCCCTCGGGTCAAGAGTACAATCGATCAGAGAAAGAGATAACCGAGCAGGTGACAACCGAGCGGAGCAGACGACTCAAGCATTGGAAAGCAGGAAAGTCACGTCAGAAAGGTTAGTATCTTGGTCCTACACAAATATCTACCGAAACATTTTGGCGCCCACCGTGGGGCCGAGAGCAAGCAGAAGAAACCCAATGGTGACCACGAGAAACCAAGAGGAGGAGCAGAGCACCAGAGAACTGATTAGAGATATGCAAGCATATATGTAGGCACATGCGCAGGCCATACAGGCGTAGGCACAAGCACAACAAGAGATGCAGTGAAAGCACACAGAAGAGATTGTGGAGTTAAGGGCGAAACGAGTCTCTCCCGAGCGGTCGGCCTCAAACCGAGAAAATGACAATGAAGCAAGCCATAATCACACCAACCCGAACGCCCGAGGAAGAAGGGATCCAACGCCCCTGTAAACCGTTCGACCTACCAGTTTACTCCCTTTTACGGCGACCATCACACAAACTCCAATGCCAGAAGAAAACCCTCCTGCATTAGATAAGTACGATGGATCAACTGATCCAGATGATCACCTCAGGACGTTTTTTAACGCTATGGCATTCTACACGAATAGCGACTCGATCATATGTAGAGCCTTCTCATTATCACTCAAGGAGGAGGCGTTGGAATGGTACGATACTCTTCCCCCAAACGCAGTAGATTGTTTCGCTACCGTGGAAACCCTCTTTAGAAGGAAATACGCCTCCAATCGGAGATAGAAGATGACACCGGCGGAATTGGTGAACACCAAACAAGAGAAGGATGAAACTTTGAAGGCCTTTATGAAAATGTATAATGAAACCGCATGACGGATTAAAGATGTTAATCAGACGTTTATCATTAGCAATTTCCCTTCGTGCCTGAGACCAGGATATTTTGCTGAAAAATTATATGCGCGATCACCAAAAACTATGGAGGAACTTTAGGAAAGGGTTGTAAAGTTCATTAGTATTGAAGACATGAGAAACTCAAGGAGGAAACAACATCAAGAAGCTTCTGCAGGGGGAACAAGAAAGAAGGGAAGCGATCGTCTAACAACGACAACAAAAACGAAGGTCAACATTTGAGGGATCTCCCCCGGATACCTAAGTTCAATCACTATACAAGCCTTAGTGCACCAAGGGCTAAGGTTCTCAAGGAGGCTCTCAATGCTGAACTTCTCACACTGTAAAGGAAGGCAACTCCCCATAATGCAGACGAGAGAAAAAATTGTCATTTCCATCAAAACTGCGGCCATACTATGGAAGAATGTATGGTACTGAAAGTTGAAATAGAAACGCTTATCCGAGCGGGCCATCTCCATAAGTACATAAAGGAAGAAGGGGCCCAAATAAGAAGTCCCATAGAGGAAATTCTCTATGTAGAAGTCCCGAACGGTCATATCACAGAGATGACCGAAGTCGGGCACTATCAAAGTCGGAGGCACTACCGTAGTCGTAGTCCTAGTTGTAGTCATGAACATGACCGCTCGATCCGTGGGCGTATCGATACCATTTCTGGAGGTTTTGCTGGAGGATGGGCGTCATCCTCGGTCCGCAAAAAGCACCTAAGGAATTTGAAAACAGTTCACATGGTGGAGAGAAAGCCTCAATCCTGGCCACCTATTACCTTTACTGATGTCGACTTTCATGCTCTTGTCCTTGATCAAGATGATCCCAGTGTTAAAGCTTAATTGATTATATGCTCTGTGTATTCAATTAAGTTTGTTATTGTTGAGATTGTTGAAAGGGGGAACACTAGTTTAGCTGAACCCACAATCTAAGTGATATATGAGTTTTTGATGATGATAACACATAATTAATAACACACATGTATTTGGTGTTACATGTTCTATGCTTACATGTTATATGTGGTTTTGAGAACATGATTGTGTTGTTCGTGTTGTTCATTACATTTCACTATATGTGATTTATACATGAATGCATGACACATGTTTTTGGAAAAGAAAAACCATAAGCACTTTTGTTGAACTTAAATTGTGTGGAATAATAATAGTTTTAAGTCGATTTCATTATGGGATGAGTCGGTTAAAACTCGTGTCTTTGCACAAACTTTTTCAAGTGTGTTGTGAGAGTTTTTCAAAGAGAAAAGTTTTCAAAATTGTTTTAATTTGTTATAAAGTTGATTACATGCATGTTGCATTCAACTGAGTTTGTTATGTTTTGAATAATTCTTAATGCTTGATATAACTATCACAACGACTATATTTTTTGTTGAGATTGTTGATAGGGGGAGCACTAGTTTAGCTGAACCTACAATCTCAGAGCTTCTAGTTTTTGATGATGATAACACATAATTAATAACACATGTGTTTATGTGTTACATGTTCATTACTTTCATGATTATGATTATATGACCTTAGAGCTTCTGATTTTTGATGATGACAACACATAATTAATAACACATGTGTTTATGTGTTACATGTTCATTATTTTCATGATTATGATTATATGAGAACATGTTTGTGTTGTGTTGATCATTGCAATTCACTATGTCATATATGTGAGATTTAATCTTTGATTGCATGAAAATTGTTTTGGAAAAGAAAAACCACATGCACTTTAGTTGAACTTAAATTGTGTAGCAAAACAACAGTTTTAAGTCGACTTCATTATGAAGTAAGTCGATTAAAACTCGTGGCTTTGCACAAACTTTTTCAAAGTGTGCTGTGAGAATTTTTGAAGAGAAAGTTTTTCAAAACTATGTTTTTAACTGTTACAAAGTTGACTATGTGTGCAAGCCATTCGACTAAGTTTGTTATGTTTTGAAATTCTGTTAATGCTTGTTTAAAGTGCTAACGATTATATTTTTAAATATGTTTGACCAAGCATTAATTATGAATCAACTGCATTAATTGCATAATAATTAACTTTATTTTATTAAAATTATAAAAAACCAAGAAAATTTATATTTAAATAGAATTGATATGGGGTAGCTAAAATTTGTAACACCATGGTTCAATCCTTTCACACGGTCTATCAAGATTTACAGGTTATTTTTTTATTATTTAATCCTTCTGTTATACATATTTTTTCTATTTCAATTCTACGTAGTAACAGACTACTTAGAGAGTACTACGAGTTCTTCTGTTTTCTTCTTTTGTGAGTTGGAGGGTTGCGGAGAGTTTCATACATTATGAGTGTTCTTGGTCCACCGAGGACAAAGTAGCCATTGTGGGAAGGTACTTTTGTATCTTCCGGTTTCAATTTCTTTTATGTTCTTGCCCGCTTAAAGTTCAATTTATTGTTTGTTTTCCATTTCTTTGTTGTTCTTCTTGATGCATCTTTTTCGTTTCGCTCCTTCGTGCTTCTCTTTGCTCCTTCCAATTCGTTCGATACCGTTTTCATCACCACCTGTGTGCACATACTTACGGCGGCATTGCCTCAAGCATTGACAGTAATGCTCCGTTTTGTTTTGTTTTTAAAACCCTAGAGTGACGAAAAGGAGGGTTGTAAGGTGAATGAGAGAAAAGAGAATTCCATGGTCGTTTGGGATGAAGGAGTGAGAAACACCGAGAGAGGGAGTGGTGGTATAAATGCTGGAATTGGGAGACAAAGATAAAAAACGAAAGTAGAATTTTGGAGTAAGGAAAGAAATCGGAAAAAGGTATGGGAGCTCACCTTTCTTGTGATTGTATAACATCTGAAGTGTATTGTATTCCTGAAATTGGGTTATTTGATGTGTTTTTTTGTATTCTTGCTGGTTCTTGAACTCGAATGATGTTAGGGTCGAAATATTGCTCCTATATATGCAAGAACCTGCCAACATTTACGATTTTTTTTTATGTGGGTTGTTGTTGTTGAAAGGGGTGGAAGAAGGGGGTGGTGTTGAAGCTGAGAATTGGGAAAAGGAGAGAAGAAGGTCCAAAATTGGAAGATTGAAGAAGAAGGCCATAAACATGTATATAGGGTAAATATTCTAACAATTGAGAAGACAATGCAGATGTAGGAATCATGTATTGAATCTGTAAGTCTTGAGGACCCTATTCCTTCCAATGGTTTTTTGTCCTAATTTGTAACAAATTTATTGGTTATATCTAGTTGGAAAAATATGTAGAAGATTAGAAAATGTTACTCATATACTACTACAGGTGATTACCTCAGTGGTCCTACTAACCCTCTGTCTTAGGTTGATATTTTTTATCATGACGTATAAACTAAACAGGCTTTGATATTTTTCTTTCATCGCCACACACAATCAAATTGTAGCTTCCTGTTAGAAATATTTTTCTTAAACACTATAAATTTTCACATCAGCAAGTGTCCTTGTATGTTGACCTGGTATTGGTGCATGTTGATATATATTAGTGTGCACTGAATGTTATATGTTGACCTTGTATGTTGACATCTATTTGAGATATGGGTTTATGGAAACAGTTTTGAGGCCTTCCTTGCTGTTGTTAATCCCAGAAAGGAAGTACCTGAATAATGGGCACAAGAAAATGCTATATCCAAGGACTTCAATTCTCTCTGTGAAGATTCTAGAGCAAAGGGCTTAAAGGGCTTAGGGCTTAGGGCTTAGGGCTTAGGGCTTAGGGCTTAGGGCTTAAAGGCTTAGGTCAAAGTATGATTAGGGATTAGGGCTTAGTATACTAAGACTTAAGACTTAGGCCTTAAAGGTTAGAACTTAGTGGTTTGCCACTTAAGTCCAAATTTGTTCTCAAAGTTTGAATTGCTTCAACTAAATGGTTTTCTTGTTGTGGTTGTTTTCTTTTTAACATTGCTTACTTGTTGTATTTTGTAGATTTCTTTGAAATGGAAATTTAAGTTTCCGAAAGAGGATGAAGCGCACAAATAAAATCAAAACATTATGGTAGAGATATCTTTTCATTCAAGTATTCCACTCTCTGATTCATTCCTGTTTATTTACATTTCAGAACTTGTATTGTTTATGTTATGCATTCGTGAGTGATTTATGCATTCATTTTTCATATCACCTCTCTTTGATTTTTATCTCTTTTTACCTCACCTATACCTTGGCCACATTACAAGCCTTGATTGATGTCCTATTGAACTCGAGTGTATTTCTAATTCAATTGGTGTGATTAGAAGTTTTCCAAGTTTATGATAGCGTAAATTTGCATAATGTGTTGAGAGTTAAACACCTAGATGTTGAAGTCTGAGGTTATTCTTATATTGACACACTATAGAGAGAGACCGAAACACCTCATATCCTGGGACCGGTGGGTTATGCAATTTTCCACCTTCATTTTAGGGCCATTCAGAATTTGTATGATGTATGCAATGTGATGTCCTGTCTATGAATGAGATTTGTCACAATTGTTGTTGTCTGCATACTTTGATTTTTAAATACTGTCTTCTTGCTTGCATGCATTTGGGATAATTAAGGTTGATTTTTCTTTTTCTTTCTTTTTTTATCTATGGGAAAATTATGAGACTTGTAGTTTACGGGCAAAGGCTATGGATGAAGGGCGATTGTTTGAGAAGTTGAAAGGCCCCCAAAAATACAAATTTAGTATGTTCCAATCATATTTTTCTATACTCTACCTCAAATAACTTGCCTTTGAATATTTTTAACCTTTGATTTCAAGCAGAAATTCAAAAAGATTATATTCTCTGTTGACTATCAAAGAATCTGCGTAAGACATTCCTAAAGATGCCTAGTGCAAAGTCAGTCTGGAAGTTGTTTTCTTTTAGGTAAATGTTTTCTTTGGTTGAAATTAGTCTGCTAATTTTTTTGATTATGATGTTTCTTCTATTTGTGCAGTGTTTTCACTCCTTAATATCCTAGATCGTGTTTTATGGCATGTGTGAACTCGTCATGAAAAATGAAGATGGAATATATTCAGGTAATTTTACTCAGTTTATTTCTGTCATAAATCTTACCGTAGATCTGGAACTTGTTTGATTTAATTTGGTTTAATTGAAACTGATCAGAATGACTCTATTTCATTGATTGGTTATGTTGATGTAAAAGTCACACTTGTCCAATGAATTCACGGTTAAAATTGGCCAGTGAAATGCTGAACTCATTTTTTTGTGTATGTGATTATATTACTATTCTTATATCCTATATTTAGTTGACATAATATTTCAGTTCCTGCATGTCATCCTAGTCTAAGGGTCGTTTTCTGGTGTGCTATTCCATTTTTCAATGAGTGGCTCTGTTTTCTGTGTTTTTTCCATCTTAATTTTGCTGCTCGCTTGGAAGTAGTTACCCTACACGTGGGATTTTTCTGCAGTATTCATGTGTTGACATTTGCTTGTATTTGGGGTTTGAGTATTTATTATTATTTTGATGTCTATTTTTGTTTCATTGAGCTTGACATTTGCTTCAATTCTCTCTGTGAAGATGCTAGAGCAAAAAGTTACATACTTGAAGAGCTCTCAAAGATTGCAAAGGAAAAGTTGTTTTTTTATGCTTTTCTTATCATCATCATCTAAACTGTTGTATTTGGAGACTTACTGGTGAAACTTTAAAGGAAGGTTCGGTTGTTTTAGATTATGTCTTTCTTCAACTATCTTCATTCTTTTTCATGGTTGCAGGGGTAGAATGACAGTACATTTGAAGCATCCTTGATAGAAGAAAGAAACGGTCAGACCCTAGCCATAGTCCCTACCGAAATTGGTGAGCTTTTGTTTATCAAATTTCAAAATTCTACAATTTAGTGAGGTGTGTGGTAGATAATATGTACAACTGTTTTGTGCATACACATGGATTATGGCTTTAGATTCACGAGCTGGTGCGGCAAGAAATTGTGATCCAGCCGGATGGGGTCTTGCTCTGGTCTGTACTCCAAGTACAACTATTTCTTCAGTCAATGAGAGATAATTGGTAGGTTGTTCTTCAGTCAATGATGAATCAAAATAGCATTCTATATATAATAGGGCACCACTCTATTTTTATGAGTATTAGTTCTGCACTTTGATTATAGTGTTCGCAGACACCAGATTTTGGATTTTGGCTCTAGGTTACTTGGAGTTTTTCTCAAGGTTACTTGATAGCATTTTGAATTTGAATCCATGGTTAAAAAAATCATCTCATGCATGTGTATTTTGAATCCATTTAAATAATGTATATTTATCTTGTCTATTGACTTATACTCTCTTGTGATTAATGGGTGCTTGATATGCAAGTGTTAGCAAAATGATGCAGATGAAATTTTGATGATGTCCAAATCAAGTCAAGACCAATCAAGAATCAAAATGATTTGAAGATTTGTATTGTGATGGAAAGCTTTTGTAATACTCTTAGAAATATGTATAGGACTTAGATCAGAAAAAGGAAAGTGTTTTGTAAAATTACTATAGTAAATCATTGCAACAAAACACTATAGTACTATTCACATGAATAGTAACACTATTCACGTGAATAGTGACGGTTAACGGTAAGAGTATCGCACTTAACACGGATGTTGGAGAAACTAGTCGTTGAAGAAACTAGCCGTTTATGACCGTTGGACAAACTAGCCGTTTATGGCCGTTGGACAAACTAGCCGTTTATGGCCGTTGGACAAACTAGCCGTTTATGGCCGTTGGAGAAACTAGCCGTTTATGGCCGTTGGAGAAACTAGCCGTTAAGTTTGTCTTTTAGTGAATGGAAGAGCCTTTGGATGAGTCTATAAATAGACTCTCATTTCCTCTCAAGAATCCAGAGACACAGAAACTCTTCCCTTGTGCTCAAATACTCAGAATTCTTTGAGACTTGTGTGTTCTTGTTCGGCTTGTGAAACTCTTGTCTGTGGAGCTGGTGAAGTGCTGCTACGGTGACAGAGGAAATAGCCGGTTCATCCTTGGTGTGTCTGAGGAGGTGTTCGGAAGAGGTTCATCCTTCGTGAAGTATTCGAAGGAGGTGTTCATCCTTCGTGAAGTATTCGGAGGAGGTGTTCATCCTTTGTGAAGACTCAAAGGAGGTGTAGTTTCATCTCTTGTGGTATCAAGAGAGGTGTTTTCTAAACTCTTACAAATTGTATCTTTGTGATTGTAGTTTGTAATTGTTTTGTGTTAGTGAAACTGTTTATCTTGTTTTGAGATAAGCGACTGGACGTAGGATTGGTAAGATCCGAACCAGGATAAAATCATCTGTGCAAATTTCTCTCAACCTTACTCTATTTAATTGTTATTATTAATTGCTAAGTAAGTTTAATTGAGTAGAAATTAAAAGGCACACTTTTGTATTAAAAACCCTCTTGGTTTGTTATTCCACGCTAACCCTTCCGTTGCAGCCGCTACTGACAATTGGTATCAGAGCTTGCTTTGATAGTCATTCAAATGGCAGGATCACATCAAACCTTTGCAGAGGGTGCATCAATCAATAGACCACCACTATTCACAGGTGAAAATTACGCATTTTGGAAGGTCAGAATGCAAATTTTTATGGAATCTATTGATATAGATATTTGGGATGCTGTTGCATTTGGTCCTTTTGTTCCAACTAACAATATGCAGGAACCAAAGTCCCGTGACCAATGGACCATTGAAGAAAAGAGAAGATCTCAGAATGATGTAAAAGCCCGGCATATCATTGCGTCAGCGTTGACTGTTGATGAGTTCTACAGGATCTCTGTCTGTAAAAACGCTAAAGAAATGTGGGAAACTTTAAGAGTAACTCATGAAGGCAGAGATGAAATCGGGTGTGCTAAAACGAATACTTTAATCATGGAAGAGAATAATTCAAGCTCTTCATCAAGCACAACATCAAGTATGGGTGATTCTGATGAGCAAGCATACATCTGTTTAGTAGTGAACGACGACACTGGAAGCCAAGTAAGTACCTCTAGCGATTCTGATGATTCTGATCATATTGATGAAGATGAATTAAATGAAATTTATAGAGAATTATTGATAGAATCAGAAAAACTAGATCTTGCTCATAAGAAATTGAAAAAGGATTTTAAAGAATTACAAAAGAAATATGAAAAATCCTTAGAAGAAATAGAAACTTTAAATAGTAAAATTTCAAATGTAGAAAATGATACAAATATATCTGCTGAGTGTAAATTTTGTGATAAACATAAATTGAAAGTTGATAACGTTGAAAAATCAATAGCAGATGAAAATAAAGAATTAAAATCAAATTTTAAAAATACTTTTGAAGAAAATAAAATTTTATTTTATGAAAAAGGTAAATATACTAGTAGTGATGAATGTGCATCTTGTGTTAATTATAAGAAACTACTAGATGAAACAACCTCAGGAGAATGTAGTAAAAATAATGAAAATAAGGTTGTTAAAAATAAGTATGTTCCTAGAATTAAAAATAAACATAATCATAGAACCCGTAGAACTTGGGTAGAAAAAGGAACAACTTATAGGAACACAAATGTTGTATCCTGCTTTTATTGTATGAAAAAGGGTCATACATCTAACAAATGTAAAATTAAGCATTATGGTGTTCCAAGTGGTAGATATATTTGGGTTGTAAAATGATTTCAAATTTTCAAACTAACCCAAAGGACCCATACAAAATAGTTGGGTGCCAAATGTTTCATATTTAAGAATATTTTTTAAAAATGTTTTTGTTTTAAATATTTGAAATAGAAGAATCTGTGCATGTTGTCTTTGATGAAATTGTGGACCTTGAGGTAAAACCTCTTGAGTCAGATGAATCAGATGCAGGTGAAAATGAAGACTTGCAAAAGACAACCAATGAAGAGAAAATGAATAATCCTCAAGATGATGAAGATCTAAACAAAATATGGCAACAACCTAGAGGATTATCATTGGACAACATCATTGGCGACATATCAAAAGGGGTAAACACTAGAAGAAATTTAGTTAGTTTATTGTATGCTTGCCTCTTTAAATTTAATAAAATGTATGTTGTTTTTCGTTAATATTTCTATGCATATATGCTTTTATTAAGGGGGAGTATAATTTCTAATAAATTTAGGGGGAGCAATCAAGCACAACTTTTTAATTATGATCAAAAAGGGGGAGAAAATGTTTAAAGCTTATTTGCTTATTTGTGTTTATTCACTAATGCACTTTTTCTTCCATAAGTTGTGTTTTAAATACAGATTATTACCAAAAGCTTTAAATCAAGAAGTTTTTTGATCATCATCAAAAAGGGGGAGATTGTTAGCAAAATGATGCAGATGAAATTTTGATGATGTCCAAATCAAGTCAAGACCAATCAAGAATCAAAATGATTTGAAGATTTGTATTGTGATGGAAAGCTTTTGTAATACTCTTAGAAATATGTATAGGACTTAGATCAGAAAAAGGAAAGTGTTTTGTAAAATTACTATAGTAAATCATTGCAACAAAACACTATAGTACTATTCACATGAATAGTAACACTATTCACGTGAATAGTGACGGTTAACGGTAAGAGTATCGCACTTAACACGGATGTTGGAGAAACTAGTCGTTGAAGAAACTAGCCGTTTATGACCGTTGGACAAACTAGCCGTTTATGGCCGTTGGACAAACTAGCCGTTTATGGCCGTTGGACAAACTAGCCGTTTATGGCCGTTGGAGAAACTAGCCGTTTATGGCCGTTGGAGAAACTAGCCGTTAAGTTTGTCTTTTAGTGAATGGAAGAGCCTTTGGATGAGTCTATAAATAGACTCTCATTTCCTCTCAAGAATCCAGAGACACAGAAACTCTTCCCTTGTGCTCAAATACTCAGAATTCTTTGAGACTTGTGTGTTCTTGTTCGGCTTGTGAAACTCTTGTCTGTGGAGCTGGTGAAGTGCTGCTACGGTGACAGAGGAAATAGCCGGTTCATCCTTGGTGTGTCTGAGGAGGTGTTCGGAAGAGGTTCATCCTTCGTGAAGTATTCGAAGGAGGTGTTCATCCTTCGTGAAGTATTCGGAGGAGGTGTTCATCCTTTGTGAAGACTCAAAGGAGGTGTAGTTTCATCTCTTGTGGTATCAAGAGAGGTGTTTTCTAAACTCTTACAAATTGTATCTTTGTGATTGTAGTTTGTAATTGTTTTGTGTTAGTGAAACTGTTTATCTTGTTTTGAGATAAGCGACTGGACGTAGGATTGGTAAGATCCGAACCAGGATAAAATCATCTGTGCAAATTTCTCTCAACCTTACTCTATTTAATTGTTATTATTAATTGCTAAGTAAGTTTAATTGAGTAGAAATTAAAAGGCACACTTTTGTATTAAAAACCCTCTTGGTTTGTTATTCCACGCTAACCCTTCCGCTGCAGTCGCTCCTGACAGCAAGTCGAATATCTCTATCAATATTTTCTCTTAAAACTTATAAGCAATGCATGGCAGTGAAACAGTGCAGGAGAAGCTGATAGGAAAAAGTTTTGCAAGTATTTCTTCAAATAATCAAGAAACGACATCAATTAAAGTTAATCACAATTGTCACCACCTCCATCCTCAACTATGTAATCATTTACTCTCTTTTCCTTTTCACATTACTTTTCTCTAAAATGTTGTCTCATGTTTTTATGATGGGCACCTACTGACATGGTTGATGGATATTTTATTGATTTAAATTTGCTGGCATCTTTTGCATGTAAATTACACTATAATTTATCTATTACTATATTTTTTGAGGGACACCTCTCTTTTGGATTTGTTGGTGTTGAGCTCTCTGAACTGTTTTATATGGTGAGAACTAAGAACTACATGCACAACTGTACATTACATGTTTTGATGACTGATTTACTTTTGTTGTATGTTTAATAAATTGTGTTCTGACTCAAGATTAAAGGTGAGTGCCACTTTATTGCTATGCATTGATATAAGCTGGTTCATTCTTTGAGTTCGGGTATAAATGAGTAATATGCAAGAAATTTTGCCGGTCATTGGTGTAAAGGCTATAATTTGGTGCATACTTTGAGTTCTACTATAAATAGGGGTTTGTATGTTAAAAAAGAAACTCGGATTTTATTGTGTTGAGAGTTAGTTCACTGTCATTTCAATTTAATGATTTTAACTAATAAGTTCTTTTATTTATAATTTTTACTAACGAGCTTTTGATTTTGACCGAGTTTTAAAGTTTTAAAGTCGTGTGCATAGTTACTTTGTTATTAGATATCACTTTTGTATTTAGTTGCAGAATAAATGTATAAGTGTGATTTCCTACAGGACCAATCTCTATGCAAGTAGCTTTCTTAATTAAATTCCTTGGTATGTTTCATTGAGCTGCTGAGACTTTACATTTATTCTGATTTCTACTGATGATGCATTGGAATCTCTAGTGCTACATTCTTTTGGTATATGTTCATATATATTATATTTAATACCACGTGTTTGTTATGCTCAACTCATTATTTAAAATCTGATATTAATAAGAATTGTAGGATCTTTTTCGTCTTTGATCTATTCAGTAGCATTAGTCTAGGCATAAGCTAGTTTTTGTATTTTTAGTTTCAAGTTTGAAATACCTGTAGGCATAACATAGTTAGATGAATTTGAAGTTGCTTAGTTATTGTTTAGTTGATTATAGTAGTATTAGGTTTGTTCAGATTTTATAAGTTCATTCTAATTTATAGTTACTAGATTAGTTTTAAATTTCAGCTTTGCATAGTGAATTTTTGTATAGTATTTGTTTGTATTGTTTTTAAGTTTTCTACATTAATTTTTACCTATTAGAACTTGTTGAGATAGCTTCTGTTACATTTTCCTTGGTTTAGTAAGTCATAATTCTGCATAGCTTTTAAACAGGCGTAGTTTTAGTGGATAGATTTTAGTGAATAGGTCAAAATTCAAATCTAGCATCAATTATAGTACTTAACTTTGTTTCTAGCTTTTATTAGTTGTTTGAAACCTGTAGGAATCAGGTTAGTTGGTTTTTAAGTTGTGTTTGTAGGAGTACTTAGTGTTATGTGCTGCTTTTGTTGATTTAATCCAGTTTTCTAGATTTATATAGTCAGATTTTATATTTTCACCCTTATGAAGCAAATATGAGTTCAGTTAAGTGATTTTAAAGTTGTGTGCATAGTTACTTTGTTATTAGGTAGTGTTAAAATCATATTTTAGAACTAGTGCAGTTTTATTAGCCTAATTTTATTAGTTAGTGCTGTAATTTTTAGTAGTATAGGTATATTTTGATTTGTTAATGATTCTTAGCAACTAGTTCAGTCTGTTGTAACCTTTTAATATTCAAAACTTGTTTCGGCACTTACCTTGAGGTTTTATTATAGGGTAGTTACAATTGTTGCATTTTAACTTAGACTGTCAAGTATGTTAGGCTTTAGGTAGACAAATTTTTGGTTTGTGATAGAAATAGATATTGTAGTAGTTCTTAGACTGTTTGAACCATTTTGAATATGTTTAGATAGCTTTTATGTTGTATATATGATAGATTAGTGCAATTTATAGTTTCTATGTAGTACAACTTAAGATGAACCTCTTAAGTATATTGTATTTTTGTTGGCATATCTCTTATTGATCCAGTTTCAGGTTTTTATCCCTGATTATAATGTCAGTGTTGCTGAATTGCTGAGTTTTTGGTTAAAATTAGTACAATTCAGTTCAAAACTGTATAGTTAGTAGTGCAGTTCAGTTTATATTGTAGTTTAGTACAATTTAGTATAGTTCAGTTTAGTACAATTTGATAAACAAAAAATAGTTCAGTTCAGTTTGTCTGAACTATTTTTTAGTTCAGCTCAGTTTAGACAAACTAGTTTTTAGTTCAGTATAGTTTTTAGTTCAGTATAGTTTTTAGTTCAGTATAGTTTTTAGTAGTGCAGTTCAATTTGATTTGCCTACCCCTAATATTGGGTGGTGGTGATCCACAGGATTCTCTGGTCCTTGCTTAATTTCCTTAACAATCAGCTGAGTGTTTTATCCTTTGAGTGTGTCAAGCTTCTAGAGAGAAACTGGAGCGTATTGAGCTTTGTGAGGCTACCTTGGCCTAAGTCTATTGGCAAATTGAGAGAGTTTAGCCTAACTAACTTGCTAATTGTTTCTTGTGCAGACTACTTAAACTGGAGTGCAATCAAGATAACAAAAGAGAAAATTGCTATTGCATTTACTTCAGCTTTTAAAATTGTTTACTACTACGTCCTTCACTTCCAATTTTTTAAATTTGTTTGCTGATTTATGTACAGATGTCAGTTTGTCCAGTTTGATTTTGGTATATTCTTGATTGCCATTTAGTTCCATCTCAATTAGAGTCTAATTGGAGTCAAGTATTTCTGAGTAGACAGCAGCAACAACACCAACACCTCAGTGTGGAGCTTGGAGCAGGCTAGAAACAACCATCCAAATAGGAAAGTTGTCTAACATACCCTTGTTTTGAATTGTTGTTTCGGCTTTAGCTCTTAAGTGATAGTATTGAATGGATACCCTAATGATTGAAGTTTAAATATTTGTGCAGCTTTGGATTGATGAGAATAGGAAGGTTAGTGCACAAGATTGCAAATTGAGTGCAACTAGGATCCATTTTCCACATCAATTGTGCAAGACCGAGAAAGGGAGAATTCTTTATCTTGTGCATTGTATCTTGTCTGTTTATCCAAGAGAATATTAAGCTGTGTGATATATGTGTGTAGGATTGGAAAATCAGACCAAAAGAATTGAATTAAGAAAGCACAAAGTTGTCCAGAAACAACAAAAGTGGAGTACGTGATTTTTGTTTTCCTTTATTTTGTCCACAAAGTTTACCTTTATTTTGTTTCAACATATTAATTCTAACTCCTTTGGCAGCCTTCTTGGGTAATTGATGAAGAATTTGGCATGGGTTATTGTGAGAAGAAATCTACATCAATTGTGACTAAATATTCAGTTGAACAATACAATACAGTTAATATATTAATCTTTTTTTCCTTAGGTAATTCTTTGATGATTCAAAAACTTGGTTTCATGAGTTGAAGTGCTTAGTATGTGATAGATTCCCCTTTTGTACATAAGTTTGCATATTGGATACCTGGCTCCTGAACTATTTTCACCTAATGGTCTTTATCATGTTGACAAAAAAATCGCCAGCCTGCAATGCTCATGGACTTGGACTTTATTGTGTACCTTTATACGATACCTTTGGTATGTCACCCCTTTCATGCTTATACTCAAATGCAATTAAAATTTACTTTTGTCATCTATTATTGTACAAAGAGTTGTTGCTATCAAGGACCAGTTATCTCAAAAGCTTTGATGTTGTGAGAAAAGTTACAACATTTATGGCCATGTAACATTTTTTTTCTATTTAATCCTTAATCATATCTTTGACCCTAATCATAACTCTTATCCTAATCTTAGCTTTAAATATAAGCATACAACTTGAGACTTGCTGGTAAAACTTTAATAGAAGGTTCAATTATTTAAGATTATGTTTTTCTTAAACTTCATTAATAGAAGGTTCAATTATTTAAGATTATGTTTTTCTTAAACTTCATTCTTTTTTGTGGCTACAGAGGTTGAATGATAGTTCATTTAAAACATCCTTGATAGAAGAAAGAAACGCTCATGCCCTAGCCATAAATCAATGCTCATTGTGAATAATCTATCAAATTAATACTACTTTTCAAGGCAATTTCAATATTGTCAAGTAGTATTCAAGAAAGTAGATAGGGCTAAAGTAATCCTGAGTCGTCTCCCAACGAACATGGAATTACTTTTGAATATCTGACTCTTACGAATGTTATGCAATGTTTATGGATAAAAGTAATGTTTGGAGGATGTTTAAAAAACAAATAAGAAACTTAAAAACAGTTACGATGAAATAGGCTAATTCCACTGCTTTTCCAAGGTAGATTCGTCATCGGTTATTCACAGATAATTATTCAATTGATTATTGTTTTAAGTTTCAAATTAATTAAAGTACATTCTTATATAATTTGAGGGCGATTATGCATTTAACCAAAGTAAATTCTCAATCAAATGCAAAACCTTTCTAGATTATTCACAATAAATTCAACCAAAGTACATTCTCAATCAAATTCTATTGTGTTTAATCATGTCTATTCTTAAATCTCTTAACCAAATTAAAAGCTAATCAATCAAAGTAAATTCTCAATTGATTATAGTTGAAATTATTACTAAACAATCAAAGTACATTCTCAATTGATAGTAAAAACCATTTAATCATATGAAAGTTCCTAAATTAAATCAAAGTAGATTCTCAATTTAAACCTAGAAACCCTAAAACTCATATAATCAATATGCATGTAGATTCAAACAGATTATGATGCAAAAATCTTTGCTTTTAACAAGATAGAGAGATAAAAGACATAGAGAGAACAACTTAAATCAATAACCAAAGTAAACAATTGCATTAACTCAATCTAACCTCAAAATCCATAATGGAATTACAGCAGAATAGCCCTAGATGCTTAGCTCTCCATGAATGGAGTTGAATACAAGATGAAAGAAAATTGAGAGGAGTATGAGAGAATGAATGAATTAAGTGAAGTCTCCTTTTCTGCCTCCCTTGGGTCTCTTTATATAGGCTTGATTGGACTTGGACTCTGAATAGTTTGTTGATAAGATATTTTCTGTTGATATATTATATCTTTCAAATATTCATTAGATTAAATAGTTTTAAAGAATATTTTATAGATATTAACTCAATTATCTTATATCCTATATCTTCCAAATAACTAAAAGATTTAGATAATGATAAAATTATTTGGAAGATATTTTCTGTTGATATTCCCAAATTAAATTCAACAACTGAATTTTATCTTTTAGATTTTCTGACTTTCCAAAATTGCACAAATACCTTGAAATTTCCTCTATCTGCACTTTAGCCCCTTCTGAATTTTCCAAATAAAATCTGATTTTGGCCTTGAATTGCCATTTGGACCAATAAAACTTATATTCTCAGCTGCACAAATAAACATTAGAACATCCAAGAATAATTTATGCACTAAAACTCACTTTTTACGTCTCTTTATTTCACAAACCTAACAATTCCAATCATCACAAATTCACTTAAAATCAACCATTTAAGCACAATTATTCCATCAAAAATTTGAATTTTAAAGCATAAATGTGCACATAAATATGCACTCATCACAAGACTTAAATGACTTGGTACAAATTTGCATTAAGGTAGAGCAACAACTATTGAGAAAAGGTTTGAAAACTATCCACTCTAGCTCTAATGTCAAAATAGACTTTAAGAGGGAGGGAAAACAAATCAAAAGAGAGGAGCCTCCAAGGAAATTTGAGAAACCCAAAGATGGATCAACATCCTCCAAGCGCACTAGTGATATTGTTAACCCTCGGCAAGTGTAATCGAATCGTATCAAGTAATAATAAATGGTAAGACCAAGTATCGTTTCCCAAAGGACTCACGGCCTAAACATTTATGTGATTTGTTGATTATCTTAGACTTTGTACAAAAGAATATTGTTGTTGAATTATGCAAAAATAAACATGAATGCAGGGTTTTGATCAATGGACTTGAACAATGCAAAAACAGTTGATGGATAACATGAATGATTATGTTGTTGGGGTTTACCAATTCATCCTATCCATTCTCATGTATTCAAGAATTCATCTTTCTTCATTAATGTTAATGTCACTTTCTAAATTGCCTTAAACCCAATGTCTTGGTGAAGAAAGCCTAATCCTATTAATCACTAGTTTACAATGTCTTGTCTCCCTAACAATTATTCATGCATTACATTCGCACAGATGCTTAAAGGCAACCAACCATCATATCCTTATGTCTAGGCAATACTACTATTGGGAGAATTTCTTCATGTCTAGATATATCTATATGTGTCCATACAAATAATATCAATGATCATGCAATTGAATGAGTTAAACAAAGCATGCATAGAGTATAGAAGAAAAACCCTAACAATTAATGAAAGAAAGCATATAAATTAAAGAACAAATTCAATACATGAGAGTTTCAAAGGATTACAATGGTTCCCCAACAACAACGAAGGTTTAGTTCACCAAAATCATGGTGAAACTAGATGGAAAACAATGAAAGATAGAACCCTAGAATTTGATGAGTGGAGCTTGAGCAACCAAAATCCTCCTCCAAGGGGTGAAGAAAGTGTATTATGCTTCGTTCCAGCCAAAGATGACTGACCTAGGTCGACTAAAACCTTATATATTATTCTAAAAATTACAGAATTGTGGCCCAAGGCCCATAAAAATGGCGCTCAACGGTAGATACCACTCAGCGGTAAGTACGCGCTCTTCTATTTGACGCTCAGCTGCATTTTTGCCCCTCAGTGGTGACTATGGGACCTCAAGAACACCGCTAAGCGGTAATTTCCGCTGAGCGGTACTTGTGTCTTCTCTTGTTGTGCACTTTTCACTTCCTTTTCTGATTCCGACTTCTTCCTACTTCACTTCTTTTCAACTGTTATCAGATATCAAGTGTTTTAAGTGTCTAGGAAGGGGACATATTGCGCCAACTACCGCTGAGCGGCACTTTCAAGAACGCGTTGGCATTGCTGAGGGGAAAAATGCCGCTGAGGGGAAGAATTGATCACGCGCTATTGCCGTTGAGCGGTATTTACCGCTGAGCGCCACTTTTCTGGGCTTGGGCCTACTTTTCTGTAATTTTTAGAATACTATATAAGGTTTTCGTTAACCTAGGTCAGTCATCTTTGGCTGGGAATGAGGCAGAAACACACACTTTTCACCCCTTGGGGGTAGAATTGGAGATGGTGACGGCTCTCCTTTTCTCTTTCTCGGGGTTTTCTATCTCTTCCATTCTTCCATTCCATTGTTCATCCAGTTCTTCGATGACGATGGAGAACTAAACTTTTATTGTTGTTAGGGAGTCAATGTAATCCTTTTGAAACTCTCATGTATTAAATTTGTTCTTCAAGATCTTTTATAAGATACATGCTTTCTTTCATTAATTATTAGGGTTTTTCCTCTTTGCTCAAAGCATGCATTGTTTAACTCATTCGATGTCATGATTATTGGTTTTGTCGATATGGACACATACAGGGAAATCTAGATCTAGGGAATCTCTCCCAACAGTAGTATAAACCTAGACATAGGAGTATGATGGTTGGTTTCTTTTAAGCTTCTGTTCACTATAATGCATGATTAATTGCTATGGAGACAAGACATTGTAAACTAGTGATTATGATTAGGCTTTCTTCACCGAGACATCGGGTTTAAGGTAATTTAGAGAGTGGCATTAACATTAATGAAAAGAAAGACGAATTCATGAATACATGAGAGTGGAAAAGGATGAAATTGATAAACCCCAACAACATATTCATTCATTTAATTCAATTCACGTGTTTTGTTTCTTCTTACCATTGATCAATCCATGCATATATATTACTTTTGAGTATTTGCATTTAATTCTTAATCAATTGATTTTACAAGTCTTAGCTAATCAACAAACCACACAACTTTATAGGCCGTGAGCCCTTTGGGAGAACGATACTTGCTCTTACCAAGTTTATTACTTGATACGATTTGGTTACACTTGCCGAGGGTTAACAAGTTTTTGACTCCGTTTTCGGGGATTAAAAATTTGTTCATAAAGTTTTTGGTGCCGTTGTTGGGGACTCGTGGTTGAACTATTCTATTTGTGTGATTATTGATTACCTTTGACTTGATTTTTAAATTTTTATCTTTTTATCTTTTTTTTTATCTTTTGATTTTATTTTTATCTTTTTGTTTGTTGTTTTTATTTTATCTTTCGATCTTTTATATTTCTATCTTCTTATCTTACTATCTTTTTTAATTTTTCTTTTTATCTTATTAGTTTATCTTCTCTATCTTTTTGTGCTAACAAATATTTTCTAGGGTTTTGTGCCTAATGCTTGCAGGATGCAATTCAGGCAAGAATTTAACTATATGGGCACTTAATTCTACCAAAGTAATTTCAACCAGTGGTGGGAACCTCACTCAAGCACTCGTGATGGCTTTATGAAACTTGGGCACTCCCGCCCTGGCACTACCGCCTTGTGAAACTTTAGGCACTACCGCCTGGTGGAACTTTAGGCACTACCGCCTGGTCGAACTTTAGGCACTACCGCCTGGTGGAACTTTAGGCACTACCGCCTAGCCACAGTCACAAGGTAAATCCGTTATCACTCACCTTGGATCATATGTAAGCACCCAAGACTAGGACCTCCTGCTACTCCTCACCACATGGTTCAATCCCCTCTACATGAGAAGAAAGACCATTGGAGTTTCAGGATGACCCCCAAAACTGAGCTACCATGTAATCATTCTATACAACCCCAAAACACCACTATGTATCCTCTCCTTGAAGATCATGGAATTACGTTCATGAATCATATTGTTACTTGAACCTTAACCCAAGTCATGAATAACCACATACTATCACTGTAATTCCAACATATTTCATACATTCACATACTTCAAACGTAAATCACATCATAGTATATATATTCCAAACATTGTGCATAATCAATTCAATTCAAGAGAAAAATAAACTTAGACTCCAACATTATTTGTAGAACACTATTTGGCCGAACACTATTCATCACACACTATTCACCGAACACAGTGAAACGAACGCTACAGGACGAACGTTATATTCCAACATCATGCCGAACACTATTGGGACGTACGCTATCTGACGAACGCTGGCTGCCGAACGCTCACGAATACTCCAAAACCGATCGTTCGAGACCCAAAGCTTAAGACCGAACGCTATCTGCCGAACGCTAATTCCTGAACACTATTCACCGAGCGTTATAAGCCGAACGCCCCTATGCCAATTGGACGGACGCTAAGAGATTTAAAACAAATTGACCGAACGCTAAAACCGAACACCCACAATTAGGCCGAACGCTAAAACCGAACACCCACAATTTAGGCCGAACACTGATATGAAAACTTGGGCCGAACGCTTGGATCGAGTACTTAGGCCGAACGCTTATACTCACAGCAATACCAAGGTCGAACGCTTAATATTTGAACCTTAGAATACTATCTTAAGGTCGAACGTTTACAATTATACTAGCCAAGACCGAACGCCGGTGATCCAAACCTAAGAATCCTAATTAGGAACGAACGCTCACAATTCCTAGTTCACTAAGGCCGAACGCTACACTCACAAGTACGAACGCGAACGCTCGTCAAACTACTGAAGAACGAACGCTCAACATATTTTGGCCGACCACTAATTGGTCGAGCCATTGTGGACGAACGTTCAATGTTTTGGCCGACCGGTTGAGCCATTTTGGACGAACGTCCAATTCGAAGCCAAAATTTACGAACGCGCGTTTCTGCAGAATTATGCAGAATCGCAGGTTTTCCAGAAAATCCAGAAAACCCAGAAACCCCAAATTTTTCATCCCCTTCTTCCCAGATTTGCATCAATCACAACATATATCATCAATCAAACAAAAGATCTAGCTCCCCTTACCTCTTGAAGACTTCCTTGAATTTATCTCCAAAGGGTTTGATCTCCTTCCAACTTCAAAAGTTCTCCACTTCTCCTCTTTCCCAGAACTTGCAGCCACTCTTCCACTCCTCCAGATGCAGCACCAAATCCTCCTTGCACTTCAGCAGCTCCCCACCTCACCTTCTCTCAGTTTTGCAGAAATCCTTTCCCTTCCAAGTGCAGAACCCATACCCCCATTTATCTCCCACAAGCCTCCATCTTTCCTTTCTTTTTCTTGTTTTTGAATGGGGAATGGAAGCAACGTTTGCTGTCCCTTGTGGCCAGCAAAACTGGCGCTTTCCAACGCTCGTTCCTTCCTTCCCCGTTTGTTTTGTCTTTTTTTTTTTTTTAAATTACGATTCCTTACAGACTCAGCAGTGTATTAATTGGGACGTGACACATAACAACAACATGATGATAAACTCACTTTTACCAGTGATTAAAGACAACAAATAATAATTAGGTAATACCAAAAATTCACTAAGAAATAAAAATTATAAAGGTATATTTCATAAAGTGAAAAAAAAAATGAAAGAAGAGGGAATAAGTGTATAATAAAAGAAAAAATATAGTTTAAATAGTTACCATTATTTTATTGCTAGTATTTAATAATTTTTGTTATAATAATAATAACAATAATGTTGTTAATAATATTAATATTATTTATTTATTTTATATTAAATTTAAAAACCAGGATTATACAATAAAAAAATAATAAAATAATGATTAGTGAAGGTTCCATGGCTAATAGGTGGAACTCTTGAAACATTTTGTAAAAAGAAAAATTATTCATGTACATAAAAAAAAATTCTCAACACAAGAGGAAATGAAAGTGATAAATTTATAGAATATATAATGTGATAACAAGAAAGAAATATATAAAAAAAAATGTTTGATAAATATATATAAAATAAAGATGTATATTTATCATTAGTCATCTACCATGTGAAAAAAGAAGTTTGTCGACTTCTCATAGTTATGGAGATGCTGAATGAAATGTAAGTCATTTTCTATTCATGGTTGTGTATTTTTGTTTTATTTTTTTGTGAATTGGGATAATTATGTTCTTTTCTTGCGTTGAAGAGTTTCACTAAGAAAAAAAAAGTTGAAGAGGAAGTTGTTTCTGGTTATCTTGAGGGAAAAAATTATTTATTTAATTAAGGAAAGACAAGTGGAAGAAATGACATCTAAAAAAAATTAAAAAAAAAGAAACTGCAAAAAATAAAGAATTTAATCTTTGAAATTATATCAAATACAGGCTTTCCTAATATTTTGTTATTTAAAATAAACAAAAATATATGTAATGTAAATGCAAATAAAAATAATGAGATGTTATCATCAAGATAAGACTCTAAAAAAGTTTCACACACTAAATATTGAGATTTTTGTCACAATTTTATATCTCTAAAATAATATGCAAACCTCAAGACATAACTATTTATCGGATTCAAAACCTAAATCGATACGAAAAGTTAAAATTAATTTAATGTGTCATACTTTTTCTCTTATTGTGTCATACTGTCATTCTCCATGTTTGTCACACACTTAATGTTAAGCTCACTTTTTATTTTTTGGATTTTTCTTATCTTTGCTTAAATCATTAAATAGATTGAAAGGTTGCACCCAAAGAACAGATATATTGAAAGTAATTTTTAACCTAAAAAGTACAATAAAAGTAAATTCTTTAATAACTTTTATTTATTAAAGGTACTAAAGTTTGTCAAGAGCGGCTGCAGCGGATGGGTTAGCGTGGAATAACAAACCAAGAGGGTTTTCAATACTAACGTGTGCCTTTTAATTTCTACTCAATTAAACTTACTTAGCAAATAATAAAGACAATAAAATAGAGTAAGGTTGAGAGAAATTTGCACAGATGATTTTATCCTGGTTCGGATCTTACCAATCCTACGTCCAGTCGCTTATCTCAAAACAAGATAAACAATTCACTAATCACAAAACAATTACAAACTACAATCACAAAGATACAATTTGTAAAAGTTTAGAAAACACCTCTCTTGATGCCACAAGAGATGAAACTACACCTCCTTTGAGTCTTCACAAAGGATGAACACCTCCTCCGAATACTTCACGAAGGATGATTCTCTTCCGAACACCTCCTTAGACACACCAAGGATGAACCGGCTATTTCCTCTGTCACCGTAGCAGCACTTCACCAGCTCCACAGACAAGAGTTTCACAAGCCGAACAAGAACACACAAGTCTCAATAATTTCTGAGTATTTGAGTACAAGGGAAGAGTTTCTGTGTCTCTAGATTTCTTTTTTTGAGAGGAAATGAGAGTCTATTTATAGACTCATCCAAAGGCTCTTCCATTCACTAAAAGACAAACTTAACGGCTAGTTTCTCCAACGGCCATAAACGGCTAGTTTGTCCAACGGCCATAAACGGCTAGTTTGTCCAACGGTCATAAACGGCTAGTTTCTTCAACGACTAGTTTCTCCAACGTCCGTGTTAAGTGCGATACTCTTACCGTTAACCGTCACTATTCACGTGAATAGTGTTACTATTCATGTGAATAGTACTATAGTGTTTTGTTGCAATGATTTACTATAGTAATTTTACAAAACACTTTTCTTTTTCTAATCTAAGTCCTATACATATTTCTAAGAGTATTACAAAAGCTTTCCATCACAATATAAGTCTTCATAACATCTTGAATCTTGATTTCTCTTGACTTGATTTGGACATCATCAAAACTTCATCTTCATCATTTTGCTAACAATCTCCCCCTTTTTGATGATGATCAAAAACTCCTTGATTTAAAGCTTTTGGTAATAATCTGTATTTAAAACACAACTTATGGAAGAAAGAGTGCATTAGTGAATAAGCACAAATAGTACAAATAGGCAAATAAGCTTTAAACATTTTCTCCCCCTTTTTGATCATAATTAAAAAGTTGTGTTGATGTTCTCCCCCTAAGATAATACTCCCCCTTAATAAAAGCATGTATGCATATGAGCTAAAAATATTTCAAATTTAAAGATTCATTCAAACATGCACAATAGGATATTTAAAGCAAATATTTTTAGGAGAAAGATCTTATAAAACATTGTTTAGATCTTTATCTTGAGGATTGTCATCATTATTTGCTTCATTTGTTGTCTTCTACAAATCTTCGTCATTGCCTGCATGTAATTCAACTGACTCAAGAGGTTTTGCCTCAAGGTCTACAATTTCATCAAAGACAACATGCTCACATAAAAATTTTTCCGATTGAAAACTATATATGCTTTGTATATTAGAAGATATAAAAATAGTTTTACCGGTCTTGAAAAAATTTTCTTAAAATTTGTTTTAAAGAAATTCTTAAATTTTTAAACAATAGGTACCCAACTACTTGTATGGGTCCTTTGGGTTAGATTTAGAAAAAAGAAATTATTTTATAACCCAAACATATCTACCACTTGGAACACCATAATGCTTAATTTTACATTTATTAGATGTATGACCCTTTTTCATACAATAAAAGCATGATACAACATTTGTGTTCCTATAAGTTGTTCCTTTTTCTACCCAAGTTCTACGGGTTCTATGATTGTGTTTATTTTTAATTCTAGGAACATACTTATTTTTAACAACCTTATTTTCATTATTTTTACTACATTCTCCTGAGGTTGTTTCATCTAGTAGTTTCTTATAATTAACACAAGATGCACATTCATTACTACTAGTAAATTTACCCTTTTCAAAAATTAAAACTTTATTTTTCAAATCTTTATTTTCTTCAAAAATATTTTCAAAATTTAATTTTAAATTCTTATTTTCTTCAAGAATATTTTCAAAATCTGATTTCAAATTTTTATTTTCTTCAGAAATATTTTCAAAATTTAATTTTAAATTTTTGAAATCCTTTTTCAATTTCTGATGGGCTTTATCTAATTTTTCAGATTCTACTATTAAAGCAGCATAAATTTCATGCAATTCATTTTCACTAATTTGACTAGAATTATCAGAATCGCTAGATGTACTTACTTGGCTTCCAGCGTCGTCGTTCACCACTAAACAGATGTTTGCTTCTTCATTTGAGTAGCTTGAATCTGAAATGGTCTCATTGTCGTCTGAACATTTCGTATTCCTGGATTAAGGTATTCTTTCTAGCTCTCTTAACATCATCTGTACCTTCATGGGTTACTTTCAGTACTTCCCACATTTCTTGTGCAGTTTTACAAACAGAAATCCTGTAAAACTCATCAACAGTTAAAGCAGATGAAATAATATTGCGAGCTTTTACATCATTACCAAATTTTTTCTTGTCTTCAGCAGTCCATTGGTCACGGGGCTTTGGTTCCTGCATATTGTTAGTTGGAACAAAAGGACCAAATGCAACAGCATCCCAAATATCTATATCAATAGATTCCATAAATATTTGCATTCTTACCTTCCAGAATGCGTAATTTTCACCTGTGAATAGTGGTGGTCTATTGATAGAAGCACCCTCTGCGAATGTTTGAAACGATCCCGCCATTTGAATGACTATCAAAGCAAGCTCTGATACCAATTGTCAAGAGCGGCTGCAGCGGATGGGTTAGCGTGGAATAACAAACCAAGAGGGTTTTCAATACTAACGTGTGCCTTTTAATTTCTACTCAATTAAACTTACTTAGCAAATAATAAAGACAATAAAATAGAGTAAGGTTGAGAGAAATTTGCACAGATGATTTTATCCTGGTTCGGATCTTACCAATCCTACGTCCAGTCGCTTATCTCAAAACAAGATAAACAATTCACTAATCACAAAACAATTACAAACTACAATCACAAAGATACAATTTGTAAAAGTTTAGAAAACACCTCTCTTGATGCCACAAGAGATGAAACTACACCTCCTTTGAGTCTTCACAAAGGATGAACACCTCCTCCGAATACTTCACGAAGGATGATTCTCTTCCGAACACCTCCTTAGACACACCAAGGATGAACCGGCTATTTCCTCTGTCACCGTAGCAGCACTTCACCAGCTCCACAGACAAGAGTTTCACAAGCCGAACAAGAACACACAAGTCTCAATAATTTCTGAGTATTTGAGTACAAGGGAAGAGTTTCTGTGTCTCTAGATTTCTTTTTTTGAGAGGAAATGAGAGTCTATTTATAGACTCATCCAAAGGCTCTTCCATTCACTAAAAGACAAACTTAACGGCTAGTTTCTCCAACGGCCATAAACGGCTAGTTTGTCCAACGGCCATAAACGGCTAGTTTGTCCAACGGTCATAAACGGCTAGTTTCTTCAACGACTAGTTTCTCCAACGTCCGTGTTAAGTGCGATACTCTTACTGTTAACCGTCACTATTCACGTGAATAGTGTTACTATTCATGTGAATAGTACTATAGTGTTTTGTTGCAATGATTTACTATAGTAATTTTACAAAACACTTTTCTTTTTCTAATCTAAGTCCTATACATATTTCTAAGAGTATTACAAAAGCTTTCCATCACAATATAAGTCTTCATAACATCTTGAATCTTGATTTCTCTTGACTTGATTTGGACATCATCAAAACTTCATCTTCATCATTTTGCTAACAAAGTTAATCATTATCCATGTACTAATTTAAGTTGTATACTATTAAATTCTTGATTCATAATGGTTAAAATGTCATAACATAAGGAAAAAACACGCTTACACAATGATTTATTAGGAATATTTACCAACCAATTTTTGCCTCAAAGTTGATAACTTTGATGTCCAAATATATATCTAAAATAGTTGGAATAATTCATTACAAAATAAGAAAAACTTAATTAGAATTTATTTGCAACTAATGAAATCATTATATAAAAATATTTATTAACTTACGATAATCTTTAATAAAAAAATTCCATTTGTTTGTAGTTAAATGTTCTCCAACAATAAATTCAGAAATATAACCCAACTTTCATTATGTTTTTTTTTTTATCTACAACAGCAAAGGGTTATTAGCAAATTTTTAGTCATTTTGGATATTTGCAAAAATAATTATAACTTGTCCATCAAACTTCAATCAATAGTCAACATGTCTTCAATGTCAACTTGGATCCATAATATTAATATATATATATATATATATATATATATATATATATATATATATATATATATATTTGCAATTTAACTAAAATTAATATAAAAAATCATCATAATTTTCAAGTAAACTAGAATTTAGTGAGAATTTTGATATACTTTGTTAGGAATTTCACATATAAAATCAAATCATATATATAAATAGATTATCTTTGTCTAATAAATCAATAAATTTTATCGGAAAAAAATTCATACTTCTTTATTTATCAAGTTATCAATGTAAATAGATATTACAAGATATTGTTACACAAATAAAGTTACTGATATATTTATAATAAATCAAATTACAATCATTAATCATGTTTCTAATTAGGCCAAGAATATACTTTTTAAATATAATAACTAAATAATGTATGGTATATATATAGACCGAATGGTTAATCCGCTACGACCGATCAATCCATCCGCAACATCAACAATGTTAGACCATAATTGGGCCAATGTTTAAGTTATTATTAGGCCAATAGTCCAGCAGACGATAAAATAATCAAAGATATCTGATTAAATATATTTATAAGCTGTTTATTAGTAACTAACCGAATCTAAAGGTAAGTCTATTTTTATTTTATTGGATCTGTGTTAATTTAAGATCCATAAAACACTTATAAATAGGATGACAAGGCCAAAACCTAGGTAGGTTCGATCAGAACTCAAATACTCAACTGTGATAAATAGTTCACTAAATCGCTCCTAACTTGAGTGTCGGAGTGCCTTTTGCAGGTACCTCCCCTCAGGTCAAGAGTACAATCGATCAGAGCAAGAGATAACCGAGCAGGTGACAACCGAGCGGAGCAGACGACTCAAGCATTGGAAAGCAGGAAAGTCACGTCAGAAAGGTTAGTATCTTGGTCCTACACAAATATCTACCGAAACATTTTGGCGCCCACCGTGGGGCCGAGAGCAAGCAGAAGAAACCCAATGGTGACCACGAGAAACCAAGAGGAGGAGCAGAGCACCAGAGAACTGATTAGAGATATGCAAGCATAGATGTAGGCACAAGCACAACAAGAGATGCAGTGAAAGCACACAGAAGAGATTGTGGAGTTAAGGGCGAAACGAGTCTCTCCCGAGCGGTCGGCCTCAAACCGAGAAAATGACAATGAAGCAAGCCATAATCACACCAACCCGAACGCCCGAGGAAGAAGGGATCCAACGCCCCTGTAAACCGTTCGACCTACCAGTTTACTCCCTTTTACGGCGACCATCACGCAAACTCCAATGCCAGAAGAAAACCCTCCTGCATTAGATAAGTACGATGGATCAACTGATCCAGATGATCACCTCAGGACGTTTTTTAACGCTATGGCATTCTACACGAATAGCGACTCGATCATATGTAGAGCCTTCTCATTATCACTCAAGGAGGAGGTGTTGGAATGGTACGATACTCTTCCCCCAAACGCAGTAGATTGTTTCGCTACCGTGGAAACCCTCTTTAGAAGGCAATACGCCTTCAATCGGAGATAGAAGATGACACCGGCGGAATTGGTGAACACCAAACAAGAGAAGGATGAAACTTTGAAGGCCTTTATGAAAATGTATAATGAAACCGCATGACGGATTAAAGATGTTAATCAGACGTTTGTCATTAGCAATTTCCCTTCGTGCCTGAGACCAGGATATTTTGCTGAAAAATTATATGCGCGATCACCAAAAACTATGGAGGAACTTTAGGAAAGGGTTGTAAAGTTCATTCGTATTGAAGACATGAGAAACTCAAGGAGGAAACAACATCAAGAAGCTTCTGCAGGGGGAACAAGAAAGAAGGGAAGCGATCGTCTAACAACGACAACAAAAACGAAGGTCAACATTTGAGGGATCTCCCCCGGATACCTAAGTTCAATCACTATACAAGCCTTAGTGCACCAAGGGCAGAGGTTCTCGAGGAGGCTCTCAATGCTGAACTTCTCACACTGTAAAGGAAGGCAACTCCCCATAATGCAGACGAGAGAAAAAATTGTCATTTCCATCAAAACTGCGGCCATACTATGGAAGAATGTATGGTACTGAAAGTTGAAATAGAAACGCTTATCCGAGCGGGCCATCTCCATAAGTACATAAAGGAAGAAGGGGCCCAAATAAGAAGTCCCATAGAGGAAATTCTCTATGTAGAAGTCCCGAACGGTCATATCACAGAGATGACCGAAGTCGGGCACTATCAAAGTCGGAGGCACTACCGTAGTCGTAGTCCTAGTTGTAGTCATGAACATGACCGCTCGATCCGTGGGCGTATCGATACCATTTCTGGAGGTTTTGCTGGAGGATGGGCGTCATCCTCGGTCCGCAAAAAGCACCTAAGGAATTTGAAAACAGTTCACATGGTGGAGAGAAAGCCTCAATCCTGGCCACCTATTACCTTTACTGATGTCGACTTTCATGCTCTTGTCCTTGATCAAGATGATCCCAGTGTTAAAGCTTAATTGATTATATGCTCTGTGTATTCAATTAAGTTTGTTATTGTTGAGATTGTTGAAAGGGGGAACACTAGTTTAGCTGAACCCACAATCTAAGTGATATATGAGTTTTTGATGATGATAACACATAATTAATAACACACATGTATTTGGTGTTACATGTTCTATGCTTACATGTTATATGTGGTTTTGAGAACATGATTGTGTTGTTCGTGTTGTTCATTACATTTCACTATATGTGATTTATACATGAATGCATGACACATGTTTTTGGAAAAGAAAAACCATAAGCACTTTTGTTGAACTTAAATTGTGTGGAATAATAATAGTTTTAAGTCGATTTCATTATGGGATGAGTCAGTTAAAACTCGTGTCTTTGCACAAACTTTTTCAAGTGTGTTGTGAGAGTTTTTCAAAGAGAAAAGTTTTCAAAATTGTTTTAATTTGTTATAAAGTTGATTACATGCATGTTGCATTCAACTGAGTTTGTTATGTTTTGAATAATTCTTAATGCTTGATATAACTATCACAACGACTATATTTTTTGTTGAGATTGTTGATAGGGGGAGCACTAGTTTAGCTGAACCTACAATCTCAGAGCTTCTAGTTTTTGATGATGATAACACATAATTAATAACACATGTGTTTATGTGTTACATGTTCATTACTTTCATGATTATGATTATATGACCTTAGAGCTTCTGATTTTTGATGATGACAACACATAATTAATAACACATGTGTTTATGTGTTACATGTTCATTATTTTCATGATTATGATTATATGAGAACATGTTTGTGTTGTGTTGATCATTGCAATTCACTATGTCATATATGTGAGATTTAATCTTTGATTGCATGAAAATTGTTTTGGAAAAGAAAAACCACATGCACTTTAGTTGAACTTAAATTGTGTAGCAAAACAACAGTTTTAAGTCGACTTCATTATGAAGTAAGTCGATTAAAACTCGTGGCTTTGCACAAACTTTTTCAAAGTGTGCTGTGAGAATTTTTGAAGAGAAAGTTTTTCAAAACTATGTTTTTAACTGTTACAAAGTTGACTATGTGTGCAAGCCATTCGACTAAGTTTGTTATGTTTTGAAATTCTGTTAATGCTTGTTTAAAGTGCTAACGATTATATTTTTAAATATGTTTGACCAAGCATTAATTATGAATCAACTGCATTAATTGCATAATAATTAACTTTATTTTATTAAAATTATAAAAAACCAAGAAAATTTATATTTAAATAGAATTGATATGGGGTAGCTAAAATTTGTAACACCATGGCTCAATCCTTTCACACGGTCTATCAAGATTTACAGGTTATTTTTTTATTATTTAATCCTTCTGTTATACATATTTTTTCTATTTCAATTCTACGTAGTAACAGACTACTTAGAGAGTACTACGAGTTCTTCTGTTTTCTTCTTTTGTGAGTTGGAGGGTTGCGGAGAGTTTCATACATTATGAGTGTTCTTGGTCCACCGAGGACAAAGTAGCCATTGTGGGAAGGTACTTTTGTATCTTCCGGTTTCAATTTCTTTTATGTTCTTGCCCGCTTAAAGTTCAATTTATTGTTTGTTTTCCATTTCTTTGTTGTTCTTCTTGATGCATCTTTTTCGTTTCGCTCCTTCGTGCTTCTCTTTGCTCCTTCCAATTCGTTCGATACCGTTTTCATCACCACCTGTGTGCACGTACTTACGGCGGCATTGCCTCAAGCATTGACAGTAATGCTCCGTTTTGTTTTGTTTTTAAAACCCTAGAGTGACGAAAAGGAGGGTTGTAAGGTGAATGAGAGAAAAGAGAATTCCATGGTCGTTTGGGATGAAGGAGTGAGAAACACCGAGAGAGGGAGTGGTGGTATAAATGCTGGAATTGGGAGACAAAGATAAAAAACGAAAGTAGAATTTTGGAGTAAGGAAAGAAATCGGAAAAAGGTATGGGAGCTCACCTTTCTTGTGATTGTATAACATCTGAAGTGTATTGTATTCCTGAAATTGGGTTATTTGATGTGTTTTTTTGTATTCTTGCTGGTTCTTGAACTCGAATGATGTTAGGGTCGAAATATTGCTCCTATATATGCAAGAACCTGCCAACATTTACGATTTTTTTTTATGTGGGTTGTTGTTGTTGAAAGGGGTGGAAGAAGGGGGTGGTGTTGAAGCTGAGAATTGGGAAAAGGAGAGAAGAAGGTCCAAAATTGGAAGATTGAAGAAGAAGGCCATAAACATGTATATAGGGTAAATATTCTAACAATTGAGAAGACAATGCAGATGTAGGAATCATGTATTGAATCTGTAAGTCTTGAGGACCCTATTCCTTCCAATGGTTTTTTGTCCTAATTTGTAACAAATTTATTGGTTATATCTAGTTGGAAAAATATGTAGAAGATTAGAAAATGTTACTCATATACTACTACAGGTGATTACCTCAGTGGTCCTACTAACCCTCTGTCTTAGGTTGATATTTTTTATCATGACGTATAAACTAAACAGGCTTCGATATTTTTCTTTCATCGCCACACACAATCAAATTGTAGCTTCCTGTTAGAAATATTTTTCTTAAACACTATAAATTTTCACATCAGCAAGTGTCCTTGTATGTTGACCTGGTATTGGTGCATGTTGATATATATTAGTGTGCACTGAATGTTATATGTTGACCTTGTATGTTGACATCTATTTGAGATATGGGTTTATGGAAACAGTTTTGAGGCCTTCCTTGCTGTTGTTAATCCCAGAAAGGAAGTACCTGAATAATGGGCACAAGAAAATGCTATATCCAAGGACTTCAATTCTCTCTGTGAAGATTCTAGAGCAAAAAGTTATCAACGATCAAAATGTAACAAATATTTGGTTGAAGATGAAAGTTAAGGTACAATATTACATTTGATTTGTTATGTCTTCAAATATAATTAGCTGTAGTAATTGTTTGCAATTGAAAATTGTTTGTCTTATCATGATTTTTTTTATTGTGTAGCTTGGAGGCTTGAATTACATACTACTAGACGAAGCCGTAGTTGTTTCCAACGCGACCACCCTCATTATTGGCACTGTTGTCTCCCTTGGCTCCCAAGAGCTACTCCTTCAATTGTAGCAGTGACAGATAAGAAATCTTATGTTCTCCTTATGACACTATTTATTTTGAACCAAGAATTGTTTAGCATTGTACGAGTACCATTTGGAGGCATAGGGCATAGGGCATAGGGCATAGGGCATAGGGCATAGGGCATAAGGCATAGGGCATAGGGCATAGGGCATAGGGCATAGGGCATAGGGCATAGGGCATAGGGCATAGGGCATAGGGCATAGGGCATAGGGCATAGGGCTTAGGGCTTAGGGCTTAGGGCTTAGGGCTTAGGGCTTAGGGCTTAGGGCTTAGGGCTTAGGGCTTAGGGCTTAGGGCTTAGGGCTTAGGGCTTAGGGCTTAGGGCTTAGGGCTTAGGGCTTAGGGCTTAGGGCTTAGGGCTTAGGGCTTAGGGCTTAGGGCTTAGGGCTTAAGGGCTTAGGTCAAAGTATGATTAGGGATTAGGGCTTAGTATACTAAGACATAAGACTTAGGCCTTAAAGGTTAGAACTTAGTGCTTTGCCACTTAAGTTCAAATTTGTTCTCAAAGTTTGAATTGCTTCAACTAAATGGTTTTCTTGTTGTGGTTGTTTTCTTTTTAACATTGCTTACTTGTTGTATTTTGTAGATTTCTTTGAAATGGAAATTTAAGTTTCCAAAAGAGGATGAAGCGCACAAATAAAATCAAAACATTATGGTAGAGATATCTTTTCATTCAAGTATTCCACTCTGTGATTCATTCCTGTTTATTTACATTTCAGAACTTGTATTGTTTATGTTATGCATTCGTGAGTGATTTATGCATTCATTTTTCATATCACCTCTCTTTGATTTTTATCTCTTTTTACCTCACCTATACCTTGGCCACATTACAAGCCTTGATTGAAGTCCTATTGATCTCGAGTGTATTTCTAATTCAATTGGTGTGATTAGAAGTTTTCCAAGTTTATGATAGCGTAAATTTGCATAATGTGTTGAGAGTTAAACACCTAGATGTTGAAGTCTGAGGTTATTCTTATATTGACACACTATAGAGAGAGACCGAAACACCTCATATCCTGGGACCGCTGGGTTATGCTCACAATTGTTGTTGTTTGCATACTTTGATTTTTAAATACTGTCTTTTTGCTTGCATGCATTTGGGATAATTAAGGTTGATTTTTCTTTTCCTTTCTTTTTTTATCTATGGGAAAAATATGAGACTTGTAGTTTACGGGCAAAGGCTATGGATGAAGGGCGATTGTTTGAGAAGTTGAAAGGCCCCCAAAAATACAAATTTAGTATGTTCCAATCATATTTTTCTATACTCTACCTCAAATAACTTGCCTTTGAATATTTTTAACCTTTGGTTTCACGCAGAAATTCAAAGAGATTATATTCTCTGTTGACTATCAAAGAATCTGCGTAAGACATTCCTAAAGATGCCTAGTGCAAAGTCAGTCTGGAAGTTGTTTTCTTTTAGGTAAATGTTTTCTTTGGTTGAAATTATTCTGCTAATTTTTTTGATTCTGATGTTTCTTTTATTTGTGCAGTGTTTTCACTCCTTAATATCCTAAATCGTGTTTTATGGCATGTGTGAACTCGTCATGAAAAATGAAGATGGAATATATCCAGGTAATTTTACTCAGTTTATTTCTGTCATAAATCTTACCGTAGATCTGGAACTTGTTTGATTTAATTTGGTTTAATTGAAACTGATCAGAATGACTCTATTTCATTGATTGGTTATGTTGATGTAAAAGTCACACTTGTCCAATGAATTCACGGTTAAAATTGGCCAGTGAAATGCTGAACTCATTTTTTTGTGTCTGTGATTATATTACTATTCTTATATCCTATATTTAGTTGACATAATATTTCAGTTCCTGCATGTCATCCTAGTCTAAGGGTCGTTTTCTGGTGTGCTATTCCATTTTTCAATGAGTGGCTCTGTTTTCTGTGTTTTTTCCATCTTAATTTTGCTACTCGCTTGGAAGTAGTTACCCTACACGTGGGAGTTTTCTGCAGTATTCATGTGTTGACATTTGCTTGTATTTGGGGTTTGAGTATTTATTATTATTTTGATGTCTATTTTTGTTTCATTGAGCTTGACATTTGCTTCAATTCTCTCTGTGAAGATGCTAGAGCAAAAAGTTACATGCTTGAAGAGCTCTCAAAGATTGCAAAGGAAAAGTTGTTTTTTTATGCTTTTCTTACCATCATCATCTAAACTGTTGTATTTGGAGACTTACTGGTGAAACTTTAAAGGAAGGTTCGGTTGTTTTAGATTATGTCTTTCTTCAACTATCTTCATTCTTTTTCATGGTTGCAGTGGTAGAATGACAGTACATTTGAAGCATCCTTGATAGAAGAAAGAAACGGTCATACCCTAGCCATAGTCCCTACCGAAATTGGTGAGCTTTTGTTTATCAAATTTCAAAATTCTACAATTTAGTGAGGTGTGTGGTAGATAATATGTACAACTGTTTTGTGCATACACATGGATTATGGCTTTAGATTCACGAGCTGGTGCGGCAAGAAATTGTGATCCAGCCGGATGGGGTCTTGCTCTGGTCTGTACTCCAAGTACAACTATTTCTTCAGTCAATGAAAGATAATTGGTAGGTTGTTCTTCGGTCAATGATGAATCACAATAGCATTCTATATATAATAGGGCACCACTCTATTTTTATGAGTATTAGTTCTGCACTTTGATTATAGTGTTCGCAGACACCAGATTTTGGATTTTGTAGTTTTCTCTAGGTTACTTGGAGTTTTTCTCAAGGTTACTTGATAGCATTTTGAATTTGAATCCATGGTTAAAAAAATCATCTCATGCATGTGTATTTTGAATCCATTTAAATAATGTATATTTATCTTGTCTATTGACTTATATTCTCTTGGATTAATGGGTGCTTGATATGCAAGTCGAATATCTCTATCAATATTTTCTCTTAAAACTTATTAGCAATGCATGGCAGTGAAACAGTGCAGGAGAAGCTGATAGGAAAAAGTATTGCAAGTATTTCTTCTTCAAATAATCAAGAAACGACATCAATTAAAGTTAATCACAATTGTCACCACCTCCATCCTCAACTATGTAATCATTTACTCTCTTTTCCTTTTCACATTACTTTTCTCTAAAATTGTTGTCTCATGTTTTTATGATGGGCACCTACTGACATGGTTGATGGATATTTTATTGATTTAAATTTGCTGGCATCTTTTGCATGTAAATCACACTATAATTTATCTATTACTATATTTTTTGAGGGACACCTCTCTTTTGGATTTGTGTTGGTGTTGAGCTCTCTGAACTGTTTTATATGGTGAGAACTAAGAACTACATGCACAACTGTACATTACATGTTTTGATGACTGATTTACTTTTGCTGTATGTTTAATAAATTGTGTTCTGACTCAAGATTAAAGGTGAGTGCCACTTTATTGCTATGCATTGATATATAAGCTGGTTCATTCTTTGAGTTCGGGTATAAATGAGTAATATGCAAGAAATTTTGCCGGTCATTGGTGTAAAGGCTATAATTTGGTGCATACTTTGAGTTATACTATAAATAGGGGTTTGTATGTTAAAAAAGAAACTCGGATTTTATTGTGTTGAGAGTTAGTTCACTGTCATTTCAATTTAATGATTTTAACTAATAAGTTCTTTTATTTATAACTTTTACTAACGAGCTTTCGATTTTGACCGAGTTTCTAGCTTTGTTTTTGTTTTTGCATGCGGTACATACTACATAGTATTACAGCTATGTGGTATTTTTTTACTTGAATAATATTAAATAAATAAATAAGTATAAAATACTATCAACTAATACATGACTAAACTGATTGAATTTTTAAGAAAATAAAAACTTAATTGAAAAATAAATAACTTTCTGTAGTTTAAATGTTTATTTTTTCCTTTCAGTTTTAAAAAAAATTAAAGAATATTGAATTATTTGTGTAAAGAGTATTTTGTTATGCATATATATGAGTGTGTCAAGCTTCTAGAGAGAAACTGGAGCGTAGTGAGCTTTCTGAGGCTAACTTAGCCTAAGTCCATTGGCAAATTGAGAGAGTTTAGCCTAACTAGCTTGCTAATTGTTTCTTGTGCAGATTGCTTAAACTGGAGTGCAATCAAGATAACAAAAGAGAAAGTTGCTACTGCATTTACTTCAATTTGTAAAATTGTTTACTGGCACGGCATTCACTTCCAATTTTTAAATTTGTTTGCTGATTTATGTGCAGAGGTCAGTTTGTCCAGTTTGATTTTTGTATATTCTTGATTGCCATTTAGTTCCATCCCAATTAGACTGTCATATCTCATTCAGTTTTACGAAGTAACTAAATAAAGCCTTGCATTTCCAATTTTGATTGCATGATTGAATGAATTAGATGACTATGGTTTGCGTTGTATCACATTAAATAGACCAGTTTAGACCATCAATTTTGACTAGCTTGGATTGATGTTTAACCAATTCAGTTCTTGTTTTGAATCATATAAATTTGAAGCTGGTTAACTGTTCATTTTCATGTGTATTTGTTGGATTGTGGTGTGACTTAGATGTGCAGAACTGATTTGTTTGAATCACTAAGTTAAGCCGCAGTTTAGTGATTGCAAGGTGAATTTTGAGCTGAATCCATGAGAAAAGCAGCAGCAGCAGCAGCAACCCGTTAGGGAGTTTGAAATTGAAGGGAGTCCTCTATCTTACACTGCTTGTGTTTTGGTTGAACTGATTATCTTTATGGTTTGTAATGGATTGCAATGAGCGAGATATTGATGATGGTATGAATTATTGTCCGCAATTAGGGGTCTAGTCTTTTTTGTTTGTCTTTAATTGTTTGCGTGTGATAGTCATGTATGTTGTTTTTAAAGGTAATTTTACTTTTAGGGGTATCAAGGGAGTAGCATAAGATAATTCTGGCAAGGCAAGATTTGGTACTTAAGTAGCCTTTTTGGCTCACCTCTTACCTGGGATTTGTGGAAACCCATAAACCCTTTAGATTAGAAAAACTTTTAAGAACAAAGATGTCAAGTTATAGGTCTTCTAGGAGTAGTAATCTCAGTTTTGACCATCAAAATACTTTCAAAAATATGATTGAAACACTTGAAAAATCTAGGAAAAATTGTACCTTTTGAGAAAATGATAGGATTGAGTTTGATATATATAATCAAGTTAATAGGGAACTTCCATTCTTTGGTAGAGATATAAGTGCATTAACCTATTTAGCTTGGGAAAAGAAAATTAATGAAATACATTCACGCTTTGCTAAAATTAGTGAACCCCGTAAATCCTATGCCTTTTCTAGAATAAATGAAAATTGTGTTCCTAGACTTTACATTTCTATGTTTCAACGGGTTTTTGCATGCATACATTCATTGTTTTTATCTTGTATTATTCATTCATAAATATCACTTTAAAATATTTTCCATCACTGCGTGTATATTTTGGCCTGAATTAATCATATCATATCTTTGTGGTGCTGAACAATGTGTTTCAAAATTGAAGTATTCTCCTTCTTGAGTTCATTTAACTGAATTTAATCATTTTTAAAACTGTATGAAGTTTTTTAATTTTTCTTTATCTGAACATAATGTATTCACGTTCCAATAGATCTTTTATTTCAGTTTAAGGAATAAAGGCACATTATTCAAAAAAATTCGTGAAGCTTGGTAGCAAAAAAGCACCTTGTGTACTTATTGCATAATCATCACAATTCATTAGGATTTAGGATGTTATTATTAGTATTTTGTTGTTTTCTTATAACTTGTTATTTTCACCCTATCTTTTACCTTCTAATCATATTTCTATCATTAATTTGACTTTACGAAGGCATAAAAGCTTTGAATTTTACTTCATAATTTCAGGTGGTACACTTTTTCTATTTCATAGAAAGGCTTTGAGGTACTTTAGAAAGTATGGATATAATTGGAGAAAGAAAAAGGATGGAAAGACTGTGAAAGAAGCTCATGAGGTTTCTTTTTCTATTTCATAGCTAGTTTCTTTTACAGTTTTAAGAGATTTCAGTTTTATTTTGCTTTTATAAAATATCTTTGCTGTTTTAAGAGTAGTAGTTTTAGTTTCTATCCTGTTTTAGTATTCTGTTTCAGATTTGATAGTGAGATTCTTAGTTATTTGTTGTTTTTAGATAGTGAGTTTCTATCTACTTCTCTTAACTTTCTTTTATAGTTTCAAACTGGTTTAGGTCGATACATTGAGGTTCTTAGTTGACTTTTCCAGGTTTTGCGTGATTACTTGTCTACTATTTTTAGTTCTTGATTGTGAATGATTTATTGAGTTTCTAATTTGAGTTCATAGTTTCTAGCTAGATTTTACAATTTCTTTCAATAGAATTGAATAGTTTTTACATGAAATGTGAGTTTCGAACTAGTTTTGACAGATTTTATCTTTGAGAGATTTCAGCCTTGCCTTACTTTCTTTCACTGTGTGATGCATTCCTGTTTATTTACATTTCAGAACTTGTATTATTTATGTTATGCATTCGTGAATGATTTATGCATTCATTTTTCACAACACCTCTCTTTGTTTACTACTACGACCTTCACTTCCAATTTTTTAAATTTGTTTGTTGATTTATGTGCAGATGTCAGTTTGTCCAGTTTGACTTTTGGTATATTTTTGATTGTCATTTAGTTCCATCTCGATTAGAGTCTAATTGGAGTCAAGTATTTCTAAGTAGACAGCAGCAACAACACCTCAGTGTGGAGCTTGGAGCAGGCTAGAAACAACCATCCAAATAGGGAAGTTGTCTAACATACCCTTATTTTGAATTGTTGCTTTGGCTTTAGCTCTTAAGTGATAGTATTGAATGGATACCGTACTGATTGAAGTTTAAATATCTGTGCAGCTTTGGATTGATGAGAATAGGAAGGTTAGTGCACAAGATTGCAAATTGAGTGCAACTAGGATCCATTTTCCACGTCAATTGTGCAAGACCGAGAAAGGGAGAATTCTTTATCTTGTGCATTGTATCTTGCCTGTTTAGCCAAGAGAATATTAAGCTGTGTGATATATGTGTGTAGGATTGGAAAATCAGACCAAAAGAATTGAATTAAGGATGCACAAAGTTGTCCAGAAACAACAAAAGTGGAGCACGTGATTTTTGTTTTCCTTTATTTTGTCCACAAAGTTTACCTTTATTTTGTTTCAACATATTAATTCTAACTCCTTTGGCAGCCTTCTTGGGTAATTGATGAAGAATTTGGCATGGGTTATTGCGAGAAGAAATCTACACCAATTGTGACTAAATATTCAGTTGAACAATACAGTTAATATATTAATCTTTTTTTCCTTAGGTAATTCTTAGTTGATTCAAAAACTTGGTTTCATGAGTTGAAGTGCTGAGCATCTGACAGATTCGTCTTTTGTACATAAGTTTGCATATTGGATCACTTAAGATTGAAACTGTAAAATAATTCTAGAGGGCTTGATTGATCCCTCTCACAATCTTCTATTTATAAAAATAAAATACATGATAAATAGGGTAACCCTAGACACAATATAATCATGATAAATAGGGTAATCCTAGACATAATATAATCATGATAAATAGGGTAACCCTTGACACACTATAATGATTATAAAATAGGATAAATATCCTAACACTCCCCCTCAAGCTGGACCATACAAATTATATGTACCAAGCTTTGAACAAATAAACTCAATCCGAGGACCCCTTAATGACTTGGTCAATACATCTGCGAGTTGATCGTTTGACCCAATAAACTCAGTACATATTTCTTTGGTCAACAACTTTTCACGAACAAAATGACAATCAATTTCTATATGTTTAGTCCTCTCGTGAAACACTGGATTTGATGCAATGTGGAGAGCAGCTTGATTGTCGCAATACATCTTCATAGTGTGGATGTCACAAAATTTAATCTCTTGAAGGAATTGTTTCACCCATATAAGTTCACATGTTAGTGATGCCATTGCCCTATACTCGGCTTCCGTGGTTGATCGAGCTACTACATTCTGTTTCTTACTTTTCCATGAAATAATGTTTCCTCCCAGAAAAACACAATATCCTGTTGTAGACCGTCTATCAATAGGTGAACCTGCCCAATCTGCATCACAATACCCAGAGACATGAATGCTTCCTTTATCTTCATATAACAATCCTTGCCCGGGAGCCGTCTTTACATACCTTAGAATGCGAATGAGAGCATTCCAATGGTCAACACATGGAGCCTGCATGAACTGACTAACCACTCCAACTGCAAAGGATAGATCTGGCCTTGTAATAGTGAGATAAATCAGTTTGCCAACCAGCCTCCTATACCTCTCTGGATCGGAGAATAATTCACCTTCTTCTGTCCTTAATTTCTGGTTTGGGTCCATGGGACTGTCTACCGGTCTACAATCAATCATGCCTGTTTCTTGTAATATATCAAGAGCATACTTCCTTTGGGAGATTACAACTCCATCTTTTGATTGCGCTACTTCAATGCCTAAGAAGTATTTGAGACTTCCAAGATCCTTGGTTTGAAAATGTCTACACAAGTACTCTTTTAGTTGAGATATTCCAACAGCATCATTTCCTGTAATGACAATATCATCAACATATACTATTAAGTAAACACATTTCCCGAGAGAAGAATGACAATAAAAAACTGAATGGTCTGCTTCACTGCGTTTTAGCCCAAATTTTTGAACAATGGAGCTAAACTTTCCAAACCAAGCACGTGGGGATTGCTTGAGGCCATATAGAGATCGATGCAATTTGCATACCATACCAGACTCCCCCTGAGCAACAAACCCAGGAGGTTGCTCCATATAAACTTCTTCCTCAAGATCACCATGTAGGAAGGCATTCTTGATATCCAATTGATGAAGTGGCCAGTGACGAATGGCTGCCATGACAAAGAAGAGACGAATAGTAGTCATCTTGGCTACAGGAGAGAAAGTGTCACAATAATCAAGACCATAAACCTGAGTGTAACCTTTTGCAACAAGTCGGGCTTTGAGCCGATCAATTTCACCATCAGGGCCAACTTTAACTGCATACACCCATCGACAACCAACCGCCTTTTTGCCTGGGGGAAGGGGCACCAGCTCCCAAGTATTACTGTGGTCAAGAGCCTGCATTTCTGTAATCATATCTTGTCGCCATCCAGGATGATCAAGTGCTTCTTTCACATTCTTGGGTATAACTACAGAGGACACTGAGGATAAAACAGAAAAATAGGAGGGCGACAATCGATGATAGCTTAGAAAATTATAAATGGGATGAGGGTTCCGAGTGGAACGAGTACCTTTTCTGAGGGCAATAGGCCATGCTGAATCATTTGCACCAGGAGGCGTGGGAGGAGGTGACGAGGGAGAAGAATCTGAAGTAGGAGATTCACCATTGTCTTGGGGAGGTGGACTATCCATTGGGGCCCTGTGTGGGATGATCTCAGTATATGGAGAAACAGGTGTAGAAGGATTGTGATCAAGACTTGGAATGACAGAGACAGTGGAGCTATTTGACTCAACCATTGGAATAGGAAGGACCTGCTGGAGGATAGAAACATCTTGAACAGATGGAGAGAAGTAAGGAATCTGTTCAAAGAATGTGACATTGGCAGACATGTAATACTTCTTAGTTTCAGGAGAGTAACACCGATATCCTTTTTGAAGTCGAGAATAGCCTAAAAAGACACATTTGAGAGCGCGAGCGGAGAGTTTGTCTAGACCTGGAGACATGTCATGAACAAAACATACACAGCCAAACACTCGGGGAGATGTATGAAAGAGAGGATCATTAGGAAACAAAATGGAGAAAGGGACTTTATTATCAAGAGAGGAGGAGGGCATCCTATTAATAAGATAACATGCAGTTAAGATGGTATCCCCCCAGTGATGGACAGGAATATGGGCACCAAGCAAAAGGGTACGAGCAGTTTCAACCAAGTTTCTATTTTTTCGTTCTGCTATACCATTTTGCTGTGGTGTATGAGGACAAGTAGACTGATGTAAGATACCATGGGAACTCAAGATGGCAGAAAAGGAGGATGAGAAATACTCTTTTGCATTATCACTTCTTAATATTTTGATTACTTGACCAAATTGATTCTTGATTTCATTCAAAAAGGATGTAAAGATAGCTAACAATTCAGAACGATTTTTCATAAGATAAACCCAAGTACATCTTGAATATTCATCAATAAAGGTAACAAAATATCTAAAACCAAAAGAAGAGATACGACTAGGTCCCCATATATCAGAATGGATGATGGAAAAACTAGAATTACATATTGATTGAGACCTTTTAGGAAAGGAAGATCTAACATGTTTTCCTAATTGACATGACTCACATTCTAAGGTTTGGAGACCACTAAGTTCAGGACACATCTTTTTTAATTTGGCCAAATGAGGATGGCCAAGTCGATCATGTAGCACTTTAGGATTAGGAGTAGCAACACAAGACACCCTTGGACGAGATCCAAAATGGTATAATCCGCCAGCTTCATATCCTTCTCCAATCTGTCTCCCCGAACCACGCTCCTGTATAACAAAAGATTTATGATCAAAGGTTATTGAACAATTTAACATTTTAGTCAACTGGCTTAAAGAAATTAAATTAAAAGGACAATTAGGGACAAAAAGGACTGAGTTGAGATTGAGGGAGGGAGATAAAGAAACATGACCGACTCCTTTGGATGAAGTTTTAGATCCATTTGCAAGGGTTATGAAATGAGGTTTGTCTCGAAAGGAAATAGATGAGAACAAAGAGGTATTACCAGAAATGTGATCAGAAGCACCTGAGTCAATTACCCATGAATTTTGACATTCCATAGATTGAGAAACGCAGGCTGTTGATGTATTGGGAGATTGAGATGGTTGTGCCAAGCTGTTAGACTTTAACCTTAAATACTCTTGATATTCATCCTCAGAAAACATAGAAGTGGAGGTTTCAGATTTCGAAGTGGAAGTTTCAGTCTTCGAAATATTGGCAGTTTTGGAAGGAAAACCATGTAAGGAGTAGCAATTCTCTTGAGTATGACCCATCCTTTTACAATATGTGCATTGAGTACGTCCCCGACCTCCTCGTCCTCCTCCTCTAGTGCCACGTCCTCCTCGTCCTCGTGTGGCAACCATGACAGATGGTTCTACTAGTTCATGCGCTTAATGAGTTTGAGATACTGGGACACGCAGAAGGCGAGTGGTCAATGTTTCCATAGAGGGAACCTCATGACTAGTTAGAAGTTGATCTCTGAGATGATCAAAATCGGGATGTAGGGCACGAAGGATCAACACCATGTAAAATTTGTCTAGTTTCTTTTTGATATCCTCTAATGGATCTACTTCCAAAAACATCCTAAGTTCTTCAACAGCAGATTGGGCTTCAGCCATGAAGGACACCATATCATGGTCTGCCATTTTAAGAGATGCAAGCTTGTTCGTAGTGTCATAGAGACGTTGAATATCGTTGGCATAAATGCTTTGGGCTTTCTTCCAAAAGGAGTGACAAGTTTTGAAAGCCCTCAAAGATACAAGAAGTTTGGGTTCCACTGATTGCCATAACAGGGCACACAACTGGAAATCTGCTTGTTTCCACTGATCAGCTTTTTCAGTAGGCACATGGCTTCCATCTCGCTCAAGGTGGTCATAATGCCCTTGGCCAAGGAACCACATTTCAACGGCAGCAGACCATGATAGATAATTTTTTCCATTTAGCTTCTCGGAGGTAATTGATGGACTTCCAGAGAAGGAAAGAGTACTGTCAGACGCCATTTCTGAAGAAGACGAATAATACTAATGAGGAACAAGAAAACCCTAAGGGTTTAGATGAAGGAAACTGTGACAGTGATGGACGACGTTGGCCGGCAACAGCGGGCGGTGGCCGGCGGGGACGGTGGCCGGACGGTGGCCGGCGACGGACGACGGTGGCCGGCGGCGGCGGCGGCCGGACGGTGGCCGGCGACGGACAACGGTGGCCGACGGTTGACGGTGGCCGGCGGCGGGCAGCGGCGGACAGTGGCGGGCGACGAAGAACTGTGGCGCCGGACAAATATATATTACGAGACAGAAACCAGAGCGGGATCGACCCGCTCTGATACCAACTGAAGATTGAAACTGTAAAATAATTCTAGAGGGCTTGATTGATCCCTCTCACAATCTTCTATTTATAAAAATAAAATACATGATAAATAGGGTAACCCTAGACACAATATAATCATGATAAATAGGGTAATCCTAGACATAATATAATCATGATAAATAGGGTAACCCTTGACACACTATAATGATGATAAAATAGGATAAATATCCTAACAGGATCCTTGTTTATATGTTTTGATATTTTGTTTTTTTTGCATATGATATGATAATATTTTTATTTTCTAGCATTTTGTTCTTTTGAGCTTAATTCATATATACTGGTTTGCAGGGTGCCAATGCAGCATAATGAATTATGAGCATGGAGGTAAATTTTATTTTCATTTCCCTTGCCTTCTGTTTCTGTATTTTTTTCATCTTATTTTTGTTGCTCGCTTGGAAGTAGTTACCCTACATGTGGGAGTTTTTTGCAGTATTTGTCAGGAGCGGCTGCAGCGGAATGGTTAGCGTGGAATAACAAACCAAGAGGGTTTTTAATACAAAAGTGTGCCTTTTAATTTCTACTCAATTAAACTTACTTAGCAAATAATAAAGACAATAAAATAGAGTAAGGTTGAGAGAAATTTGCACAGATGATTTTATCCTGGTTCGGATCTTACCAATCCTACGTCCAGTCGCTTATCTCAAAACAAGATAAACAATTCACTAATCACAAAACAATTACAAACTACAATCACAAAGATACAATTTGTAAAAGTTTAGAAAACACCTCTCTTGATGCCACAAGAGATGAGACAACACCTCCTTTGAATCTTCACAAAGGATGAACACCTCCTCCGAATACTTCACGAAGGATGAACACCTCCTCCGAATACTTCACGAAGGATGATTCTCTTCCGAACACCTCCTTAGACACACCAAGGATGAACCGGCTATTTCCTCTGTCACCGTAGCAGCACTTCACCAGCTCCACAGACAAGAGTTTCACAAGCCGAACAAGAACACACAAGTCTCAAGAATTTCTGAGTATTTGAGCACAAGGGAAGAGTTTCTGTGTCTCTGGTTATTGATTCTTGAGAGGAAATGAGAGTCTATTTATAGACTCATCCAAAGGCTCTTCCATTCACTAAAAGACAAACTTAACGGCTAGTTTCTCCAACGGCCATAAACGGCTAGTTTCTCCAACGGCCATAAACGGCTAGTTTGTCCAACGGCCATAAACGGCTAGTTTGTCCAACGGCCATAAACGGCTAGTTTGTCCAACGGTCATAAACGGCTAGTTTCTTCAACGACTAGTTTCTCCAACATCCGTGTTAAGTGCGATACTCTTACCGTTAACCGTCACTATTCACGTGAATAGTGTTACTATTCATGTGAATAGTACTATAGTGTTTTGTTGCAATGATTTACTATAGTAATTTTACAAAACACTTTCCTTTTTCTGATCTAAGTCCTATACATATTTCTAAGAGTATTACAAAAGCTTTCCATCACAATACAAATCTTCAAATCATTTTGATTCTTGATTGGTCTTGACTTGATTTGGACATCATCAAAATTTCATCTGCATCATTTTGCTAACAATCTCCCCCTTTTTGATGATGATCAAAAAACTTCTTGATTTAAAGCTTTTGGTAATAATCTGTATTTAAAACACAACTTATGGAAGAAAAAGTGCATTAGTGAATAAACACAAATAAGCAAATAAGCTTTAAACATTTTCTCCCCCTTTTTGATCATAATTAAAAAGTTGTGCTTGATTGCTCCCCCTAAATTTATTAGAAATTATACTCCCCCTTAATAAAAGCATATATGCATAGAAATATTAAGGAAAAACAACATACATTTTATTAAATTTAAAGAGGCAAGCATACAATAAACTAACTAAATTTCTTCTAGTGTTTACCCCTTTTGATATGTCGCCAATGATGTTGTCCAATGATAATCCTCTAGGGTGTTGCCATATTTTGTTTAGATCTTCATCATCTTGAGGATTATTCATTTTCTCTTCATTGGTTGTCTTTTGCAAGTCTTCATTTTCACCTGCATCTGATTCATCTGACTCAAGAGGTTTTACCTCAAGGTCCACAATTTCATCAAAGACAACATGCACAGATTCTTCTATTTCAAATATTTAAAACAAAAACATTTTTAAAAAATATTCTTAAATATGAAACATTTGGCACCCAACTATTTTGTATGGGTCCTTTGGGTTAGTTTGAAAATTTGAAATCATTTTACAACCCAAATATATCTACCACTTGGAACACCATAATGCTTAATTTTACATTTGTTAGATGTATGACCCTTTTTCATACAATAAAAGCAGGATACAACATTTGTGTTCCTATAAGTTGTTCCTTTTTCTACCCAAGTTCTACGGGTTCTATGATTATGTTTATTTTTAATTCTAGGAACATACTTATTTTTAACAACCTTATTTTCATTATTTTTACTACATTCTCCTGAGGTTGTTTCATCTAGTAGTTTCTTATAATTAACACAAGATGCACATTCATCACTACTAGTATATTTACCTTTTTCATAAAATAAAATTTTATTTTTCAAAATTTTATTTTCTTCAAAAATATTTTTAAAATTTGATTTTAATTCTTTATTTTCATCTGCTACTGATTTTTCAACGTTATCAACTTTCAATTTATGTTTATCACAAAATTTACACTCAGCAGATATATTTGTATCATTTTCTACATTTGAAATTTTACTATTTAAAGTTTCTATTTCTTCTAAGGATTTTTCATATTTCTTTTGTAATTCTTTAAAATCCTTTTTCAATTTCTTATGAGCAAGATCTAGTTTTTCTGATTCTATCAATAATTCTCTATAAATTTCATGTAATTCATCTTCATCAATATGATCAGAATCATCAGAATCGCTAGAAGTACTTACTTGGCTTCTAGTGTCGTCGTTCACTACTAAACAGATGTATGCTTGCTCATCAGAATCACCCATACTTGATGTTGTGCTTGATGAAGAGCTTGAATTATTTTCTTCCATGATTAAAGTATTCGTTTTAGCACACCCGATTTCATCTCCGCCTTCATGAGTTACTCTTAAAGTTTCCCACATTTCTTTAGCGTTTTTACAGACAGAGATCCTGTAGAACTCATCAACAGTCAACGCTGACGCAATGATATTCCGGGCTTTTACATCATTCTGAGATCTTCTCTTTTCTTCAATGGTCCATTGGTCACGGGACTTTGGTTCCTGCATATTGTTAGTTGGAACAAAAGGACCAAATGCAACAGCATCCCAAATATCTATATCAATAGATTCCATAAAAATTTGCATTCTGACCTTCCAAAATGCGTAATTTTCACCTGTGAATAGTGGTGGTCTATTGATAGAAGCACCCTCTGCAAAGGTTTGATGTGATCCTGCCATTTGAATGACTATCAAAGCAAGCTCTGATACCAATTGTCAGGAGCGGCTGCAGCGGAATGGTTAGCGTGGAATAACAAACCAAGAGGGTTTTTAATACAAAAGTGTGCCTTTTAATTTCTACTCAATTAAACTTACTTAGCAAATAATAAAGACAATAAAATAGAGTAAGGTTGAGAGAAATTTGCACAGATGATTTTATCCTGGTTCGGATCTTACCAATCCTACGTCCAGTCGCTTATCTCAAAACAAGATAAACAATTCACTAATCACAAAACAATTACAAACTACAATCACAAAGATACAATTTGTAAAAGTTTAGAAAACACCTCTCTTGATGCCACAAGAGATGAGACAACACCTCCTTTGAATCTTCACAAAGGATGAACACCTCCTCCGAATACTTCACGAAGGATGAACACCTCCTCCGAATACTTCACGAAGGATGATTCTCTTCCGAACACCTCCTTAGACACACCAAGGATGAACCGGCTATTTCCTCTGTCACCGTAGCAGCACTTCACCAGCTCCACAGACAAGAGTTTCACAAGCCGAACAAGAACACACAAGTCTCAAGAATTTCTGAGTATTTGAGCACAAGGGAAGAGTTTCTGTGTCTCTGGTTATTGATTCTTGAGAGGAAATGAGAGTCTATTTATAGACTCATCCAAAGGCTCTTCCATTCACTAAAAGACAAACTTAACGGCTAGTTTCTCCAACGGCCATAAACGGCTAGTTTCTCCAACGGCCATAAACGGCTAGTTTCTCCAACGGCCATAAACGGCTAGTTTGTCCAACGGCCATAAACGGCTAGTTTGTCCAACGGTCATAAACGGCTAGTTTCTTCAACGACTAGTTTCTCCAACATCCGTGTTAAGTGCGATACTCTTACCGTTAACCGTCACTATTCACGTGAATAGTGTTACTATTCATGTGAATAGTACTATAGTGTTTTGTTGCAATGATTTACTATAGTAATTTTACAAAACACTTTCCTTTTTCTGATCTAAGTCCTATACATATTTCTAAGAGTATTACAAAAGCTTTCCATCACAATACAAATCTTCAAATCATTTTGATTCTTGATTGGTCTTGACTTGATTTGGACATCATCAAAATTTCATCTGCATCATTTTGCTAACAGTATTCATGTGTTGAACTTTTTTGGCTTTTGTTGGCCCTAGATATGAAATTGATCATCGTTTAGTAACAACATTTTTTAATTTCGCTTATTTTGTGCCTAGCTTTGTTCTTTGGTGTCCCTACAAAAGAGGTTTAATCGCATGACAAAGGACCTCATCTGTCGAGAAATCCAATTAGAAGCCGCGAGGGAGGATGGAAAAGGTGTTAACTGTTAGTCTCTACGGTATGTTTTTTGTGCAGTTGTTCTATTGCAAAGGTTTGATGATTTTGTCGATGTAACTTATGTTATTACAGACATTGGGTCAAAGCAAATGCGGATTCAAACCTGTGCTCTGGATGTCTAGCAGTTTGGATTTACTCAAGTAGAAACTCGAGTTTTACAACTCCCAAGGTAGATTATTGTATATCTATGGTACTACTCTGTCATTTTTATCATGCACTCTCATCATTTTTGTCATTTATTTTTTTTGTTTGAGATAAGCTATATACAGAGTTGTAATTTTATCAATTGTTTGTCCTACTAATGTTTTGTTCAATGTAAAGTTGTGTTCAGTTGGAGATCAAATTTTTATTGTTTTGTGAGGCTAACTTGGCCTAAGTCTATTGGCGTAAGTCTATTGTGCAATTAACCAATTAACCATGATAATTTTACTATGTCTTTCTATTTGTTTTGTTACAAGTGATTTATACATCTTGTGGGAGTCTTCGCAATAAATACTTTGCAGCTCAACTAGGAGCGGAGAAAGTAGTTGACTACATAAATGGTATTCTTTGAAATTTGTAATTCCATATATTTCACGTTCTTTTTAGGAAAAATTTCGTTATATACGATGAGTTATTATGTTTATCTTTTTTACTATGAAATTATTTAAGTTCATTATTGCTCTAAAACTAATTGAATTTTATTGGCTTTAAGGAAGAATAAGATACTTGCTGAAATGGGATTACCCAGTGTTTGGGTCCACCATTAACTATCAACGATCAAAATGTAACAAATATTTGGTTGAAGATGAAAGTTAAGGTACAATATTACATTTGATTTGTTATGTCTTCAAATATAATTAGTTGTAGTAATTGTTTGCAATTGAAAATGGTTTGTCTTATCATGATTTTTTTTTATTGTGTAGCTTGAAGGCTTGAATTACATACTACTAGACGAAGCCGTAGTTGTTTCCAACGCGACCACCCTCATTATTGGCACCGTTGTCTCCCTTGGCTCCCAAGAGCTACTCCTTCAATTGTAGCAGTGACAGATAAGAAATCTTATGTTCTCCTTATGACACTATTTATTTTGAACCAAGAAATGTTTAGCATTGTATGAGTACCATTTGGAGGCATAGGGCATAGGGCATAGGGCATAGGGCATAGGGCATAGGGCATAAAGGTTTAGGTCAAAGTATGATTAGGGATTAGGGCTTAGTATACTAAGACATAAGACTTAGGCCTTAAAGGTTAGAACTTAGTGCTTTGCCACTTAAGTTCAAATTTGTTCTCAAAGTTTGAATTGCTTCAACTAAATGGTTTTCTTGTTGTTGTTGTTTTCTTTTTAACATTGCTTACTTGTTGTATTTTGTAGATTTCTTTGAAATGGAAATTTAAGTTTCCGAAAGAGGATGAAGCGCACAAATAAAATCAAAACATTATGGTAGAGATATCTTTTCATTCAAGTATTCCACTCTGTGATTCATTCCTGTTTATTTACATTTCAGAACTTGTATTGTTTATGTTATGCATTCGTGAGTGATTTATGCATTCATTTTTCATATCACCTCTCTTTGATTTTTATCTCTTTTTACCTCACCTATACCTTGGCCACATTACAAGCCTTGATTGAAGTCCTATTGATCTCGAGTGTATTTCTAATTCAATTGGTGTGATTAGAAGTTTTCCAAGTTTATGATAGCGTAAATTTGCATAATGTGTTGAGAGTTAAACACCTAGATGTTGAAGTCTGAGGTTATTCTTATATTGACACACTATAGAGAGAGACTGAAACACCTCATATCCTGGGACCGCTGGGTTATGCTCACAATTGTTGTTGTTTGCATACTTTGATTTTTAAATACTGTCTTTTTGCTTGCATGCATTTGGGATAATTAAGGTTGATTTTTCTTTTCCTTTCTTTTTTTATCTTTGGGAAAATTATGAGACTTGTAGTTTACGGGCAAAGGCTATGGATGAAGGGCGATTGTTTGAGAAGTTGAAAGGCCCCCAAAAATACAAATTTAGTATGTTCCAATCATATTTTTCTGTACTCTACCTCAAATAACTTGCCTTTGAATATTTTTAACCTTTGATTTCACGCAGAAATTCAAAAAGATTATATTCTCTGTTGACTATCAAAGAATCTGCGTAAGACATTCCTAAAGATGCCTAGTGCAAAGTCAGTCTAGAAGTTGTTTTCTTTTAGGTAAATGTTTTCTTTGGTTGAAATTATTATGCTAATTTTTTTGATTCTGATGTTTCGTTTATTTGTGCAGTGTTTTCACTCCTTAATATCCTAGATCGTGTTTTATGGCACGTGTGAACTCGTCATGAAAAATGAAGATGGAATATATCCAGGTAATTTTACTCAGTTTATTTCTGTCATAAATCTTACCGTAGATCTGGAACTTGTTTGATTTAATTTGTTTAATTGAAACTGATCAGAATGACTCTATTTCATTGATTGGTTATGTTGATGTAAAAGTCACACTTGTCCAATGAATTCACGGTTAAAATTGGCCAGTGAAATGCTGAACTCATTTTTTTGTGTATGTGATTATATTACTATTCTTATATCCTATATTTAGTTGACATAATATTTCAGTTCCTGCATGTCATCCTAGTCTAAGGGTCGTTTTCTGGTGTGCTATTCCATTTTTCAATGAGTGGCTCTGTTTTCTGTGTTTTTTCCATCTTAATTTTGCTGCTCGCTTGGAAGTAGTTACCCTACACGTGGGAGTTTTCTGCAGTATTCATGTGTTGACATTTGCTTGTATTTGGGGTTTGAGTATTTATTATTATTTTGATGTCTATTTTTGTTTCATTGAGCTTGACATTTGCTTCAATTCTCTCTGTGAAGATGCTAGAGCAAAAAGTTACATACTTGAAGAGCTCTCAAAGATTGCAAAGGAAAAGTTGTTTTTTTATGCTTTTCTTATCATCATCATCTAAACTGTTGTATTTGGAGACTTACTGGTGAAACTTTAAATGAAGGTTCAGTTGTTTTAGATTATGTCTTTCTTCAACTATCTTCATTCTTTTTCATGGTTGCAGGGGTAGAATGACAGTACATTTGAAGCATCCTTGATAGAAGAAAGAAACGGTCATACCCTAGCCATAGTCCCTACCGAAATTGGTGAGCTTTTGTTTATCAAATTTCAAAATTCTACAATTTAGTGAGGTGTGTGGTAGATAATATGTACAACTGTTTTGTGCATACACATGGATTATGGCTTTAGATTCACGAGCTGGTGCGGCAAGAAATTGTGATCCAGCCGGATGGGGTCTTGCTCTGGTCTGTACTCCAAGTACAACTATTTCTTCAGTCAATGACAGATAATTGGTAGGTTGTTCTTCAGTCAATGATGAATCACAATAGCATTCTATATATAATAGGGCACCACTCTATTTTTATGAGTATTAGTTATGCACTTTGATTATAGTGTTCGCAGACACCAGATTTTGGATTTTGGCTCTAGGTTACTTGGAGTTTTTCTCAAGGTTACTTGATAGCATTTTGAATTTGAATCCATGGTTAAAAAAATCATCTCATGCATGTGTATTTTGAATCCATTTAAATAATGTATATTTAACTTGTCTATTGACTTATATTCTCTTGTGATTAATGGGTGCTTGATATGCAAGTCGAATATCTCTATCAATATTTTCTCTTAAAACTTATAAGCAATGCATGGCAATGAAACAGTGCAGGAGAAGATGATAGGAAAAAGTTTTGCAAGTATTTCTTCAAATAATCAAGAAACGACATCAATTAAAGTTAATCACAATTGTCACCACCTCCATCCTCAACTACGTAATCATTTACTCTCTTTTCCTTTTCACATTACTTTTCTCTAAAAATGTTGTCTCATGTTTTTATGATGGGCACCTACTGACATGGTTGATGGATATTTTATAGATTTAAATTTGCTGGCATCTTTTGCATGTAAATCACACTATAATTTATCTATTACTATATTTTTTGAGGGACACCTCTCTTTTGGATTTGTTGGTGTTGAGCTCTCTGAACTGTTTTATATGGTGAGAACTAAGAACTACATGCACAACTGTACATTACATGTTTTGATGACTGATTTACTTTTGTTGTATGTTTAATAAATTGTGTTCTGACTCAAGATTAAAGGTGAGTGCCACTTTATTGCTATGCATTGATATAAGCTGGTTCATTCTTTGAGTTCGGGTATAAATGAGTAATATGCAAGAAATGTTTCCAGTCATTGGTGTAAAGGCTATAATTTGGTGCATACTTTGAGTTCTACTATAAATAGGGGTTTGTATGTTAAAAAAGAAACTCGGATTTTATTGTGTTGAGAGTTAGTTCACTGTCATTTCAATTTAATGATTTTAACTAATAAGTTCTTTTATTTATAATTTTTACTAACGAGCTTTTGATTTTGACCGAGTTTTAAAGTTTTAAAGTCGTGTGCATAGTTACTTTGTTATTAGATATCACTTTTGTATTTAGTTGCAGAATAAATGTATAAGTGTGATTTCCTACAGGACCAATCTCTATGCAAGTAGCTTTCTTAATTAAATTCCTTGGTATGTTTCATTGAGCTGCTGAGACTTTACATTTATTCTGATTTCTACTGATGATGCATTGGAATCTCTAGTGCTACATTCTTTTGGTATATGTTCATATATATTATATTTAATACCACGTGTTTGTTATGCTCAACTCATTATTTAAAATCTGATATTAATAAGAATTGTAGGATCTTTTTCGTCTTTGATCTATTCAGTAGCATTAGTCTAGGCATAAGCTAGTTTTTGTATTTTTAGTTTCAAGTTTGAAATACCTGTAGGCATAACATAGTTAGATGAATTTGAAGTTGCTTAGTTATTGTTTAGTTGATTATAGTAGTATTAGGTTTGTTCAGATTTTATAAGTTCATTCTAATTTATAGTTACTAGATTAGTTTTAAATTTCAGCTTTGCATAGTGAATTTTTGTATAGTATTTGTTTGTATTGTTTTTAAGTTTTCTACATTAATTTTTACCTATTAGAACTTGTTGAGATAGCTTCTGTTACATTTTCCTTGGTTTAGTAAGTCATAATTCTGCATAGCTTTTAAACAGGCGTAGTTTTAGTGGATAGATTTTAGTGAATAGGTCAAAATTCAAATCTAGCATCAATTATAGTACTTAACTTTGTTTCTAGCTTTTATTAGTTGTTTGAAACCTGTAGGAATCAGGTTAGTTGGTTTTTAAGTTGTGTTTGTAGGAGTACTTAGTGTTATGTGCTGCTTTTGTTGATTTAATCCAGTTTTCTAGATTTATATAGTCAGATTTTATATTTTCACCCTTATGAAGCAAATATGAGTTCAGTTAAGTGATTTTAAAGTTGTGTGCATAGTTACTTTGTTATTAGGTAGTGTTAAAATCATATTTTAGAACTAGTGCAGTTTTATTAGCCTAATTTTATTAGTTAGTGCTGTAATTTTTAGTAGTATAGGTATATTTTGATTTGTTAATGATTCTTAGCAACTAGTTCAGTCTGTTGTAACCTTTTAATATTCAAAACTTGTTTCGGCACTTACCTTGAGGTTTTATTATAGGGTAGTTACAATTGTTGCATTTTAACTTAGACTGTCAAGTATGTTAGGCTTTAGGTAGACAAATTTTTGGTTTGTGATAGAAATAGATATTGTAGTAGTTCTTAGACTGTTTGAACCATTTTGAATATGTTTAGATAGCTTTTATGTTGTATATATGATAGATTAGTGCAATTTATAGTTTCTATGTAGTACAACTTAAGATGAACCTCTTAAGTATATTGTATTTTTGTTGGCATATCTCTTATTGATCCAGTTTCAGGTTTTTATCCCTGATTATAATGTCAGTGTTGCTGAATTGCTGAGTTTTTGGTTAAAATTAGTACAATTCAGTTCAAAACTGTATAGTTAGTAGTGCAGTTCAGTTTATATTGTAGTTTAGTACAATTTAGTATAGTTCAGTTTAGTACAATTTGATAAACAAAAAATAGTTTAGTTCAGTTTGTCTGAACTATTTTTTAGTTCAGCTCAGTTTAGACAAACTAGTTTTTAGTTCAGTATAGTTTTTAGTTCAATATAGTTTTTAGTTCAGTATAGTTTTTAGTAGTGCAGTTCAATTTGATTTGCCTACCCCTAATATTGGGTGGTGGTGATCCACAGGATTCTCTGGTCCTTGCTTAATTTCCTTAACAATCAGCTGAGTGTTTTATCCTTTGAGTGTGTCAAGCTTCTAGAGAGAAACTGGAGCGTATTGAGCTTTGTGAGGCTACCTTGGCCTAAGTCTATTGGCAAATTGAGAGAGTTTAGCCTAACTAACTTGCTAATTGTTTCTTGTGCAGACTACTTAAACTGGAGTGCAATCAAGATAACAAAAGAGAAAATTGCTATTGCATTTACTTCAGCTTTTAAAATTGTTTACTACTACGTCCTTCACTTCCAATTTTTTAAATTTGTTTGCTGATTTATGTACAGATGTCAGTTTGTCCAGTTTGATTTTGGTATATTCTTGATTGCCATTTAGTTCCATCTCAATTAGAGTCTAATTGGAGTCAAGTATTTCTGAGTAGACAGCAGCAACAACACCAACACCTCAGTGTGGAGCTTGGAGCAGGCTAGAAACAACCATCCAAATAGGAAAGTTGTCTAACATACCCTTGTTTTGAATTGTTGTTTCGGCTTTAGCTCTTAAGTGATAGTATTGAATGGATACCCTAATGATTGAAGTTTAAATATTTGTGCAGCTTTGGATTGATGAGAATAGGAAGGTTAGTGCACAAGATTGCAAATTGAGTGCAACTAGGATCCATTTTCCACATCAATTGTGCAAGACCGAGAAAGGGAGAATTCTTTATCTTGTGCATTGTATCTTGTCTGTTTATCCAAGAGAATATTAAGCTGTGTGATATATGTGTGTAGGATTGGAAAATCAGACCAAAAGAATTGAATTAAGAAAGCACAAAGTTGTCCAGAAACAACAAAAGTGGAGTACGTGATTTTTGTTTTCCTTTATTTTGTCCACAAAGTTTACCTTTATTTTGTTTCAACATATTAATTCTAACTCCTTTGGCAGCCTTCTTGGGTAATTGATGAAGAATTTGGCATGGGTTATTGTGAGAAGAAATCTACATCAATTGTGACTAAATATTCAGTTGAACAATACAATACAGTTAATATATTAATCTTTTTTTCCTTAGGTAATTCTTTGATGATTCAAAAACTTGGTTTCATGAGTTGAAGTGCTTAGTATGTGATAGATTCCCCTTTTGTACATAAGTTTGCATATTGGATACCTGGCTCCTGAACTATTTTCACCTAATGGTCTTTATCATGTTGACAAAAAAATCGCCAGCCTGCAATGCTCATGGACTTGGACTTTATTGTGTACCTTTATACGATACCTTTGGTATGTCACCCCTTTCATGCTTATACTCAAATGCAATTAAAATTTACTTTTGTCATCTATTATTGTACAAAGAGTTGTTGCTATCAAGGACCAGTTATCTCAAAAGCTTTGATGTTGTGAGAAAAGTTACAACATTTATGGCCATGTAACATTTTTTTTCTATTTAATCCTTAATCATATCTTTGACCCTAATCATAACTCTTATCCTAATCTTAGCTTTAAATATAAGCATACAACTTGAGACTTGCTGGTAAAACTTTAATAGAAGGTTCAATTATTTAAGATTATGTTTTTCTTAAACTTCATTAATAGAAGGTTCAATTATTTAAGATTATGTTTTTCTTAAACTTCATTCTTTTTTGTGGCTACAGAGGTTGAATGATAGTTCATTTAAAACATCCTTGATAGAAGAAAGAAACGCTCATGCCCTAGCCATAAATCAATGCTCATTGTGAATAATCTATCAAATTAATACTACTTTTCAAGGCAATTTCAATATTGTCAAGTAGTATTCAAGAAAGTAGATAGGGCTAAAGTAATCCTGAGTCGTCTCCCAACGAACATGGAATTACTTTTGAATATCTGACTCTTACGAATGTTATGCAATGTTTATGGATAAAAGTAATGTTTGGAGGATGTTTAAAAAACAAATAAGAAACTTAAAAACAGTTACGATGAAATAGGCTAATTCCACTGCTTTTCCAAGGTAGATTCGTCATCGGTTATTCACAGATAATTATTCAATTGATTATTGTTTTAAGTTTCAAATTAATTAAAGTACATTCTTATATAATTTGAGGGCGATTATGCATTTAACCAAAGTAAATTCTCAATCAAATGCAAAACCTTTCTAGATTATTCACAATAAATTCAACCAAAGTACATTCTCAATCAAATTCTATTGTGTTTAATCATGTCTATTCTTAAATCTCTTAACCAAATTAAAAGCTAATCAATCAAAGTAAATTCTCAATTGATTATAGTTGAAATTATTACTAAACAATCAAAGTACATTCTCAATTGATAGTAAAAACCATTTAATCATATGAAAGTTCCTAAATTAAATCAAAGTAGATTCTCAATTTAAACCTAGAAACCCTAAAACTCATATAATCAATATGCATGTAGATTCAAACAGATTATGATGCAAAAATCTTTGCTTTTAACAAGATAGAGAGATAAAAGACATAGAGAGAACAACTTAAATCAATAACCAAAGTAAACAATTGCATTAACTCAATCTAACCTCAAAATCCATAATGGAATTACAGCAGAATAGCCCTAGATGCTTAGCTCTCCATGAATGGAGTTGAATACAAGATGAAAGAAAATTGAGAGGAGTATGAGAGAATGAATGAATTAAGTGAAGTCTCCTTTTCTGCCTCCCTTGGGTCTCTTTATATAGGCTTGATTGGACTTGGACTCTGAATAGTTTGTTGATAAGATATTTTCTGTTGATATATTATATCTTTCAAATATTCATTAGATTAAATAGTTTTAAAGAATATTTTATAGATATTAACTCAATTATCTTATATCCTATATCTTCCAAATAACTAAAAGATTTAGATAATGATAAAATTATTTGGAAGATATTTTCTGTTGATATTCCCAAATTAAATTCAACAACTGAATTTTATCTTTTAGATTTTCTGACTTTCCAAAATTGCACAAATACCTTGAAATTTCCTCTATCTGCACTTTAGCCCCTTCTGAATTTTCCAAATAAAATCTGATTTTGGCCTTGAATTGCCATTTGGACCAATAAAACTTATATTCTCAGCTGCACAAATAAACATTAGAACATCCAAGAATAATTTATGCACTAAAACTCACTTTTTACGTCTCTTTATTTCACAAACCTAACAATTCCAATCATCACAAATTCACTTAAAATCAACCATTTAAGCACAATTATTCCATCAAAAATTTGAATTTTAAAGCATAAATGTGCACATAAATATGCACTCATCACAAGACTTAAATGACTTGGTACAAATTTGCATTAAGGTAGAGCAACAACTATTGAGAAAAGGTTTGAAAACTATCCACTCTAGCTCTAATGTCAAAATAGACTTTAAGAGGGAGGGAAAACAAATCAAAAGAGAGGAGCCTCCAAGGAAATTTGAGAAACCCAAAGATGGATCAACATCCTCCAAGCGCACTAGTGATATTGTTAACCCTCGGCAAGTGTAATCGAATCGTATCAAGTAATAATAAATGGTAAGACCAAGTATCGTTTCCCAAAGGACTCACGGCCTAAACATTTATGTGATTTGTTGATTATCTTAGACTTTGTACAAAAGAATATTGTTGTTGAATTATGCAAAAATAAACATGAATGCAGGGTTTTGATCAATGGACTTGAACAATGCAAAAACAGTTGATGGATAACATGAATGATTATGTTGTTGGGGTTTACCAATTCATCCTATCCATTCTCATGTATTCAAGAATTCATCTTTCTTCATTAATGTTAATGTCACTTTCTAAATTGCCTTAAACCCAATGTCTTGGTGAAGAAAGCCTAATCCTATTAATCACTAGTTTACAATGTCTTGTCTCCCTAACAATTATTCATGCATTACATTCGCACAGATGCTTAAAGGCAACCAACCATCATATCCTTATGTCTAGGCAATACTACTATTGGGAGAATTTCTTCATGTCTAGATATATCTATATGTGTCCATACAAATAATATCAATGATCATGCAATTGAATGAGTTAAACAAAGCATGCATAGAGTATAGAAGAAAAACCCTAACAATTAATGAAAGAAAGCATATAAATTAAAGAACAAATTCAATACATGAGAGTTTCAAAGGATTACAATGGTTCCCCAACAACAACGAAGGTTTAGTTCACCAAAATCATGGTGAAACTAGATGGAAAACAATGAAAGATAGAACCCTAGAATTTGATGAGTGGAGCTTGAGCAACCAAAATCCTCCTCCAAGGGGTGAAGAAAGTGTATTATGCTTCGTTCCAGCCAAAGATGACTGACCTAGGTCGACTAAAACCTTATATATTATTCTAAAAATTACAGAATTGTGGCCCAAGGCCCATAAAAATGGCGCTCAACGGTAGATACCACTCAGCGGTAAGTACGCGCTCTTCTATTTGACGCTCAGCTGCATTTTTGCCCCTCAGTGGTGACTATGGGACCTCAAGAACACCGCTAAGCGGTAATTTCCGCTGAGCGGTACTTGTGTCTTCTCTTGTTGTGCACTTTTCACTTCCTTTTCTGATTCCGACTTCTTCCTACTTCACTTCTTTTCAACTGTTATCAGATATCAAGTGTTTTAAGTGTCTAGGAAGGGGACATATTGCGCCAACTACCGCTGAGCGGCACTTTCAAGAACGCGTTGGCATTGCTGAGGGGAAAAATGCCGCTGAGGGGAAGAATTGATCACGCGCTATTGCCGTTGAGCGGTATTTACCGCTGAGCGCCACTTTTCTGGGCTTGGGCCTACTTTTCTGTAATTTTTAGAATACTATATAAGGTTTTCGTTAACCTAGGTCAGTCATCTTTGGCTGGGAATGAGGCAGAAACACACACTTTTCACCCCTTGGGGGTAGAATTGGAGATGGTGACGGCTCTCCTTTTCTCTTTCTCGGGGTTTTCTATCTCTTCCATTCTTCCATTCCATTGTTCATCCAGTTCTTCGATGACGATGGAGAACTAAACTTTTATTGTTGTTAGGGAGTCAATGTAATCCTTTTGAAACTCTCATGTATTAAATTTGTTCTTCAAGATCTTTTATAAGATACATGCTTTCTTTCATTAATTATTAGGGTTTTTCCTCTTTGCTCAAAGCATGCATTGTTTAACTCATTCGATGTCATGATTATTGGTTTTGTCGATATGGACACATACAGGGAAATCTAGATCTAGGGAATCTCTCCCAACAGTAGTATAAACCTAGACATAGGAGTATGATGGTTGGTTTCTTTTAAGCTTCTGTTCACTATAATGCATGATTAATTGCTATGGAGACAAGACATTGTAAACTAGTGATTATGATTAGGCTTTCTTCACCGAGACATCGGGTTTAAGGTAATTTATAGAGTGGCATTAACATTAATGAAAAGAAAGACGAATTCATGAATACATGAGAGTGGAAAAGGATGAAATTGATAAACCCCAACAACATATTCATTCATTTAATTCAATTCACGTGTTTTGTTTCTTCTTACCATTGATCAATCCATGCATATATATTACTTTTGAGTATTTGCATTTAATTCTTAATCAATTGATTTTACAAGTCTTAGCTAATCAACAAACCACACAACTTTATAGGCCGTGAGCCCTTTGGGAGAACGATACTTGCTCTTACCAAGTTTATTACTTGATACGATTTGGTTACACTTGCCGAGGGTTAACAAGTTTTTGACTCCGTTTTCGGGGATTAAAAATTTGTTCATAAAGTTTTTGGTGCCGTTGTTGGGGACTCGTGGTTGAACTATTCTATTTGTGTGATTATTGATTACCTTTGACTTGATTTTTAAATTTTTATCTTTTTATCTTTTTTTTTATCTTTTGATTTTATTTTTATCTTTTTGTTTGTTGTTTTTATTTTATCTTTCGATCTTTTATATTTCTATCTTCTTATCTTACTATCTTTTTTAATTTTTCTTTTTATCTTATTAGTTTATCTTCTCTATCTTTTTGTGCTAACAAATATTTTCTAGGGTTTTGTGCCTAATGCTTGCAGGATGCAATTCAGGCAAGAATTTAACTATATGGGCACTTAATTCTACCAAAGTAATTTCAACCAGTGGTGGGAACCTCACTCAAGCACTCGTGATGGCTTTATGAAACTTGGGCACTCCCGCCCTGGCACTACCGCCTTGTGAAACTTTAGGCACTACCGCCTGGTGGAACTTTAGGCACTACCGCCTGGTCGAACTTTAGGCACTACCGCCTGGTGGAACTTTAGGCACTACCGCCTAGCCACAGTCACGAGGTAAATCCGTTATCACTCACCTTGGATCATATGTAAGCACCCAAGACTAGGACCTCCTGCTACTCCTCACCACATGGTTCAATCCCCTCTACATGAGAAGAAAGACCATTGGAGTTTCAGGATGACCCCCAAAACTGAGCTACCATGTAATCATTCTATACAACCCTAAAACACCACTATGTATCCTCTCCTTGAAGATCATGGAATTACGTTCATGAATCATACTGTTACTTGAACCTTAACCCAAGTCATGAATAACCACATACTATCACTGTAATTCCAACATATTTCATACATTCACATACTTCAAACGTAAATCACATCATAGTATATATATTCCAAACATTGTGCATAATCAATTCAATTCAAGAGAAAAATAAACTTAGACTCCAACATTATTTGTAGAACACTATTTGGCCGAACACTATTCATCACACACTATTCACCGAACACAGTGAAACGAACGCTACAGGACGAACGTTATATTCCAACATCATGCCGAACACTATTGGGACGTACGCTATCTGACGAACGCTGGCTGCCGAACGCTCACGAATACTCCAAAACCGATCGTTCGAGACCCAAAGCTTAAGACCGAACGCTATCTACCGAACGCTAATTCCTGAACACTATTCACCGAGCGTTATAAGCCGAACGCCCCTATGCCAATTGGACGGACGCTAAGAGATTTAAAACAAATTGACCGAACGCTAAAACCGAACACCCACAATTTGGCCGAACGCTAAAACCGAACACCCACAATTTAGGCCGAACGCTGATATGAAAACTTGGGCCGAACGCTTGGATCGAGTACTTAGGCCGAACGCTTATACTCACAACAATACCAAGGTCGAACGCTTAATATTTAAACCTAAGAATACTATCTTAAGGTCGAACGTTTACAATTATACTAGCCAAGACCGAACGCCGGTGATCCAAACCTAAGAATCCTAATTAGGAACGAACGCTCACAATTCCTAGTTCACTAAGGCCGAACGCTACACTCACAAGTACGAACGCGAACGCTCGTCAAACTACTGAAGAACGAACGCTCAACATATTTTGGCCGACCACTAATTGGTCGAGCCATTGTGGACGAACGTTTAATGTTTTGGCCGACCGGTTGAGCCATTTTGGACGAACGTCCAATTCGAAGCCAAAATTGACGAACGCGCGTTTCTGCAGAATTATGCAGAATCGCAGGTTTTCCAGAAAATCCAGAAAACCCAGAAACCCCAAATTTTTCATCCCCTTCTTCCCAGATTTGCATCAATCACAACATATATCATCAATCAAACAAAAGATCTAGCTCCCCTTACCTCTTGAAGACTTCCTTGAATTTATCTCCAAAGGGTTTGATCTCCTTCCAACTTCAAAAGTTCTCCACTTCTCCTCTTTCCCAGAACTTGCAGCCACTCTTCCACTCCTCCAGATGCAGCACCAAAGCCTCCTTGCACTTCAGCAGCTCCCCACCTCACCTTCTCTCAGTTTTGCAGAAATCCTTTCCCTTCCAAGTGCAGAACCCATACCCCCATTTATCTCCCACAAGCCTCCATCTTTCCTTTCTTTTTCTTGTTTTTGAATGGGGAATGGAAGCAACGTTTGCTGTCCCTTGTGGCCAGCAAAACTGGCGCTTTCCAGCGCTCGTTCCTTCCTTCCCCGTTTGTTTTGTCTTTCTTTTTTTTTTTCAATTACGATTCCTTACATTCTCCCCAACAACAAAAATTTTCGTCCTCGAAAATTTGGCTTATTGAAACAAGTGGGGATAAATTTCTCTCATCTCTTCCTCTAACTCCCACGTAGAGTCGCCCATTCCACTGTTCCAGATAACTTTGACAAGTCTGACAGTTCTTCCTCTAAGTTGCTTGTTTTGACTCTCCTCAATCCTTATTGGTTGCACCTCAATTGACAAATCTTCTCTAACTTGCACATCGTCAACTTCAAGCACATGAGAAGGATCAGACATGTATTTTCTCAGTTGAGATACATGGAACACTGGATGCAAGTTTGCTAACTGAGGTGGCATATCGATCTCATAAGCTACTGGTCCTATACGTCGTAGAATCTGGTAAGGACCAAGATATCTTGGAGATAGTTTCCTAACACGAATGGCTCTTCCTACACCGGTAGTAGAGGTCACTCAGAGGAACACATGATCCCCAACTGCAAATTCTAACGGCTTGCGCCTCCGATCAGCATAGGACTTCTGCCTATTCTGAGATGCTTGCATCCTCTCTTGTATAAGCTTCACCTTCTCTGTAGTCTGCTGAACTATCTCTGGTCCTGTCAAAATTGCTTCTCCATCCTGAAACCAACAAAGAGGTGTTCTGCAGCGTCTCCCATATAATGCTTCAAATGGTGCCATGCCGATACTAGCCTGGTAGCTGTTGTTGTAAGTGAACTCAACCATACCCTTAGGTGATCCAAAATACAAGTCCTCAGCAAATCTTCGAGCGATTGGATCGTCCGCTCAGACTGCCCATCAGTTTGGGGATGATAAGCCGAGCTCATCTGAAGTCTGCTTCCCATCTCACTCTGAAGGGTTTGCCAAAACCTAGATGTGAACCTCGGGTCTCTATCTGATACAATACTCGAAGGCACCCCATGTAACCTCACTATCTCCTTAACATACAGTTACGCCAACCTTGCCATAGACATTCTCAAATCAATTGCCAAGAAGTGAGCACTCTTGGTCAATCGGTCCACTATTACCCATATTGCATCATGTCTTCGGACAGTGTGTGGCAAATGGGTAACAAAGTCCATAGCGATGCTATCCCATTTCCACTCTGGAATTTCTAATGGTTGCAACAAACCTCCCGGTCTCTGATGCTCTATCTTAGCCTTTTGACATGTTAAACAAGAGGCAACAAACTGAGCTACATCTCTCTTCATACCGGACCACCAAAAAGACTCCTTGAGGTCTTGATACATTTTAGTCATGCCAGGATGCATGCTAAAACGGCTTTTATGACCCTCCTCAAGGAATGACCTCTTCATTTCCGAATTGCTCGGGATACAGACTCTGCCTTTGAACCTTAAGATACCATCAGCCCCAAGGCAAAATCTTTTCCTTGTTCAGTCCCAATCAAACTGGAGGACGTTTGGAGCTCAACATCCTTCGACTGCTCTTCTTTAATACGCTTCAATAAGTCATTGGACACCACCAAATTACTGCATCCGATGCTGTCAGCTTCAAATTCTACCTGCAACCTCAAATCTCTGAAGCTTTTTACCAACTCTAGCTCTCTGACCATTAAGGCTGAAATATGCACTGACTTCCTGCTCAATGCATCCGTCACCACATTAGCCTTCCCAGGGTGATAAAGGAGATCAAAGTCAAAATCTTTAAGAAACTCCATCCATCGCCTCTGCCTCATATTAAGTTCCTTTTGATCAAAGAGGTATTTCAGGCTCTTATGATCGCTGAACACCTGAAATTGCGCACCATACAGGTAGTGTCTCCAAATCTTCAAAGCAAATACCACAGCTGCCAACTCCAAGTCATGAGTGGGATAATTCTTCTCATGAACCTTGAGTTGTCTTGATGCATATGTCACTACCTTCTTTTCCTGCATCAGTACACACCCTAATCCCTGATGAGAGGCATCACAAAAAACCTCAAAAGGTTTACCCGTGTCGGGGATAACCAAAACTGGTGCACTAGTCAACCTTTTCTTTAGCTCTTGGAAGCTAGTCTCACAACGGTCTGTCCAAACAAAAGGTTGATCCTTCCTAGTCAGTTGTGTCAACGGCGTCACAATCCGGGAAAAATTCTCAATAAAACGGCGATAGTAGCCCGCTAAACCCACAAAGCTCCTGACTTTTGTAACAGTCTTAGGTCTCTCCCACTGAAGTACTGCTTGCACCTTAGCGGGATCAACAACAATTCCTCCAGCTGAAATCACATGTCCAAGAAAAGGAACCTCTTCCATCCAAAACTCACACTTGGACAGCTTGGCATACAACCTTCTTTCTCTCAGCACTTCAAGCATTGCCCTAAGGTGACTTTCATGTTCTTCCCGAGTTTTAGAATAGACAAGTATGTCATCTATAAACACCACCACAAACTTGTCCAAGAATGGTCTGAAAATTCGATTCATATAGTCCATGAATATGGCTGGAGCATTAGTCACACCAAAAGGCATAACCACATACTCATAGTGGCCATACCTGGACCTGAATGCCGTCTTCTGCACATCATCGGATTTCACTAAAATTTGATGGTAACCTGACCTCAAATCAATCTTGGAGAATACCGTAGCTCCGTGCAATTGATCCATCAGATCATCGATCCTCGGCAATGGATACTTGTTCTTGATCGTCAACTTATTCAGCTATCGATAGTCAACGCACCACCTTGAGCTACCATCCTTCTTTTTTACTAGCAACACTGGAGCACCCCACGGCGAAGTACTTGGCCAGATAAACTGTTTCTCTAACAGCTCTTCAATTTGCTTCTTCAACTCAGCTAGTTCAGCTGGAGCCATCCGATAAGGGGCTATGGATACTGGTCCTGCTCCTGAGACAAGATCAATAGAGAACTCCACTTCTCGCGGAGGAGGTAAACCAGGAACTTCTTCAGGGAAAACATCCATGAAGTCATTCAAAACCAGAAGGTCTACACTCTGGTTCCCAAGCGACAAAGAGTTTAAATTAGAAGTCCCGTCCATATGAAACATAATTAGGAAACAGCTGGCACCCTCGAAGATATCCTGCCTCAATACACCGAGCGATAATGACGAGTCTTCATCTTCTTTGGGAAATATTAACTTCTTACCACCGCAATCTAAAAGAATACGATTGGCTGCTAACCAATCCATTCCCATAATTATCTCTAGCCCCTGCAGGGGTAAGCAAATAAGGTTCACTCTGAACCTACGCCCCTCTACCTCAATAGGACATCTGGAGCACACATTAGATGTCTTGACTAACCCAGCTGCTGGTGTAGACACCACCAGATCACACGGAAGCTCTCTGACAACTAAACCAAGCCTCTCCACACAAGCCTTAGACACAAAAGAATGTGTCGCCCCCGAATCAAACAACGTCACACACGAAGCTCCAAATAACAAACAACTGCTGACAATTAAATTACCTGCACTGGTTGCCTCAGTCCTAGTCAACGCATAGACTCTCCCGGTTGCCTGGGGTCTGTGCCCACCCCTCTGAATAGATCTACCAGCCTGGCGTGGCTGTGGTCCTGCCCTCCTAGTAGTAGGACAGTCTCTGGCATAGTGTCCCTCTTGCCTGCAGATATTACACCTCCTATACCCTTCTAACTGAGGGCAAGACATCTGGAGGTGTGGTCCACCACACTTGAAGCATATAACGGAACTGGCAAAACTGGATTGCCCCGATGACTGAGAGGAAGAACCCCTGAACCCGGAGTAAAAGGGTCTAGAGAAAGGGGTCTTTCTAGAACTGGAGCCTCCCCAGGATATCACAGGTCCACCAACCCTAAGTGGCTGGTTCTGTTGTCTCTGAGGTTTCTCTGGTTCTTCCTTAGTCTTTTCCATATCACGGGCCATCTCTACCAAAGTGGAGAATTCTCTAATGCGCAATCCCTTCACCAGTAACTTTATATCCTTTCTCAAGCCATTCTCAAACTTGCGACACTGTCATTCTTCATCTATTGACATGGTGTTGAAGCGAAGCAGGTGTTTAAAACGATCTGCATACTCCGATACCGATCTGTTGCCCTGAGTCAACTCAAGAAACTCTACCTCTTTAGCAAACCTGACACTATCTGGGAAGTATTCAGTATAGAATTTAGTTCTAAACAACTCCCAAGTGATAGGAGTCTCGTTCCTCTCTAAGATCGTCTTCACACTGTTCCACCAATGTCCAGCTTCTCCTGTCAGCAAGTACTGGGTGTAGGCCAGCTTCTTCTCATCCGGACACCCTTTGGCTTCATAGATTTGCTCCATATCTTGGAACTAATGATCGGCCTCATCCGGACTGCATTTGCCAGTAAACCTGTCGGGATGGTGTTGAAGAAAACTCTCCAAACTCCACTCCTTGACTGGAATGGTAATAGGGGCAGAAACATCAGGAGTAGGTCATCCATTAACCATCATTTCCCTAAGGAACTTCTGAGTGTCTTCAGCTGACACTCTTGCAGCTTCAAGGTTTTGAAGAGCGATGGTGTTTTGTTGCACCAAAGCAGTATTCTGAAGTTGCATAGCCTCAAGTACAGCCTCCAGTCTTACGGTGTTCTCAGAAGGCTCAGGCTGAGAAGGAGGAGGTGGTGGTGGTCTAGGTGCCATTTTCTGCTTATACAGAGAAAACACCATTAGTCCAACCCAAGGAAACAAGGACAATCATCTAACACAAAGGCTAAGAGTACACAGCACAAGCAGGGCAAACACATACCCTACAGGATCATCTAAGGACAGAAACTGCTCTGATACCATAAATGTAACATCCCAATTATATACATCATGCATATATAATAAAGACGTCATCATGCATAATATAGGAAAGCAGTCAAGAGTAATTAAGGATTACAGTCATCCTCAGAATAGTGCGGAATTGACAACTAGGGTATTAGAATTTCTCCATGGAAATTACGGAGAATTTAAAACTTAAGATACACAAAATGTTCTTCCAAATAAAACGAGTTCACGAAATAAACACTAGCAAATCTAAGCTGCAGCACTTCCGTCTCCATCAAGGGCTGCTTCCAAAGTATCCTCTCCGTCGTCTGCTCCCATCCAAGTGGATGATCATCGCCAAAGAAGAGTAGTCTTCCTAGAAATTTCCTGATTGAACACTTGTAGTTTAGGGTTTAAGTTAGGACGTTCGTCCACGTAGCTCGGCCATAATATGCTGAGCGTTCGCTTTTCAGTTTGACGAGCGTTCGCGTTCGTCCTGAGTGTCGCGTTCGGTCTTCAGTTTGACGAGCGTTTACGTTCGTCCTTAAAGTGTAGCGTTCGTCCTCCCATATGAGTGTAACGTTCGTCCTTCATAAGAGTGTAGCGTTGTCTTCCCCTATGAGCGTAGCGTTCGTTCTTACTGATAGTAGTGTTCGGTTTTAATTATGGATTCAGAGCGTTCGTCTAAGTGTATAGTGGATTTTGAGCGTTCGTCTTAGTGTAAAATGGACTTTGAGCGTTCGTCTGAGTGTAAAATGGACTTTGAGCGTTCGTCCTGAGTGTAGTGTTCGATCTTCAATTTGACGAGCGTTCGCATTAGCACTAAGTGTAGCGTTCGGTCTTAGTGAACTAGGGATTGTTAGCGTTCGTCCCTAAATTGGTAATTACAGTAAGTGAACTTGTAGCGTTCGGTCTTAGCTTAATTCTGATTTTGAACGTTCGGCCTGTTGTTTGGAGATAGCTTTCGTCCAGTTTATTTGGTGACGTTCGGCCAAATAGTGTTTGGCCTTTTGCTTGGAAATTGCGTTCGTTCGTTTTGGTGAATTAGTGATTGTAGACGTTCGTTCTTATTTTGGTAGATCAGGAAGCGAGCGTTCAACCTTGATAATAATTATTCTAAGTTAGTGATCGTTCATTCAAACAGTATCCATTTTGAGTGAGGTGTTCGCTTTAAGCGTTCGGCCTTTATTTGATATTATAAGTTTTGAATCTTGAGCGTTCGGTCCTAATTGGATAAATCTTAAGTTTGAAATCTCTGAACGTTCGGTCTTATTAGCGATTTATGCTGTTCGTCCAAAGAGTGTTAGCGTTCGTTCAGATAGCGTCCGTCCAGAAGCATTCGTCCAAATGGTTTAGATGACGTTCGTCCAAAGCATTTTGGTGACGTTCGGCCAAATGGTGTTCGGCCTAGTGTTTGAAAAGGGCGCTCGTCCAGTGACGTTCGTTCCACAAGTGTTTGGATGAATAGTGTTTGGATGAATAGTGTTCGGATGAATAGTGTTGGGTTCAAAGTTGATTTTCTCTAGAATTGAATTATGTGTATAAATGTTTGCAATATATATTGTAATGTGATTTATGTGAAAGTATGTGAATGCATGATATATGCTAAATTACTGGGATAATATGATTGTGAAAGTGAATAATGTATTTGAGTATGATTTGGACATCTCGAGGAGAGATGGACAAAAGTGATATGTGGTGTTGTTGTTCTGTATAGCTGTAGTGAACTTTGTATTTCGGTCTGTCTATCCCGACACTCAAAGCATTGTTCATACTCAAATAGAGGAGAACAATGTAAGTGGTGAGAGTAGAGGGAGGTCCTCGTCTATAGTCTTTGAATTTAGACATAGACAGATTGGGGGATTTACCTTGCTAGTGTTGGAGAAAGACCAGCTGAACTATGCAAGTGCAAAGACGACTGATAGTTCGACAGTTATACAAAAATCCGGATGAGTCGTGTGTTGGGATTTACCTTGCTAGTGTTGGGGAGTGCCAGCTGAACTATGCAGGTGTAAAGATGAATCTTGTGATGGAATTTACCTTGCTAGTGTTGGGGAGTGCCAGCTGAACTATGCAGGTGTAAAGATGAGTAGTGTGTTGGGAATTTACTTTGCATAGTGTTGGGGAGTGCCAGCTGAACTATGCAGATGTAAAGATGAATCGTGTGTTGGGAATTTACCTTGTATAGTGTTGGGGAGTGCCAGCTGAACTATGCGAGCGTAAATATGAGTAGTATGTGTGGATTTACCTTACATAGTGTTGGGGAGTGCCAGCTGAACTATGTAGGTGTAAAGATGAGTTGTATGGGGGTATGAGATGTGGGTTAATGAGTATGCTTTAATTATTCCTGTATATGTATCTACGTATGATGACGTGAATTAACTGTGTTGTATGTATAACATGCTTTTTATATCTAGCTCACCCTTGCATTGTTTGTGTTGTGTGCCAATTTGGATATATTTCTTTGGCGATGATCATCCACTTGGATGGGAGCAGATGTCGTCGAGGAAATCCCCTTGGAGCAAGAGCTGGAGGTTGCTGATGTTGTAGAGTAGTCTTCCTAGAAATTTCCTGATTGAACACTTGTAGTTTAGGGTTTAAGTCGGGACGTTCGTCCACGTAGCTCGGCCATAATATGCTGAGCGTTCGCTTTTCAGTTTGACGAGCGTTCGCGTTCGTCCTGAGTGTCGCGTTCGGTCTTCAGTTTGACGAGCGTTTACGTTCGTCCTTAAAGTGTAGCGTTCGTCCTCCCATATGAGTGTAACGTTCGTCCTTCATAAGAGTGTAGCGTTGTCTTCCCCTATGAGCGTAGCGTTCGTTCTTACTGATAGTAGTGTTCGGTTTTAATTATGGATTCAGAGCGTTCGTCTAAGTGTATAGTGGATTTTGAGCGTTCGTCTTAGTGTAAAATGGACTTTGAGCGTTCGTCTGAGTGTAAAATGGACTTTGAGCGTTCGTCCTGAGTGTAGTGTTCGATCTTCAATTTGACGAGCATTCGCATTAGCACTAAGTGTAGCGTTCGGTCTTAGTGAACTAGGGATTGTTAGCGTTCGTCCCTAAATTGGTAATTACAGTAAGTGAACTTGTAGCGTTCGGTCTTAGCTTAATTCTGATTTTGAACGTTCGGCCTGTTGTTTGGAGATAGGTTTCGTCCAGTTTATTTGGTGACGTTCGGCCAAATAGTGTTCGGCCTTTTGCTTGGAAATTGCGTTCGTTCGTTTTGGTGAATTAGTGATTGTAGACGTTCGTTCTTATTTTGGTAGATCAGGAAGCGAGCGTTCAACCTTGATAATAATTATTCTAAGTTAGTGATCGTTCATTCAAACAGTATCCATTTTGAGTGAGGTGTTCGCTTTAAGCGTTCGGCCTTTATTTGATATTATAAGTTTTGAATCTTGAGCGTTCGGTCCTAATTGGATAAATCTTAAGTTTGAAATCTCTGAACGTTCGGTCTTATTAGCGATTTATGACGTTCGTCCAAAGAGTGTTAGCGTTCGTTCAGATAGCGTCCGTCTAGAAGCATTCGTCCAAATGGTTTAGATGACGTTCGTCCAAAGCATTTAGGTGACGTTCGGCCAAATGGTGTTCGGCCTAGTGTTTGAAAAGGGCACTCGTCCAGTGACGTTCTTTCCACAAGTGTTTGGATGAATAGTGTTTGGATGAATAGTGTTTGGATGAATAGTGTTCGGATGAATAGTGTTGGGTTCAAAGTTGATTTTCTCTAGAATTGAATTATGTGTATAAATGTTTGCAATATATATTGTAATGTGATTTATGTGAAAGTATGTGAAAGTATGTGAATGCATGATATATGCTAAATTACTGGGATAATATGATTGTGAAAGTGAATAATGTATTTGAGTATGATTTGGACATCTCGAGGAGAGATGGACAAAAGTGATATGTGGTGTTGTTGTTCTGTATAGCTGTAGTGAACTTTGTATTTCGGTCTGTCTATCCCGACACTCAAAGCATTGTTCATACTCAAATAGAGGAGAACAATGTAAGTGGTGAGAGTAGAGGGAGGTCCTCGTCTATAGTCTTTGAATTTAGACATAGACAGATTGGGGGATTTACCTTGCTAGTGTTGGAGAAAGACCAGCTGAACTATGCAAGTGCAAAGACGACTGATAGTTCGACAGTTATACAAAAATCTGGATGAGTCGTGTGTTGGGATTTACCTTGCTAGTGTTGGGGAGTGCCAGCTGAACTATGCAGGTGTAAAGATGAATCTTGTGATGGAATTTACCTTGCTAGTGTTGGGGAGTGCCAGCTGAACTATGCAGGTGTAAAGATGAGTAGTGTGTTGGGAATTTACTTTGCATAGTGTTGGGGAGTGCCAGCTGAACTATGCAGATGTAAAGATGAATCGTGTGTTGGGAATTTACCTTGTATAGTGTTGGGGAGTGCCAGCTGAACTATGCGAGCGTAAATATGAGTAGTATGTGTGGATTTACCTTACATAGTGTTGGGGAGTGCCAGCTGAACTATGTAGGTGTAAAGATGAGTTGTATGGGGGTATGAGATGTGGGTTAATGAGTATGCTTTAATTATTCCTGTATATGTATCTACGTATGATGACGTGAATTAACTGTGTTGTATGTATAACATGCTTTTTATATCTAGCTCACCCTTGCATTGTTTGTGTTGTGTGCCAATTTGGATATATTTCTTTGGCGATGATCATCCACTTGGATGGGAGCAGATGTCGTCGAGGAAATCCCCTTGGAGCAAGAGCTGGAGGTTGCTGATGTTGTAGAGTAGTCTTCCTAGAAATTTCCTGATTGAACACTTGTAGTTTAGGGTTTAAGTCGGGACGTTCGTCCACGTAGCTCGGCCATAATATGCTGAGCGTTCGCTTTTCAGTTTGACGAGCGTTCGCGTTCGTCCTGAGTGTCGCGTTCGGTCTTCAGTTTGACGAGCGTTTACGTTCGTCCTTAAAGTGTAGCGTTCGTCCTCCCATATGAGTGTAACGTTCGTCCTTCATAAGAGTGTAGCGTTGTCTTCCCCTATGAGCGTAGCGTTCGTTCTTACTGATAGTAGTGTTCGGTTTTAATTATGGATTCAGAGCGTTCGTCTAAGTGTATAGTGGATTTTGAGCGTTCGTCTTAGTGTAAAATGGACTTTGAGCGTTCGTCTGAGTGTAAAATGGACTTTGAGCGTTCGTCCTGAGTGTAGTGTTCGATCTTCAATTTGACGAGCGTTCGCATTAGCACTAAGTGTAGCGTTCGGTCTTAGTGAACTAGGGATTGTTAGCGTTCGTCCCTAAATTGGTAATTACAATAAGTGAACTTGTAGCGTTCGGTCTTAGCTTAATTCTGATTTTGAACGTTCGGCCTGTTGTTTGGAGATAGGTTTCGTCCAGTTTATTTGGTGACGTTCGGCCAAATAGTGTTCGGCCTTTTGCTTGGAAATTGCGTTCGTTCGTTTTGGTGAATTAGTGATTGTAGACGTTCGTTCTTATTTTGGTAGATCAGGAAGCGAGCGTTCAACCTTGATAATAATTATTCTAAGTTAGTGATCGTTCATTCAAACAGTATCCATTTTGAGTGAGGTGTTCGCTTTAAGCGTTCGGCCTTTATTTGATATTATAAGTTTTGAATCTTGAGCGTTCGGTCCTAATTGGATAAATCTTAAGTTTGAAATCTCTGAACGTTCGGTCTTATTAGCGATTTATGACGTTCGTCCAAAGAGTGTTAGCGTTCGTTCAGATAGCGTCCGTCTAGAAGCATTCGTCCAAATGGTTTAGATGACGTTCGTCCAAAGCATTTAGGTGACGTTCGGCCAAATGGTGTTCGGCCTAGTGTTTGAAAAGGGCGCTCGTCCAGTGACGTTCTTTCCACAAGTGTTTGGATGAATAGTGTTTGGATGAATAGTGTTTGGATGAATAGTGTTCGGATGAATAGTGTTGGGTTCAAAGTTGATTTTCTCTAGAATTGAATTATGTGTATAAATGTTTGCAATATATATTATAATGTGATTTATGTGAAAGTATGTGAAAGTATGTGAATGCATGATATATGCTAAATTACTGGGATAATATGATTGTGAAAGTGAATAATGTATTTGAGTATGATTTGGACATCTCGAGGAGAGATGGACAAAAGTGATATGTGGTGTTGTTGTTCTGTATAGCTGTAGTGAACTTTGTATTTCGGTCTGTCTATCCCGACACTCAAAGCATTGTTCATACTCAAATAGAGGAGAACAATGTAAGTGGTGAGAGTAGAGGGAGGTCCTCGTCTATAGTCTTTGAATTTAGACATAGACAGATTGGGGGATTTACCTTGCTAGTGTTGGAGAAAGACCAGCTGAACTATGCAAGTGCAAAGACGACTGATAGTTCGACAGTTATACAAAAATCCGGATGAGTCGTGTGTTGGGATTTACCTTGCTAGTGTTGGGGAGTGCCAGCTGAACTATGCAGGTGTAAAGATGAATCTTGTGATGGAATTTACCTTGCTAGTGTTGGGGAGTGCCAGCTGAACTATGCAGGTGTAAAGATGAGTAGTGTGTTGGGAATTTACTTTGCATAGTGTTGGGGAGTGCCAGCTGAACTATGCAGATGTAAAGATGAATCGTGTGTTGGGAATTTACCTTGTATAGTGTTGGGGAGTGCCAGCTGAACTATGCGAGCGTAAATATGAGTAGTATGTGTGGATTTACCTTACATAGTGTTGGGGAGTGCCAGCTGAACTATGTAGGTGTAAAGATGAGTTGTATGGGGGTATGAGATGTGGGTTAATGAGTATGCTTTAATTATTCCTGTATATGTATCTACGTATGATGACGTGAATTAACTGTGTTGTATGTATAACATGCTTTTTATATCTAGCTCACCCTTGCATTGTTTGTGTTGTGTGCCAATTTGGATATATTTCTTTGGTGATGATCATCCACTTGGATGGGAGCAGATGTCGTCGAGGAAATCCCCTTGGAGCAAGAGCTGGAGGTTGCTGATGTTGTAGAGTAGTCTTCCTAGAAATTTCCTGATTGAACACTTGTAGTGATCAATCCTTTCAACTGTTCAAGTTTAAATTTTCACTCCTTTTATCTGGATGATTGTAATTTCACACTTAAATTACACGTCATATTCTGACTGTTCTCTATATTTGAATGTTGACGTCTTTATTATATAATATTGGTTATTATATAATCGGGATGTTACATCACACTGGCCCGCAAAGCCTAGTTTTCCACACTGGCCCACAAAGCCCAGTTCCCACACTGGCCCGCAAAGCCCAGTTCCCACACTGGCCCGCAAAGCCTAGTTTTCCACACTGGCCCGCAAAGGCCAGTTCCCACACTGACCCGCAAAGCCTAGTTTTCCACACTGGCCCACAAAGCCCAGTTGCCACACTGGCCCGCACAGCCCAGTTTCCACACTGGCCCGCAAAGCCCAGTTTTCACACTGGCCACCAAACCCAATTTTCTCTATAAAAAAAAAAAAACATTTCTTTCAGCTAGTATCATCATTTTACTTCATATTACATTTCTTCATTCATAAAACCAAAAACATGCATATCATGTCAAATGATGAGTCAATTATTTTCGATGAAAATCATCCATTTTATGAGATTAAAAAAAATGCAATGGATGTCGTAATCTCCTATAGTCAAATGATTCTGTGTGCATTGCTTGAAACCATCATCCTTCAGCCCTCAATATACCAAGAGATTGACCCCAATCATGTTCTTGAGTCCAAATAAACACAAAGTTTTACACTGGAGCAGATTTTCCATGTTAAGATTACCTTCATTGGCTATCATTTGGGAGATCGTTGAACTCGTTGGGGCAAAAAAAAACAAAAAAACAAAAAAAAAACAAAAACAAAAAAATAAAACAAAAGAAAAAAAATGACTCTTGTTTAAAAAAAAAATAGTCAAAACAGATTTGACGAATAGCTGATACAAGGTGTAGATGGTAACTCTTGTTTTAAAAAAAAATCCACAAACATTTATTTGGGCCTTTATATCTTTTCTTTCAAAACCCTTCAGCCCAAGCCACATTACAAGCTCAATAAAAGTCCACACAGATTGAATGATTGTTGCTTAAATTTTCATAAAGCTTAATTTTGAGACAAGACAAAATGACTAACAATGCAGTTGTAAAAAAAAGTGATAAAAATGTCCTCGGAAGAAGGGAACTCTCTATTGATCAAAATTATAGGAAGGAAAATCAAGCCAATTGGGGCAATCCTTTCAAGCCAATCATTTCCATATCCATCACAAATTCCTGAACACATTCATATCACATTTAAACTCCTTCCCCGATTTATAAACTAGGGGGCAACTTTGGGCAACTTTATGAATTTCATATGTTTTGGCCCTTTCAAAATATTGGGCAACTTTGTTAATCTCACATTTGTTTCATCTGTATATTCAAAGTTCGTACCAAGACCAGGGCATCCCTTGTTGGGCCTCTCAAATTTGTCCGCACTGAAATTCATAAATCCACCCTCAAAACAGGGGCAGACACTTTGGGGCTTTGAGTCCATCTTATCATTCGTAAACCCGAAGTGGGGGGCAACCTTTTTTTTGAACCTCGCTTAATTGACTCATACCCGAAACTAGGGGCAATTTTGTGAAAGTTATACCCACACAATTCATAGATACATTTGTCCATTCCTATCTTTTTACCATGCCCCCAAGCTGGGGCAACTTCGAAGTATCTACGACTTCACATTGGCATTTGTAACTATTTTAAGGAGTAAGGGGCCCAAGAAGCCAACCCGGTACTCTCCAAATCCTTCAACACATTTGTCCCAACATCTGATATCAAGCATGTACACACTAATATTTCACCAAGAAATGTCCAGCACATAAGCTTCATTTTGAACATTTGACTTCAAAATTTGACATCCTTTTCATAAAAGGAAAATGAAAGTCTAAATCGTCATAAATTTGATGATTTCAAAGAAAGCAAATTGACTCAAAAAAAAAATATGTCATAGTTTTCCGTTACAAAAAAAAAATCACATCATGTACATATTTTCATGAACTTAGAATTTAATTTCATGAATGTTTATCAAATCTTCTTCTTTCAAAAAGACAAAAAAAATCAACATGCATCAAAGTTTTCTCTTCCAATTTTAAAATTACATAAAACACAAAAAAAAATCAAAATGCATCAAAGTTTTCTCCTCCAATTTCAAAATTACATATTTTCACCAAATCTTCTTCTTTCAAAAAGACAAAAAAAAATCAACATGCATCAAAGTTTTCTCTTCCTTCAAAAAAGACAAAAAAATCAAAATGCATCAAAGTTTTCTCCTCTAATTTCAAAATTTACATCAACCATGTTTCTCTTATCAAGGTTTCAAAATCCTAATCCTTGTACAAAGATGCAACACCTTGTTTAATCATATTTTCAACCTTGAGCAAAAGTTCTAAAACCTTGTTCCTGATTTCATAAAAAAAAAAAAATTAAAAAAAAAATGGTTACTCATTTCTATCTCAAGAAAAAAATATCAAAAAAATCAACATCTCAAAATCTCAAAAACTTAAACAAATTCAAAAGTTTCAAATCCATAAATCAAACTCAGATCATTCACTCATCCATAGGGTTGGTACACCCTCCACGAGGTTATTACACCTCATTCACGCCATAGGGTTGGTACGCCCTCCACGAGGTTTCTACACCTCATCAACTTCATCCATAGGGTTGGTACACCCTCCACGAGGTTATTACACCTCATTCACTTCCATAGGGTTGGTACACCCTCCACGAGGTTTTTACACCTCATCAACTTCATCCATAGGGTTGGTACACCCTCCACGAGGTTTGTACACCTCATTCACTTCCATAGGATTGGTACACCCTCCACGAGGTTTCTACACCTCATCAACTTATCCATAGGGTTACGACACCCTCCACGAGGTTTACACACCTCATTCACTTCATCCATTTGGTTACGACACCCTCCACGAGATTTGGACACCTCATCAGCTTCATCCATAGGGTTGGTACACCATCCACGAGGTTATTACACCTCATTCACTTCCATAGGGTTGGTACACCCTCCACGAGGTTTCTACACCTCATCAACTTCATCCATAGGGTTGGTACACCCTCCACGAGGTTATTACACCTCATTCACTTCCATAGGGTTGGTACACTGATGGACAAATTTATGATCACCAAAATATGATGTCACAAACTTGTTTTACAATCGGCAAGTATGAACGAATCGTTCAAGTAATAAACTTGGTAAGACCAAGGATCGTTCTCCCAAAGGACTCACGACCTAGTTTAGTTATGTGATTTGTTGATTAGCTAAGACTTACAAACGCAATAATTGAGATTTTATATGCAAGACAGAAAATAAACATGTATGCATGAAGTTTTGATCAATGGCAAAAAGCAAAAGATAAACACTTTCAATGAAATTTATGTATGAATATGTTGTTGGGGGTTCAATTTCATCTTATCCACTCTCATATATTTTAGGAATTCAACATTCAAATCATCATTGTTAATGCCACTCTCTAAAGTACCTTTCTAGAAGGCTTCTCCCTAATCACGAGTTCATACAATTCCTAGCATTCCTAATGATCAGTTCATAAGTGCAGGAGCTTAATGACAACCAACATAATATTGGGAGAAATTCCCCGGATCTAGACTTCCCCGTACGTTCCCGTATCGACAAAACCAATAATCATGCATCGAATGAGTTAAACAATGCAAGCATTAAGCAAAGAGGAAAAACCCTAACTAATGATGAAAGAAAGCATAAGTCTTAATTAAAAGATGTAAAAACAGGTTCCATATATGAGAGCTTCAAAAGATTACATTGATTCCCCAACAAACATACAGAGTTTAGTTCACCATATTCATGGTGAACCTAGATGAACAATAATGAAAGAATGAAAGAATAAACCCTAAAAAGGTGAAGAGGTAGCCTGAGCATCCAAGATCCTCCTTCAAAGGGGTGGAAGAGAAAGTGTTTGCCTCGTTTCTGCCAAAGATACAAACCCTAGGACGTCCTAAAGCTTATATACTATTCTAAAATTACAGAAAATTTAGGCCCAAGCCCATAAGTGTGCCGCTCAGCGGTAAGTGCGCGTCTCATTTCTTCCCCTCAGCGGCCATTTTGCCCCTCAGCGGACCTCCCGTGACTTCCTGAGTGCCGCTCAGCGGTAAACTGCCGCTGAGCGGTGACTTCGGCTTCTCCTTTTGCACTTTTTAATGTCTTTTCTGATTTCATCTCTCTCCTTCTTCACTTCTTTCACTAAATTCACCTTAAAACCTGCACAAAAACACTGAAATCAAGCATAAACCTGTCCAGCTCTCTTATTTCTGAAAATATGAATAAAAGTATGATTTCAAGCTAGTTTCTAAGTATAAAGGTTGCTTTTAGTATCAATTTTAAGCATGAAAATAACAGTTTTTCAACTTTTATCACAACCCCAAACTTAGAACTTTGCTTGTCCTCAAGCAAACAAGATGTAACTCAATCTTCAACCAATTCATATGATGGTTCACTCATTCAAAAATCCTCTTTTTCAAGATAAATAACAACTTCACTCAAACTTATGACCAAGAGTTCAATCAAGATGTGCACATGCTTTAGTGTTCACAAAGTCATTTAAATTCCAACAAATGCTAGTTTTCATGAATGATCAATCAATTAAGCATGGATGTTCATGTGCTTATGGAATATTTCCTCACTAGGTAAAGTGTTTCACTCAACACACAAGTGTATAAGAGGTAAAGTGTTTCACTCATTCACTCCACTATCACAATGTCACATGAATCAACTTTGCCTTTCATTTTACCACAATCAAAAACATTCACAAGCATGCATCATCACAAGGACTTTTCAATGGCTTATAATGTGGCTTGGCTAACAAGAAAATTGGTTTTTCTGGATTACAAAATCCTTGAGTTAAGAGAGTCATAACAACACAATTATTCTTATTCTTCCCCAACTTTCTTTTGCCTTTGCATTTGCATTGAGCTTTACTTCTTTTTCTTTTCTTTTCTTTTTCTTTGCATATTCTTACTTTTTAGCTCTTAGCTCAATGCTTTTCATGTTTTCCCAACAACCCCAAACTTGAACATTTAACAATACCACACAAGATCTTCTACTTAACTCAAGGTAAAGATTTTCAATCAAGGGTTTTCAATGTATGTTCAAGGCTAAGGGTTCAAAGGATAGAACACAAAGTGTTCTCTTTTAGTGGGCTAACTTAATGAATTTGGCCAATAAAAAGGGTTCCAACAAACGGCCTTGATCACATGATGCAAAACAAGCAATTGATTCAATCATAGAAAACCTGGGCAAAGTCATTCATGCTTGCAAAGTAATAGCATTCAACAATAACAACTCTAGAGCTCAAAATCTCACATATCAGCTCATTCACATTTGACATACACATCCTGCTTAATTTCACAATCACAATCATGATATCATGCATTTGTTCACAAAGCTTGTGAATCACCTGTATAAGCATTTTAATGTGCACATCATCTCAACATCAATTAATCATAAGCATCATTAAAGCATTACTTATCAAACAATCACAGTTAATAGCAAACCATCATAAGAAACCAGGTGTTCAATAGAGTACATCAAACCCTAATCTAAAAACAAATAATGCTTACAGAATACTGGGTTGCCTCACAGCAAGCGCTTGTTTACCGTCACGAGCCTGACCCAAACTTTCAAGGATCAACCAACAACATCATTGTGGAAAATTGTTGCACCTCTCCCCCTAGATAGGGTTTGAGACGTTGACCATTCACCACCCAACTTTTCTGTGGATCATTAGCAGCTGGATTAAATATTTCAATTGCTCCATGCGGATGCACTTCTTTTATCACATATGGTCCTGACCATTTTGATTTCAGCTTCCCAGGAAATATCTTCAATCTTGAATTGAACAATAATACCTGTTGTCCTGGATTGAAAACTCTATTCACCAACTTCCTGTCATGATAAAATTTCATTTTGTCTTTGTAAGCCTTGGATGAATCATATGCATGTAATCGCATTTCTTCAAGCTCCAAAATCTGCCATCTGCGTGTGCATTGAGTTTCATAAGGATCAAAATTCAAGAATTTCAAAGCCCATAATGCTCTATGCTCTAATTCGACTGGCAAATGGCATGCTTTCCCATAGACTAATTGAAATGGTGATAATCCCATAGACGTCTTCATTGCTGTCCTATAAGCCCAAAGAGCATCATCCAGTTTGAGAGACCAATCCTTTCTTGATGAAGTCACGGTTTTTTCCAGGATTCTTTTTATCTCCCTGTTAGACACCTCAACTTGTCCATTGGTTTGTGGATGATAAGGTGCAGCTACCTTATGCTTTACTCCATAGTGTTTGAGTACTTTCTCTAGCTGATAATTGCAAAAATGAGATCCTCCATCACTGATCAACACTCTTGGAGTGCCAAAGCGTGAGAATATTTGTCTCTTCAGGAATTTAATTACCGTGCTAGCATCATTTTTAGGACAAGCTAATGCTTCCACCCACTTACTCACATAATCCACTGCTACCAGAATATATTCATTATTGAAAGATGGAGGAAAAGGTCCAACAAAATCAATACCCCAACAATCAAAAACCTCAACCTCTAAAATACCTTGTAAAGGCATCTCATGACGTTTAGTAATTGTCCCTGCTCTTTGACATTTATCACAATTCCTAGCATGATTATGGGCATCTTTAAATAAAGTTGGCCAATAAAACCCTGATTGAAGGACTTTTGCTGCTGTTCTTTCTCCATTAAAATGTCCTCCATAAGGTGAATCATGACAATGCCAAAGAATTCCTTCTGCTTCTTCATTTGTAACACATCTCCGTAGAAGATTATCTGCTCCAATTTTGAACAAATACGGATCGTCCCACACAAACTGCTTGGCATCATGCAGAAATTTCTTTCTCTGTTGCCAAGTTAAGTCTTCCGGCATGACTCTTGCAGCTTTGAAATTCGCCATATCAGCAAACCAGGGCCTCTGCTGAATATACATGAGTGATTCATCTGAAAAAGATTCCCAGATTTCAGACTCCTTGCTAGTGACCTCATTGTTAACTAACCGTGACAAATGATCAGCAATTAAGTTCTCACTTCCTTTCTTATCACGGATTTCTACATCAAATTCTTGCAATAGTAGTACCCATCTAATCAGACGTGGCTTAGAATCTGGTTTTGTCAACAAATATTTGATAGCTGCATGATCTGTATAGACAATCACCTTAGACCCAATAAGATAAGGTCTAAATTTCTCTAGAGCATATACAATGGCAAGAAACTCTTTCTCTGTGGTAGCATAATTCAATTGAGCATCATTCAGCACCTTGCTAGCATAATAAATTGGATGAACCTTTTGTTCTTTCCTTTGGCCAAGGACAACTCCTATTGCATAATCACTTGCATCACACATTAATTCAAAATTTTGATTCCAATCTGGTGCTACAATTACTGGAGCTGACACTAGCTTCTTCTTCAATATATCAAAAACTTTCAGGCAGTCTTCATTCATCACAAAAGGAGCATCCTTCATCAAAAGATTACTCAATGGTTTAGCAATTTTTGAGAAATCTTTGATAAATCTTCTATAAAACCCAGCATGACCAAGAAAACTTCTAATCCCCTTTACATTTGTTGGTGGAGGTAGTTTCTCAATAACTTCTACTTTAGCTTTGTCTACCTCAATTCCTTTAGCAGAGATTTTATGCCCCAATACAATTCCTTCAGTTACCATGAAATGACATTTCTCCCAATTCAAAACCAAATTTGTCTGAACACATCTTTTGAGGACAGTGTTCAAATTAGCTAAACATCTTTGGAAAGAATTTCCAAAAACTGAGAAATCATCCATGAATACTTCAATGCATTTTTCTAAAAGATCCGCAAAGATTGCCTGCATACACCTCTGAAACGTAGCTGGAGCATTACATAATCCAAAAGGCATCTTTCTATACGCAAAGATACCAAAAGGACAAGTAAAAGCCGTCTTCTCCTGGTCTTTTGAATCTACCACAATTTGATTATATCCAGAATATCCATCTAGAAAACAATAGAAAGCCTGCCCTGATAACCTTTCTAGCATCTGATCCATGAAGGGAAGAGGAAAATGATCTTTCCTAGTAGCTTTATTAAGCTTCCTGTAATCAATGCACATACGCCAACCAGTGACTGTCCGAGTAGGAATAAGTTCATTCTTATCATTATAAATTACTGTCATCCCACCTTTCTTTGGAACCACTTGTACTGGACTCACCCATTCACTGTCAGAAATTGGATAGATGATACCAGCTTCTAGCAGTTTCAACACTTCTTTTCTGACCACCTCCTTCATAACAGGATTTAACCTTCTCTGTGGTTGAGCACTTGGTTTATAATCTTCTCCCATAAAAATTTTGTGCATGCAATAAGTTGGGCTAATACCTTTAAGATCTGATATTGACCATCCAATTGCTTCTTTGTTGGCTTTCAGAATTTCTATCAATTGCTCTTCTTCTTGTAGAGATAAAGAGTTATTGATGATAACTGGCTTTGTTCCATCTTCTTCTAAAAACACATATTTCAGATGTGATGGCAATCTTTTTAATTCTGGCGACTGTGCTTTGATTGTTTCTTCCTTATCAATTATTTCGAATATTGGATCTTCCTCTGGACTCTTTTTCAATGTTTCCAAGTCCATCAGACATTCATCAATCAATTTCTCTTCTTCTTCATCTAAATCTTCACATGCATCAATGAGAGTTTTTTCCAATGGAGAAATATTTCGCACCATTCTTTCTTGAACCATACAAACTTCATCAAGTTCATCAAATTGAAAACATGCTTTGTCATCATTTGGATATGTCATGGCCTTGGATACATCAAAAGTGACTTCTTCATCATCAACTCTCAATTTAAGCTTACCATTCTCTACATCAATCAAAACTCTAGCAGTCTTCATAAAAGGTCTCCCAAGAATAAGAGGAACATCACTAGTTCCTTCCATCTCCATCACAATAAAATCTACTAGAAATACAAATTTGTCGACCTTCACTAGAACATCTTCAACCACACCATATGGATATTTAAGAGACCTGTCTGCCAATTGAAGAGCCATTCTGGTTGGTTTAATTTCCAGCCCCTGAATTGTTCTGCACATGGATAGCGGCATTAGATTAATGCTAGCTCCCAAATCAATCAATGCTCTTCCAACTTTCACATCTCCTATGGTGCATGGAATAGTGAAGCTTCCTGGGTCTTTAAGTTTAGGAGGTAGTTGTTGTATGATTGCACTGCAATTACCCTGTATATTGATAGTTTCCTTCTCAATGTACTTGTGTTTCTTTGTGAGAAGTTCCTTCAAAAATTTTGCATATTGACGAACGGGTCGCACCGCTCACAAAAATTGTGCATAAAAGAAATGCAGTATAGTTACTAGGAAGTGACTCCTAGGTCGTCTCACAAGGACCAATATTGCGGTTCAGTCTCAGATCACACACGAAAAGGGGGGTTTTGATGGTTTTTGTTTTTATGCGAAAAAATTAAAATGAACTAGAATTTAAATAACACCAAATTAAATACGGTGAAGTAAAATGCAGTACAGTAAAAACCCAATGGTAAAAGACATCAAAATAAAATAAACGCGGAAACATTAAACGTATAGAAAACGTTTAAACATTCAACACAAAAATAAAAGCATAATTAAAAACAATACGTAAAATTTAAAACTAAAATGGTAAAAACGAAATTAAAACAGTAAAACAAATTTAAAACAGTAAAAATGATTTTGATACATTAAAAACGAAAATACAGTAAGGTAAAATAGTAAAAAATAAATATGGAACAGAAAACTAAAATACAGAAAATGAAAATACAGAAAAACGAAAATACAGTACATAGTAAATACAGAATACAGTAGAAATAGTAAAACAGTAAATTTTAGAAACAGTAAAAACAAAAATACAGTAACATGAAACAGTGAAAATAAATCTAAAACAGTAAAAACGAAAATACAGAAAAACATAAAATACAGAAAACAGTAAATACAGAAAACAGTAAAAATAGTAAAACAGTAAAACAATAAATTTTAGAAAATGAAATTACAGCAGCTCATAATTGCAGTAAAAACAGTAAATACAGAATTACAGAATCAGGAAAACAGTAAAAGCAAATACAGAAAATGAAATACAGAAAACAGAAAATACAGAAAAACAGTAAATTTCGAAAACAGTAAAAACAGAGTCAAAATTACTGCAATAAAATACAGAGAGTAAAATTACAGTGAAATAATCAACATGCAAAAGATAAACAACATTAAAAATTAAATTGTAGAAAACTGGATACAAAAATTAAAGTACAGCAGTAATTAAATTTCAGCAGTAAAAAAAAAACAGTAAAACAGAATTTAAATTTCAGAAACAGTAAATTAAATTAATGCATTGAATTAAAATAGTAGATGAATTTATTACAACAAAAGAAAGGGAAAAGTAAATTGGAAATTCAACATTACAAGACGAGTGCATCAACTTTGTGTACTTGTGATTCTTCCAGCTCCTACACCGTTCCAGCCCCTACACCGTTCCAGCTCTTCTTCTCTACTGTCCAGCTGCTGCTGGACTTATTCCCCCCACGGCTTTCTACTCTACTGGAACGTGTTTTTCCAGCCCCTACTCTCTCCCTTTTAAAGCCAAAATTCAAGTCTTTCTTTGGATGGTGTAAAATGAAACCAAGGGGCCCTCCATCAAGTTTTTCCAAACGTTCTCCTTCCCCTCTTACCGTCCCATTATCTTTATTTCATTTAACTTATGTGCACTACTCTACAAATTCAGCCATCTAGTGCTCCATGTCACCGTAAACCAACTAAAAGAAATAAAACATGGTACCCACCTCTTTGTCCTTTTCTTTCTAGCACTTTTGACTTTCTTCAATTTAATCACCACAAGCATACAGACGTACCAACAAAAGGAAGCAAGGGTCCCTCCATTCAATAACCAACCTCTTCTCTCCAAAAAAAAATATGAAAAATTCTGCTGCTGGAATAGGAAATTGGGAGAGAGTGGCGGCTGGTGCAAGCAAAGTGAATGATTGTGCTCAAAACTAATCAACTCTTTTTCTCCACATGAGTACCGTGACTCTTCTTCTCTATGTGGCAGCCGTGGGATCTTCACTTCTTACTGGAACGTATTCTCCTCTCAAGGTGGCTGCTGCACCTCCATTCTTCATCCTTGCTAGACACCTTTCTCCATTCAATCACCATGCATCCCTTCTCATGGGCCTTCTCTTCTTTCAAGAACTTGGCAGCTACTTAAGGACGTGGATGTGTGCCACTTATTCAATTGAATGTGCATTTTCTTAATAACCCAAAATGAATCCAGCCATGAATATCAAGTGCATTCTCCAAAATAAAGTCTTGTGTTTGCACCTCAAAAAAAAAATAAACCTCCACCTTTGGGTCCAATTGTCATTTCTCTTTTAACCTTCAAATGTCCCAAATTGTAATTCCAAATTTTCCTTGTAAAATAATTAGCTTAGATAATTCAAATTAGTTAAAATAAGAATTTCCGATCAAATTTAGCACAATTAGGAAAAATAGGATAATACTGTACATTCAAGCACAATTCCTTGATTAAATCCGGTACAATAAGCTAAGTGAAATCAATAAAATATTGACTCATCAAAATAGACCACACTTAGTCTTTTGCACTCCTGGGCAAAATCAAGACACAGATCAAGGAATAGTTCAAAGGACTGACACAGATGCAACATACAGAAAATAAAAACTCGCAAGAAAAATAAACAGAATTTACACAGTTCTCAAGAATTCTGAACAGAGAAAAGAAGTAGAAAATATCCGATACAAAATCAAATAAAGCAGATACTTACAGAAATCATCCAAGCAATTCAATACACAGAAAAATAATCAATCAGCTTAAGAGGTGATTCAAAAATAACATAACCTCACAGATGCACTATAGTGTTTCACTCAAGTGTCTAGGATAAATAATAATATCAGCTCGATGTACTCAAGAAAACAAACACAAGTAGACTTGGCAAGCTTCTAATTATCAATACTTAAAACATATGCATGTTCAGATCAAAAGGTCTTTACTGGGTTGTAATGGGGCCAAGGACAGGGGAGGATAAATTTGGATAAGTAGCTATAGCTCAGAAGAAATAGAGGTGCACTAGGGAAAAAATGTAACACAGTGAAATCTCACTCAAACCTCTAATTCAATCCTCTTCTCGACTCCATTATTCACAAAATGATTTTTCAATTTTTTCTTTTTCTCATCAAAATTTTTTTTTTTTTTTCTCATCCTGTTTTTTTTTTTTTTTTTTTTTTTCACAACAGGATATAAATTATCATTTCAAAACATGATGAGGAACCAACTAGCCAATTCATCAGAATTCCCAAGGAGACCACACTTATTCTCAAAATACTTCTATAGCTCCAGACTTTCCTAAGGTTAAGGTAATCATTTGTTTTTCACTTAGGATTAATGTATGAGCTTCAATACAAAGAAATATATACAGTATAGGCTCAAAGGGGTTATCAAAGGATAATAACAAGGTAGGCTTATTTGGCTAAAGAGGCTCAAGAAATGAAATGCCTTTATCATTTCTAAACATGCATATCAATCAAGTATTATAAAAAAGAATCAAGCCAAGGCATATGTGCAAGCAATCAAGATACATATCACACACAA